>CM054820.1:12271831-13471831 GCA_028984105.1 Lavandula angustifolia
TCTGAAGTCGTTTAATATAGACTAAATTGGTGCTCCTGAATTAGCACAATTTGTATTCCTGAAGAATACTACATGTTCTTGAAGAACAATTCAAGCTTTTGATTTTGACAAATGTTATATGTTCATAACTCTAATTGTTGCCCTTGAAGTAGCACAATTAACTCTACATGTTCTTGGAACAACTAAAACTTGTCATTTTGAAATCATATATCACAATAATCATACTTTAATTGTTCTCCTGGAGTAACACAATTAATATTCTTGATGAATATTACATGTTCCTAAAGAACAATGTATATCTAAAGGTATGTTGTAATTTAAAAAATTACCTAATTATATGGAGTGGTAGCAAGAGCTCCTCTTTGAATGACAATTGCCTTTTCAATATCCTATTGTGGCTTAATTTCTTTTCAATAATAGATGTGAGATCCGGTAGATCTCAAAATTTGCAATTCATTGATTTCGCTTATCATGAAACTAAATTGTTGCTCTGGAAGTAGCACAATTACATTCCTGAAGAATGACTGTTGGTCCCGAGTGTACGGTCAGGTGTAGAGGGGGGGGGGGAATACACCTGATTCGATTTCTCAACTTCGAACTCGAACAGTCCTATTCAGGATGGTGTCCGACCAAATGGGCTCAAAGACTGCACAACTATTCGCAATCGAGTTAAAGGCTAAGAGTACTGACTCAGCTGAGATCTGCTAACTGACTAGGTCAGAATTCAGTATCTACAGTAAGAGTTCAGTGCGCGGAATAGTGTAGGCCCAAATCAGTTTGTTAGAAAACGTTTTAAGTCTCAGTTCAGTAGATTAAAAGTTCAGTATGCTGAGACAGTTGACTGATTTTAAATATGATGTTCAGTATGAATAGTAAAATCAATGCAATAGTTAAGAAAGCAGTAAGAGACACAGGATTTTTAAAGTGGTTCGGATATCGCTCAAATCCTACGTCCACTGTCCCGAATGATCAGGAGGCTATTTATTATCCTGAGTGAGTCTCAGTCAGCTTGCACACTGGGCAAAGCCGCGTCTTGGTTTTTATACTAATCCAAGTCTCAGTTTACAACACTATCAAACTTAAAGTGTTTGACAAACTTCTCCAACAGTGAAGGAGTCCTTATACAATAAGGATTGGGTTCAAATGTGAACTCCTTCGTCTAAGCTATGGATAAGAACAATTGAGCTTAGGGTTAGAGGGATAGGGAATATGAGAGTAGCTTCTAGATCGACGAACAGCTGAAGGTAAGCTTTGAGTTCGTGTAACGTCGATTTGGATACTAGAGGCTTTATATGTCGGTATAGCTTGATTCCCTATGAGCTAGAATGTAGTCTTTCGCCGGAGATTGTTCTTCAAGTTCTTGCTAAGACTTTGTTCTTTGGAATTCGCTCTTTTTCGCGCTCTCTCGTGTTCTAGGTGTTTTTCAAATCTTGAATGATCCCTCTATTTATAGAGCAGAGATTGAAATAGATCCGTTGGAGACGATCTTCTTCTCTCTCTCTCTTTTTGGTAGCAAACGGCTCTTTTGGTGTAGGTAACATGTACTTTCCCACCTTTTTAGGTAAAAGGTTGTCTCGCAGCTTTAGCGGTGAGAAGACACGTGTATGCTTGTCATTCGTCGAGGTGGATGGAGTGGTTGAGACAAAGACAAACTTCGAGACAGCATCAAGCCGACTTCTCTCTTCCTCGTACATGACAATGCTGATTGTCTTTCAAAAGATTCGACGATCCCCGAAGACTATCTCGCCGTTGCTTGAGTCCGACCTTGTATTCGGTAGATAGGCTGCCGAGATAAGTCTATCGAAGATCGGCTCCGAGTCCAAGTGAACTACTCCTCGCCGAGTTCGGTTCAACCGACTCTCTCGCATATCTTGCTCCCGCTAAGTCCAAGATCACCGAGTCTTCATCCTGGTGCCGAGGCGGATAAGCTGCCGAGCGCCTTGACCGAGCAGCGAGTGTCTAACGAGTCCGAAACCTCGATACAAAACAGATACAAGGGAATGGTTCATCATTCGGATAGGGTTTTGGGATCTTCAAATCTTTAGACAAGTACAGAGCACAAGGCTACTGAGCTTAAGATCGATGTCTAAGACCGAATCACTTCCCATTGAGTGAAACAAAGGCGAGGATGGAATCATCACCCAACAATTTCCCCCTATTTGATGATGCCAAAACCTATCATCTATGTCTTATCAACTATGCTAAACACTAACTTACTCAGAAACAGAGCTCCTTACAAATATTACAAGTAGGATCAGTGGAGTTGTCTGGTAAGTGCTAGACTACTGAGGGAGACAGGGCAGAACAATTTCCCCCTTTACAATAATTTCCCCCATGCAACAATTTCCCTTAAGAGAAACAGTAACTTAATGAAAGTCTAGTCTATCAGAAGTCTAACCGAGCAAAAAAAAAAACTGACAAGTAAATAAACAAGGTGTGTGTGTGTCAGTAATCACTTCAGTGATTCTGAGTGTTAAAGCATAAAGCAAACACGGCTATTTAGACAACAAGTAGTTGTCAGAGCCAAAAGAAGATTTGTATATATATGATAAACAGTTCAGTACATTACAAATCTTGCTAAGCTAAAAGGAGAACTAAGAAGGAGAACCCTTAAACTGCTGAATCCTATTCATGAAACCTTGGGATTTATCTTCGGCAAGTGGGACTCCATACATTCTCGAACGTGTTCTTCCTCGGCTCGGTATTCGGCGAAGTCTGCGCCGGTTCATCTTGTTCTAGACCTCTGTTCAACGCAAAGATTCTTCACTTCTTGTTCAATCATTCCGAGATGTACTCGAGTCGTCTTGTCTTCCGGGTGGAGGAATGATCCTTACTTCAGAACGCTTACTACTACCCCTTCGCATCTTGCTCTCGTGCATATATGGGTAAAGATCGGGTTCAGTAATGGTCATCCACTCGACATAGGCATCGCCCTTAGACATTTCGAGCCGAATTGCCGTAAATAATTTCTCTTGATAAACTCTATCTTGGCCGATTCCCATCTCTCGATTGAACCGAATAGGCATCCATTCGTCCGATCTCGGCCATCTATGTGTTTTCGGATCGTTTGGCTTCCCCGAACCTTCGTATCGATAAGGAATGTCGGCTTTCGAAGGAACTCTCGGCCGGCCTCTTGTTCAAGACGCTTCCCGAGTGCCTCAAGGTCCGCCAAATGTATCCTCTGCCCGGCAGCCTCTATCTCGTCTAGCTTCCTCTCCTCTCGTAGAGATATCTATCCATCTCGAGCGAAGATTTCTTCAATTTCGCATCTTGCTCTTGAGGCTTCGAGGAGCTTGTTCGGAGTCGGCAGAGGTACTGGATTTGGTTTTGGATGTACCTTCTTTGCCGCAGTGCCTTTTTGCCTGTTGCCTCTCCCTATCTTCATCATCTTCAATTCCGAAGTTTTCTCGGGAGGCAATCTAGCGGGCGCCTTCTTTTTTCCACCGCGTGCTTTGGTGCCTTAGTCTTTCCTTTAGCAGGCTTAGACTTTGGTTTGTTGGCGGCTTCAAGATCGGCGATCTCCCTTGCCGCGCTTCTCATCGGCGGCAATCCGAGCCTCCTCCTCGGTGAGATGTATCTCTTGGGTTTCTTTGCTTGGAGGGGTCGGGAGTTTCGTAATTTTCTTACCTTTGCCTTGAACAGTGGAGGTAGAGAGACTTCTTCATCATCATCTCGAGTCCTCTCGAGTCCTCTTTCTATTCAAGATACTCTGCAACCTCCTTGATGATATCAACAGGAGTCTGGGTTGCATGAGTAGCCTGGGATCCTGAGCCACTTGGGCCGGTCGCAGCTGTGCTCGCAGCTGGGACACCCTGGGCCTCACCCTTCTGAGTCTGAGTCTGAGTCTGGGATGACTTCAGTGTAGCTTCCCCCTTAGATTTTGGACTTTTGGTGGGGGTCGCCTTCTCGCACTCTTCTTTCCTTCTCTTTCTTCAGTTCTCTTTCCTTCCCTTTTTCCTTCACTTTCCCCCTTTTTGGCATCATCAATGAGCACCGGGGTAGGGACTAGGAATGACTTCTTCAGACTTTTGTAGGAGGTTGACAGCTCATCAAGACGATGGTGGAGCTTAGTCAGAGCCTCATGCAACTCGTTCCTCTCCATGGTAAGGTCTGCCTTGTACTGCTTGTGAGAGAGGTCAGCTGCTTCCTTGAAGTCTTTCAGCTTCTCAGCGATCTTATCCTCCAGGACTAGTTGAATGTTGTCTAATCTGATCTCAGTGGCCTGGGCTTGTTCAGCAATAGCTGCAGTATGAGCCAGTTTAGAAGCCTGAAAATCTTGAAGTAGTTTGGCTTGGCTCTCCCGAAAGATCCCGAGCCGAGATTCAAAGTTGGTCTCGTCGCCGAGCCAATGCTTGAGTGACAATTTCGTGAGACATCGTGGGCGGCTGATTGGGACATTGAGGATTTCAGCCCCTGAAGCTCAGTAGTTGTGGCTTCAGCAGTTTTCTTCCAAGCTCTGTGGACTGCCTTGGCGAGGGCACGGTTCTGAGTGCCTTGGCTTTGCGGAGCCTTCGCCACAGACTTGGAGCGTCGACGATGCGGGCTGGGCGCTACCTCGAAATCTGATTTCAGCAGGAGCTGAGCAGGCTCTGTTGATGAGGTACCAGCCGTCGACTTCTCAGAACCAAGGATACTGAGTGGACGCTGAGGTTCTTCAGTAATTTGTGTATCCTTGTCCTAGGGAGTTCCCTCATCAGGCTTTCCAGGGCCTGAATCACTGGGTGGGTCATCATGGTCTGACCCATCTGAGGGTGCTGGGCCGGAGGCGAGCTGTCGATCATGAATCATGGCCAGCATCGCAGCCCTCAGATTGTCCATTGAGCTGAGGTCTTCAGGCTCTGAATAGCCTATCTCCTCTCTCAGTCTCAATTCCTCTTCATGCAGTTGCTGACAGGAGTAGTGGAGGACAAGGCGCTGTAGACGAGGCCACTCCTGATGTCGCAGCAACATGTGGAGCCTTGCTTACTTGGCGATGAGCAACAAGTCTGAGTAGTCAGCAAGCTCCGGAACCAGTTGAAGAATCTCTCGGGATGCTCTGGATATAATCACTGAAGCTTCCATCCCGATTGTTTCTTCTTCAGACGCCGTCTCGGATTCGTCAATGGTGGAGACGTGCCGAGTCTCGAGCAGGTGCCGCATCGCCGAGTGGAGGAACTGCGAGGGGGCTGTCAAGGCGCTGAACTTCTTCACTTTGAGCTTCAGTAGCCTCCTCTTGTTCCATCTCTTCAGATGCTTCAGTGGAGACGATCTTCTCCACTGATTGAGTCTTCTCAGAAGACTCTGACTCATCTATCGGCCTGCGGGGCCGAGTAGTCTGCCGAGTGGCCCGTTCGGCGGGGGCCTCGGGTTCAAGAGGCACCTCGACGGCTTTCTTCGGTTTCTTAGCCGGTGCCTTCGGGGTTTTTGGCTTGGAGGCGTTCTCCTCTTACGTGGAGTAGCCTTCGAGATTCGGTCTCTGGCGAAGGACTCGACCCGATTTGCTTGAAGGGCCGTAGTTCGGTTATGAAACCGAATCTTCTTGACATTGAAGTACTCCTTGGCGTCATATGTGATCTGCTCAGAGCCACAATAGTCTTCAATCATCACTGACAGTTTGAGCCCATAGAGTAGCTTTCCTTTTGCGCTCAGCGTGCGCGTGGGCTTGTCAAATTTAGCTACTTGGATCATGAACTCCCGAATGAAGAACTCAGTCCAGTTGACCTTGGCGCAGTCATATATGGCCATCATCAGGTGGATCTTAGGTCGCGAGACCTGATCGAACGATCCAGCTCGGCTCGTCGCCAGCTGCGTGACGATATAGGCCAATGCTCGCATCTTTGGGGAGCATTGCGTTCTTCGGGAAGGCAGCTCTGAAGGTAGTCGGCTTGCCACAGAATACCGTCAGGTATTCATCTACTGAATCGTCGTTGTAGCCTATCGTGCTGATACCTTCGGATGGAAGATTGAAGCTTTTCTTCAGGGCTTACTTTAACGACATTTGCTTCAGAATCTTCGAGGCGTCGCCAATCGCGTGAACAGCGAAACTTGCCATAATATCACCTTTGACGGAGTCGAGTTCAGATACAGCTCTGCCACTTGTCGAGGAAGGAAGAAAGTAGGCTTCCTCGATAAGAACTCTTCTAGTCCAGACGCTCGGAGGTACGTGAATACTTCCTCCATGTATTCGAGCTCGCAAGCATCGAACTCCATGACTGGTTCGCACCAGACACGGCCTTTGCTGAGGATCTCCTCTATCTTGTCAGGAACGGTTACAGAGATACCAGCCATCGTAACTGTTACAGGAACTTTATCAGTACCGATTCTTGGATAGAACAGTATATATATATATATCGATTCTGAATAATAAAATAAGTTATCGTAACAGTTCTAATATGCATACCAGTGAGAAATCTAATGCTTTAGAAGGATAAAATGCGAAATACGGATGAGATTCGTTCTAAAAGATGCTTCAGATTTCTCGGACTTGAAAGAATGTGTGCTAATGGCGGTTTCTAGGATATGATCGAATATATATATATCTAACGAGAAGACGAACAGTTATTTGATCAAAAGGCTGAGTTTAAAACTGCTTTTAGAAAGGACGGTCAAGATTAGACGTTATATAATAGGCAATGATCGCATAAGCCGCCTAAGTCAAAAGACAGTTGTAAAATAACCTAAGTAGTAACTGCGAAAAGACATGCATTAAATGCGCGCAGAGTTCAGCAAACTTATGTATGGAATGTCGTGCAATAAATGAAATTCGTTAATAATAAAGACAAACCAAAAGATATTAAATATCATGCTGAATCTTTGACATAAATGCAAAGTTCTGAAATATAAGTTACTACTGAGTAGAGATACGCAAACCTGTCAGCTGAACATGGTAGTCAGCTGATACCTCGTGTAGATGGTTTCGAATCTCTACGTATCGAATACATTCGCATCGAGAGTGAACATTCCCCCTTCCTGAAATGGTCTCTCTCATGGAACCTTCTTCTTGACCGGGGTCAGTAGGGTCCAACAGACCTAGCTCTACTGAAAGTTCTCTGAATCTGGATTCAGCTAGAGGTTTGGTCAGTATATCAGCCCTTTGTTTGTCAGTATGGATCTTTTCCATCCTGATATCCTTCTTTTCGACATGGTCACGAATGAAGTGATGTCTGATGTCCACGTGCTTGCATCTCGTGTGTAGTACAGGATTCTGAGTGATTGCAATGGCACTGGTACTATCGCAGAAGATCGGCACTTCATTCTGAATGACATCATAGTCTCTCAGCTGCTGTCTCAGCCAAAGGATTTGGGCGCAACAACTTCCAGCAGCCATGTATTCAGCTTCAGTAGTCGACGTAGCTACTGAGTGTTGTTTCTTTGAGAACCATGAGATCGACTTGCCGCCAAGGAACCGACATGTTCCCCGAAGTTGATTTTCGATCAATTCTACATCCCGCATAGTCGGCATCGAATAGCCGGTTAGTTCAATATTATCATCACTTGGATACCATAAACCCATGTCGGTGTTCCTCGGAGATAGCGGAGAATCTTCTTGGGCGAGTCCATATGGCTCGCTTGGGATTCGCTCGAAATCGAGCACGCACACCTACAAGCATAAGTTATGTCGGGCGGGTAGTCGTTAAATATAATAAAGAACCAATTATAGCACGGTATTCAGTTTGGTCTACTGATACTCCCTCTTTATCAAGATCTATCTTCATATTCGTGTTCATCGGGATCTTGATGGGTTTGCCGGATGTGCAGCCGAATCTTTTGATGAGGTCTCGAGTGTATTTGCCTTGGTTGATGAACGTTCCCTTTTCAGATTGCTTGACTTGAAAACCAAGGAAGTAGTTCATTTCTCCCATCATCGACATCTCGAACTTGTCCTTCATCATTCTTTCAAACTGCTGACACATAATGACATTCTTCGAACCGAAGATAATGTCATCCACATAGATCTGCACGAGTAATAGGTCGTCTTCCAGTCGAATGCTGAACAATGTGCGATCTACTGTGCCCTTCTGAAAACCTTTCTGAAGAAGAAACTCAGACAGGGTATCGTACCAAGCCCTGGGTGCTTGTTTTAACCCGTACAGAGCCTTTCTGAGTTTTTATACTTGATGTCCCTGCTGAAAGCCGGGCGGTTGTTCTACATAGACTTCTTCTTTCAGCACGCCGTTCAGGAACGCAGACTTCACATACATTTGATAAACTCTGAATCTTTGATGTGTTGCGTAGGCTAGGAATAGTCTAATTGCCTCCAATCTTGCAACTGGAGCGAAAGTTTCATCGAAATCTATTCCTTCACTTGACAAGTAGCCTTTAGCCACGAGCCTTGCTTTGTTCCCCGACTATAACGTTGTTTTCATCTCGCTTGTTTTTGAAGACCCATTTGGTACCAATGACATGTTGATGCCGGGTCTCGTCTACAAGCTCCCATACTTCGTTTCTCGTGAACCGATTCAGCTCCTCCCGCATAGCTATGATCCGTCGGCCAAGATCCTTTAATGCATCCTCAATGTTCCGAGGCTCTTCGGTAGACAAGAAGCGGGGAAAATAATGCGCTTTCTCCTTGACGAGAATCCGGATCTTGTCTTGACATTAGCCGAAGGATCTCCAATGATCAAATTAGGAGTGTGAGCATCCAGCCACGATCTACGATGTTTCAGCTCTTCATCCGAAATTTGTTCAACACGGATAGTAGGTGAGTTAGGTATTTCAGGTTGTACTATTCCGAGATTGAAGAATTTCGGTGATAAGAGTATGATCTACTGAGTCACCGGTTTCGGGCATTCAGCTCGGGAACATTACTAGATGTTCCCCCCCGAGTTGTTATTCTCGGTAGTGGTCTCGCTTACCTCTACGGTTTCCTCATCGACCCGAGTTACCCAGGGATTGATTCGTTCGGGAGAATCAATCTGCTCGCCTACTTGCTCTGTCGGTTGAGATTCGAGTAGATTTGTCTTCGGTTTCTTCATCCGAATCATCATCCCAACATAGCCGAATCTTTTCGCATTTGTCCTTTACGCTTAGATCCCGTAGCTCGTCTACCGATGTCCTCGTATTCGAATTTGAGTTATTGCTCCCGTCTTCGTAGCAAACTCGTTAAACACAACATGAGGGCTTTCCTCCACGCAAAGGGTCCGATAGTTGAATACTGAAGAAAGCTTTGCTGACCCGAGAGTATCCTAAGAACACTCCCTGATCTGACTTGCTATCAAAAGTCTTCAGCTGATCTTTCCCATTATTGTGGATAAAGCATGAACAACCAAAGATATGGAAATAAGATAGAGAAGGCTTCCTGCCGTTCCATAGTTCATATGGTGTTCTCTTATGCTGCTTTGTCAGTAAAGATCGGTTCTGAGTGTAACATGCAGTATCAGTAGCTTCTGCCCAGAATTTGGTTGGGAGTCCTGAGTCTGCGAGTAGAGTCCTAGCTGCCTCTTTTAGAGTTCTGTTCTTTCGTTCAGCAACTCCATTCTGCTGAGGTGTGCGTGCAGCTGAAGTCTCATGCTCTATTCCTTCTGCTTTGCAGAACTCCTCTACAATGGAATTAAGGAACTCAGTTCCTCTGTCTGAACGTATTTTTCTGATCTTGGTGTTCTTCTCGACACTGAGCTTTTTCAGAAGCGTTGGTAACTCTGTTTTGACGTCAGACTTGTTGGCAATGAATATGACCCATGTGTAGCGCGAGTAGTCATCTATGACCACTAATGCATATTTTCTGCCTCTGATCGTCACTGGGGAGACTGGACCGAACAAATCCATATGTAACAGCTGAAGGATTCCATCAGTGGAAGGAGATGGAACAGGTGGATTTTCTTTCTTTGTTTGCTTTCCCTTCAGACATGCTTCACACTGAGTGTCTTTGCTGAATACTTCATTCGGCAGTCCCCTTGCTAGAGTGTTTCTTGCTAGCTTGTTGAGCGTCTTAAAGTTGAGATGACTGAGCCTTCTATGCCATAGCCACCCCGTTCGTTTTCATTCTTCGCCAAAAAACAAGCTTCGGGTTCAGTGAGTTCCATGCCACCACGTATATGTTCTTTTTTGCGCGAACCTCGATAACACTAGTTTTCCCCGTAGATTTATCAATAACATCACGTAAACCAAGCATAAAAAATCACTCTATTCGAGTTATCATAAAATTGACTAACGAGAGAGAAGATTATGCTTTGAAGTCCTTCAACATAGGATACTCTTGGAACTTTGGCGGTTCCTTATGCCGAGTGTGTCGTATCCTCTCGTGTAGCCTTTGGCATTATCTCCAAACTCAATTCCGGGTCCATCTTCGCAACATAATTCTTGGTAGACTCCTTTGGTATGTCATATGTCTTGAGCATCCGTCGTCCACATACCATGGGTCTCTCGTGCACCCGCAAAACAAAATTATATTCAGGTACCCTTTATTTTTGATTTTGGGTCCTTAGATGTTAGTTTTCATAACCCAAATCTGTCTAACAACCCTGGTGGTTTCAGACATCTTCTTTCCACTAGAGTCAACATATCTGACCACTGGACTGGTCATAGGTGACTTCTGAGGCTTCTGAGGTTCAGGAGTCCTAATCTTCTGAGCTGGTGGACTGCTGACCTTAGCCTTCTGTGTGGCTTTCTTTTTCTTCTGACCTTTGGAGCCTCTTCTGACTATAGGTTCATAATAATATGACCCATACCGAGCCTGGATGTGTCGGCCTTTGGAGGTCCATACTGATCTGCCAATTTTGATTTGTTGGTTCCCCCTTTACTGAACTGGGGTTTCTTGGCACTGATCTTCTTGTCAGAATGCTGATGTGTGGGATGAGGTGCTTTCATCTTCTGTTTGTTCTTTGCTAGGGGGTTCAGTATATTTGCGTTGATAGTCTCCCCTTGAACAAACCTATCAGCAAGCCGTACTTCTGAGTGTACTGGGGCAGATGAGGAAGCTCCCTGGCTGAATCCAAGTCCTTCCTTGCAGTGCTTTGGCTTATTGCTTGCTAGCATAGCCTCTAATTTCTTCTCAGCACCCATGTACCTCTCAGTCATCAGGCTCCTCCAGACATCATCACTCTTCTTCAGTGTGTCGTGCTCGGTCTGAAGTCCTGACATTTCTTGCTTCAACAGACTCAGTTCAGTATCTTTCTGAGTCAAGTCATTGGTCAAAACTGAAATCCGATCTTCTTGATGCTGAGACTTGGCCATCAGAGAGTTTATCTCCTCCCTGAGTCTCAACACAAGTCCTTCGGCCTCAGTAGCAACCTGACTTTCCTGAGAAAGTCTCTGATTCTCTACTTTCAGGGTATCCAACTCCTGAAGAGTCTTGCTGAGCTGCAGACTCATTTGAATTTGTTCATCGAGCAGTTCTTCGTATGCGGTCGCGACATCCAAATTCTCATCTGCACCTGAAATAGTGTCGTGTGTGCAGTGTGAAGAGGAGTTAAGTGTTTCATGAGAATTTACCTCATCCTCTTCGCCTGCCATCATGCACTTTTCACCGATTCATCCGCTTCATGCTCTAAGGCCATGAAGGCTGCTTCATCGTCAGATGAATCCATAAAGGAGTCGACTTCTTCTGAGTCGTCTGAGATTTCGCCTGCAATATAAGCTTGTCTTTTCTGGGCGAATTTCTCTCTCCTTGCCTTACGTGCTGCGCGTTCAGCACTACCGAGCTCAGGACAATCATACTGATAATGTCCCGGCTTTTTGCAATTATAGCAAGTGATGACTTTCTCTTCTTTGCTTTCGCTATTCTTTGACGGTTCTGAGTCATCCTTCTTTCTGTATTCAGAAGATTGTGAGTCAGGAGTGTGTTTCGACATATAATTTGACTTACCTTTCGTTTCCCGATAGGCTTTAGTCACTTTTCTACGTCGCTCCTTCTCCTTCTGATACTTTACAACGAGCGGGCGCATACTTACGAGCGAGACTTCCTTCTTGTAGATCATTGAGTGAAGGCTCGGCCTTACTCGTCGTTTTGCTCGTTGCTTTGGAGATGCTTTGGCCGACCGATGCTTTGAAAGCATGGTCGATTTTTGTGTCGGCTTCACTCTCTGCTTTCTTTGAGGTCTCGTCGAACTCAAACTCCTCCGCCCGTAATTACGAAAAGATATGGTCGGGAGACACAACATCTAAGTCGAGTGTCGCAATAGAGTGGCAAAAGGTATCCAAGTGTCCGGGCCATAGCCTCCCCGAATCTTCGATGTATTCCCCTTGATGAGTTCTCGATTGAACCGCGTTCGTCTTCGATTTGTCCGGCTGAGAGACAAGCTTTCCGCTTTTGAAGTTCAGTAGTTTATTCGCTTTTAATCTTCCGAGTCCTCGACTCAGAGAGGTTCTTTGTTTGCATTCCCGAACCACCCCAAGATAAGAATCACTAAGGGTGGAGATACGGCAACACGGCTAAGTTGTGAACTTCTTCTCCTCGGAGTGAAGAGACTCTCGTCTTTGGGAATCTCTTTCCCGGCCACCATTCGATAGAGTTCATCGAGCTTGGTAAATCGACGTTACGATACCATCTTCGATTTGTGTCCATTCTCGACTCGGCATACTCCACCGAGAACAAGGTTACCATCCTTATACCATTTTCCCCTGAAGTATACAGATATGAATGCTGAGTTATATGCGCTTTAGGATCCTTCCGAGTAGACCGTCTCAAAGAGGGTCGGTTAAAGAACTCGCTCCGATACCATTGTTGGTCCCGAGTGCAGGCCGGTAGAGGGGGGTGAATACACGCGAATTCTCAACTCGAACTCGAGTTCCTATTCGGATGGTGTCCCGATCGAAATGCCAGTTGACTGCAACCCCGTTCGAATCGAGTAAAGAAGTCACTAAGGGTGGTCCGATATAGCGTTTCTACGGCAACACGGTCTAAGTTGTTCTTCAAGTTCTTGCTAAGACTTTGTTCTTTGGGAATTCGCTCTTTTTAGCGCTCTCTCGGTGTTCTAGGTGTTTTTCAAATCTTGAATGATCCCTGCTATTTATAGAGCGAGAGATTGAAATAGATCCGTTGGGAGACGATCTTCTTCTCTCTCTCTCTTTTTGGTAGCAAACGGCTCTTTTGGTGTAGGTAATCAAATGTGAACTTTCCCACCTTTTTAGGTAAAAGGTTGTCTGCAGCTTGGTTAGCAAGGGTGAGGAAGACACGTGTATGCTTGGTCTTTGAGTTCGTCGAGGTGGATGGAGTGGTTGAGATAGCATCAAACTTTGAGACAGAATGTAGTCTTCGGAGATTTTCTTCAAGTTCTTGCTAAGACTTGTCTTTGGAATCTTTCGAGTTTCTAGGTGTGTTTCAAATCTTGAGGATCCTCTATTTATAAGGAGAAGTAAAAAAGATCCGTTGGAGACGATCCTTCTCTCTCTTCTTTTGGTAGCAAACGGCTTTCTGGTGTAGGAAAAAAGGTATTCCTTTTAAGAAAAAGGTTGTTAGCTTTAGCAGTGAGAAGACACGTGTATGCTTGTCTTCGTCGAGGGTGGATGGAGGGGATTGAGAAAACAAAACGCATGATGAAGCTAACTTCTCTCTTCCTCGTACATACGACAATGCTGATTGTCTTTCAAAAGATTCCGAAGCCCCGAAGACTATCTCGCCGTTGTCGTTCGACCTTGTATTCAGTAGGATAGGGCCGAGATAAGTCTATCGAAGATCAGGCTCGAGTCCAAGTGAACTACTCTCGCTGAGTTCGGTTCAACCGACTCTCTCGATATCTTGCTCCCGCTAAGTCCAAGATCACCGAGTCTTCATCGTACCGGTGCCGAGGCGTATAAGCTACTGAGCGCCTTGACCAGAGCAGAGTGTCTACTGAGTCTGAAACCTCAGAGACAAAACAGATACAAGGGAATGGTTCATCATTCAGATAGGGTTTTGGGATCTTCAAATCTTTAGACAAGTACAGAGCACAAGGCTACTGAGCTTAAGATCAGTGTCTAAGACCGAATCACTTCCCACTGAGTGAAACAGTGCTAAGGATGGAATCATCACCCAACAATGACCATATTGTGATAGTAACATTACTATCACATGTTTGTTGGAAATGCTTCAAATACAGTATTTTATATACTATTTAACTTTTGCTCCTGAAGTAGCATCATTTATATTCCAGAAGAATATTAAATGCTCTTAAAGAGCAACTCGCGTTTTCGATGATATATGTTATTCTTGAATGAAAAACATTATTTATGTCTTGTTGACATTAATGCACTCTTGATATCGATGTTCATCTGCCAATAAGAGGGCATGAGAGAGACAATAGAAATGAAGCATCCCAGTAGGATTGCTTAAAGATATAATTGATTGTCCTCCCTAAAACTCGATACAAGTATATGCATCATAAATTGCAAGATTTTCAAATCTAGTGCATCGAAATTATTGAAGGCTCCAGAAGAGCATGTGTCATTCTATCAAACGATACGAAATCAACTATTGAGTTTGCCATTTACTTTAGTAAGTCTAGAAGGAACTTACTAAGTTTTAAGGATATCCGTTACAATGGATACCATATTGAAATTATATAAGAAGGTAGTGATTCTTTTGCATTTAGCCAGAAGTTAACAAAAGAAATGTTATCACACTACCATTTTAAATGTATTACACATTTATAAAAACAAGTGAGACAAACCATGTCATGAACCGGAAGTTCAAAGGGCTTTATGCTTTGACATGAGAGGTTTGGACATTCACGAGCAACTATCATGCGCAACATAATTAAAAATTTATCTGAGCGCAAATAGAGATCCTGAAGAATCTTTACATTGATTTTCATGAATGCTTGACTTCTAGAAGAAATGAAGTAATTGCTAGAACTAATAGTTCGAATAATAAAGAACTCAATTCCCTCAAGAAGAATTGTCTTGATAAAGCTAGCGAGTTTATTAAATTCTAAGTTCCTCCTGAAGAGGACTTATATTATATTACTTTAGAATTGAGATTCAACACTTAGTTGCTCATGTGCATAATCAATAGTTTTGTACGTATAAAAATGAGTTTCACAAGAAGATTGTTATTATGATAAAATAATGTTCCCAACATTAGGTGGAACATATGTCACATTTGGATTCCTGAAGTAATCAATGTGAAATCTACATCCAACAAAAAGCACAAGAACAAACTAGCCGCATTTGGATTCCCGAAGTAATCAATGTGAACAAGAAGTTGAAAGATTCACTAGCAAAAGATTGCAAACCAACTTCTTGATGCTTTTAAGTTTTGTATATATAAGAAGTGACAATGTCATACATTTGCTGCAAATACCCCCGCAAGAATAAATGTCCCTGAAGGAAAAGTACAAATGGTAGCAAATGAATATAAATTCGTCAAAAATATGGTCGACCAATTGGTTCTAAAAGACATTTTGTGTCTAAGAAAAGGGGCACAACATATGAACCAAAAAATGACGATAATGATTAATTAATCAAATAAAAGTTCCTGAAGAACTGTCAGCGTCTTATTAATGAGATCTCAATATATTGGAGAGATCAAGTATCGTCGTGGACGCATGACGATATATTCGCCTTTAATATGACTCTTGAAATGAAAAAAGAGGATCCTCAACGACGATCTATAAGAGATTATCAAGATTGAAATAATTGGCCAAAGAGAAACGAAGTCATATAAGGTGAATTAATATTCCCTAGAAAGCCGGAAATATTTGGACATGTAGTTCCAAAATCCGGAAAATATATCTCCGAAGGATACAAATGTGTCTTTGTTACAAAGAGAAATAAAAAATTACGAGATATAGGACAATACTCGAACACAATGTTTCTCTCAAAGACCGGGAATTAATTAAGTACTCTCCATAATAAACGTCGTTGTATTTTAGAATTTGATTAATCTGCTTATGTCACAAAAGGCTTACTATGCGCCTTATGGATGTAGTAAATATCTATCAATATGATTCACTAGACAGTGACATATATATAAACATCCCTGAATGATTTAACTTGCTCAAATCATTAAGTCAAAAAGATATTTTCAATTAGACTCAAAAGTCATTGTCAGGGCTGAAATAATACAGTCGTATATGATGTAATAAGAACGAGGAGTATCCCTTTGAAGTATCCCTTTGACAGAATGGTACAAAAATGATGACTTCAGTTTGACTAAAACTCCTGAAGAGCATAATACTTATATGTATACTCCGTCCTAATGACTTACATAGAGCAAATCATTATGGATTATTTTATTCATTGATATTTTATTTTATAATCCAACTCACATCCTTGTCGACATCAGGGGGAGATATGAAACATAAATGATAGAATGCCGCAAATATCTTGTTGGATTAATTATTTAGATTCACGCACTATGAACTAGAAGTTCATCAAATTATTTAGTGCAAAAGGAGTGACTAAAATCTCGTATACCCGTTGTATATGCACTATGGAAGAACTGAAGTTTCTCATAGGCAAAATAAATCAATTAATTCTCATTGACGCCAGAAGCGTGAGAGATTTATTGGTGCTAAGAGATAAGAAGTCCGCGGAATACAAAATTAGAACACATCACTCCAAATTCCTCCTGAAGAGGATAAGTGAATCATTATGTACAAAAGTACTTGATGAAATCAACCCATGCCTAAAGACGGAGTTAGAATCAAAAGACTTGGGTTGAACTAATAATTGTCTTGGCCTGTAGATTGAGCATCTCCCTGATGGAGTTACGCTAATCGACCTACCTGAAAGGTCTTTAAAGAGATTTTATTGTATCGCATCCACATGTCTATCTAATGGTTGATTCAATCACTTAAAGTGAATAGAGACTCATTTAGACCTATAGAAGATAACAAAGATGAGGACCAGAAGTTCCTTAATTATGTGCAATTGGAGAATTTGAAATGGTATTGACCATCCTTTATTATTTTCGAGACAAATATGATATTGGTCTATTTATGAGAGTAATGATATATTGACATATTTCATGCTATTCTCTATGAGAATAATTAAACTTGTGTTGCACATATTAGTGTAGACCTTGAAGATAACTTTAAAGATTGTTATCTTGAGGGGGAGTAACAAATTGTAAATAATTTTGAAGATTAGACTGACTCCTGAAGGTCAAATGGTTGTACTATTTTTTCCTTTCTAAGTTTTTCCCACAGGGTTTTCTTAGTTAAGGTTTTTAACGAGACATCCAATGCAACACACGAGTAAATGAGTCATTGAGATTGATTCATAAAAGAGCCAATGCAACACATGATCTCCAAAAAAGTGGCGGCATCAACATCCAGCAAATTCGTTCAAGTGACAAATCTAGCGGATTCTTTTACAAATGCATTACCAACGTCAACATTCAAGAAGTTGTTACACAAAATCGATATGCGCCAACTCAAGGATCAAGAATGACTATATTGAGGTGGAGCAGCTGTACTCTTTTTCCTTCGACCAGTTTTTATCCCAATAGATTTTTCTGGCAAGGTTTTAACGAGGCAGCAATCTCTTTTAGGGATGGTCAATCAAGGAGGAGTGTTGTAAATATATTTTATATATATACTTACCATATATTGTGATGACCATGTAAACCCTAAAAGTCCATGAGCCCATCTTGTACTCTATAAATAGAAGTTTTCACCCTCATAATAATACACATATATTTTCTGTTTTCTCTATTATTCTCTCATTCCATATAGTTTATAACAATAAATAAATTATAATTTGATGTGTGGAATACTTATAGACGCCATTTTATTTAATTTGAAAACTAATATATTAATTAATTAATTACAATTTCATATTTAATTACTTATTTAATTATTGGCGTATTTAACTAATATATCTAAAAAAGTTGTCATGTTAAACAAAATAAAATTTAAAATAAAAATAAATAAAAGAATTTCCATGGGAGTAGGGAGATTAGTTTGAGAACTAGTTTTTGGAGGAGAATAATTAGGGCAATATTTTTCTTAAATTCACTCGATTCAAGTGTATCTGAATTTTAAAAATTGAGGATTGAAATCCATAATTTCAGAATTATGCGACCAAAATCGCAAATTTACAAATATATAAAAATAAATCGAAATTGTACGCTACACCCGTCCAGCCAAATCCGTTATTACAGCTGTAGTTGAAATTATGAATTCCTTATCCTAATAGGTTCAGTCTGAAAGAAATAAACAACGAACTAACCAACTCCAAGATCCAGTAAACGCAAGAAATTCAAGACGAGCTACTTGAGGACGCTACCTTACCCGCCTCAATAGCTTTCATGTAAGAAACCATAGAATCGGAGTCTAGACGGTTGTGTATCTTCATGCTCTCGATGAACTTCCCACTTCTCTCAGCATCATTCTTCTCCTTAAAATAACTGATGAAAGCTTCCACGGTTTCACTTCCTGGAAACCACCTATTCCCCCGCGATTTTGCTTTATCCAACCCCGTCTCCAGATACTCCAGAGCCGAGTCTATCTCAGAGTTCTTCAAGCATATATTCGTAAACAAGTCCAGTGTCTTCACGTTGGGTTCCGACCCTCTACCTTTCAATCTTCTGTACAATGAAGTTGCTTCTTCAATCATGTCCCTAGAGAGGTAAAATTCGAGCACCACATTTGGCAACCTGTAGTCATATAAGGTGGAGCTTTCTTCCCACTCCTTGAAAATCTTCTCAAGATTATCTTGATCCCCGAGTTTTGACACAGCCAAAAGCATGAAAAGATAACTAGTATTAGAGGGCTTTCCATCAGCCGACTTTAGAGCCTCCCATGCTCGGTTAACCCCGGATGAATTATTCATTATAGAGTACAGCCTGAGGCGGGTTCGACAAGCTTCTCTTGCAGCAGTGTCTTTTCCAGTCCCCATTTTCTCCATCACTTCGAGATAAGTGGTTGCCTTATCGTGCAGCCCTTCGTTGACATGAATGGTAGCCAGATTTCCATACGTAAACAGATCAGGTTTCAAGTTAGGCTTATTAGCACTTTCCAACTTCTCCAGAACTCCTTCACAAGCATCAAAATTCTTCATAGCAGCATGACTATTAATCAACAAATTGTAAGTAAATAAGTCGGTAGGAATATTCTTCTCCTCCATTTCTTGTACTAGAGAGATAACTTTATCATGCTGCTCCAAGTTATAGTGAAGTGAAATCACATTGTTGTAATTGAGTGTGGTTGTGCCGTTCAATTCCTTGAGATTCTCAAAGGTCTGCAAAGCCTTATCCAAATCTCTCTGCCTGCAATAACAGCTTAGAAGTGCTCCGTACATGTTACTAGTTTTCTCTTGGACACTATCAAAATATTTTTCTGCAGCAGCGACACCCTCACCCTTGCCGAGAAGGTCAATGCGTACGGCATTATCAGAACTTCTTACTTCAAGATTGCTGCTATCCATCCACTCGTATAGCTGGTTGGCATAAAAACTGAATCAGGATACATGGAGAAGCATATAGAACAAATGCATATTGCAAGTTCAAGGGAACCACTCAACCCCAAAACATGTTGGTGAAAACAAAATCAATACAGATTAAAGCCCACATGCTTAGGTAAAAGGATAACAACTAAGCAAAAATATATGAAGAGATATTTAGCATGATGTACACATTGAATGCTCAAAGTTTTTTCGAGAATTCTTAACCAACATTGTGGAAAACATGTAGAAGGGCAGAGTACGAATAGAAGATTCGAACGAGCAATCAAGGCAGGCAATGTGCTTTCCACTCACCTGCTACTAGGTTTGTCAATTCTCAGTTCAGTATATTACAAAATTCTTTCTTGGCACAGATCAAAATGCAAAACAAACAAGCAGTTATAACATAGATCACCATTATGACAAGTAAATGTCTATAGTAACTATTTAATACCCTACAGAAAATTGATCAAAATATACAACATCCAGCAGCAATATGTCTTAACTCTCCCCTCCCCCAAGTCAAAGAAATTCATTAAAAAATCAGCATTGTGTTGCTAAAAGAAACGATTGCATTTCAACCACAAAAGAAAATTCGTTCAAAAACATTTTTACTATATAAGGATCTTGATAGCAAGACTCGATTAAATAACGAAAAGGGGAACCTGAAGTGCAGCTTGGAAATTCTTGTGAGAGCGGAAGTGTTTGCTGAGGTTGATAATATCGGATTTCTTCACTACTTTCCCTTCACCAACCCACTTGTTCAAAATGTCCACTACACCGGTGGGACTTGCCCCAACCACTTTATAGAAAAGAGTATTTCGCGATTTTTGTTGTTGTGGCGCCGGCGTCGAATTCTCCGTATCCGTAGACAGCCACCGCGGAGTAGAAGATTTTCTCGATTCCCGGAGGATTAAACGGCCAATGATTCTCATAATCGCCATCTTCGTCTCTTCTCAGTTAAGCAGGATGAAGGGTTAAGGAGAAGGGTTTTGTGACTTTTGTCTATTGTTTGTTACAGCGGCATACGATGTCGTAAATCCCGAACTGCGAGCCGATCATACGACGTCGTACAACCCGTAGGTATCTGAATACGTTTGATATTGTGGAAAAGGGTGATGTATTAAATATCCAAATCTATATTTTACAAAAGTCAAATTTATTCATTTCTTACAAAATACCTATTTTTACTTTAAAATTCATACTTTTCAGACTTATCAGCCTGCAAGTTCATTGTTTTGCTTCGTTCCGTGCGTAAATGATTGGAATCGGGTATCTGAAGCATAACACAGAATCCGCTCGCGTCCCGCTCGCTCGGCTAAATCCCGCTCTCTTCAGTACAAAATCCCGCTCATGACATCCCGCTCGGAAGTCCCGCTCGGCCTACCCAAGTCCCACTCGATTTTTGATTGGCAGGGAGCAGAATCCCGCTCAGGACCTGCCAAATCCCGCTCGACTTTTTAACTTGGCAGGGGAGCATAATCTTGCTCGGGAAATTCCACTCAGTCTGCCAATTCCCGCTCGACTTTTTTGAATTGGTAGGGGGAGTAGAATCCCGCTCACAGAGTCCCGTTCGGCCTTGTCAAGTCCCGGTCGTTCAATTCCTAGTCCTGCTCCACTTTATCAGCAAATTATATGGTGAAAATCGACCTATCATAAAATTTTCTCGATTAATACCCTTGATTGAAATCCAAAATCGAACACACTCTATCATCTTTCATTTCATTTTTAATTACAAAATCATTCTGTAGAATTTTGTCTCCACACTCCAAAAACGAAAAATGGAAAGTTGGTAAAATATTATTGTTCATTGCAATTTAACAATTTTTTAGTATGTTGGCGATGAAGTTAGAGTTGTTTGCATTTCTGGGAACATTGTTTGTATCCCGATTTTACGACACTTCAATACAATCTTAATCCCTTTTCACTTTCCTCAAATTATAAAATTTATTACACCTACGTTTTTCGTCATGGTATTACGCTTTGGTCCATTCTCGCGACCGATATGGACCTAGTTCGTCTTTGTAGTACACAAATCGAGCCAACTTTATTTCTTGTGCACTCCAATATTCAATCTTATCATACACCCGAGTTGTTGAACAATTCGGTTCAAGGTTCAATTTTCAAGAGCAAGCGGGTGGTAGCAATCGGGCTGAGAATGTTCGCGAACAGGAAACATTTGTTCGCAAAGAGGATACCCATGTTGTGTCCGACAGTAACGAAGAAAATAGTTTGGATAGTTCATCCGACGAAGAATACGATGAGGTGCCTGGTGCATTAAATGAATGTACGTTTGGCGACTTTGCAACATGGGTCCGACAAGAAGGTAGTGCGAATCAATTGATATCTATGCTCATGTCGGACAACCGTGACCCTCCAAGCGACGAAATAATATATGGTGGCGGCGAAGAAATAAGTGATGGTTTACTACCACTTGTTCCTCTCGATGCATCCGACTCACCTATGGTTCGAGATCTAGATCACGTTGTGGACTATCCACTCCGTGAAGGGGCGACATTTTGGGAGAAGGAGGAGTTGTTTGCTGTTGTTGCACTTAGGCACATGGAACGATGTCTCGATTTCAGGGTGACTTGACACTGGTCGGGTTGAGTATAAATGCAGATAGAGTCGCGATTGTCCATTTTTTCTACGGGCATCGTTTCGCAGGGATGTGTTTTGGATTGTAAACTGCTTGCATGCCTAACACACATGTAATCGAGATTTTTCACAGATTGGTCCAAGGAGGGTGCGAGCAAAGGCGCTCGCTGCTTTTGTTGCTTGGTGAATGCGCTGTCAAAAATTCATCCTAAAACCGAAAGAAATTATGGCAGCTTATCGAGGGGGAATTCGGCTTTCAAGCAAGCTACGGTGTAGCTCTACGAGCACGCAATTGTGTTGTGCCGATGATTTTTGGTGGACACTCAGATTCGTTCAAGATGCTTCCTCGTTAGCTCTAGGTACTAAAAACAACGAATTCATGTACAATGACTGATCTCGAAGTCGATTAAGAAGGTCATTTCCAACAATTATTCGTTGCTTTTAATGTTTCTTGTGGCCCGTGGGTATTTAACCTCCGAGATTTGATTGTGGTCGACGCGACTCACTTGAAATGAATGAATAAAGGCGTGTTATTTGTGGCAGCTACGATAGATGGCAACGACCAAATATTTCCACTAGCCTTTGGTGTGGGTCCAATTGAGAACGATTACTCTTGGACGTGGTTCATGTCCCGACTGAGAGAAGCATATACGACGCCAAGTCATTTAATGATCATCTCCGATCAACACCGGAGCATACTAACGCGGTAGAGGTTGTTTATCCGGAAGCAGCCCATGACACTTATTACTATCATCTTCAGAATAAGATTACACGATATGATATAACGTTGATCAAGATGTATCATGATGCTGCCTATGCATATACGACGTATGATTTTGATCATGCGATGGAAGGGATTCGTCAAGCCTATCTTGAGGCATACGAGAAGTTAATGAATGCCGGACCGGTACACTCAGCTGACCTCAAACATAGTTGAATCCATCAACTCGCGGCTGCTCACAGCACGACAATTGCCAATATGCTCTATGATCGAGGCAATAGGTCACATGGTGGAACAGTGGTGTGACCAACGTCGAGCAAAAGTCATGGCACGACATAATGCGCTCACAATTGCTGCAGAGGTAAAGTTAGCTCCGTCAGAGGACCGTTCACATCGCTTTACTGTTGTGTTCGTGAGCGGAGATAAATTCAAGGTCCTTGACGGAACATATCAATGGAGAGTTCAAATCAGCAGAAGCGCTTGTGAATGTCGTGAGTGGCAACTCGATGAGATCCCGTATTCGCATGTTTGTGCTGCTATCAGGTATAATAGATTTTTTGTCTAAAGGCATGTTCCATTCCTGTGTATTAACAGGTTTTTTGTCTAGTAGAGCTGCTGGACTAAATTTACTAGACTTCGTCTCGGATGCATACAAGACAAATAATTGAAAGATGATATATGCCAGAACACTGTATTGGGTACCCCCCATGCGTAACTGGCGAGTGCCGTCAGATGTGGCCTCAATGGTTGTGTTGCCTCCATTAATTACACGGCAAGCAGGGAGACCGATGAAAAGTAGACGAACCTCAGATGCCGAAGCAAGTACATCTAGTGGGAGAGCATGCAGTCCGAAAAAATGCAGCATATGTGGTTTGGTTGGTCATAGCAAGAGGAAGTGTCCGAGAACGGATGTGCAAGACTCACCGAGTCGGAAGCATTTTAATATGACCTAATTGTTCTTGATTTGTAATTGTCAAAGTAATCTATGATTTCGTAATTAAGTTTCCTTGTAACAATTCGAAATACCGTAAAATAGAAACTCGAAATACCGTAAAACAAAATAAAAAGTCATAAATCCAAATAAAATATGTCAATCAAATACAAATAACGAAATCATAAAATCGGCCGTGTGTAGCACATCTCGATGATCCTCAGAGCCATCAATCGATGATAAATTACTACATTGCCGAGGTTGCTGCCCCACTCTACTGTCGGGTAACTAGCAATGAATCGCTCCACTACCATCTGCAGATATCACTCCTAAATCTGGAATAGCCTCGTAAGTCCAAATCTACAATGAATGAAAATCAATATTGATTAGTATATGAGATATATCAATTATTAAAATAATTAAATTAAAAAAACCATGATACACACCTGGAGTGCCAAACGGGTCCATAGAAATAATGTTTTTTCGAAATTTGTTCCGTCTTTCTCGGAACAAAACTACAATAGTGCTTCAGAGCACCATAAGTGTAGGAGCCCTACGGAATTGGTAAAATGTCCGTAGATCGTCCACTAATACACAAATTCACGTGTCCACCACTCTCGTGTCGCTGTAACCGATGGTAAAGAAAAATAAGGCTAGAACATTAGCCACCTTAAAAAACCCCAACTCGTCCAACTCCAAATCTCCAATCTCGAACTTTGTCAGCAATTCTTTGCCCGTTATTGGTGTACAACTATTTAACATGATGTAAACAGTCGAGGAACGGGGATCATGCTGAGCATGCGAATCAAAATTGCAGGATCCAAATATTAAACCCGTGACAAGGAATAAACGAAACAAGAAAATCGGATAGTCGTTCCGGAGACGGAAAACCATATAACAGAATAATCTTCGTCCGCTTGAATCTCATGACACATCAACATGTGAATAGCTTTGGCCGCATTCCTACGCACCCTCCAATCCATAAAGTCACCAAAAACGTCATTCCTAAACTCCTCCAGTAACCCACCATCCCCGATAGCTCTTAATTTTTTTTAATCGTATAAAAAATCTTCGGGTTATATTCTATGTCGATTCTCGAATTTGCATTGAGAATACCAATTCTTTTAAATACGGGTTGTACCGAAATAATTCAACCGTTAAATTAAAAATAATTACAAAAATTACTCAAATCCTGCTCGGCCGAAAGGAAATCCCGCTCGGTCGAAGCGGAATCCCGCTCGATGAGCGGTATTTGAGACAAAATTCAGTGGCGGCCGAAATCAAATCCCACTCGGTTGAAGCTGAATCCCGCTCGGCGGACGAAATTTGAGACGAAATTCAGTGGGCAAATCAAATCCCACTTGGTCGAAGCAGAATCCCGCTCGGCGAGCAGGATTCGAGCCCACAAAATCAATTCACAAATTTTACGCCCAAAAATTTAATTCAAGCCGAAAATTCAAGCAAATTCATAACGAAATTAAACAAAATTCAAACATATTCACAAATTCACAAATTTGATGCAAGAACCAATATTTATGCCTAAAAGTTAAACAACGAAATCACATGCTATATCTATAACAAAAATTCAAGCCGAAAAATTAAACAATATTCATGCTCCAAATTCGACTAATACATGCTCAGAAAATTCAAACAAAACATGCTCAAAAAATCAGAATATTCGCACCAAATTAACGGATAAAATTCGAGCGGGACAATAACATTCGAGCGGGACTAACCTGGTTGGCCATTCTCGTATTTTGGTGTCAAAATCTACTTCAAGCTTGCGTTTTAAGCGGTCTTGAGCGGGATTTCAGCGACGGACGAAAGAATTTGGGGAGAAAGATGAGAGAAAGTGACAAATCTGGATATTAAATTCCAAATCTGTTCAAATCTCGCTCGGTCCCGCTCATGAATTCTCGCTCGCCGAGCGGGATTCAACAGAAAATTGGAGAACGCCGAGCGAGATTTATTGGAGAATGCCGAGCGGGATTTGAGTTTTACTTCGGACAACGCTTGGCGGGATTCGAGCGAGACTCGCAAGCGGGATTTGAGCGCGAGCGGATCTTACCGTTGACTAGGGGTGTTAAAAAATACCGAAAAATCGGTATACCGCCCATACCGTATCGAAAATATATCGAAATACCAAAATTTTTGGTATACCGAGATTTTCAGTACGGTATGATACCGTACCGAAGTTTTTTGGTACGGTAAAGGTATGTGTTTTCCTATACCGCGGTATACCATAGCATACCGTGGATACGGTACATACCGAAAGTAACGGTACATACCGTATAGCGATAGATACCGTTTGAAACCGAACCACCGGTATGTACCGATGTTCCAACACATACCGTTTACCAAAATATACCGATCACGGTATATACCGCATACCGAAATGATACCGAATGTCGATCTATACCGACTGCATACCCGAAAATATACCTTATATATCTTGTAATATGGTATCTTTTAAATGCAAATTTAATATTTTAGAATTTAGATACATTAAAAAGTGGTACTTTACTTACATTAGTCATTAGGAAAATTATAAAGAGTTCATAAAGTATTTCATGATATTATTATAAAACTATGATATAATATATACTTTTGTATGAAATGATCAATTGAAATTACTTTTTAATTTTTGTGTCGAAAACGGGACACAAAAAGTCTACTACGAAGGAGGAATTGAAAATATCATGAACAACTTTGAAATATAATAATATAGATATATAATTAAAGAAAAAAGAAAATATGACCTTTTCATATTTTCCGAAAAATGAGTTCGTTTTTCAAAAGAAGAGATCTCTACTTCCATGTTTCATAAAGAGTTAATATTTTATTTTTTAAAGGTATAGTTATATTATCAAGTATTTCATGATATTATTATAATACTATGATATAATATGTACTTTTGTATGAAATGATCAACTGAAATTACTTTTTAATTTTTATGTCGAAAACGGGAAACAAAAAGTCTACTACGAAGGAGGAATTGAAAATATCATGAAGAACTTTGAAATATAATAATATAGATATATAATTAAAGAAAAAAGAAAATATGACCTCTTCATGTTTTCCGGAAAAATGAGTTCGTTTTTCAAAGAAGAGATCTCTACTTCTATGTTTCATAAAGAGTTCATATTTTATTTTTTAAATATATAGTTATATTATAAAGTATTTCATGATATTATTATAAAACTATGATATAATATATACTTTTGTATGAAATAATCAATTGAAATTACTTTTTAATTTTTTTGTCGAAAACGGGATACAAAAAGTCTACTATGAAGGAGGAATTGAAAATATCATGAAAAACTTTGAAATATAATAATATAGATATATAATTAAAGAAAAAAGAAAATATGACCTCTTCATGTTTTCCGAAAAATGAGTTCGTTTTTCAAAAGAAAAGATCTCTACTTCTATGTTTCATAAAGAATTCATATTTTATTTTTTAAAGGTATAGTTATATTATAAAGTATTTCATGATATTATTTTAAAACTATGATATAATATATACTTTTGTATGAAATGATCAATTGAAATTACTTTCTAATTTTTGTGTCGAAAACGGGACACAAAAAGTCTACAACGGAGGAATTGAAAATATCATGAAGAACTTTGAAATATAATAATATAGATATATAATTAAAGAAAAAGAAAATATGACCTCTTCATGTTTTCCGAAAAATGTGTTCGTTTTTCAAAAGAAGAGATCTCTACTTCTATGTTTCATAAAGAGTTCATATTTTTTTAAAAGGTATAGTTATATTATAAAGTATTTCATGATATTATTATAAAACTATGATATAATATATACTTTTGTATGAAATGATCAATTGAAATTACTTTTTAATTTTTGTGTCGAAAACGGGACACAAAAAGTCTACTACGAAGGAGGAATTGAAAATATCATGAAGAACTTTGAAATATAAGAATATAGATATATAAGTAAAGAAAAAAGAAAATATGACCTCTTCATGTTTTCCGAAAAATGAGTTCGTTTTTCAAAAGAAGAGATCTCTACTTCTATGATTCGTAAAGAGTTCATATTTTATTTTTAAAGGTATAGTTATATTATAAAGTATTTCATGATATTATTATAATACTATGATATAATATATACTTTTGTATGAAATGATCAATTGAAATTACTTTTTAATTTTTGTGTCGAAAACGGGACACAAAAAGTCTACTACGAAGGAGGAATTGAAAATATCATGAAGAACTTTGAAATATAATAATATAGATATATAATTAAAGAAAAAAGAAAATATGACCTCTTCATGTTTTCCGAAAAATGAGTTCGTTTTTCAAAAGAAGAGATCTCTACTTCTATGTTTCATAAAGAATTCATATTTTATTTTTTAAAGGTATAGTTATATTATAAAGTATTTCATGATATTATTTTAAAACTATGATATAATATATACTTTTGTATGAAATGATCAATTGAAATTACTTTCTAATTTTTGTGTCGAAAACGGAATACAAAAAGTCTACTACGAAATAAATAATGGTAGTATATTTAATAGTAGTTTGTTGGACGGAAATTGTATGTTTTCTGCATTTGTTCATCGTTATATTCTTATTTTTAACAGATTTTTTTTTCCAGTATACTTTATGCTTCGGTATACCGGTGTTCTTTCGGTATATCGTTGCTTTCGGTATACCGATATGCGGTAAGGCATACCGCACGGCCGGTATGGCAACGGTATGAATATTTGCTCATACCGCACTTACGGCATACCGATCAACGGTATACCGCAATGACCGGTACGGTAACGGTATGCAATTTCTCATACCGCACGTTTTCGGCACGGTATGCGGTATGAGAAAATTTGGACGGTATGCCGCACCGTAACACCCCTACCGTTGACGAGTGGGATTTATTATTTACGAGCGAGATTAGTTACAATATATGCATTCGTGTGTATTTTTGTTTGTTTCTTGACTGAATTTGTCTTGAATTTCGAAAAACACTTGAAAATGATTGGTGTCAGTTAACTTTTTCATAAAGTTAGGGTAGTGTAAGTAAAATTGGGTATTTTGTGAGTCAAATATAAGGATTGTGTAAATTTGATTTTTGTCATAAGAAAATGGGTAAAAGGGAATAGTACCACTTGTGGAAACATACAAAATCAGATAATTAAATAAATGTGTAAATATTATAATTATTTTTATAAAATGTAGTTAATACTAAATTTTTTCTGACTTAAGAAAAATATTATTAAATAGATTTTACATATAAAAATTACAATTTGTTAAATGAAACTAAAAATCAGTTAACACTTAAAAATGGTCTCATTCATATTTTGAAACACTAAATATTGTCTGACTGAAGAAAAATATTAATATTTACACATAAAAATTACAATTTGTTAAATGAAACTAATAATCAGTTAACACTTAACACTTGAAAATGGTCTTATTCATATTTTCAAACACATGAGTTATAATATCATGAATTATAAAAGAATAAATATACATATACTTCCTTCGTCCCATCAAACTTGTCTTATATTCTTTTTTGTTGTGCTCCGCTGAGCTTATTTTATTTTTAAATAAGGAAGTAAGTCTCACACCTTTACCAACTCAAATCAACTCAAAAAATTTAATTAATTGAATGAGTCTCATATCTCTACCTTACAAATCAATTTTAATTAATTAATTAATTGTATGGGTCTAACACCTTTATCAACCTACACAAACTTTCCAAAATAACTGCGCCAAAAAGAAACATGACAAGTTCGGTGGAACGGAGAAAGTATTATTCATGTAAAGTGCAAATATTAAATTTAGAAAATTCAATAATATATGTATATCAGAAAATGTGTAAGTACATGCACATCATGTATGCAATATATATTTAAACTATTGATCACTTTGTTGTGTCTTTGAAATGTATTATCATTTATTACCTTTCTTCCTATTCCTATGCATATATAAAGGCTAGCATAATCATTATTTCATTATCAAATAATACAATATATGTTTCAAGCAAGTCATGATTTAGTATTAACCTGAAAAAAGTTATTTATCACAAATAACTTTAGATAAATAATTTGTAACATCTTAAATATATAGTATAAGGGTACAGTTCTACGAAGAATCATCCTTTAGATAAAAACTAAGAATCGATCTACACCATAGATCTTCATTCAATCTATGGTGTAGAATTAATCCACATTTATGATTTAGTTAATTCAAAAAATCAAGAAAATGGTAAAATGGTAAAGAACAATATTAATAAATAATTTATTTAATACAAAAAATGAAAAAACCTAATAACATACCACCTCCCACCGCCGTCGTCCGACCAGAGCCGTCGCTGACCACCGCCGCTAGCTAGACGGTTATATATTATTAATATGATGAATTATATTTGTAAAATCACAATATGCACAAACACAGACAATGTTATGCATAAAAATGCATTGGAATATGCATAAACTAATATTGTAATATGTCAGTCTATGCATAAAATTGATCGGCCTTATGCATAAACAAATATTGTCATATGCACAAAACTTATTTTTATTATATAATATAATATCCACATAACATATAGTTTTATGCATAAAATTATTTAGGCTTATGCGCAAACAAATACTATCATATGCATATAACATATTTTTATTATATAACATAATATCCTTATAACAGATAATTTTATGCATAAAAGTGTTTAGGCTTATGCACAAACAAATGCTATCATATGCATAAAATGTATTTTCATTATATAACATAATATCCACATAAAAGACAATTTTATGCATAAAAGTGTTTAGGCTTATGCACAAACAAATACTATCATAAGTGTAAAACGTATTTTTATTATCTAATATAATATCCACATAACAACTATTTTATTCATAAAAGTGTTCGTAATTATACATAAACCAACACCATATTATGTATAAAAAAATTGTTATCGCCGACCACCACCGCCGCCGCCGCCCTTGGTCAGCCGTCGCCACCACTGTTGCTCAGCCGTCGGTCGCCACCACATGGGGTTAGTGTAGATTTTTGGTTTAATTTCAAATCATAAAGTGTAAAAAGACATAATTATCTTTAATGAAATTTATTTTCTCTTTTTTTGAATTAAAAATAAAAGAAAAATAAGAAAAATAGGTGTCCATAGATAAAAAAATGAAAGACTATAACTGGTTCTTAATTTTTATCTAAGATGTTGGTTCTTGAAATATTCATACCCTATAGTATAATATACTCCCTCCGTTCCACTCCATTAGTCCACTTTCTTTTCGGCACGAAAATTAAGAAAGTTATTTGTTGTGTGTAAAGTAGTATAAAGTAGTGGGGTCCACTAGAATATATAAGAGTGTTATTTTAAGTTAAAAAAGGAAAATGGACTAATGTAGTGGAACGACCCAAAAAGGAAAACTAAACTAATGGAGTGGAACAGAGGGAGTAGTTATTTTCATACATATGTAAAAATATGTTTCAAGTTTAATACTCCCTCTGTCCCATCTCACTTGTCCAATTTAGTTTTGACGCGGTTATTTAGGTGGGTTGATTTTGTATAATAATAAAAGTGTGGGATCCATATAATTAATTAATTGTGTATAATTGGAATATGTGGTAAATGTGTGACTCATATTATTATTTAATTGTTTATATTTGATTAGTGAGTAAAATTGTGGGATCCATTTTCTTATTTAAAAAGTGGACAAGTGAGTGGACAAGTACGAAATGGAATACCGGACAAGTGAAATGGGACAGAGGGAGTACTACAATTTATTTATAATTATAAGAAGATTAATTTCTTAGGTATACGATTTTTTTTATAGTCTTATATAACTACAAAAGAGATTATTAATATATAATATTATTATATGAAAGTTTATTGTAATTATGAAAATTTTAAAAATTTCATTTAAAATTAAAAGGAAATTGTACACGATTGGAAAAGGGCTCAAATTGGAAAACTGAGGCCCATCTCAATGATGGGCTAGCCCGTTTCCCCAGCCAAACACAAAACTACATTACATATCATAAAGCAACTTCAGACAAGTTCAAACACAAAACTGCAGTCTCAAAATAAATAAGAACAAAGAATAAGGACTAGGATGCTACCTTACCCGCCTCAATAGCTTTCATGTACGAAAGCAGAGAATCGAAGTCTAGACGGTTGTGTTTCTTCATGCTCTCGATGAACTTCCCACCTCTCTCTGCATCATTCTTCTCCTCAAAATAACTGATAAACGCTTCAACGGTTTCACTTCTCGGAAACCACCTATTCCCCCGCGGTTTTGCTTTATCCAACCCCATCTCCAAATACTCCAGAGCCAACTCTATCTCAGAGTTCTTCAAGCAGAGAGTTGTAAACAAGTCCAGTGTCTTCATATTGGGTGTGGGCCCTCTCTCCACACCTTTCAACCTTTTGTAGAAAGAGGTTGCTTCTTCAATCATATCCCCAGAGAGGTAAAACTCCAGCACCACATTTGGCAACCTGTAATCATACAAGGTGCAGCCTTCTTCCCACTCCTTGAAAATCCTCTCGAGCTCAGCTCGATTCCCCATTTTCGAAACAGCCAAAAGCATGAAAAGATAACTAGTATTGGAAGGCTTTCCATCAACTGACTTTAAAGCCTCCCATGCTCGGTTGACCCCAGATGAGTTATTCATCATAGAGCAGAGTCTGAGGCGGATTTTACAAGCTTCCCTTGCAGCACTGTCCTTTTCTGGTCCCATTTTCTCCATCACTTCAAGATAAGTGGTGGCCTTGTCATGCAGCCCGGCGTTGAAATATATGGTAGCCAGATTTCCATATGTAAACAAATCAGGTTTCAAATTAGGCTTATCAGCACTTTCCATTTTCTCCAGAACTCCTTCACAAGCATCAAAGTTCTTCATAGCAGCATGACTGTTAATCAACAAATTGTAAGTAATTAAGTCAAAAGGAATATCATTCTCCTCCATTTCTTGTAATAGAGAGATGACATTATCATGCTGCTCCAAGTTGTAGTGAAGTGAAACCACATTGTTGTAATTTAGCGTGCTTGTGCCGTTCAGTTCCTTGAGCTTCTCAAAGGTCTGCAGAGCCTTATCCACATCTCTCTGCCTGCAATAACAGCTTAGAAGTGCTCCGTACATGTTACTAGTTTTCTCTTGGATGCTATCAAAGTATTTTTCTGCAGAAGCTACACCCTCAGCCTTGCCAAGGAGGTCAATGCGTATGGCTTTATCAGAACTTCTTACTTCAAGATTGCTGCTATCCATCCACTCGTACAGCTGGTTGGCGTAGAAATAGGATCAATATACAAGGAGAAGCAGAAATAGAGCACATACATATTGCAAGTTAAAGGGGGAAAACCTCAACCCAGAACATGTAGGTGAAAGCAAAACCCATACCAATTAAAGCACACATGCTCAGGTAATAGGGTAACAAATAAGCAAACATATGTTAACAGATATTTGGCTGATGTTAACATTGAATGTTGAAGTTTTTCAAGAATTCTTAACCAGCATTATCCTGGGAACATGTAGAAGCCTAGAAGGCCAGAATCATGAAGGTACGAATTAGAGCACGTGTGCTTTCCGCTCACCTCCTGCTAGATTCTTCTATTCACATTTCAGAAAATTACAAAATCTTTCTTGGCACAGATCAAAATGCACCACAAACAATCAGCTGGATCATAAACAAAATTTAAAAAATGATTACATTTCCACAACAGCGATTTCGCTCAATTCGTTCAAGGGTTTCAAGGACACCAATAAAATGGAAAAGAAGAAGACGAAACCAACGTTTCTTCTCCTATCTCATGTTTTCATTTCATTTCAAAGATTTCAAAGCAAAGTACGAACCTGAAGCGCAGCTTGGAAATTCTTGTGAGAGCGGAAGTGATTGCTGAGGTTGATAATATCATATTTCTTCACTGGTTTCCCTTCACCAACCCATTTGTTCAGAACGTCCACTACACCGGAGTTGGGGCTTGCCCCTACCACTTTATAGAAAAGAGTATTTCGCGATTTTTGTTGTCCCGTCGCCGTAGACAGCCACCGCGGTGGAGAAGATTGCAACGATGTCCTGAGGATCAAACGGCCAATGATTCGCATATTCGCCATTTTCGTCTCTTCTCAACTGAGCAGACGATGACAATGGAATAAGGATTTAAGCAAGGGTTTTGCAAAAGTTCCTACAGGAAACGGCGTCGTAAACCGAATGTTCCTTATAGTTGACGACGTCGTATCGCTCCCAACATACTAGAAGTAAATTTCATAAAATCTCTGATTATTAATTTATTTTGGAAAAATATAAAACTAGCTAGTTAGAGAAATTCAAATTAGTGGAGGATGTTTATAATCATTCGTATAAATTCGAATCAATAGTTGTATACCATCTTTATAAAGCTCCTTCAAATGAAATAATGGTCAAAATCGAATAAGGGGGTGTTTGGAGTAGCTGAAGCTTATTGATAAGTGCTGAAAGCTGTTGAAAGCAGCTTATTTGAAAATCAGTTAGTGTTTGGAAATAAGTGCTGAAAGCTGCTGAAAGTGGAGAAAATAGTGTTTGAGAATACTGCTGATAGAAGTAGCTTATTGTTACTTTTTAAAAGAAATGTTTGTTTTGCCCTTAGTATTACTAATTATTATTTATAATAAATAATAAAATTCAGAAATAATCGTTATTCAATATTTATTTTTTGCTTACAATTTCAATATAATACTATAAAATACTATATTAATCTAAATATTATATATATTATAAAATTGTATCATAATAAATATACTATACAATTATATATTAAATACTATTTATTGTATAAATTCATCATACAAACAAAATTCATAAAAATTCCTCCATAAATTTTATGAAGAATTGAGAGAGAAGAGACGTGACGGATGTGATAAAAATATATTCTCACAAAGTATTAGGGTTATGGATAGTTCTGGAATTAGATAAAATTATTAGGGATAGTTTGATCCGAAAAAAGCATAAGCTATAAGCTGAAAGCTAGAAGCTGGGGTGGAGCAACTTCAACTGATTCTCTATTTTCGACTCAATTTTAGAGAATCTCAGCCTTAAGCTGAGAGTCTCAAACACCTCATACCAGCTTAAAGCTGAAGCGGCTTACAAAAGTTGAAGCGGCTTACAAAAATGCTAGCATGAAAGCACAATGAATTACGATTTACTGATGGTGAGTGATTACAAGGCCATGGAGTTGAGCTAACTGATCCTACGAGGAGTTCAAGTTTTCGCTACGTCTATCCACAACTCGAAAATGTTTTCGACGTCCATAACTGCCCTAACAATCTACAAACACTTACATCATAATTAATACATATTCAGCAAGCAGTTTGTGCATGCTCTAACAGCGAGCTGCTCGGAGGAAGTTGTCGAAAGGACTGGCCGGCGGCAGCCTCAGAGCCAACCACGTGTCATTTGCGGCCGGAGCCGGTTCCTTCGTCATTATCTGAACACACACGATCTCATCTCAGTACAGATTTATACCAATGAGAAAGCTAGGGTTTCTTACTGCTCACCTTCTCAATTGCTGAGAATCCAGTTGCAGGAGGAAGAGAGGAAGAATTAGGGCACTGGTTGTCGTAGGTCAACCAATTAGAGAGCTTCTTCCTCGTCTCTGTACCAAAGGTTTCACACTGGTTTGTCATGGCGCTGTACGGAAGGGGCGACGTGGATATGGATGTACCGGCTACTTGACCAGCAACCTCAAGTGCCTTCAAATGAAATCAAACAGCTTAGAATTGAAGAAACTTGCAAGCAAAAATAGAGCAGAGGAGAAAAGTTTTAATTACCGATTCTAGAAGCTGACCAATGCTGACGATATAAGACATGGAAGGAGAAGCAGATGGAGGGACTTTGGGGATGAAGCGAGATATGTCAGCAACAGACGATATGCTCATCGCATCATCCTCGACGAGCGAATTGGCAGAAAATTCCTGCATCAAGAATGTAATAGTTATTATCTCATAATAATGTCCTGAGAGTTAAACCAAAAGAACGTACCCCATCAAATGAGAGTGATCCCTTGGAGTGTGCAGCTCTTTGGATGTGATCCATGTCGAGCATTGATTGCGAACCGAACATGAAAGCTTCATCGGGTACGAATCCTTCTGAGAGCTGCTTGGAAATTTCCTCCGCCTCAAACTTTTAAGGACAAAACACTAGCATTAGCTAAGACCTTGGAGAAAAATGCAGTGTGTGTAAGGTAGAAGAAGATACCTTGGTAATGGTGGATAAACTGTCGACCAGTATGTCAAATACAGCTTTGTCAGATTCATAAGCCTTGTCGCACAGCTCACTGAGAGTTGCAAAAGCTTCTTCATTATCAGAAGGCGAACCGTAATCTTTCGCTTCGTGTTGAGCCTTTACGTAGACTTGAAAGTCATCCGTGATGCCAAGATACGGATCCACCTAAATGTGATCATTGGGAACAAAGCTTGAGCGGTAGATATATTGGAGCCATATGATAAGCAGAGCATTAATTTCGAATAAATTGGAAGTACAAGGGCCTAATAATACTTACATCAGATCCAAGTAGCAAGTTAAGCAAATTGTTGGTGTCAGCTACATGGTATAACTTCGTTGCAAACATCACCATTGCAGTCGATAACACAAGAAGAGATCTTTGGTACACGGGCGGCAAGGACCCTGTATTGAAAGTCGAAAGCACAACAAATCAAACAATAAAACTTATTATTTTTGTGGTTTTGAAAATTCTAGTGTCCTAACCATTATTCTGGTCCAAGGCCATCTTTCTAATCGAGATAGGAAGCTGGAAAAATCTGAGTACCAGGTTATCATTGGAGTTCTGCAACAAAGAAACGAGAAATATTGTCAGAGATTAAGGATAAGCAACAAAGTAGAAGGAATTTATGTATTTGATTATTAACCTTAAGCCGTGATGAGATAAGTGCTAAACAGAATGAATGAGCTATAGCTTCGATATTAGAGGGTAGATTGTCGGCAAGATTGACTTGTATCCATAAAGCGGACAGCAGCTGCACCACTTGGTCCTCATTGCATTGCAGAAAATAATGTTCCTGCATCATTGGGGAAGGTAGTTCATATAACAAACACTAAAAACGATGAAAAAGTTTCAAAGAGGCAATATTCCTACTGTCTCAGTCAAGCTAGCTGGTCCATTGGCCTTGTCCATAATTGAGCTTATTATATGCACATTAGGAGAATTCTTGTGGGATCTCCCATGCTTCCTCTCTTCTTCAACTTTGTTGGTTCCACATTTCTCCAAACGAAGCTTGTCGAGCAGAGCTGTGATCGAGGAAAATGTGGACATGCTTTTGGAATGCCACCTTCTAGGATAGTTGGTACCATCATTTCTTGCAGGAGCAAAACTTGGAATTACAAGCATACAGAATATCTGATGTCCTCCAACCCGTATTTCCACATCGGGATGCACCATCACTTTCAACAGTTGGACGAAAAGAGCATCCGGGAAAACCTAAATGAGTACCAGAACTCGCTTCAGATATTAACAAAACTGAAACAGTATATGTTCAATCTCCACATTGTGCAATTGGCAAAATCTATATATGTTAATAATGTAATCCTTAAGAACTTAATACAACTAAATAAATACAATAAATATATAATACATTGATTAACCAGTATATATAAATGGTAAATATTTTGATCGCGAGACATAATAACATATTATGTTACACAATTAAATATATTTAATACACCTATGAAATTACTCCAATTTTACTTATAAACATGACCACTGTTTTAGGTGCATAAATCCAATTTGTTTTACTAATAAAGTGTAGTATTTTATCTTATAGATCGAGACATCACATGACGATACAATACGACACTCACCACATGTTAATTTGTAGCAATTAAAACATCCTCAATTAAGGTGGACCTAGTTGTTGTATCTATCCATGCACCACACAAGCACTACTGTAATATATACTCACTCCATCCCACAATTCTTGCTCCAACACTTTTTGGTACGATTTTTAAGGAGAGTTGTTGGTTGTGTGTAAAGATGTGGGGTTGTGTAAAGATGTGGGGCCCTCAAATAAAGTGTTTGTAATAATTTACTATTTTTGGAAATGGAGCAACAATTGTGGGACAACCCGAAAAGGAAAGTGGATCAACAATTGTGGGACGGAGGGAGTATAAGGCAAAAACTAACAAAATAGGAAGCTTCCATAGCTACATGGACACCCACAACAGAAAAAGACTACGTAAAATCATTGGGAGCTTCTTACCTGCTGAGAGCGGAATGGTATAGATGCCAGAGAAATAACATGAGCAAGAATAGTGAGGGAGGCAAGGGCTGCCCTAGCAACAACTTTTACAGGAGAAAGCTTCTCCAATGTAATTGCCATCATATCAAACAGGGGCCGGACATCGACAATCTGAATAATAACAAGCCAAATAAGCATGCAGACAGAAGTGAAAAGGTAAATATTTTAACGCTGTTAGGCAATTACCCCTTTCACAGTCTCTAGCAGACAGCTTTCGATAGAAGTCTGCAATGCAGCATTTACATTCTGTTCTTGATTCCCAACTGATTCGGCCGTTGCTTGGAAGCTTTTGCGCAAGTGTCTAAAGAGGTCGCTGACGAACCCCATGTCGGAAATCACACCTTCTGACCTCACTTGACGGGCCAAACAGCTAGCAGTCTGAATGATGTGACATTTCATTTCGGGTTCATGTGCAACATTCTTGTGGTCCAAATGCCGAACAACGCCAGCTAAAATTAATTGCTGATGTCCTGTAATCGTATAAAGTATCAGTATTAAACTTTGCAAGACAAGCACGTAAAATCTCAAGAACCACATTTTTAATCAACAAACACAGTGATTCAATTAACATAAAAATTAAGTTAATCCATTCAAAACTTTGAACTTATCATAAACAAAAGGAAAATGATAAACCAACTTTTTGTACAAGTTAACAGCCACCCATTATATGGAACATTTCACCAAAAAAAACAAAATCACTCCACTCATTGAAGATTGCATGTTCTCTTCTACTGATAAGAGAGGACCAAGTAGAACGAGTAACATAGTCCCCATAGTAAAAGCCACTAAAACATAAACTCTAAAATTAAATATTAATACCTTATTGTGTAGACAATAACTCATTTATGACAATTCCAGGCATTATTGAAGTTTGAGAAAGCCTTAACCAAATGTACAATTTTCCAGTATTTGTCATTTGCATAGTCTAATATAAACATTCAACAAAGAACTGTATCAAAATAGATACGAAGGCATAGTAAATCACCAGGATTTTCCACAAAAGATGACATATCTGAAAGAACGGCAGGAGCCAGGCCATGCTGAGGAACCCAGTGTCCTCTCATGTCAAAGTAAACAAACATTGGGTCCAACACTCTTCGCATTGTAGTACTCTCCTTTGCCAGATCAACCATCCTTTGGACGCATATTTGAGCCCATACTTGTGGTGTCTGAACTTCCTCTCTGATGTAAAGTAAAATAAAAACAATTGATAACAAGAGCAAGCAACAGACAAAGTTTTACTAATTCACCAGCAGCTCCAAATTGTTATCTTAATCTTATTAAAATAAAATTTATATTTTCACATTCATAAATAATAAACATCCAACCTTGTCAGCAAAGCAGGATCTTTCTTTTCCGGGGTGATTCTTATGATCGTGTGGCTAGGGCTAAATTCACCACCTCCAACAGGAGTGCCTCTTCCCTCACTTCTTGCTACTTCATCCACCCAATTGTGATGTGCCTCATTTCTTTCATCCTCTTCACTTTGCGAATCAGTCTCGTAGTTACCAAGAGTAGCATGGACAATCTAAAATAAATTACAAACAGTTATTCGCTGAAAATAAAAAGAAGCTTCGGATTATTTAAAAACTGTATAAACTGAATCAATATATTAATGAGATAATAGAATAGCCAGGAAAAAAGGTTTCATGCAACTATCCCTCCCTTAGCAAATGCAATCAAGGAGTAGGAAGGAAGGTTCAGACTTTATTCAATAAAACTGTTCAGAAGTGAGATTTTCAAAGTAGAAAATAATGAGAATTAGCATATAATACTAATAGTTATACGTCACTCTCTAGCAGTAGCACTATGAACTTGGAGCCGAACCATGAAAAAAGGCGTATACGAATCCAAAAAATTATGCTTTAATTAGTAACACATGAACCTTATCAAAACAACACACCTTTTCAAAATCGGTAAATATATGCGAGAACTCTGCCATGAACCAAACCTGCAGTTGGAGGAATCAAACTAGATTAAAACATCACGAACAAAGGTTGATGAAAAATATCTTCAAAAGCAAACGAGTCAAGAACTACAATATTTGAATGGCAAAAAAGTACAATGAAGAAAGTCGATATAATTTGGAGTAACTATACAGCATGGATGATAGAGGAAGATGCACTTCTTATTATTGATGATTAAAGGTATTTACAAAGCATATGTAAACTAGTTTTCTAGTCCAAATTACCATTGCTGAAAGACACCGCAAGCTTGATGCCCTTAAACCACGCTTTTCATTTTCATCACCTGTCTTATGCGCCAGCATGCAAACTTTGTCAGCAAAGTTTTCAATATTGTGGGTATAAGTTCCGTCCACCTGCAGAAACATTACAGAATGAGATGATAGTACAGTCTGCACCAGACTAGATATTGTCAATTCATGCAATCATGTTGTGTTTCTCGTAGATACAATAGCCTTAACAATAAGAATAGACATGAACATGAACATGGTTTTGTTGCATGAATACAACACACCAAAATGACAAGAAAAAAACCAATATAATGTAAATACAAATATGTGACAACCTAGCACTGGACGGATACAATAGAAATTAACCAATGTATACAAACACGAACATGGTTGTTTTATTATTTTACCGATATTTTCACTTCAATATTTAAGGCATGACAAGTAGTTAATTACACAAAACTATAAGATTTTAAGCCTTTTTAAAAAATAAATGGATTTTTATTTCCAACATACTATTTTATCACTAACATTTTCTTATTAATATTACCTGGCAATAAATAAACGTAGTCAGTGTATCACATCCAATTATCAACATGGTTTCTTCCTTCGAGTCATCCAGTAGTTCAAAAACTACATTCAACAAATTAGCAGCAAAATAGACCCTACAAGATGAAGAGGTTAAATCACATTAGATTCCAGGAAATGGAAGTTATTCTTGATCTTTAGTGAATAAGTGAGAACGATAGAACACACAGCAGAACATAGTAGTTTGAGTTCGTACTACAGTTACAACCACCTTCCACAAAATGTGAACAATAGCCCAAAATAAGAATAGCCGTCATATCACGTCAGCATTAGCACATGATCCAAAATAATATTTAGGTTAAATAACAACTTACATTTGCTCCTTACAAATGCACAGAAGTTTGTTGTATGCTTCTGCCACAATACTGATAAGTTTGATGTTACCACTTCGAACTTCTTTATAACACCTTTCTTCAAGATATTTAGCAATCTAATACAATGTAAAAGAAATGCAAATTAGTTGCTCACAAGACTATAACACTACATTTTATCTTTCAGTAATGTACATGAAAATGACCTCACCTTTGGTATGCGGAAAGGGTTTTTAGAAGCATACTCACATAGCTTCACAATTTTTCTTTCATTTGATTGGCCATCCTACAGAGTCAAGAACAAAAGAACCATAACCGCGTCAGTTGATTTATATTGTGGCAGTTGATGAGAAATTCTAATTCATGCAACACTCAGCTTTTTTGTTGCCATTATAGAATAAGCTACTATAGTCTTCATTTATGATCTGAATATCTCATCTCTACATTCCAACATCAACTGAGTTTTACTGTTTTGTCAATCAGAAAAGATGTAGGTACATTGTATGGCATAGCAGCGCCACCACCTTACATCCTTAATTGATGTAGGTCTGGTGTATTGCACAGCAGTTACAAGATGGCAAATACAGAACAAAGATCTTGGGAAAAAGATTGTAATTTGCAGAGAGATATAGAGCATTTATAATTACAACACATGCTAGTGGACCATCAAAACTTGAAAAAAAAAAACTCATTCTAAATATGGGATATAAGCTCGTATGTAGACTTTCGAATTATTAGGTTAGCGACCAAGGAACAAAATAAACTCAAGTTGTGAAAGGAAAACAAAAACTCTGACAAGAGATAAGATAGTAGTTGGACTATCGTAGTAGATGAAAATTATGGTGATAAATGTAACTCTTACCAGAAGCAAAACATGAGAAATCAGCCAAATGAAATTAACTGTACAGAACATAAAAGGACATTCCCTCGTGCTAACATGCTGAATCACTATGTTTCTTGAAATTATTTGATTATCGCGTCAGCAACTGTTGTCAATTAAGTGGGAAGGAGTAATCACCACTTCATTTAAAGATACAAGGCAAGAGAAAATACCAGAATACAAAATTTAGTGGATAAATAAACTCACAGGAGACTTAGGAAATATCTCAGCCAGCAATTTCTTGTAACGCTTAACAGGCTGGCGAGACCGCGACCTCAATGCCGGACAACAAATACACATGCTCTCGCATGCCGGGAAGATCTTGCGAGAGATTACACCCATTTTCCTTCACACAAGAATCAAGAAAGTCAAGAATTTGCACTGCCCGTTTATCTTTCAAACAATAATCAAGAAACAGTGCAAGAATTTGCACTGCCCAATTATCCTTCAAACAAGATTCAAGAAACATGAAAGCAATGCTTTTTACCTAAAAAAATTAGAAGGGCTTGAAAGAAAGCGAACAATAATGTGCGAACAAACCCCAAATATCTCTCCACATATCGACCATAAAAAGAGAGTACACAACTAACATGAAGCAGAAAAACTATAAACAGTAAAAAAGCAACATCTACACAGCCTACGAAGAGAAAATCAAGCAGAAATCTCAATTTGGAGATTGAAAACGCGGTGAAAACTCCGAACCTTTTTCAGTAGAAGCAGATCTAGGGAGCCAAACTAGCAAATCCCAGAGAAGCCCGCTTGAAAATTTCAAAGATTTCCCAGTGACCCAGTGTTACAAACTTTAACTTTCGAACTGCAGAAATGTTAGTGTAAGAAAGAAGAGTGTCCGGACATAAAAGTTACTAAGGGAGTATGGAGAGAGTATGTGTGTGAGAGAGAGAGAGCACATGATTGTCATAGGAAAATTCTATCATACACCCCGTGATTATAAAACATGTCACATAAGATGTTATTAAAATAAAAAAATTTAAAAAACACATAATTCTAATCCTACACCACAGGTCTACAAGACGGGTCTAGGATATAATTTTCCATTGTCATAGTAGCAATACACTGTCCAAGGAGTATTGCTTTAGGCTTCGTCTGTCGGAAAACTTGGGAAACTCCAAAGGCATTGAATTGTCTTTGGCCCTTCTTTCTTGCTTTTTCCTTTCTGCTCTCCTTTTTCATATTTTTGTTGGTGAGTTGTTAATTTCCCAATAAAAACTTTATTCTTCCTCTGACGTGGATGTACGGAGAAATAAATAGAAGAGGGATTGATTTAATTACGGTATCTTCATCGGTAAATATGGTCTGTGAAGAAATAATTCAAAGTAAGTTTGCCTATGGTAAAAAAACAACTTCCATATATTATTTCCTAAAATAAAAAAAGTTACCATAAATTAATAATGACTCTGAAACAGCTCAGCAGTAAACATCCTTATGTAATTACTTCACCAAGTCAATATAAATATGCATAAATATGTAACGTATAGTCACGGGCAACGGTCATGCAGCTCAATTAATTCAAAACTTCTGGCTCGTGCTTTTATTAGAAATTAAAAAAAATCCACCTCAAATTGGAGATGCAAAATAATTGCACGGAATCTATCTCTCTTCCATAAATACGAATACCAATTAAACTATATATGGGTCATAATTTCAAGCTATGAGTTTACATAGTTATACTAGTAGTTAATTTGTGGGGAAGACAAATTGGATTTTTTAGTCCCCAAACTATGTGTATTTAGCCAATTTGGTCTCCTTATTTATTTATTTTAGTTAATTGGTCCCCAAACTATAGAATTTTGGACGAATTGGTCATTCTATTAATTTGTTTGTTAGTCAACTGTTAGTCAACGATTTTAAAGGGTATTTTCGGTATAATATTATTGAGGACCAAAACGTCCAAATATTGAAAGATTGAGGACCAATTTTTTAGTATTAGGATGTTTTGCCCTAATTTGATAAGTTGTCTCTCGCCCATTCCTTTCTGGTTTCTTGGGTTTCTTTGGTGTTGGAGCAGTGGGCTGGTTTCTTGCCCTAGAGTATTTTGGGGAATTTCTTGTGTCCATGGTGAGTATTTTGAGTTCCTCCTAAATCGTGGATGGAGGGGTTAACAATTTTACATATTCGAACTCTCTTTCTTTGTCGAACTCTCTTTCTTTGAACTCTCTTTCTTTGGACGAAGAAACAGACTCAACAATTTTACATATCCAGTATTCTGTGTAGTGATGCCTTTTGATGTGTTTGAATTCATGCCCCAGTAGAAATCCTATTCGGATATTCAACCTCAAGGAGACCTGAATTTTGGGAATCAAAAGTTTCCTACGTCTTATATCAGAAGAGGTTTCGTTGGACAGTCTTGGCTCATTAAATAAATTATTATGTATCTTAATGTTATGCTACAATTCCAGGATTGCATCCTTCGCTTCTTCCACTATTCTATCTTAAGTTTTTTGATAAACTAATGCTAGTTTGTCTTATGGGCTGCATGTAAAAGCGTTGATCTTATGTATTTATATTAAAAGAGATGGATGCTATTCCTGGATTGACTAAAGCTCAAGGATTTAGCAGCAAATTTGATCGGAGAAAGGCCAAGTATGATGGATATTTTCTATTCTCTTGATTCGGTCGAGTCAAAGAAGGAACATGTCCTTAAGCTTCTCAAGTTTGATTAGATTATGTCAGATTTAATTATGTATGACTGACTACTATGGTTTTTATTTAAATTTATGTAAGACATTATCATTTTATGTTCAATTAGATTTTTTTTATGTTTAAATTTTATTTTTTTATTTCAAAATGTTATAATATATATTAGAATATGATATTTTGTGTACAAATTTATTTAATAAATTTATTAAGTTGATTCCATTCCTTCAGTCAAACCAAACAGGTTTTGGAATCAAGTTCATTCCTGCTGCAATCAAACAACTGTTTTTATGAATCATTCCTTCATTCCATACTTCCAGGAATGATTCCTGATTCCGATTTCATTCTTTTCTGTCAACCAAATGGGGTCTAAGTTGTAATAAATTTAAAGTATTGGTTTGTCTCGCAATAAATGCAAGTGCATCTAACGATAAATAATTCAGAACAAATGTCCTCCTCATCACAAGCATATTCAAGAAACTGAAATACTGCATGAACTTGAAGCAATACATACCAAATCATCAGCATTGATATTGATTCTCTAGCTAAGGTTTACCGGAAAGACTGTAAAGATGTCCATATATGTTGAAACAAATCCATTATCCATCATTCCCTCTTTCAGTATTTAGTATCGATTAAACTACACCAAATATTTATCCGACAAATTTCACGGTTACAATATGTCAAATAAAGGATCTTCTACACACACTTCTTTTCTAATAATAGTAAAGTAATGACTAATGACTCTAACAAACATATTATGTGCATTTTATTATTTAAAAAATAATTCTATAATATTTAGTTAATATAATAAACATTACAAATTTAAATCACCAAATTATGGAAGGTTCCACTCAGAATTTGCATCTTTACAATTTTGTAAGGACTCCGTTGCAATTAGTTTTGTGAAGAGAATAACAACTAAATGCAATCTTTCATCATGATGAATAGCAATAAGCTACACAAATATTTGAATTATTAGTGAGGCATTCAACCTTTCATCCCTTGGTTAATAAAAGAGAAGAATATCAATAACCATACAAATACTAAAATCCGAAAGAAATGAAGAAGATTTAAATTACAACGAACAAACATAAAATGTCACGATTTAGTTAATTGCTAAATATTCACCAAAATGTAATCTTTGATAGCTGGAAAATGCTATATATCCACTAAAAGAGAAAATGAAGAGAAACATAGACTAAAGCTAAACAAACAAACAATCAGAGAAAACTTAGGAAACAAAGGTATTATCATTTCAATATTGTATACTGCTGTCTGTATTTTAAAAGAAATTAAAAACCGACGGGAAATGCTTGAGCCATATGAGGATTTTTGGTCTATGTCAAGATTTCTGTCTGTTTAAATATTCCGATCTAATCTTCTTTGATGTAATTTTAACTTAATCGTTTATCAAAATCCACAAAAATCTCAATGTACAATTATAGAAGATATATATATATATATATATATAGGAAATAGATCATATGAGAAGGAAACTTAAAATAAGAAATAAGAAGGAATCATAGCTCTCCATTTTTAAAAATCTAGGATTGTGATTATTTTTAAAATATGTTTTTATTTAATACTTTATTATTGATTAACATATCATTCGGAAATCTGCTTCGGTATCGATCTTATAGCTTGCTAGATTTGTTTATTTCTTTAATTTAGTGTTATTTTTTTAGAGTAATTTTACTATTATTGTCATTTTATGTTAATTGTAATTTATGTAACAATTTCTGTTAAATTTTATATTTTATATATTATTATATATTTTTTAATGCAATGAAGATTAATATTCCTTAAACAAATGATATTAATTATATATATTATTAATTTATAAAACGAAAACAATAAAAATAAAAGAAAAAAATACTTGACTCTACCATGTGTGAATAGAGACACGCCAGTCTTCCCGGATTGATTTCCGCCAACGCTCAACTGCCGTTACTTGCCGTCGCCGCTTGGAGAGGAAGCTCATACTAAAACACAATATAACTCCACAATGAAGGAGATGTTCTTAATTCAAAACTTACCGCCCAGTTTTGACTTACATAGTTAAACTAATCGTTAATTTGATCCTTGAATTAGGTTTTAAAATATCTAATTAGTTATTTATACATTAAAATAAAGTAATTACAGAACATAATTGAGCTCTATGATTTTTTTAGTAATTATTTGAGTGATAACACATCAATATTATCATCCTTTGGAAAAAATACGAGAGATTTTGAGCTTGTTTTTATTTCACAAACTTTTTTAAAGTTAACTTCTTTCTAAAGTAGTTAGTTACTTCCATAAATATTTATAAAAAAATTAAGATTATTAAAAAAATCTTAACCTTTTGCATTTTATTTAACTTATCCGACTGGTTGGTCATGAATGGATCGCTTATCTTTACTAAAAAACATGCATTTTTATCATTTTAGTAAATTTCTTAGGCATAAAAATCAAAAAAAATCTTAAACCATGCCCAGACCTTTCAAGATTTAAAAGTACAAAAATTAAATTTATTTTAATAATATTTATTAGATTGTTAATGTTATTATGAAGATGACTACTACCTCTTCTCTATTAATGAATGAGTTTTCGATATGAAAATTAAAAAATAAATGTATTTTCTGGATAAATAATGTGACCACGGTCAGTCCTGACATTTCGTGTGCTTTGTGCGAAAGTTTTTTGTCCCCCATATGATACAATAAGTTTTTTATATAGCAATATACTCAGAATTGATAAAATTATTACTACAGAAATATCATTGTTAAATAGAGGTTTAGAATTTAAGTATAGAAACGACAATTTATAAATATATAAAAACTAATATATATTATTCAGACACTTGAAAACTAGTATTCATTTATGTTTTGAAAAAAATATAATGTCACAGCCCGATTTTCGGAAGAGGCGTGTGACAGGGTGTGGTGAATGCGGATAAACAAACGAGCATTTGTAATTAGGGGATAATACAGAATAATTCAAGAAATTAAAATTCATGGGATTTCAAAGATTTATCAAAATGAAACAAGTGTTTGAGCACATAGAAGAAATCTTGTTCAATAATCGTGAAAACAAATTTAAAATGACGAGTAGCAAAACAATTACATCTCTCGAAATAGGCAAAATATCAATTAAGCACAATGAAAGTTAGCGTATCGGACAACAACCCTCGCCTTCGGCTCCGCCCGTCTACAGTGACCGCTCAACCTGAAAATATTTTTGGAAAAATTTGGGCTGAGTACTGGTGTACCCAGTGGCCTAGCATTTGATAAAATACTTTTATAAAACTTGCGGTTATCCAAAGCATAACGTATAACTTATGAGGTTTTTAAAACGAAAAGAACTCCTAAGCATACAAAACATTTATCACTTCATTCATTTGCGCGCGCTTGCAGCATTCAACAGTTACTCTTGTGATCCCGGAACAAATCCACGTCAGAGCCTTTTCATTGGAGTCTCGAGTCATTACTCAGAGTACTCATTTAAAATAGGATATCGGACCTTTCTCCAGATAATCCTTTCCGTAGCCATAGAGTTAGCGCACAGTGGAGATCAAACCACTGTACGACTAACGGGGGTGTACACAATCCTTGAATTGACGTGTTAGGTCAACCTCGATCGATCAATACAAGAGCATTAAACTTAATCGAACGCGCATAAAAACATTTCAATGGATAACAGCATTTCATATAATTTAAGAGCTTAATAACTCAAAAATAAGTTTAGAGGAAAATATAACCCACCTCGTGGTGCTGTCTTATCATAGCTACGATTATCGGGTCATCGCCCTTCCTTGGGTCCTACAAGAGAGGCCCTAACTTTAGTCGTACTTCAATCTAATTGTCTTAAAAATTTGACTTCTAATGCACACAATTTGGCGAGAAAGGGGTTTTACAATTATTTCAACCGGCTTTGGAATCACTAGATTTTATTGACCGTAAGTTTGCCTTAATTTAAATCTGCTCAGATATGCCTTTTTGCATGTATTTCGATGTTAGTCATGTTCGTTCGACGATTACAGTAGCGTCGGCATTATTCCAGAGTTTGAGGGTACCTAGGGGTATTAACTAAGTTAAAGGATTGTTTCGAACAATTTTCGGACGATCCGACCGTCAATTCATCACGTCGATCCCATGATCAGATCCTACAAGTAACGAGTTACGAGACCTTTAATTTATTTTCTCAATCAGATGCCGTTTCTATGTCGAGCTTAGCATGTAAACTCGTACCGGTGAAGGTGTTGGCTGCACTGCCACCTGTGCTTCGCTGGTTGATAACTAACTGGTTCGGGCTCCGTTTTGTGCGTTTAGCATGGCATTGTATAGCTAACGAAAAGAGCTTTCTAACGATGTAAGGCTCGCTGAATTTCGACAAGGAACGAAGCTTGTAGGCCACTTTAAAGTTGACCTACTTGCTCAGCCGAGAAAAATAGGGCGTTTTCACAGGGCGTTTTCTCCGCTGCATAACTTCGCGATACGAACTCCAAATGACGAACGTAAGGTGTTTAGGGATATTCCGAGTGACAAGGTTCAAGATGGTATAGGCCTTAGAGCCATTGGATTGAAGGGTGGTTCAGAAATCGAGCTGCAAGTCGGCTAGTCGCAGAGCCATTTGGGTAATTAAATCTGTCACTTATTTAGTGTGTTAAGAGTGATTTTTGTCGGGCTATATCTCATCGGTCGGAAATCCATTTTACGAACGGGGAGATGATTTGGAAAGATTGTTATACGAGCTTTCTTGCAGATTGAGTTTCTTAGGTTTTGGTTTCGTAGATTTGTCACAATTCGAGTCATAAAGTGTTATCCTGCACAACCTCGCCAACTTGGCAGTTTCAAGAGGGCGTTTTCCGGGACGCGTAACTGCCTGCCACGAACTCCCATTGACGAACGGTCGACGGTCATGGAAAAACAGAACTACAAGGATCATGAGGGTATTCGGTTTGGGATTTTTGGCCCAGTAGGTTGCCCGGAAAGTTCGTCGGAAAGTTGTTGTTTCATTGATCGTTAAGCAGGGGCTGGTTCGGCGGGCATTTTCATCGCGGCATAACTTCTCGATCGGGGTTCTGATTTGCGCACAGAAAAATGCGTTGGGAAGTCATCAGAGAGATCTTCCTACAACATCTAACTCGCTATGTTTCGTTTGCTAGAGAGTCCTATAAGTCGAGCCTAATATGCACATTAGAAATGGACGTTAATAGTGTATTGGCAGCAACGATTTTCAAATGCTTACATCTTTTCGGTCCGAAGTTTGTTTAGCGAACGGAGAGTTGATGTGGAAAGCTAGAAGAAAGAACTTCCCATTGGTATATAAGTTGTAAACTTTTTATTACGGAAGAGGTCCAGAAACGAGTTAGAGAACCAGCCTATACGTGCACGTGTCGGTTTGCGAGTTAAACTCGTTTTCGTTTTCAACCTCGAATACTTAATGAAAAGAGAGTCGGGGTCCCCAAGATTTGTTATTCAGACAAGAAATTGATCCTTCTCGAAGCCTTGTGCGAAAGGTTAAACGTATACCAATATAATTTTGTTGTGACATTTTATCGAACACTTGGCGAGCATTAACTCATCTCTTAATATTACAGTTTTCTTGTTTTCATTACAGTAATGAAAGTTGTTGGTCCGGAGACGATAGTCAGGTGTAGAGGGGGGGGGTGAATACACCTGATCACAGTTTCTTTTTCTCAAACGCGAAGGACAGCTGAGCTGTATGTTGCAACTGATGACCAATGCCAAATAGTAATCTTTGATCGCGGGTCAGAAGTGTGCCAACTACTGAGCTCTCCTACTGACTTTTGTCAGTACTTGAAACTCAGTCGGAGACGTTGTGCGGATAAGAGTGTGGGGCCCGGAGATTCGTCTCAGTTTGAAAACGTGATTTCGCAAGTTTAAGTAATTTTTGGCTAGTGCGCTTTGAGAATACGTTTTATGCAAAGATATGATTTTTAATCAGTTTGTATGCAATGCAATAAAACAGTAAATAACACAAGCAATTTTTAACGTGGTTCGGATACGCAAGATCCTACGTCCATGGTCCTGCCGAACAGGAGTTCTTGTTGATTTATCTAAAGTAAGTCTCAGCAAGGAATCTGTGCACTGGACAGACCCTTCTAAGTTATAGTCCTTAGCGACTTTACAAATCAAACCGAGGTTTGAAAGGGAGGGGATAATCTCCAACTAGGAAGGAGTTCTTACAATAAGAACGATTCACAGAAAGTGAACTCCTTCGAGTTTCTAAGCTATAAATTTGGCAATGAGCTTAGCTAGAGAAGAAGGGATCTAAAGAACTCTAGAGAGAAGAACTAGTGATATTCTATTGGGTAAGTTCTTCGCTGGGTTGATCTTGAATGCGCTAGAGTTGTTCGAAAGCTTGAGCGTTTTTCCCTTGATATCCCGTGCGTGAAGCTCGGATTTCTTCTCTATTTATAGTTGTGAGCAGGCATATGTCCGTTGGAGAAGACGATGCCACGTGTCACAAGCTTCCAAAGAAAACGGCCATAAATGCGAATTGTTGCAGCAGAGTTGTTGGACACTGTACATGAGAGCAGTCTTTAGTTGGTCAGAGCAGATAAAGCGTTGTCGGCTTCTCATTGGTCGAGGTTTGTGGTAGGTGAGATTGTGTCAGACATCGGAGTTGACTCTCTCTAATCCTCGTATGTCTTCTGCTGACTTTCGAAATGATTTTAGCGGCTGAGTCGTTTTATGTCGGATACAGTAGAGTTTAAGCAGTCTCTGTCTTCTTCGTCTGAGTCGACTGACAAGAGATATTCTCTTGAGTATGGTCAGCTGATGACTGCAAAGGTACTGAGCTTGAATAGAGTTCTTCTGCTGATGTCTGTCAGCTGATGAGATGTCTTCTACTGAGGCGAAGATCAGCTGATGACTTAAGACCGCAAGAAATTACACTGATGACGTGGGGTTTTGGAAGGTAACTTCGACAGAAGATCAATCCAACATTTTACCCCATACAGGACTTAGACACAAAGATAAATACATAAAAACAGTCTAGCCTATACATCATCTAATCCTATCAAGACACTATACTACTGATATCAGCTGGGTTTTGGGATCTTCAATTCCATAGTACTACTATGATTTCCCCCAATATTATTTTAACTACTAACAATCGAATACCATCTACGACTCATAACCCAACAATTTCCCCTAATTGATGATGCCAAAACCTCTATAAAATATAAAGAAAGAATACTAAACTACGACATAGATAGACTTCAAGAAACTGAATCAGTTAGCCTTAAGAGTTCAGCAGTTGAGAGATAGGCAAAATCAGAGAAACGGTTATGTGTGAGTGTGTGTCAGATCACTTCAGTGATCAGTTGTGATAAGCATAACACAACTAAAAGCCTTAAGACAATGAGTAATTGTCTGGCCAGAAGAAAAGGAACTGATATATATGAAGAAGATTACAGGGTTCCTATTCTTCTATACAGGGGATGAGAAGACTATTGCTAACGTCTAAATCTCTGGGTCTTCTTCTTGAAGTCTTCAGACCTGTCAGCAGGAGGATCCAGGCCATGATATTTGTAAATCCTTGCACGCAACGTCTGGATTTCCTCGAGATCAGCAGGTAGATCAGAACTTAGATCATGATGATAAGCAGCTGCCTCGATCTCATCTTCTATCTCATTCGTGCATAGCACGCCACGAGTAGTCCTAGGAGGAGGGATGCGTCTGAATGCTGGAGCTCTGAGGGGTATCTTCTCTCTTTCCATAATCTGTAGGAGCTTATCTCTGAGCTGGGCATTGTATTGATGAATAAATTCTTCAAAGAGTTGATCAGCTGGTATCTCAGATGGATAGAAGCCCCATACATAGTATCCCTTGATAAATTCCTCTTTGAGTTCCTCCCACTGCTCGTTCAGTTCTGTTGGCACCCATCTATCTATATGAGGAATAGGAGCTTTCTTGATGTAAGTAGGGGTGGGCGCGGGACGGGTACCCGCGCTGCGGGTACCCATTTGCGGATACCCGCGTCTGCGGATAATTGATTTTAATACCCATTCCCGTTCCTGCATAGAGCGGGTACCCGCATGCACGGATACGGTGCGGTACGGGTTTACTCCGCAAATATTACCACCTATTTATAATATATTTAAATTCATAAATAAAAATTAAAAATACCAATAAATGAAATTTTAAAAACATAAATTAAAATTAAAAAATACCAATATATTTAAACCACTAAATAGGACTATAAGAGTAGATAATATGTTTTATAAACTATGTTCCAATGGTGTCTCACCATAAATTATAATTATAAAACCGACCACATGATTATCAACTATAAAACCATAGATTCTTATAATTAAAATTACCGTGGAAAACTGTTTAGTCACACTCTAGTGCTAGCACAAAACATGCAAACGGGTACCCGCGTCGTCCCGTGCCCACCTCTACACAAGAGGACCTCATGTAAAAAAAATCCTATATTAATGCGGGTACCCGTTCGGGAACGGGTATCTAAGAATAAAACTCGTTCCCGTTCCCGACCCGCTTGATTTTTTGCGGGTACCCGCGTAACGGGTACCCGTACCCGCTTTTCCCGACCCAAACGAGAAATACCCGAACGGGACGGGTACGGGCACGGGAACCCGAATTGTTTGCCCACCCCTAGATGTAAGGTGCTCTGGGTGCTCCTCTCCTGTAAGACCTTGGGATCTGCCTCTTCCAATCTACTACTGGCTCGCTGGCTATCTTATCTATCAGTTGAATGATCTTAGCCAGGTCAGCCAATCTTTTCTTCTTTCTGAGACCTGCTGATCTAGCATCTCCTCGTCGGAGATTTAATCCCTTCAGCGTGGCCTCCCAGGTTGCTCTGTCCTCGGCCTCTTGCTCAGGTGTAAGAGTAGGAGTGTAAGAACTCTGAGCTAAGGGCAGGACTGTAGTAGAAGACGCTTTGGCTAGCTCCTCTTGAGCTTTCTTCTTTTGTTCATCAAGGATCAGTTTAGCCTTTCCTTTGGCAATCTTGTCAATTATTTTTCTAGGCTTCTTAGCCTTCTTAGCTTCTTCAATCTGTTGTTCATGATCCAGCTGATCTTGCAGCTTCTGGGCAACTTCTTTATCAAATGCCTCCTGCTCCGCTTTGGATTTAAATTTAGGCGTCGGGGAAGATGGAGGAGTAACTTCAGTAGTGATCTCCTTCCCCGGCCTTTGCGGTGGCAGTGGCTCATCGTTCTGATCGAGAAATCGAGCAATATCTTTAATGTGCTGAGCAGTTGAAACATTTGCTGGCTCAGTCACAGCTGGTTGGACTTCTAGGACTTGGACATTTCCAGGAAGGGATACTTCAGAACTGGTTCCAGCCTGAATAGCTGAACCTTCCCCCTGATTTCCTTCCCCCTTTTTGATAACTTGGACTTCTGGGCTCTTCTCCTCCTCAGCATGTTCCGCCTCAGCCTGTTCATCTATCACGGCTTCTTCCCCCTTTTTGGCATCACCAACCAGGGAGATGCGAGTGCGGATGGCTATCACCTCCTTATCCAAATTAAAGCAAAGTTTCTTGATGAAGGTGGCGGTGGATTCTAAGTCTTTGACTGCATTGCAGTATTGCTCCCATTCCTTCTCCTGATCAGCTCTAAATTGTTTGAGTTGGGCTGCGGACTCCTATCTGAGTTTTAGCAGAGACTGATCATGAGATTCTGTCATCTCCTTCTGAATTTCTTTGAGGGCCTCCGCCTGTTGTTGAATGGCTTTCTGAAGGCTCGAGGAGGCCACTCTATTCCTTTCGTCCATAGTGGCTTGGACTACCGCAAGGCCCTGAGTCAGCTGCTCAGAGAATGACTTATGCTGAGAGATAAGGAGCTGCTGACTTTGAGCGGCTAAGTCCGCCTTCTGAGCTGTAAGGGCGGCCTCGACAATCTCCTGAATATTGACTGATGGAGTAGGAGCTTTGGAGACCTTCTTAACCCCTGCTGCCAGTCGGTCGACGCTCTCAGTCTGGGCTTTGGTGTACTGAGCCCATTTGAGATGAACGTCTTTTGCAAGGAGTCGATTCTTATCTCCCTATCGTCTGATGGCTTTGTTGACCGACTTAGAGGACACGGAACCGATGGGTTTGATCTGATAACTGTTGGTTCCGAGCCTCTGCTCAGATGTCGCGATCTGTTGCGCTCGACTCGGCTTCGAGGCAACTGGGGCATCACCTGATGTGAAGGGTGGTAGTGATCTGCCCTGTTCGCGAGGAGTGTTACCCTCAGCAGATCCTCCCAAATCTGCATCCTTGGGTGGCGCCTGATCCATGTCATCATCATTATTGTCATCGTCATTGTCATCACCATGATGAGATGGAGGCGAAGGGCTGTTGACTGGAGCTGAGGATCTTAAGCTTAGCAGCGCGAAGATCCTCGAAGGAGGCTAGATCAGCTGGTTCCCCAAACCCTATAGCTGATTGCAAGCTCGCTCTTCTGTCTAGTAGGGACAAGGCTGACTGAGTCCTGATAAGTTCTTCAAGAATATCCCAGCTAAGGAATCTCAGCAACATTTGTGTCCTGGCCCTTATGGCAATATCGACCAGATCCCGATGTTCAGCTATTTAGGGGATCTGAGCACTGACCTCTCCAGTGGCTCGGAGACGGGTGGAGTGCATTGTCGTCCACTATGAGGAGGTTTCCTCAGTCGGTACTCCAGTGTCCGACTGAGTCTCTGAGGCACTAATCCGCTGGACTTTATCTTTCAGCGTGGCACCTTCTATGCCTGTGTCCGCGTCAAGTGGTGGATCCTCCTGAGTGGGTGGAGGAGAGGCAAGTTTTGCTGGAACCTCAGAAGGTCCAGGCTTGCTGAGCCTCTTCCTCTTAGGCGGGTCGGCGCGAGGGGGCAAGTCGGAAGTGACTCTTTTCTGCTCAGGCGGCCCTCGCCCGATGGATTTCTCAGCAGCGGCTCTTGTCTTGAACTTTATGAGCTTGCTGTCGAAATATCTCGCATCAGCAAAGGCTGAGCGATCTGATACTGACTTTTCGATAAGTACGGACATCTTTGTCCCGTACATCAGCTTTCCCACACTTATAAGGCTTCTCTCACCAGTGGGCGTCGCTGCGAACTTCTGAGCCTGAGCTTTAAGCTCGGCTACATAGTAGTTAGTCCAATTGACTCTGACTCCATCATCTATTATCATCATCAGCTGAATGCGAGGCTTGGATAGCTGATCATACGAACCGGCTGAGCTCGTAATAATGTGTGAAATAATGTACGCGAGCCCTTGGTACTCTGGTAGCAGTAGATTCTTCGCCAGAGCTGTCTTGAAGACTACGTCGTTTCTGCCACATAATTTCTGAACATAGGAGTTGATCTCTTTCTCCTTGTATCCAATGGGTGAGACTCCGCGCGCTGGGAGATCAAAGGTCAGCTCCACGGCGGATCGGATATCGATGATGTGTTCACTGGCATCCCAAGATTGAGGGACAACTTCCTTCATGTATGAGAACCTGGATTCCTCCACCCCTGTATCTAGGGTTCTCCAGTTGTAGTAGACTTCTGCAATTTGTCTGGGCAAGTATGCTCTGGGTTGCTTCGAGATGAGAAGCTCCAGTCCGGAAGTCTCGAGAGCCGTGAAGACGTGCTCAAGAAATGGAAGATCAGCTTGGTGTAGCGCCATCGTCGGCTCGAACAGGATTCGGGACTTGATGATTTCATCGATGTTGGTGGGTGTTTTGACAACCATATTATCTGCAAATTTTCTGTTAGAGACTGAAATAATAGAAGTCAAAACATAATTTATTCGCGATAATGTAGATGATGTTTACCGTAAATGTAGAGCTTGGTTGAAAAGAAAGTTCAGATTTAGAAGAGAAGATGAATCGAAAATGCTGAAATTTCTTAAGCTCTAATGGCGATAAAAGTGTGAAAGTGGATTTGAGGTAGAAGATAAAAGATTTTATATGATCGTGCGTATCAAACAGTTTAGATTGGACGGTTGGGGTTCAATCTAAAATTTTTAATGACGGTATGTTATAAATGGAATGATTACACAAGCCGCCTCTACCATAGACCCACGTAGGATTATGCGAAGTTAAGGTAAGTGAAAAGACATGCATTAAATGCGCTGCAGACAGCATTAAAGACTAAGTCATTTTAAATGAGAACGGTTCTCTACTGACTTATCCTTACAAAATTAATGGCGGGAAATAAATGCTCATTAACTACTGAGTGCAAGCGACTGAGATAATAAACGCTAGCATGCTTCTGATAATCATTATTTAATACTACGCAAACCTCTTCAGCTGAACTTTTACGATCAGCTGGTTACCGTTTAGACTCAGGAGGACAACGGATGTGCTGATAGCCACGTTCCCCCTTACTGTGTACAGTTTGATTCTCCCGACTGAATCATTGTACTGAGTCCTTGACCTGTCATACTGATTTCTTCTACTGACTCTACTCGCAGTGTTCCAGTAGACCTAGCTCAACTGATAATTCTCTGAATCTGTTCTCAGCTAGTGGTTTGGTCAGTATACCTGCCCTTTGCTTGTCAGTATGGATTTTCTCCATTCTGATATCCTTCTTCTCGACATGGTCTCTGATGAAGTAGTGTCGAATATCCACGTGCTTGCATCTCGTATGGAGAACTGGATTCTGAGTTATTGCAATAGCACTGGTGGAGTCACAGTAGATGGACACTTCATCCTGAATTATACCATAGTCTCTCGGTTGTTGTCGAAGCCAAAGGATCTGGGGCACAAGAAACTTCCAAAGAGACCGTATGTACTCGGCCTTCGGTAGTGGACGTTGCCACCGAATGTTCGTTTCTTTGAAAACCAAGATATTAGCTTGCTTCGCCTAGGAATTGACACGTTCCGAAGTTGACTTTCGATCTATCCGGCATCCGGCATAATCGGCATCGAATAACCTGTCAGTATTAGATTATCATCAGCAGGATACCATAACCCTCGCGTCAGGTGTTCCTTTTTAGATATCGCAGAATCTTCTTTGCTGAGTCTAGATGACTTCGCTTGGGATCCGCTTGAAATCTTGCACATACACCTACAGCATAAGTTATATCTGTTGGGTTTGTATACTGAAAGCAATCTACGTTTTTGATGTATTTGCTTGTATACAATGTTTCCAAATACCACTATTATTATTCTCCTATCTGATTATTATAATTGCACATTTTAGTCCTTTATCTCACAAAAAAAAAGTTAGATCATACAGTGTGTAGTAGATCACAGAAGACTGTAGTGATTGGTTGAACTAGTGGGATATAAACAGTTATCACAGCTGAGGTAACTTTAGGACAAGTTACTGGTTTAAGCTGCAATATAGATAAGAAGTGGCTTGTCTTGGTCACTTGTCTATGTTGGTACATTTTATGTATTGATGGACCGCGGTGAGACGTGTTCTTCTATCTGACCCGTGTGAAGAACCAAGGTCTCGGAGACTCGATATTCTTTAAGCTTGATGAGATTTCAGATGAGTGCATATGACTAGTAGTAATCACTTTGACTTACCATGGGTGAATGTCATCGCGATTGGATCTCCGTATCTTGGGTGATTGTTGTTGTGTGTAGCTCAGGCTGGTTATCTGCATCATGCATCCGTATCCTCGTTACGGGGTTGATGATATCCCCTCGAGGAGCTCGAAAGGTTTATTCATACTAAACCTTGCGGGTTGATTAAGTTCAAGTATGATAAACAAGGTCGAGTGGTACTTACTCAAGGATAAGATATTAATTGTATTAAGTAGTCGAAGAACTTAATCAATTAATGGATATTCGATATCTTAAATACGGGGATTAATCAAGTTAAAAATACAAGCCTGCACTCAACATTTGGGAATAAAGGGGTAGGTCGGCATGGATTCTTTAGTGGAATGTAATCTATGTTTGAGAATTAATATTACTCGTAATGAGTATGGAAAATTAATTCTCTTGAGGCCGCTTTTATTTCTTGTATTAGGTCCCTGGGTGGCCCGAACATATGCCCGAGTTGATGTTGACATTCTATGACAAACTCACATGATACTTTCTTAGTTACTAATTTACCCGGAATTGTTTGGTTCTTAAACGGATCGAAACAATTGGTAATAGAGTAAGTTGGACTTGTATATAATTGGCCCAATACTATTTGGCCCTTTGGCCCAATACTATTAGGCCCATTAAGGCCCATTATTATGCAACCCTTCCTCCTATATATAGGGGGCTTGGGATTCATTTCATGGTGCACCCAAGTCTTCGATAACATCCGAACGACGTTTCTTCGAGCTTTTGCTTGAGTGAAATATCGTAGGAAGTTTTTCGAGCTTGAAAGTTTGTGAGTCGGTTATAGTGTGTCGGGGAGCTTTCTAGCGTCTCCGTCCATCCGGAGTTGGGAGCTCGAGGCACGGAACGGTTCGTAAGACCTTTTCGAACCGAGTCGAAGATCGTATTCTAGGACGATCTAAGGTATGGGACACTTTCCCCCTACAATTGGTATCAGAGCTAGATTCCTAGCTCTGCGCTCTTTTTGATTCGTAGTATCATGCATAGGACGATTGTATGTATGATTTAAATTCTTGTTCGTCGTCGTCGGGTTCGTATTTATGGGACGGCCTGTGTGCCAATTGTTTTGATCCCGGATATGTAATCTCGTGAGATAAATCCACGAGTAGACTACGGCCAATGTGAATGTTATGTATCTGCTTGATTATGTAATCGGATTGGTTCGTTGATGGCGTCGAGAGCACGAATTTGGATCGGTAAAAATCCTCATTTTATGTGGGTTGACCGGATGTTTTTCGACTCTGCCGGAGCCACCCATTGTGTTCGGACAGTGGGAGATGGTTCGTGGCAGTGAGAGTGTGCTGTTCGCAAACTCCGTCGGTGGATATTGACGGCAGCGTGACAACCCGCGGTGGCGCGCGGCGGCGCTGCACAGATCCGGCCAGAAATGGCGCAGATCTCGCAGCTGCTGGCCAGTGCGATCCCTGCATGGCGTCGGCGGTGTGCTGGGCAGGCAGCAGAGGCGACGGCGCGGCGGCAGCAGGGAGTTGCAGCGGCGGAGTCGGGCTGTTGCCGACACCGATCTACGCCGCTGCAGGCGGCGGCGCCGGTTCTGGGCTCAGCGTTGTCTGGCGCTCCTTTGGGAGTAGACCGATGGCAGGAAACCGGCCGGGACTGCGGCGGCGGTCTGGCCGGTTCGCTGAGGTTGAAGACGATGACGTGGCTGACACGTCAGCGATGACGTGGCACGCCACATGGCAGACATTGCCGACGTGGTGGGCTGACAGTGCGTTCCACGTGGCTTGTCCACATGGCAGTCAGCAGATGACGTGGCGCCAGGTGGCAGCTGACATGGCTGTTCATCTAGTTTCATCTGTTTCGTCCCGTTTCTTCGTCTCCGAGCTCCGTTTTCGAAGATATGTATTTGTTCGGGCCATGTAATAGATAGATTTTATTTTTCTATGTGTTTGGGCCCGATGACGACATTTATTACTTGCTTTTATTATGTCGTGGATGTTTAAATTCATGTTTTAGCATGATTAATTGCTTTATTAATTGTGCTTAGAAATCATGAAATTAGGGCGTTACTCGTATTTAAAGCATGTGTTAATTTTCTGCGAGCATGTTTTATTAAATGTGCTTAGATATTATGCTTTATGGATTACGAGCTTTTGTGAGCCCGTTTTGTAAAACCTTTTGTAAGAAAAGACTAAGCAAATATAATTTTGATATTTTTTTATGGTTATTTAAATTATCAAAATAGAACTCCACCAATTGGACCTTAGACAAAGTGATGGAGACCGTAGGTAAACGTCCACCCACGTGGCTTGCCTATCTTCTTTATTCATAAGTTTGTCAGATAGATTTTCTATAAAAATATTTCAATTCTATTGAGTAGTGGGAGTCAGGTCGTAAACGTCCACCCACGTGGCTTGCGTGCTTGATTTTCATAAGTACTCTGGAAGATAGAATTGGAATAAGATGGCTAAGAAATCAAATTGAAAGCGGTATGTTCTTCGTGAGGTACTAATTTTGAGAATTTGATTGTCTTGTGTCAAATTGAGTGGTCAATGCTTAGATGTCACCGGGGGTACAATTCACTTCTCCGAAGTCCCTTCCCTCGTGTTTAATAGTGACATGGTCTAGTTATATCGGACTATTAATTCTATTTGTCATAGGTACTTGACATGGATTAGAATTAAAGTGCTAGGTAAATAGCATGGTCAGGAATTGCATGTGTAAACGTCCACCCACGTGGCTTGCATGTGTGATTTTTGGGCTGTTCGAGTTTTTCAAGTCAATATTGTTTTATCAAAAGGTTACAATATTGTTTGTTAACGAATATAACCTTGTGCAATCGTATCTTATATACGTTTATTAATTTTCAGATATGTCTCTAAACCCCGTGGTTCAATCTCTTACCAAGAAACCCTTAACTGGGAGTAATAATTATTTGGAGTGGAAACAAAACTTGGAATATGTTCTTATTGCTGAGGAAAATATGTTTGTCATTACTGAGGACAAACCTGCCAAACTCACTGATCAGTCTACTAATGCTGAGCGAGATGTAGTGAAAGCATGGGAGCGGTCAAATAACATGGCGAAAGCCTTGATTATGTTGCTCATGTCTCCTACATTACAGACAAAGATCGGGGGTTTCATCGATGCACGCGATATTTGGATAAATCTCGCGAAATGTATGGTGAGGCCGATAGAACCGCCAAGTTCAACATCATGCGTGACATCATGAGATGTAAAATGGTTGAAGGCGGTTACGTGCAAGAGCATGTCATGCACATGATTGACGCTTTAACGAAGCTTGACATGCTTAGGAGGAGGTATCGACGGTGAAAACAAGGTCGATATCATCCTCCACACTTTGCCCAAGTCTTTCGAGACTGTTCGCATCAATATTTTGTCGATCAAAGAGGTTACATACTCTTAATGAGTTACTCAATGACTTGACTGCAGCAGAGGGTGTGATGGGCGGAGGTGCACAGGTCTTGAACACATTGACCTCTAAGGGCTCAAAGTTTCCACCGAAAGGTGGGAACAGAAAAAAGGGCTATAGGGGTAAAGGGTCCAAGACAGATAGTGGGAGAAAGCATTTAGGCCCTTCCAGAGACTTGGCTAAGACCAAGGGGAAGGGTAAATGCTTTAACTGTGGCAAGGATGGGCATTGGAAGGCAAAATGCCCTATGCTCAAGGCAAAGAATAAAGGTACTCGCATCGCTCTAAGAATGCGAGACTATATTGGTTTCCTCTTCTACCTATGAATGGGTAGTGGATTCGGGGCAACCGATCATGTTTGTTACTCCATGCAGGGGTTCCTGCGGATAAGGGATCTGAGTGATGGCGAGGTGATGATCTCAATGGGCGATGGATCGAGAGTTCCTGCAATCGCCATTGGAGATTTATCATTGTGTTTTCTAGATAGAATATTAGTATTAAGAAATGTTTTGTATGTGCCAGAATTTAGACGGAACATAGTTTCGTCGAAGAAATTGTTTAAGCAAGATGGGTATAAATCTATTTTTGATGATAATGTTTCTATCATGCGAAATGATGATTTCATCTCGGAGGCACATTAAACGGAGATCTTTATACTATATCTAGCGAACCTTTACCTTGTTCTTATGTTGCAACTACATCATCATCACCTAAGAAGAGGAAACAATCTTCTAAGGAGAATTCCACATATCTTTGGCATCTTAGACTAGGTCACATAAGCCTTAATAGGATCCAAAGGTTGGTAAAAGATGGTTCATTGGAGTCTCTCCAGGTTGAACCATTTCCAACCTCGCGAATCTCGTTTGGAGGGCAATATGGTGACCGTGCCTTTTAAGGCAAAAGGTAATAGAGCCAAAGATGTGTTGGGATTGATACATTCTGACTTGTGTGGACCTATGTCCACACAAGCTCGTGAAGGTTATGAGTATTTCGTCACTTTTATTGACGATTACTCAAGATTTGGGTATATTTATCTTCTTCGCCACAAGTCTGAATGTTTCGAGAAATTCAAGGAATATAAGACGGAAGTGGAGAAGAAGTTAGATGCCAATATCAAGTCACTACGATTCGATCGTGGTGGCGAGTACCTCGGCCATGAGTTCAAGTGTTACTTGAAAGAATGTGGGATTACATCCCGTGACGACACCGAGAACGCCTCGGCGAGAATGGTGTGTCGAAAGAAGGAACCGAACCTTAATGGTTATGGTTCGATCGATGATGAGTTATGCAACATTGCCAATTTCGTTACGGGGATATGCCTTGGACACGGCGAAGATATTTGCTCAATCTAGTGCCATCCAAGTCGGTGCCTCGGACTCCTTATGAAGTTGTGGTTTGGGCGAAAGCCTAGTTTCAACCACATAAGGATTTGGGGTAGTCCAAAGATACGTCTTTGAACAAGCAATCCGACAAGTTGGAGGCAAGATCCGAGGCTATGCTCTTTGTAGGGTATCCTAAGGGAACGAAAGGTGGTTATTTTTATAATCCTAAGGATCGAAGGTCGTTATTAGCACCAACGCCGATTCCTTGAAGAGGATTATGTAAATAATCACAAGTCCAAAGTTGACATTATCTTTGAAGAAATTCAAGGTGATCAAGTTTCACTCCATAAGCCAAGTGTGCAAGAAATGTTACCACAAGTAATCGCAAAATCTGGCTGACACGGGGCCATTAACCACTAGGCGTAGTGGGAGGGTTGTTTTACAACCCGATCGATACATGTTCGTGGGAGAGACTTCGGATCTTCTCCCGGCCAGACGAACAAGATGTAGTCGACCCCCCGGACTTACGCCGAAGCGATGGGAGATCAAGATGCGGATTCATGGCAATTCGCTATGGATTCGTAGTATGAGTCCATAAGTGCTATGGATGTATACCAGATTACTCAACTACCAGCTGGGTGTACAGCTATTGGTAGTAAATGGGTATACAAGAGAAAGCGAGGTCCTGATGGAGAGGTCACGGCTTTTAAAGCCAGACTAGTGGCAAAAGGATTTACTCAGAAAGAGGGTATCGATTATGAGGAAACTTTTTCGCCTGTAGCGATGCTCAAGTCCATCAGAACACTGCTAGCCATAGCTGCTCACATGAACCTAGAGGTTTGACAAATGGATGTTAAAACCGCTTTTCTATACGGTTACCTTGATGAAGGTAGGGACATCTATATGCGGCAACCAGAAGGTTATGTGAAGCAAGGCGAAGAGCATCTTGTGTGGAAGCTTAAGAAGTCTATTTATGGACTTAAACAAGCTTCCCGGTCATGGAACATTCGCTTCAACGACGTGATCAAATCTTTTGGATTTGTTCAGTGTGAAAGCGAAAGTTGTGTGTATCGTTATTGTGTCGATAGATTCGTGGTTTTTCTTGCACTTTATGTAGATGACATTCTTCTTATTGGCGACAATTTGAAGTTGTTATCAGACATAAAGATATGGCTATCCGAACAGTTTCAGATGAAGGATTTAGGAGAAGTTGCTTACATCCTAGGGATCAAGGTTCTCCGAGATCGCCAGAAACGAATGTTAAGCTTGTCTCAGGCATCCTACATTGATACTGTAATGGCTCGTTTTAGCATGCAGAACGCCAAGAAAGGATTGCTACCTTTCAGACACGGTGTTTCTCTATCCAAGGAGCAGTGTCCCAGGACACCAAAGGAGATAGAGGACATGAGACTAGTTCCTTATGCCTCCGCTGTTGGGAGTCTCATGTACGCTATGCTATGTACGAGGCCAGATATCTGTTATGCCGTTGGCATAGTCTCGAGATATCAGTCTAACCCTGGACAGGCTCACTGGATTGCGGTCAAGCATATTCTCAAGTACCTGAAACGGACTCGAGATTATAGTCTTGTTTACCAGTCTGATGATCTAGTACCTGTGGGTTATACAGATTCGGATTTCCAGGCAGATAGAGACGAAAAGAAGTCTACCTCGGGCTATGTGTTTACCTTTGGAGGTGGAGCCATTTCATGGAGAAGTATCAAGCAAAAGTGTATTGTTGATTCTACCATGGAAGCAGTATGTTGCTTTGCTTCTGAGGCCTCTAAGGAGGCAGTTTGGCTCAAGTCTTTCCTCCAGGATCTCGATATCGTTCCTAGTTTGCCTAAGAGTATCACGATATATTGTGATAACTCAGGTGCAGTTGCAAACTCTAAAGAACCGAGATCACATAAGGCGTCTAAACACATAGAGCGTAAGTACCACATTATACGAGAATTCGTACGCCGAGGAGACGTGGTAATTGAGAAGATTGATACGGGGGATAATCTAGCGAGATCCATTCACTAAGAGTCTACCACAAGCGTCCTTTGACATTCATGTTCGAGGTTTCGGTTTGTGTAGACTGCCCCCCACTTAGTCAGAAATCTTAGTATAAGTGGGAGAAAGTGATTGTAATAGCTAGTAGTAATAGCTAGTAGTTGAGACACATTTTATACTTAAGATTTGCTTTAAGTATAAGTGGGAGAATTGTTGGGTTTGTATACTGAAAGCAATCTACGTTTTTGATGTATTTGCTTGTATACAATGTTTCCAAATACCACTATTATTATTCTCCTATCTGATTATTATAATTGCACATTTTAGTCCTTTATCTCACAAAAAAAGTTAGATCATACAGTGTGTAGTAGATCACAGAAGACTGTAGTGATTGGTTGAACTAGTGGGATATAAACAGTTATCACAACTGAGGTAACTTTAGGACAAGTTACTGGTTTAAGCTGCAATATAGATAAGAAGTGGCTTGTCTTGGTCACTTGTCTATGTTGGTACATTTTATGTATTGATGGACCGCGGTGAGACGTGTTCTTCTATCTGACCCGTGTGAAGAACCAAGGTCTCGGAGACTCAGATATTCTTAAGCTTGATGAGATTTCAGATGAGTGCATATGACTAGTAATCACTTTGACTTACCATGGGTGAATGTCATCGCGATTGGATCTCCGTATCTTGGGTGATTCTTTGTTGTGTGTAGCTCAGTCGGTTATCCGCATCATGCATCCGTATCCTGTTACAGGGTTGATGATATCCCCTTGAGGAGCTCGAAAGGTTTATTCATACTAAACCCTGCAGGTTGATTAAGTTCAAGTATGATAAACAAGGTCGAGTGGTACTACTCAAGGATAAGATATTAATTGTATTAAGTAGTCAGTAACTTAATCAATTAATGGATATTCGATATCTTAAATACGGGGATTAACTGAAGTTAAAAATACAAGCCCAGACTCAACATTTGGGAATAAAGGGGTAGGTCAGCATGGATTCTTTAGTGGAATGTAATCTATGTTTGAGAATTAATATTACTCAGGGCTGAGTATGGAAAATTAATTCTCTTGAGGCTCGGCTTTATTTCTTGTATTAGGTCCCTGGACTGGCCCGAACATATGCCCAATTGATGTTGACATTCTATGACAAACTCACATGATACTTTCTTAGTTACTAATTTACCTGGAATTGTTTGGTTCTTAAACGGATCGAAACAATTGGTAATAGAGTAAGTTGGGCTTGTATATAATTGGCCCAATACTATTTGGCCCTTTGGCCCAATACTATTAGGCCCATTAAGGCCCATTACTATGCAACCCTTCCTCCTATATATAGGGGGCTTGGGATTCATTTCATGGTGCACCCAAGTCTTCGATAACATCCGAACGACGTTTCTTCGAGCTTTTGCTTGAGTGAAATATCGTAGGAAGTTTTTCGAGCTTGAAAGTTTGTGAGTCGGTTATAGTGTGTCAGGAGCTTTCTAGCGTCTCCGTCCATCCGGAGTTGGGAGCTCGGGCAACGGGAACAGTTCAGAAGACCTTTTCTGAACCGAGTCAAGAAGATCGTATTCTAGGACGATCTAAGGTATGGGACACTTTCCCCTACAATATCAGGTCGGCTAGCTGTTAAGTATAATAAAGAACCAATAATAGCTCTATAATCAGTAGAGTTAACAGAAGCTCCCTCTTTATCTAGATCGATTTTGAAATTCGTATTCATGGGAATTTTGATCGGCTTGCTCGAGTCGCGACCCAAATCTTTTCAGGAGATCTCGAGTGTACTTGGCTTGATTGATGAAAATTCCTTCAGGTGATTGCTTTACTTGAAATCCAAGGAAATAGTTCATCTCTCCCATCATGGACATCTCGAATTTCTCCTTCATCATTTTCTCGAATTATTGACATATAGTCACGTTTCTGCAACCGAAAATGATGTCGTCCACGTAGATTTGCACCAGTAGGATGTCATCTCCTGAGTTTATGTTGAACAGGGTGCGATCTACTGTCCCCTTCTGAAGTAGAAAGTCTGATAGGGTATCGTACCAAGCCCTGGGTGCTTATTTTAACCTATACAGAGCTTTCCTGAGTCTGTACACCTGATGTCCCCGCTGAAAGTCGGACGGTTGTTCCACGTAGACTTCTTCCTTCAGCACGCCATTCAGAAAAGCTGACTTTACATCCATTTGATATACTTTGAATCCTTGATGCGTTGCATAAGCTAGGAAGAGACGAATGGCTTCCAATCTGGCGACTGGAGCGAATGTTTCATCAAAGTCGATTCCTTCTGCTTGACAGTATCCCTTGGCAACTAGTCTAGCTTTGTTTCTGACAATGACGTTATTTTCATCACGCTTGTTCTTGAAGACCCTCTTAGTACCAATCACATGCTGATGTCTAGGTCTGTCAACAAGCTCCCAAACTTCGTTTCTAACGAACTAGTTCAGCTCTTCTTGCATGGCGGTGATCCAGTCAGCATTATTGAGTGCGTCCTCTATTGACTGAGGTTCTTCTGTGGACAAGAAACAAGAATAGAGTGAGCTTTCTCCTTGACTTAATCTAGATCTTGTCCTGATAGTTGCTGATGTATCTCCAGTAATAAGATCTGAAGAATGAGCGTCAAGCCATGAACGTCTGAGTCTGGCTTCTTCTTCTGACACTACTTCTGCACAGTCGGTAGGTGTGTTAGATATTTCAGTTGTACTGTTCTGTGATTGCAGTAGTTCAGTAAGAAGGTTAGGATCTACTGAGTTTCCAGGTTCAAGGGCATTTAGCTCAGGAACAGTATTTGTTCCCCCTGAGTTTATATTCTCAGTAGAGGTCTCAATTACCACTGGGGCATCCTCATCGACCGTTGTTACCTGTTGTTGATTCTGTTCAGTAGAATCAACCAGGTCAGCTACATCGCTTGTTGGCTGAGTCTGAATTTCTTCATCGTCTGACTCATCATCCCAACAATGCTGGATCTTTTCAGCTTTGTCGTTTAGTGCGAGATCCTGTAGCTTGCTTCTGACATCTTCAGTATTTGTCTTTGTAGTTTTCCTGTTCTCAGTAACAAACTCATCAAAAACAACATGAGGTCTTTCCTCCACGCAAAGGGTTCGATAGTTAAAGACTCTGAAGGCTTTACTGACTCGAGAGTATCCTAAGAACACTCCTTGATCAGATTTGCTATCAAAGACCTTCAACTGATCTTTCCCATTATTGTGAATAAAGCAAGGACACCCAAAAATATGAAAATGAGAAATAGAAGGAATTCTCCCTTTCCATAATTCGTATGGTGTCTTCATGTGTTGCTGTGTAAGCAGTGAGCAATTATGAGTGTAGCAGGCGGTGTCAGTAGCATCTGCCCAGAACTTTGAGGGTAGTCCAGAGTTTGCTAGGAGCGTTCTTGCTGCTTCTTTAAGTGTTCTGTTTTTGCGTTCAGCAAGTCCGTTCTGCTGAGGGGTGCGAGCTGCTGATGTCTCGTGCTGAATTCCCTCTTTTTCGCAGTACTCTTTAACTCCTGAGTTGAGAAATTATGTTCCTCTGTCTGAGCGAATTCTTTGTATCTTGATGTCCTTTTCCACACTGAGCTTTTTCAGCAGTTTGGGCAACTCAGTCATGACATCAGATTTGTTGGCTATGAAGATGACACATGTATATCTCGAGTAGTCGTCAATAACGACGAGGGCATACTTCTTGCCTCTTATAGTCACTGGAGAGACTGGCCCGAATAAGTCCATGTGTAGCAGCTGAAGGATTCCATCAGTGGAAGGTGACGGAATAGGTGGATTGCTACTCTTTGTCTGCTTTCTCTTCAAACATGCTTCACAATTCCTGTCTTTGATAAACGATTTGTTGGGCAGTCCTCTGACTTTAGAGTTCTTGGCTAGCTTGTTCATAGTCTTGAAGTTCAGGTGGCTGAGTCTCTTGTGCCACAACCATCCTGCCTTGTCACTTGAATTCGTCTATACGAGTAAGCAAGCCTCAGGTTCTGCGGTTTTCCAGTTTGCAACGTATATATTCTTCCTCCGCGAACCTGATAACACTGTTTTCCCTGTAGATTTATCAACAATATCACAAAAACCAGCGTCAAAGATAACTCTATTCAGATTGTCACGTAATTGGTGACGAGAAAGGAGATTATGTTGAAGTCCTTCAACATATGTTACTCTTGAGCCGAGGCGGTCCCAATATTCGGTGTTCCGTATCCCCTTGTATAGCCTTTAGGAGTTGTCACCAAACTCAATTCAGGGACCATCTTCCCGTATGTAGTTGGTCGGCGGGCTCTTTTGATAAGTCATGTGTCTCGAGCGGCCGTTGTCCACAATCCAAGGGGTCCTTATGCACTCGCAAAACGAAACATTTTTAGGTACCCTTTGGTTCGGTTGAGTCCTTACATGTTAGTGGGTGATTTCGGAACCCGATCTCGCTAGGGACCTTAGAAGTCCGAGACTTCTTCTTCCGAACCTTGTCGCCTTTCTTCTCCACAGGACTCGGAGATACCGACTTTCCGATGATTTTGGGTTCGGGAGCTTTCTTCTTCGAGGCTTTGCGCTCCTCCCGACCCCGGGCTCATAGTAGTACGAACCATATTGAGGCTGGATGTTCATACAATGGTTCCTTGTATCTTGCTCCGCCCACCCGACCTTCTTGGTTCCCCCGAGTTTGATCGTGGTGTCCTCGGGACCGGAACCTCCGGTCGGTAGTTTCTTGTTGCTCGGTCCGAGGTGCAACTATCTTCCGTTTATTCTTCGTCTGAGGTGTTGAGTCAGTAGTCTGAACTTTACCTCTGACGAACCTATCAGCCAGCAGTTCTGAGCTCTTTGAAGTGGAAGCTTCATGAGTATAGCCAAGTCCTTCTTTCATGGTTATTGGCCTTTGAGCTCTAAGCATACTTTCCAACTTCTCCTTAGCTCCTAGGTACTGTTCAGTCACCAGTCCTCGCCAAACTTCATCACTTCTTTGAAGTGACTCATAATCCTTTTCAACTTCTGCAAGCTTCTGACTGAGTCGGGTTATCTCAGTATCTTTCTCAGAATTGTCCTTGGTCGGAACTGATATCTGAGTTTCTTGAAGCTGAGACTTAGTCATAAGAGATTTAATCTCTTCCTTGAGTCTCACAACAAGATTCCCAGACTCAGTAGAGACCTGACAATCAGAAGAAAGTCTCTGATTCTCAGCCTTTACCTGTTCCAGTTCCTGAATGGTTCTGCTGAACTCTCTGCTCAGCTGAATCTGCTCCTCTAGTAGATCATCGTAGGCTTGTACCACATCTAGAGGCTCATCTGTGATCGAGCACGTGTCGTGTGTGCTGTGAGAAGAAGAGGTTAAATTAAGTTTAGAATTTACCTCAGCCTCTTCTCCGGCCATCAGACAATATTCTGCATTTTCTTCAGGATCTGTTTCTCCGATCTCAACGGCAACAAATGCAGCTTCGTCTTCAGAAGAATACATGAATGTATCTTCCTCGATTGAGTTATCGGACATCTCTCCGGCTATGTAGGCCTGCCTCCTACGGACAAATTTCTCGCGTCTGGCCTGCCGTTCTGCTCTTTGAGCAGCTGAGAGTTCGGGACATTCGTACGATAGTGTCCCTCCCTTGCGGTTGTAATGACATGCATGATCTGCTGCTTTTTCCAACCGAATCTTTGGATGGACTCGCGAGCAGGTTCCGAGTTCTGCCATCGTAGAAGGTTTAGATTCTTCCCTTTTTCGAAAATCTTTCTTACCCGAGGGAGAATGCATTGGGATTTTGTATACTTGGAAGCACTTTTTATGCTTGTATACAATGTGTTTTTATCCTTACCACTTGTTTTATTCTCCTATCCGATAAATATGTATATTTGCACATGTTATCCTTTATCTTGTATAAAAGTTAGATTTGTGTGGTGTGTCGGGTATCACGTAAGACAACACAAATTGGTTGAACTTACAAGATATAAACAGGTTATCACAGTGAGACAACTTAAGGATAAGTTGTCGGTTTAAGCTGCAGCTTTAGATAAGAAGTGGCTTGTCTTAGTTGGTTGTCTTTACTTGGTACACTTAAGGTGGTGTATTGGCGGATCACGGTGAGATGTGTTTTCCTAACCGACATTAGTGGAAAACCAAGATCTCGGTGACTTAGCTAGTCTTAAGCTTGGTAAGACTTGATCGAGTGCATTTGGCTATCTATCACTTTGACCTACTATGGTGAACGTCCAATGAGCGGCCCGGATCTACGTATCTTGGGTGTTAGTAGTCATTTGTGGCTCAGCCGGTTGTCCGTATCTTGCGGCCGTATCCCGGGAATGGGTTGATAATATCCCCCGAGGAACTCGAAAGGATTAGCACACTAAACCCGGTCGGTTGATTAAGTTCAGGGTGTGTTAATAAGGTCGAGTGGTACTACTCAGAATACAAGATGTTAATTAATTTAAGCGATCAGTAAGCTTAATTAATTAACGGATATTTCTATCTTAAATACGGAGATCGATTAAGTCTAAAATACAAGCCCTTGCTCAAATCGGGATAAAGGGGTAAGTCAGCACGGATTCTCTAGTGGAATGAATGCTGTGTTAATTAATTAATTTTGCTCACGGGCGAGCATGGATAATTAATTAATTGGAGGCCCAACTTTTATTTCTTGTATTGGATCCCCGATCCGGCCCAATTAGTTGCCTAGTAATTTATTATCTCTTAGAATTCATTATTAATGGATTAATGTATTTTACATTATTTAATAATGTTATTTATCTCGGAATTAATTGGTCGGGCCAATTAATTGATAAATATTAGTAGCCCAATAAATTAATTAATTATATTATGGGCTCGATTTAATAGAAGCCCATTGGATTATAATTAAATTAATGGGCTACAAATATATTAATATTATATAGGTTTTTGAAGCCTATATATATTAGTATTACGTTCGAAAACTCACACAATTGATTCATAAAAATCGAGAGTGGCGTGAGTTTATAGAGAGAGAATAAATTTATTTTCTTCGATTTCGACCACCCGTGAGGGAGAAAAAGGCCGGGACACGAGATCGAAAAATCGACACAGGGAGCAACAATCGGAGCCGCGACAACACACCGGGAGGAAGGTAGCCTTACTTGTAAACCCTATTATTCCTTCAATTGGTATCGAGCCTGGTTTAGGCTCGATTGTTGTTTAATCGTTTTTTATTTCGTCGTTATCGGGCTTATTTCGTGTTTGGGGGCGGCTGCGAGCCACCTTGTTTTGACCCCGTTGTATCGTTTTCTCGTGAGAAAATCCACGAGTAGTTGATAGGATCAATATGCTATGTGATTGTATTTTAATTGTACTGTAATTGGTCCGGGAGGCACGGAATACGAGACGACGAAAATCGGTTTTTCGCGGCCGAAAACCCTAGTTTATCTAGGGTTACGCCGCATCTTGCGGCGAGATTCCCCGGCGCGTCCAACGTCGGATCGACGATCGGATTGAACCGCTGGAATCCTCGTCTAGCGAGCTTCGCGTCGATTGGTCGAAAGGGATCATCCGATCCCGGATGCGACCCGGAATCGACGTCTAAAGTTCGCCGCTCACTATAAATCTTTCCGACAAAAAAAATTCGAAATTGAAGGAAATTGATGGACAATTTCGGCCGGAATCCGATCATGGTGGTCGAAAATTGTCCAAGAATCGTTTCCCCTAAATCAATTGATCGAATCGCGGCTCGGAAAGGGGTGAATTCGGGCGGCGTAGTCGGCGGCGCGGGCGAGATTTATCGCGTAGAAACCGCCGCGGTGACGGCGCCAGCGGCTGTTCTTCACAGCCCGCACGCTGCGTGAGACGTCCGGAAGGCTTGGGGACGACCGAAGAGGCGGCGGGAGGCGACGGGAGGCGGCGGTTGCCGCGCGCAGTGCGCAGCAGCAACGCGCAGCTGCGGCGCTCCCAGCCCGCGATTCCGCGATGCCGGGCCGGAGAAGAGCGGGAAGGCCGCGGCGACCCACCCGCAAGAGACGGCCGACCGGAAACCGGCACGGAAGAAGACGGTGGCGGCGGCGGTTTCGTGAGGAAGATGATGACGTGGCGCGGCCGACGTGGCGCGCCCACGTCGGCCCCTAGCGAGTTGGCGTCCATGCATGCGCCACGTGGCCGCCACGTGGCGAACCCCCCGATGATGTGGCGACGACGCGTTCGATGCGGTTTTCGACGCAGTTTCCGTATTCGAAGATTTTCAAGATTTCGAAGATCTGTATTTTTATCGGGCAATTAATAGTTAGGAATTACGTGTTTTAAAGCCCGATAACGATTTTAAATTTCCTATTTGCGTATTTATTTTTAATTATGCTTTAGCATGCGATTATGTGATTAATTGCGCTTAGAAAAGCATGTAAATAGGATTTATGTCGTTGCTAAAGCATGTTTTATTTTTCGCGAGCACGTTTTATTATATGCGTTTAGAAATTGCATGCTTTAGGAATTATGTGATATGCATGATTTGCTACAAACCTTTTGAATAAAAAGACTAAGCAATTTAAATTAAATGTTTAATTAGATTCCATTAATTTGGATATTAAACACTTAATTGGACCTCCATTAATTGGACCCTACACAAAAGTGGAACAATTATATGAGTAAACGTCCACCTGAGTGGCTTGCTTGTATTTTTTGAACCACGAGTTTTGTGAGATGGGTTTTCTAATATAATATTTAATTATTATTGAGTAGTGGGAGCGAAGCCGTAAACGTCCACCTGAGTGGCTTGCGTGCCTAGTAAACACGAGTACTCTAGTAGATAATAATTAAATAAGATGGCTAATTAAATCAAATTGAAAGCGGTATGGTTCGCGTAAGTATGCCAATTTCGAGAATTTGATGTTAATTCGGTCAAATTAATGGTCAAAGCTTAGATGTCACCGCAGGTACAACTTCCTGAGAAGTCCCTTCCCGCGTTTTAATAGTGACATGGTCCAGAGATATCGGATTATTAATTCCATTCGTCTTAAGAACCTAGGCGTGGATTGGAATTAAAGAGCTAGGTATATAGCTTGGTGCTAGGGGTACACGAGTAAACGTCCACCCGAGTGGCTTGCGAGTGTGATCTTTAGAGCTATTCGAGTATTTAACGTCATTGGTTTTTCAAAAGGTTACAATGATTGTTAATTACGAATTATGTGCAAATATTAATTTTATACGTGCTTTTAATTTATATTTTTCAGATATGTCTGTTCGAATGTTTTATTTTTCGAGTTCCTAAACAAGTCTCACCAACCAAACCCTAACGGGTTTAACAATTTTAAAATAATTTTATAAAGTGGAAGAGATATCTTACCTCTCCCAATAAAAAGCTCTGCAAAGGTCCTATATGAACTTCGTTTTTAGGACCGCTATGTCTAAGAACGAGTTTACTATGAGTATGTTACTCAAATCTTTGGTAGCGGTCAAAGAGGTTATAGAAAAGGGCAAGAGTGCTCAAGTCTTGAATATCCCTAGTAGTTCAAGGAATCCTCCGAAATGCGGAAACCGAGAAAAGAACGAAAGGGTGGACATTTCAAGAAGAAGCGGTGGGAGTAAGAAGACGGTCCTTACCGGCGACATGCAAATGTCAAAGGAGAAAGGAAGGTTCTTCAAGAATGGTAAGAAAGGACACCGGAAGAATTATAATCCGGATGTCAAGGCAAAAAGAAAGAGACGCGAGTCGCTCTTGTAATCGAAACCGCTTCGGTTTCCTCTTCTACCCATGAATGGGTAGTGGATTCGGGGGCAACTGTTCATGTTTGTTACACCTTGCAAGGTTTCTTGCGAAAAGGTAATTGAGCAATGGCGAGGTGGTAGTCTCAATGGTCAATGGATTGAAAGTTCTCGCAATTGCCATTGGAGATTTAAATCTATCTTTTGATAGTTCTGTTTTAGTACTTAAAGATGTTTAATATGTGCCCCGAGTTTAGGCGAAACATTATTTCTGTTTCAAAACTCTGCACCATGGATGGTTATAAATCAAGTTTTGATAGTGAAGTTTCTATCATGAAAGAAGATGATTTTATCTGTGGTGGACCATTAAACGGATCTTTATATACTATTACTTGTAAACTGCGTAATTCTGTTAATATTGCTTCCTCATCATCAAATCCTAAGAAGAGGAAAGAGTCTTCTAAGGTAAACCAAACTTATCTATGGCACTTAAGACTAGGTCACATCAATCTTAACAGGACTCAGAGGTTGGTGGAATATGGATCATTGGAGTCTCTCCAAGATTGAACCGTTTCCAACTTGCGAAACCTGTTTGGAAGGAAAGATGATGACTAGGCCTTTCAAGGCAAAGGGTTATAGAGCCACAGAAGTATTAAGTTTGATACATTCTGACTTGTGTGGGTCTATGTCTACACAAGCTCGTGGAGGGAGTACTTCGTCAAATTTACTGACGATTACTCGAGGTATGGATATGTTTACCTTCTTCGCCACAAGTTGGATTGCTTTGAAACCTTTAAGGAATTCAAGGCAGAAGTGGAGAAGAAGCTAGGTAAAGAAATCAAAACACTACGATCTAATCGTGGTGGGGAATACCTATCCAACGAGTTCAAGGACTACTTGACAGAATGTGGGATTACATCCCAGCTGACATCACCGGGCACGCCTCGGCGAATGGTGTGTCGGAGAGAAGGAACCGAAGTCTCTTAGAGATGGTTCGGTCGATGATGAGTTATGCAACTTTGCCGGTTTTCTTTTGGGGATATGCCCTAGAGATCGCAAGCATACTTGGCCGAACCGTGTGCATTCCAAGTCGGTACAAAAGATCCCTTTCGAGTTGTGGAGTGGGCACAAACCCGAGTATGCACCACTTAAGGATTTGGGGTTATCCTCGCTTATGTGCTAAATAGGCAGGCCGACAAATTGGAATCACGTTCAGAAGTGATGTTGTTCATAGGGCATCCGAAGGAAACGAAAGGTGGATACATTTATGATCCTAAAGAACAGAAGATTGTTGTTAGCCCTAACGCTTGGTTCTTAGAAGAGGATTATATTAGTAACCATAAATCTCGAGTCGACATCATCCTTGAGGAATTACAAGGTGGTCGAGTTCCACTTGAACAGCCAGTTGTGCAAGATAGTACTCCACGAGTAACTGCACAATCTGTTAACACAGCTTCCTGACACTGTTCGACGTAGTGGGAGGGTGATTTTACACCTGATCGGTATATGTTCACTAGGGAGACGTTTAATTATCTCCCGGTAGATGAACAAGATACCGTGGATCCCTGGACTTACAACGAAGCGAATGGGAGATGTAGATGCAGATTCATGGAGAATCACCATGGACTCGGAATTTGAGTCCATAACTGATATGGATGTATACGAGATCACTGAACTACCTGAGGGCTGCAATGCTATTGGTAGTAAGTGGGTATACAAGAGAAAGAGAGAGGACCGTATGGAGAGATCATGGCGTTTAAGGCCATGCTAGTGGCGAAGGGTTTTACCCGGAAAGAAGGTATCGATTACGAAGAGACCTTCTCGCCTATAGCAATGATCAAGTCCATTTGGATTCTCCTTGCCATATCAGCTCACATGAAACCGCGAGATCCGGCAAATGTATGTCAAAACCGTATTCCTAAACGGTCACCTTGAAAAAGGTAGGGACATCTACATGAAACGACCGGATGGTTATGTGAAGGAGGGCGAAGAGCATCTAGTTTGGAAGCTTAAGAAGTCTATTCATGGACTTAAGCAAGATTCCCGGTTATGGCACCGGCGTTTTCGACGAGGTAGTCAAATCCTACGGATTTGTATCTCGTCCTAACGAGGTGTGTGTAACGTATTTGTGTTAACGGATCGGTGGTGTTTCTTGCATTTTACGTAGATGACATCCTTCTCATTAGCAATAATGTTGAAGTGTTATCGAGCGTAAAGACGTGGTTATCCGAGCAGCTTTCAAATGAAGGACTTAGGTGAAGCCGCTTACATCCTTGGGATCAATGTTATTCGAGATCGCCGAAGAAGAAGGATGTTAAGCTTGTCACAAGTGTCCTACATTGACACCGTTATTGCTCGTTTTAGCATGCAAAATGCCAAGATAGGTTCAGTACCTTTCAGACATGGCATTTTTATATCCAAGAATCAGTGCCCTAAAAACGCCTGAAGAGATAGAAAGTATGAGGCTAGTACCATATGCTTCCGCTGCCGGTAGCCTCATGTATGCGATGCTTTGTATGAGAGAAGATATCTCATATCTTTGTAGGCATGGTCTCAAGATATCGGTCCTAACCACGGAAAGGAACATCGGATCAACGGTCAAGCATATTCTCAAGTACCTTAAACGGACTAGAGATTATAGGCTTGTTTACCGGTCCAGACGGTCTCAGTGTCTTTGGGTTATACAGAATCGGATTTCTAGGCTGACAGAGACGAGTAGAAGTCTACCTCGGGTTATGTGTTTACCTTGGGAGGTGGAGCCATCTCATGGAGGAGTGCAAAGCAGAAATGCATTGCGGACTCAACCATGGAAGCAGAGTATGTGGCTGCTTCAGAAGCTTCGAAAGAGGCAGTTTGGCTCAAGAATTTCCTCCAGGATCTTGATATTGTTCTGAACTTGCCTAAGACTATCACAATTTATTGTGATAACTCGAGTGCGATGGCAAATTCAAAGGAACCTAGATCTCACAAGGCGTCTAAACACATAGACATGAAGTACCACATTATAAGAGTATTCGTAAATCGAGGTGACGTGGTGATTGACAAAATTGGAACCGAAGTAAACCTAGCTTATCCTTTCACGAAGAGCTTACCACTCCCGGCTTACGAGAAGCATGTTTGTGGCTTTGGGATGGTAGAGATGCCCCCCACTTAGGACTACAGAAACTTTTGTATAAGTGGGAGAAGATGTCGTGATAGATAGGATAGATAATAGGGTACTAGTTTGTACCTAGAACTGACACATTGTATACTAAAAGTTTGCTTTAGTATAAGTGGGAGAATTGTTGGGATTTTGTATACTGGAAGCACTTTTTATGCTTGTATACAATGTGTTTTTATCCTTACCACTGTTTTATTCTCCTATCTGATAAATATGTATATTTGCACATGTTATCCTTTATCTTGTATAAAAGTTAGATTTGTGTGGTGTGTCGGGTATCACAGAAGACAACATAAATTGGTTGAACTTACAAGATATAAACAGTTATCATAAATGAGACAACTTAAGGATAAGTTGTCGGTTTAAGTGCGAGTTTAGATAAGAAGTGGCTTGTCTTAGGCCGGTTGTCTTTACTTGGTACACTTAAGGTGGTGTATTGGCGGATCACGATGAGATGTGTTTTCCCTAACCGACATTAGTGGAAAACCAAGATCTCGGTGACTTAGCTAGTCTTAAGCTTGGTAAGACTTCATTGAGTGCATTTGGCTATCTATCACTTTGACCTACTATGGTGAACGTCCAATGAGCGACCGGATCTACGTATCTTGGGTGTTAGTAGTCATTTGTGGCTCAGCCGGGTTGTCCGTATCTTGCGGCCGTATCCCGGGAATGGGTTGATAATATCCCCCGAGGAACTCGAAAGGATTAGCACACTAAACCCGGCCGGTTGATTAAGTTCAGGTGTGTTAATAAGGTCGAGTGGTACTACTCAGGAATACAAGATGTTAATTAATTTAAGCAGTCAGTAAGCTTAATTAATTAACGGATATTTCTATCTTAAATACGGAGATCGATTAAGTCTAAAATACAAGCCCTTGCTCAAATTGGGATAAAGGGGTAAGTCAGCACGGATTCTCTAGTGGAATGAATGCGTGTTAATTAATTAATTTTGCTACGGGGTCGAGCATGGATAATTAATTAATTGGAGGCCCAGCTTTATTTCTTGTATTGGATCCCTGATCTGGCCCAATTAGTTGCCTAGTAATTTATTATCTCTTAGAATTCATTATTAATGGATTAATGTATTTTACATTATTTAATAATGTTATTTATTCGGAATTAATTGGGTCGGGCCAATTAATTGATAAATATTAGTAGCCCAATAAATTAATTAATTATATTATGGGTCGATTTAATAGAAGCCCATTGGATTATAATTAAATTAATGGGCTACAAATATATTAATATTATATAGGTTTTTGAAGCCTATATATATTAGTATTCTGTTCAGAAACTCACACAATTGATTCATAAAAATCGAGAGTGGCGTGAGTTTATAGAGAGAGAATAAATTTATTTTCTTCGGATCTCCGACCACCCGGAGGGAGAAAAAGGCCGGGACACGAGATCAGAAAATCTGACACAGGAGCAACAATCGGAGCCGCGACAACACACCAGGAGGAAGGTAGCCTTACTGTAAACCCTATTATTCCTTCAGAATCTCTATTGTATTTCTTCAGCTTTCTGACTCTCTCCTTTTCTCTTTGATATTTGAGAGCCATAAGCGCAAGTGGGTCAGTAGCAGATGTCTCAGAGGACTTTGTTTCTGCTGCAGCTACTGCCTTGCTGGAAGAAATGGGTTTGATTCCAGTTTTGCTGACTGTTGCTTTGAAAGTATGGTCAATCTGAGTGTCAGCTGGAGCACTGGAACATCATTGGGGTAGGCTATGCTCAAATTCCTCTGTTTTTAATTCTGAAAAGATAACATCAGGAGTTAGAGCATTAAGATCAGAGCGACGTAAATAAGTAGCAAATGGAAGCCACTTCTATCGAGGTAGCGCTCTTAAGATCTTGGTGTTCATCTCTTTGTTGGTGAACATCCTCCCCATCCCGTTGATCACATTGACTTGGTTTGTGAATCTGACGCTTAGCTCGTCAATGGTCTCACTGGGCTCCATGGCAAACGCGTCGAACTTTTGTAGCTCTAATTCGAGCTTGTTCTCTTTGATCTGCGGGGTTCCTTAGCTCAGTACAGCCAGGGCATCCCAAAGTTCTTTCGCCGTCTTGCAGTCTTGCACCCTCTCGAGGTGAGAATCACTGAGCGTAGTTAGGATTGCATTCCGCGCAACTCGGTCAAGGTTGTGCAGCTTTTTCTCTTCTGGTGTGAAGGCAGATTTTTCTTTGGCGACCTTAGCACCAGTCTGTGCTCCTACACCTCCCGCAGCGGCAAATTGTATGCTGTCGATCATGGGAATGATGGGTCTTGTCTCAAGGATGTCCGTCATGCTGTTATGCAGCGAGGTAAGGTGTGCATCCATTCTCACACGCCATACCGTGTAGTTCTCTATTGAGAACATCAGTACCATCCGAATACCTGACATATCAGACATTATGGGTAAGAGTATAAGGATATATGAAGAGATGCTTGTGCAGTGAAAAACGTTTTCAGGATCTATTCGAGAGGACCAGTATTTTAGAATCGATTATTCAGAAGAACAACGTGTGCTCTGATACCAATTGTTGGTCCGGAGACGATAGTCAGGTGTAGAGGGGGGGGGGTGAATACACCTGATCACAGTTTATTTTTCTCAAACGCGAAGGACAACTGAGTTGTAGGTTGCAACTGATGAACAGTGTCAAATAGTAACCTTCGATCGCGGGTCAGAAGTGTGCCAACTACTGAGCTCTCCTACTGACTTTTGTCAGTACTTGAAACTCAGTCGGAGACGTTGTGCGGATAAGAGTATGGGGCCCGGAGATTCGTCTCAGTTTGAAAATGTGATTTAGCAAGTTTAAGTAATTTTTGGCTAGTGCGCTTTGAGAATACGTTTTATGCAAAGATATGATTTTTAATCAGTTTGTATGCAATGCAATAAAACAGTAAATAACACAAACAATTTTTAACGTGGTTCGGATACGCAAGATCCTACGTCCACGGTCCTGCCGAACAGGAGTTCTTGTTGATTTATCTGAGCAAGTCTCAGCAAGGAATTTGTGCACTGGACAGACCCTTCTAAGTTATAGTCCTTAGCGACTTTACAAATCAAACCGAGGTTTGAAAGGGAGGAGATAATCTCCAACTAGGAAGGAGTTCTTACAATAAGAACAATTCACAGAAAGTGAACTCCTTCGAGTTTCTAAGCCATAAATTTGGCAATGAGCTTAGCTAGAAAAGAAGGGATCTAAAGAACTCTAGAGAGAAGAACTAGTGATATTCTATTGGGTAAGTTCTTCGCTGGATTGATCTTGAATGCGCTAGAGTTGTTCGAAAGCTTGAGCGTTTTTCTCTTGATATCCCGTGCGTGAAGCTCGGATTTCTTCTCTATTTATAGTTGTGAGCAGACATATGTTCGTTAGAGAAGACGATGCCATGTGTCACAAGCTTCCAAAAAAAACGGCCATAAATTCGAATTGTTGCAGCAGAGTTGTTGGACACTGTACATGAGAGTAGCTTTAGTTGGTCAGAGCAGATAAAACGTTGTCGGCTTCTCATTGGTCGAGGTTTGTGGTAGGTGAGATTGTGTCAGACATCGGAGTTGACTCTCTCTAATCCTTGTATGTCTTCTGCTGACTTTCGAAATGATTTTAGCGGCTGAATCGTTTTTTGTCGGATACAGTAGACTTTAAGCAGTCTCTGTCTTCTTCGTCTGAGTCGGCTGACAAGAGATATTCTCTTGAGTATGGTCACCGATGATGCTGCGAAGGTGCTTGCGCTCGCATAGAGTTCTTCTGGCGATGTACGTCGGTGATGAGATGTCTTCTACTGAGGCGAAGATCAGCTGATGACTTAAGAACGCAAGTAATTACACTGATGACGTGGGGTTTTGGAAGGTAACTTCGACAGAAGATCAATCCAACATTTTACCCCGTACAGGACTTAGACACAAAGATAAATACATAAAAATAGTCTAGCCTATACATCATCTAGTCCTATCAAGACACTACACTACTGATATCAGCTGGGTTTTGGGATCTTCAATTCCATAGTACTAGTATGATTTTCCCAATATTATTTTAACCACTAACAGCTGAATATCATCTACTGACTCATAATCCAACAAAAGTTGAAAAACCACACGAAATACAAAATAGCAGAAAAGCAAGGAGAAGGGAAGATCACATACGTAAGAAAACATCAATAACCATTCAAGTTCCAAAATTCACTCACGGGAGGTAGAACATGGTTTCTAAAATCTGTAACAACATGAATCTCTCTCTCAAGAGGGATAACTAGCAAAAGAATCCATTACAAAATTTTAAAAGCTTGACGGGAGAGGATAAGCAAAGGGGTTTACCCTGTTCTTCGAGATTAAACGGAGTTATGACCGTCGTCGCTGAGGAGCTCGACCCGAATACCGCCGGAGTATTACGAACTGAGATTTTGCAGAAATAAAAATGAAGGGAGCAACTCTTGTTGTTAGGAGAGTTTATGTTCGTAAAATAGAAGGATTTGGTCATTAACAAAGCTTGATCTACTCATTGTGGCCTCCCTCCTCCCCAATCAAAGAGAGTGTTGCAGAGTAGATATGAGAGAGGTGAAGAGTTGGCCAATGGAGAGTGTTGCAGAGGAGATATGAGAGATGTGAAGTTGGCCAATGGAAAAATTCTGAATCACGTAAAATCCCGTAAGATTTGAGAGGTGACTACAACTTGTATCTAGTGAAGATATGGTGGTGAAATAGATATGGAGAGAGAGGAGGAAACGTGGAGTAGGAAAATCTAATTTCACACTCAAACTTTGGACATGTAGATATGCCTATATGCCTATATATATATATATATATATATATATATATATATATATATAAATCTAATTTCACACTCAAACTTTGGACATGTAGATATGCCTCTATATTTATATATATATATATATATATATATCACTTTATTATTAGATATATACATATATCTCCATATAGATGAGTATATAAGATACCATATAACACCAATTAATATCTATAATCCACTAAATAGAGGTATGGTATGGACTTAATTATTTTATTAAGAGAAGTATTTAATTTGGTGCCTCGTATTTTATTATTATAGGGTAGTACATCAAAATCTAATTCCGAATGGAGCTACTATGGTTACATTAATTAAATATATAATCGGTGCGATAAACCCGAGAATAAGATCGGGGCTTCACAATCTACCCTCCTTAATAAAAATTTAGTCCCGAAATTTTACGTATCTAGGAACTGTAGCTCTGGATATTGTGCCTTCATCTTATCCTCCAACTCCCAAGTTGCTTCCTCTTGTCCGTGATGGTTCCATAGAACTTTGACCAGCGATATCTGTTTGTCCCTCAGGTTTTGAGTTTTTCGATCGAGTATCTGGGACGGTCGTTCCTCGTAGCTCAAGCCTTGGGCCAAGGCTACTTCGTCGAAACTGATAACGTGCTTCGGATCGTAGAAGTATTTTCGTAACTGAGAAACATGAAACACATCGTGTATGTTTCCAAGGCTAGGCGGCAGCGCCAAGCAATAGGCTACCAGCCCTATCTCTCTATGATTTCGAAAGGACCTATGAAACGGGGTCGTGATTTTCCTCTCTTACCGAAACGCACTACTCCTCTCTTGATCATCCGATGTAAAAGAGTGAGATGCTCCAGTATCCAAAAGTACTAAAACGGGTACACCGACGATATTGATAATACCTGCTAGGTTCCTATCATGCAGAGTAGCTTGTTCCTGGTTTAGGGCATAGGCCCTAGCTCGCGGTTGTGGTTGCTGGTTGCCGGGTGCCCTCTGGTTCTGTTGCTGGTTCCTAGGGTTCTGTTGTTGTGGGGCTCCGCGGTTTCCACCTTGATTCGTGCAATCTTTAGCAAAATGCCTAGTACGTCCGCATCTATAGCAAGCGTTCTGACCTTCCGACATTTATTATTAGATATATACATATATCTATGTATGTATATCACTTTATTATTAGATATATACATATATCTCCATATAGATGAGTATATAAGATACCATATAACACCAATTAATATCTATAATCTACTAAATAGAAGTATGGTATGGACTTAATTATTTTATTAAGAGGAGTATTTAATTTGGTGCCTCGTATTATTATTATAGGGTAGTACATCGAAATCTAATTCCGAATGGAGCTACTATGGTTACATTAATTAAATATATAATTGGCGCGATAAACCCGAGAATAAGATCGGGGCTTCACATATAAAATAAAAAATATACAATATTTATGAATTATAAAAGAACTAATATGCATAAATCATTTAAGTATGTTGCATGCATATATATATATATATATATATATATATATATATATATATGAGATCGATATTTAAAGAACACCTCCTTAATGAAGGAACTAGGAACAAAATTCATCCATTTATTTTGTATAATCAAAGGCTAAGATCTAATCTTATATTATATAGATTAATAATGTTTATGGTAACATAAGGGCAATAAATTCAAAAATTAAATTTATAATCCTCTCCACAAATATCGCTCGCTCCCAACGTTTCTTTTCATTCTCTCTCTCTTATCTCACTTCTCTCTCACGCCAGATCTGCGCCGCCGTCCCTCAATCAACACCAACACCGTGTCGCGCCGCCCTTCAATCGCCGCCGCCGCCGCTATTTTGCCTTTCTTCTCGTCCAGAGACGACACCTGCGACAAATTTGGTAGCAGATAATTGAAACTCAGATCTGCGCCCCTCGATCGAGAAATATGGTGCTGCGCCGCCCCTCAACCGACAACGACGATACCACGCTGCCGCCATACTCCGTTCCTCCCTCGATTTTGGCTTGAAGGAAATCGATTGATCCACATCGACCAACTGCTCATTTGGGTCGTCGGCTAAATCGGCCTTGCTTTGCTGCGAAGCTACCGTCATCGCCTTGGTGCTATGAGAAGAGGTATCCGAAGTAATCGTAAACTCATGCACCGCCTTCCTTAAGCCAGACGATTTTTCCATTTCCTGAATTTTCGACAAAAGCTCACCTAGGTGCTGAAAAGTTCTAGGACCCGTCCACCATTGCCTGTGATTCCGTATGCTCGCTGGACGCCTTTGGTGAATCGACTTAATTTTTTTTCTATGCTTATGGCTAATTTAAGAAATTAAAGGCATTGAATATAGATTTGCATGTTTATGGAGATTTGATTATAAAGAAATTTGGGTGTTCTTGGAGATTTGATTTTTACTGTTATTTAGGTGTTCATTCAATTCTAGAATTGATTTTTTTGGGAGATTTTATTTTTTCTGTTATATAGGTGATATTGATTCAATTCTGGAATTGATTTTTCTGAGAGATTTGATTTTACTGGATATTTGTAATCTGCAATTGATTGTTATTTAGCTTATTAGAAGTAGACTACAGTCTAAGATTTAGGTTTGTCGAATTAATTGCATAAAAAATATGAAAAAAGTGTATAAAAATTACGAATTTAGTGCATAACGATTATGAATTAAGTGTATAAAAATTACGAATAAAGTGCATAAAGATTACGAATTAAGTGCGTAAAAATTACGAATAAAGTACATAAAGATTACGAATTAAGTGCATAATAATTACGAATAAAGTGCATAAATAATTTGGTATGGAATGAGCGGGGAGATGAAGAAAAAATTATTATTAAATGATTTATATGATTCACCCTACAAATTATTAAAATGAAAAAACTGAATAGAATAAGAAAAAAGAAATCAAATGACTTATATACCCAAATAAGGAATTTAAAGTTAAAAGCATCTCCTTCAATCTGGACCACACAACTTTTAAATGAAAGGAGGAAATGTGTTCTTAGTTCCTTCATTAAGGAGGTGTTCCTTATAGAATCATCTATATAAATATATATCAAATATATTACATAAAAATAAACTAAATTTATTATGGCAAAAAATATATATAGAAGGTAATACTTTCGCGGACATTTCACTTGTTGTGATTTACACTATCAAGAAGTATATTTGGTATAGATAGAACTAAAGAAAAAGAATTAGCCAATTATGAAGTGTAAAGAAATTGGACCCTAACTTTCTAAACATTTTTTTTTCTTTTATGGATAATGTAAAAGAAAAAATTGGGCTTTGTCTTAAAAAAATGAGTTAAATTGATTGGTCTTTATAAAAAAATTTAAAAGTTGTGTCCTAGAATATTTGAGGCTCTGAACGGTTGGACCGTCTGCACTCACTAAGGGCCGGGCTGAATGTGACCCATAAGATCATATTAAAGTTTTATATTATATATATGAACCATTTTAATAGGATGGCCTAAAAATAAATACAAACTCTTATAATGAAAGGAAAAAAAGTATTTTTATATTTATATTATTTTTAAATACTAGTAATACTTATCGGTACTCTGTTCGATTCGAAATCAAAGTCATAATGCCTCCGAGGATCTTTAAACCATGTCCATGTTGGAAGTATTACTGACTGTTTTACTATTAGTAGTGTTTCATTTAAAAATATCATCTAATCATTTAAAATATTATTTATTTTCAAAAAAAATAAAAAAATATATAAATAAGAATTAATAAATTAAATAATATACATTATAAAATATTATTTTTTTTAATAATTGTATCGAAAAAGAATGAAACATTACCAATGGGATTAAAAGACGGATGGAGTATTTAATTTAACACAACTTGACATGATGATATGTTAAATATCTAATGTCCCTGCCAACAACTTCCACATCAATCCAAGCAGATCAGTTTGGCTCCTCAGTATCAGGCTGCCGGTATGCTTTCAGTCGGCGACTCTCGATCAAATCCAGAAAACTAATCTCCCCACCTTCTCCCACCACAGCAGCCCGCACCATAATCAGAACGGCCAGGAACAGCGGCGTCGGTAACTCCACCACTCGCCCTATCGCACCCGGTGAGCCACCGATTAAAAAACTTGACCTTTTATTTATTTTCAGCTCTCGATTTCTGAATTTCCAAATTTCACCACGAATTGATTATTGGCTCATTTGACAGTTTCTACGACAAAAGCAACCCGAAAAATTTCACTTTATTCAACATGGCTGTGAAGATACCACTGATGCAGAAGTTACCCGTTTTTAACAACCTGCCAGAAGCTCAACGATATCAATGCCACTTTGTCAAGAAATCAATTAAGCAATCAAAATCTTCTTTTGGTAATAATCATAGCCACTGTCGTTCTCATCAGCTTCACAAGAATGCTGACAGTGGTGATTATATGCTTCAAGAAGAAAAGAGTGAAAATCGTTGCCGTAAAGTGGAAAGATTGATCGGAGAATTTGACCCTCTAATTCCTGTAGAAGAAGCATTCACCCCACCGAGTAGCTGGTACACTGACACTGATTTCTATGGTTTTGAGCTTAATCAAGTCTTCTACACTGGATGGCAAGCTGTTGGTAACCCACTTCCATTATTTCTTGTGAAATTGTTTTGCAGATTGCTTTAATGAATGTCTTGTGAAATCAATTATGCATGTTTGGCTGTCTTATTCGACCGAATTTTGTTTGATCACAGTTGAAGGAATATATGACAACCTATTTGGATGATTTTGTTGGCTCATATTTCTTTGCTTTCTGATGAATACCTGCTTGGAATTTGAACATGAATTGAGCGTCCTTTTTACTTTTCATGTTTTAGGACCATGCAAATCACTTTAGAGGATTTATGTTCTCTTTTCACAGCTATCTAACATACTTATATTTGTCAAGTTATGTCTAGCTTTCTACATCTTTCTGTATTATCTTGTTTATGTGTTTTTGGCTGAAATTATTAGGATATACTGAGCAAATCAAAGACCCGCAAGATTATTTTACTGGAAGGTACTCAAAACCAGTCATTTCGGTCTTAATGTTATAAATCAAGGCATTCTACAATATTTTACCAGTTTCTAGTTTCTTTTATCTGCACTGAGATTTCACTGAAACATGCAGAGATGTCTTACTCAATTTTCTATCATAATCCTGTTCTCAAGGTATCTAATTAGCACTTGCAACAGATTGGGGAGTATTGAATACGTTGCGTCTCGTGATGACAATGGCGCGTTGCATGCTTTTCACAATGTGTGTCGCCATCATGCATCTATACTTGCTGCAGGAACAGGGAAAAAGTCTTGCTTTGTCTGTCCTTATCATGTGAGTTCTTGAAAGCTCGAAGTGTATTCATAATTTATATCAGAAGCTGTATTGCTAGTATATTAAGGATTCTATTCTCTATGTGCATTGTTTCTTATTACTTCAAAAGTTATTCATATCACTTTTTCATTGGAAATTTTAAACTCGCTCGTCTTTTTTTTTTTTTTTTGTGCTGCACTTAATTCATATATAGGGGCGTTGATATGACTTACTGATGTATGTCATTGCTAATTTATTTGCTCTCTAATTGAAATGAGCTTTTTAATGTGTAATATATTCTAAGTTCTTTACAGGAATTAGCCAAGTACTGTCAATCCCTTATATCTATCTATAAATATTTTTTATGTTGTGATAACGATTATAAAAGTAACCAATCAGTGTACTTCATCTTTCATTCTATCTTATTCATTTTATCTTCTAGGGTTGGACTTACGGGCTGGATGGAGCACTTGTAAAGGCAACAAGGATAACTGGGATTAAGAACTTCAAAGCTAATGTATTGTGCAACATGTGCCTCTTTTATTTTTTCCACTTCATTCTGGTACCAAAATACAAGTGTGTTTTTTATTTTGTACTTATGGAAGGTAGGAAATGGGACTTGTGCCACTCAAAGTTGCCATTTGGGGGCCTTTTGTGTTAATAAATCCTGGAGTTATTTCGAATGATAATCTTGATTCGAATGGAGTTGGCAACGAATGGCTAGGTGACGCAGCAGAAATTATGAGCTCCAGTGGAGTTGATACATCTCTGAAGTATGTGTGCAGACGTACATACATGCTTGATTGCAATTGGAAGGTCTGGTAGAACATTCTATGTCAATTTATCCACACGTGCGAGTTATATTGAAGTTCAAAATTTTCTAATGTAATTTTGTTACCTTGTTTTACAAAAGAGGCAAGTTGAGTACAAAACACAAAAATGTCATTTCACTTAATATACATAACTGAACATGTTTCATTGCTGATTATATAATTTGCGCTGCAGGTTTTCTGTGACAACTATTTGAACATATTTCATTGCTGATTATATAATTTGTCCTGCAGGTTTTCTGTGACAACTATTTAGATGGCGGTTACCATGTACCATATGCACATAAAGGTCTTGCATCTGGTCTCAAGCTCGAATCATATTCTACCAAAGTACGCCAACACTCCGTATAATATATATGGCTTTTCCTAATCTCTTGCTCTCCGATTTTAAGACCATTAGTCATACTCAAATGTGTTCTTGTATTTCATAACCCAGTACCTACTAGCTAAGTATCTGCTTTAGCTTTTATACGATTCGGTTTTGCCTCTATTATTCATAGAACACTCTCCTCTATTGTCAAGATGTATGAAAAAGTCAGCATACAAAGTTGCAGTGGCATTTCCAAGGACTCCGGAGAAGGATTTGATAGACTGGGATCAAAAGCTTTGTATGCATTTGTATACCCAAACTTTATGATTAATAGGTTAGCTACTTCACCATTTTTGTTGGAATGGATTGGCGAGTCAAGTCACGATGATTGAACTTCTTTTGCATGTTAATCTAACTGATCATTAGTCCCGTCTGAAACTCAGGTACGGACCATGGATGGACACTAATCTCGTACTACCCATGGGACCTCGCAAATGCCAAGTGATTTTTGACTACTTCTTAGATGCTTCTCTCACGGTAAGTTGAGTTATTAGCATTGAGATAGATGGATATCTACTGTTTAAATGCGTTATAGATCTTGTTATTTAGTAGTACCATGTATGATCTTGTACGTTATGGTGTTTAGGGCGACAGCAATTTCATCGACAAGAGTTTGCAGGACAGTGAAAAAGTCCAGGTGGGTGCTATTTAAAATCTTGGTTAAGAATATAGGTCTGTAATCCGAATTTAGTAAAGTTATTATGATGATGCAGGAAGAAGACATAATGCTATGTAAAGGCGTGCAACAAGGCCTTGAATCGCCAGCATATAACGTGGGGCGGTATAGTCCGTCTATTGAGATGGCTATGCATCACTTTCATTGCCTTCTTCACCAAAATCTCTCCAAATTCCAGTAAACACCAGTTCGGATTGCAAGCTGCAATTCGTCTCCATGAAGCCGGAATTGCTAGTAATAGCTCGTGAATTCGATGTTTTAGCACAATCTCATTCATGAAATAAGGCCTTGCTTTTCGTCATAGGATGAACCTATTCTTGTTTTGCAACTTAAAATTGATGTAAAAAGTTCATTGTTGTTGATTAAGCCTCTATTTGTGTACGTATGACTATTGGGTGCTCTACTTTTGTAAAATCCAATCATGAATATAATCTCTAATCATGAGCTATCCAATCTTTCAATTCAGCCAATAACATATATATGTACTTCAGTTTCAGCTTTGAATTTCCATTTAAGTTTTGGCATGAGCCAGTTTGTGGAAGTATAATTGACATATTGACCTTCAAATAAGGATCTCAATTTCATCAAAACTTCATGCCAAATACATATAGATGCAAAGGCTAAAGAATGTACAATAGTTTCCTTCAGACAAACCTGATCATTGCAATAGAGGCTAGGATTTACCAGAACCACTGTAAAGATGCCCATCTATGTCGGGAACAAATCCCTTCTCCATCATCTCCTCCTTAATAACATCATAGGTTGTTCTATTAGGCACCAATCCCTTCTCCAACATCTCATTAAGAAACCCATTCGCCTCCTCCATCTTTCCACTTCCAGCAAAAGCCTTAATCAGCACATTATACGTCACGACATTCGGCCTCTTCACTTCCTTCTCCATCCTTTTCTTCAAAGCCAAAGCTGACTTCAACTCTCCCTGCTTGCAGTAACCATCCATCAGAGTATTGTAAGTAATATGACTTGGACTCAATCCTTTTTTCAACATTTCATCCAGGAGCCTAACTGCCTTCCTGGTTTCGCCACTCCTGCACATTGCATCTATCCTTATGTTGTAGGTAACCACATCAGATTTCAAGCCCTTCTCCTCCATCTCATTCAGGAGCTTATCTGCTGCTTCATTACTTCCATCGCGATAATAAGCACCAATCAAACAGTTGTAAGTTGAAACATTCGGGGAAACCTTTTTACCCACCATAAGATTGAATAAAGCCACTGCTTCTTCCAATTCACCTGATTTACAGTAGGCATTAATCAAACTATTGAAAACCAAATCATTCAATTCAACCCCTTTACTCACAATACTATCAAACAACTCCCTAGCTTCCTTCAACATTTTCTTCTTCGAATATCCATTGATAAATATGGAATGAGTAACAATATTTGGCTCCAAACCAATCCCCACCATTTCATCCTTCAAACCAATAGCTTCTTCCAATTTCTCCTCAACACAAAGTCCATTAATCAATGAGTTATACGTAATCACACCGGGTTTCACACCCTGCTCTTTCATTTCCTTAACAATCCTCATACTTGCAGCCATGTTACCATCCTTGCAAAACCCATCAATCAGAATGTTATACGTGATTAAACTCGGTGATATCCCCTTCTCCACCATCTTCTTGAATAAAACATCAGCTTTATACATTCTTTCAGCACCACCCCTCTTGCAGAATCCATCCATCAAAGCATTATAAGTAACCACATTCGGCGCTACCCCATAAACAATCATATCCTCCAAGATGTCAGTCGCCTTGTTCAACCTCCCAGCCTTACATAGCCCACAAACCACCGTATTAAACGTGATCAAGTCCACCTCAATCCTCCGTCTAATCATCTCCTTGTATGCAAATTCCACATTCCCAATCCTACCATTGCGTACGAGTGCAGCCAGCATCGAATTACAGGAATGGATCGACACCTTAAACCCGTAAGCCCCAGCCCGCATGAAACCCTTGAATCCTAAATCGACCTTTCCGTTTTTCACAAGAGTCAGTATCAGCATATCAAACACAACACTGTTCGCACACACATTGTCACTAACAGTCAAGAGGGAGTTACAAAAATTAGAAACTGAGATGGATTCTGCTTGTTTTAAATATAAATGCAGTAAAGATCGAATCTTGGGGTACTTCTTCTCGTTCGCTAGCAAAATAAAGAGTTTTACGTAGTTCTCGGTAGAGTAGACGACCTTGCATCTCTCCTGCGACCATTTGAAGAAGGATATGATGAGGTCGGAGTCGAAATTGTTGAAGCGGAGCAGCTTGTCGAAGAAATCGACGTGGGTGGAACTGGAGGTTTCAATAATGGGTCTGAGCATCTTCCAATTTTGGCGGGAGATGAGCGATGAAATTTGGGATTGGAAATCCGGTTCGGTGGTCGAAGGGGGTTGTTCGGCGGCCGCCGTATGGAGTAGGAGAGATGGTTGAGAGCTGAGCCGGCGGAGGCAGGCCATCGAACCGGGCAAAGGAAATTTGGAAGACATGGTCCAGATTGAATTTGCTAATGAAAATTGGGAGCTTTTCGTATTTCAATCGGAAAAAATGGGGTGAGAATTTTATTTTTTAAATTTTTAGAATTGCACTAAAGGAAAGTCCAGTACTCAAAACGGCCGTAATACGCCGTCGTTTCAAATTACCCTTGTCCAATTCTGCGCTGCCATAAACCCTTCTTGAACCTCGAACGCGCCCTAGATTGAACACCCAATTATGACCTATTACATTCATATTATTCGAAAAAGATGCCGTCTTTGATACAGAAAAGATTATGCTCTAAAAACCCACTTCGCGATCCAATTCTCAAGGCTCGTTTCTTGAATTGCTTATCGCCTTATTTCTCTGAACAGCAATCTCACTATTCTTCTTACCCCGATTACGGACACTCGGTTTTAGCACCTCGTACTGCGTTTTTACCCAAGAAAGATTATAATTTATCTTCATCAAGATACGGGAAATGGAGAGTCCCGTTTGGATCAAATTATATGCGATTTATGAGCGTACAGGCTGCAGCCGAATCATCCACTTCTGATGGGTTGACAGTGGAAAGAATTATTGCAAATAATTGGTTGATTTTTGATGAAAATGAGAGTGATTGGAAGAGCCACGCGGCTTCAATTGCTCAGTCCATTCACCTTATCAAGAAACGTCTGAGGGTATGTTTGTGATTTGATCGTGCTTTTGCATTGAATAGCTGACACTTTCCATTGTTGTTCTGGTTTTGTTTGCGTATCTAATTGCCCGAGTTTCAGTCTGTGTAAATTGCATTAGTTAATTGTTTATTTGTTATTTTTAATTTTCTGGAATTAGCAAGATGTTGCTTTGCCCTTGTGGTACAATTAAGCTCTGATGTATGAAACAAATTTCATAATAACTAGGGCAAAAACTCTTGCTGTGATTGTTTAGGTGGTGCAGTAAGAATTTATGAGTTTCCAAAGTATTTTAACGAGGCTGATGTCTATATTTGTAATTTTTTTTTTGCTATTCCTTTCAGTTTATTATTATTGGTTCCATAGGAAGCTGATTTTATCTTTGTTTTTCTTGTGACAGTGGAAAAAATTGATACCTAAACTAGAGGCGTTATCAGCAGAGTTGAATAAGCCAGATTTGTGGGATGACACTACGCATGCAGGAAAGATAAGCCGTGAGCACGGCTCAATTATGGGCAAAATGAAAGAAGTTAGTGGTTTTGAGCAAGAACTATTGGAACATATTGATATGATCAAGCTTGCTCGTGAGGAAAATGATGCAGAATTGGAATCGGTGGGGTCTCAATTTTTCTCCTTCTAGGCACGTATTTGTTTCTTTACTGCTTTGCATTACTTTTATTCTAGCAGAAAAGAGTACACCATCATAATCTATTTACTTGTTATACAAATTGTCGTATTTTTCCCACCTTTCACAAATTTCCTTAATTATCTTATGATTAGTCAATGCTGAGGGAGAGTGCTATCTAGTGATTTTGGTTTCCTCGTCGTGATAAGGGCAGTTAAATAAGCCTGAAGTGGGGATGGAATTGTTAATTATACAGAACCAGAAACCTGTGGGTTCTGCACGCCAGCTTGAGAGGGATACTTTATATGGTTTCCATTGTATCATGTCGACTCAATTGTTTGATTCTAGTAGGGGTAAGAACAGTATAAAGTGATAACGTAGACTTTAATATTTTAATTCGAGTCATCTACCATTTCTTTAAAGCCTTCTAGCTTTCATAAGAACCTACTCTGTTAATTCTTAAGCCCACTCATGGATGTCAGTATCAGACTTGATTTCAGTGAAATAACCGTCTATCCGGCTGCAGTCATAGGGATGACACCAGTATCTGACTGTGACTTAGCTTTTATCATTTTTTTGCATGCTCTAACCTAATAATTTGTTCTCTTGACTACAGGAATCTTTGAATGCTCTACTTTCCCTGAGAAGGCACATCAAAGAAAAAGAGCTTGAAGCTTTGTTAGCTGGGGAGCACGACCCTTGTTCTTGCTTCATAGAGGTGAAGATATTAACTGTTTGCAATCTTCTTATGAGTTATTTAATTTCTTTGATCTTGTTGTAAATATGAGGATGTCCAACCTAGCATCATCTTTAACATTTCATCCTAGTTCACTTTTTTATATAAATCAAACGTATAATTGGACTATGCGATTGCTTATCTTAAATAATTACTTTGTGATTGTTATTGATATTCACCCTTCGCGTGTTTTTTTAAAAAAAAGTTTCTCGTAGAGTTTTTTGTGTGTAACTTTCTTTCATCCTGCCAACTTCAATTTTGTTGCATCCTGAAGTTAAAACTTTTGAAACGTCATTTTCTACTCTAGGTTCAAGCTGGAGCTGGTGGTACTGAGAGCATGGACTGGGCTTTAATGATCATGCAGATGTATAAGAAGTGGGCTGAAAGACGGCGTTTTGGTGTTACTGTTGTCGATGAAATGGCAGGTGAAATTGTAGGCATCAAGGTACTCCGTCCTCTTAAATTCCTTCTTGTTTGTCGATCACGAAAAACTTCTGCACGATATATCCGTTGAAGAGGTGATTGTCCTCGGAAAAAAAGAGCTTTTAATGTAACAAAATCTAAGCGTTGTTCGTTTTGAGCTTTCAGCGAGCCACAATCAAGGTTAATGGAGATTACGCATATGGATATGCCAAAGCAGAAGTCGGGGCACATCGTCTGGTTCGTATCTCTCCGTTCGACAGCAACAAGCGCAGGCACACCTCATTTGCTTCCGTAGCTGTAATCCCAATCCTAGGTGACGAATTCTCCCACGTCCAAATCAACGAATCTGACCTAAAGATTGAACGTTTTCGAGCTGGGGGAGCCGGTGGTCAGCACGTGAATACGACCGAGAGCGCTGTACGGATCACTCATATTCCTACCGGAGTAACCGCCTCTTGTCAAAACGAAAGGTAATACAAACCCTAATAATTTCAAATGCAGTACTCTGCTTCTCAACCATTTTAAGTAAAACCAAAATTAAAATCATATCTTGTTAAAAACGTAGGTCGCAGCATCAGAACAGAGCTTCTGCAATGTCGGTGCTCCAGTCTCGCCTCGACCAGCTGGAGATGCAGCGGCAAGCTCAGATAAACGCGGAGCACACGCAGTCCCTCACGGATATAAACTTCGGCAGCCAGATACGGTCATACGTGCTCCATGTAAGCATTTTGACTACTTCGATTAGGATCGAAAGTGTGTGTATCTATCTGATCATGATATGTTGTTGTTGGCAGCCTTATAGAATGGTGAAGGATCATCGGACTGACTACGAGGTTTCGGATCCGGATTCTGTATTAGAAGGAGATCTTGATGGATTTATCTTGAGCTTTCTATCAGCCTCTTTGGACAAAGATGATGATGATGATGGCCAGTAGAAGTTTGCTGTCGATCTTTTAAAACTTGAGATTATATTGTTTGGAAGTTTTCTCTATTATTGGTAGCATGTGTTATTTAATAATATACTCCTTTCTATTTATATTGATTTTATATTAAGATACGAAATTAACATTCAATTTTATTTTTAAGATTTAAAGTTTGATGGGGGTATTTTAGTCAAGTGACTATAAAAGTCCGGCAATCGTCAACGGAACTCTCGACGCTCCAACTCCAACATTAAAATTACCTCTGTACTTTCTTTTACATGCTAACCATAGGTGACAGGCAATACATAATGGTTCAGTGGGATTTGAATCTAGGACCTATCGGTCCCAGGAGACAAATGTATTGATACTCAACAAATGCCCAGATAGTGCCTCTTCCAATTTTGCCAGTGACAGCTTCTTCCGGTTTTGCCGAGTGGCTGCCAAGCCTCTTCCGATTTTACTGACTGACTGCCGAGGAGGACTCTTCCGATTTTGCTGAGTGACTGCCGAAGAGGACGAAGGGAGTTAGCACACTTAATGGTGCCCAACATCATCACTCATAACACTCAGCTAAACATATGAACACCGTCAAGGATGAGAGGGTGAGTTGAATTTAATATATATTTTTTTTGTAGTGTGTTTGCATTGATCCAATAGATCAGTCTGCTCGAATAAAAAACGGTGCAAGTTCAATAAAAAAAAATTGCTATTTGGCAGATTCTTGTTTGTTTGAACTACCAAAAAGATGTTTATTATATTTGTTTATGCTTCTTTTTTTGTTAATGCTCTGTGTATAAGTTGTCATTTGTTTTTATTGGAGTCAGTATCATTGTGTGCTAAAAATATTGGAGTAAAATGAATATAAGTATTTTTTGCAATATCAATTTCTGAAAATGATGTCTATAATAGAACCACTTAATCAGTCATATATATATATTTGGACATGTAGCATTTTGACTTGTGTATTGTGGCTCTTCATGATCAGCTTTTTGCAGTTTTAGCCACTGGTGTTAATTAATTTGATAAATTCTCATAAGCCTTGGGCATCATAACATACATTAGAACATTAATTTAGATAGTGCATATAACTAAAAATGGGCCGCACCTAAATTGCATTGTACTATGGTTATGCTTCTATCCATTGTTCATGCATATGTTCCCTTTTTGGTATTTATTAATTTGTATTGTTAATTGATCTTACGTGTTTTTCCACAGTTCATTGTTTCCTAAAATTTAACTATGGGCATAGATGATGTGGGGACTCAAATGGATGATAATGCTGGGGTTGATTCATTTGAGTTTTCCAGCATCAAGTGCAAGTAACTTGTCAACAATAGCTGGAGCAAGTAAATTGCAGGTATAATAATTAATGATTTGTAAATTATTGATTATGTATGTCTCATTTATAATTATTCATTGAGTTGCATATGTGTATAGAAAAGAAACCAAATCTCATATGAATAAAATAGCTACCAAGTCAAGTGAATCGCGGTATATTGGTATTAACCGATTGGTTACAAATAAGGTATCAAGTGATTTGTATGATTGATATATGGGCAAAGGACATAAGAAAATGTCTAGTTCATCTATCAAAACTTCAAAAAATTATACTCCAAATGCTTCCACCCAAGGGGATGCATCGAATGCCAATATTTTTAGTGTAAGTATTTTAACTTATTAATTCAAATGTCATTGAATGAGTTTAAATAAATGATTTTACGTGTTTGTTGTAGGTTAAAAGTAGGAACACTCCTACCATTCCAGCTCCTAGTGATGTCTTAAGACCCTCGAATTTTATACATACTGCTACACCAACCTCGAAGCAACCATAATCTCAAGGCCCTTCACTCTATCAACAGTTAATTGGTGGAGTAAGCAAAGGGGGTTTGACTCAGAATATCAGAATTGATAATGCAGGAATTCATATGAGTCAGTCTCTTGGTACTGAAGTGATATTTGCAACACAATTGGAGAGATTGAGGGATGAGAAGAGGGAGAACAGCAAGCGAGGGAAGAAAAATGCGAAATAGTTGGCTCCAACAAAGATGACTTTTTTTGAAAACGCAAATTATCTTATGTTCTGTTTATTTTTTGTTAACACGAAGATAGTCATTTTTAAATGTGTTTAATCTTGTTTATTTGTATTATGCTTAATAGTTTTTTTTGGGTCATATGAAATTTATGAAGAAATATGACATAAAAAAGACAAGGGAAATTGAGATCCATACGATATCACAATACTGGATTTGGGATCAATATTCATTAAATAAATTTCATTAAATAAAAGACGAGGGACGATATCACGATACTTAATTTGGGTATTTGTAGAATTACCAAAAAAAAATTGAATTTTAAATTATATATATTTTTAGAGAAATATTTTTTTTAGTCATTTATTGTGTTATTGGTCCGGATTTGGTCCTCTAATGTTGTAGGGTCCGATTTTGGTCATCCAACTTTATATTGATCGATTTTGGTCATTTAATGAAGCAAAGTCCGATTTTAGTCATTTAACTTTATATTGGTCCGATTTTGGTTCTCCGACGAATAGTGTAAATACACATGCTATATTCCGGCGGTCACTCTCGGCCGAAGAACCAAAATCAGACTCACTTATAAAAGACCAAAATCAAATTCACTTGTAAGATAAATGATCAAAATTGACTCTGTCATATAAAAGACCAAAATCGGACCAATATAGGACCAATGGCGCCATAAAGAATAAATAATGATATTTACTCGCGCGTGCTCCTCATTCGATCTCCCTTTCTCCTCAGTCGTCGATCGTCCGATCAAACACCAATAGCGACGCTTGCTTTCCCGCGCCGCGCTCGCTCCGCTTCTGCGGCCTCCGGAGAGAGGCATTTGGCGCCGGCGCCGGCGCCTCTTCTGATGTGGAGTCTTTGCGATTGGCTCGCTTGAGTTTGCGCACTGGCATTCCAATTTGAACAGAGTTTTCGCGGAACTGAAAGGCATCTGCGCGCTATTTTCGAGCGCTTTAGACTATGATCTCGTGATTATTGGAGCAGGAGTTGGCGGACATGGTGCGGCGCTTCATGCCGTTGAGAAGGTAGAGTTAGTTAATTGCGACATTAGGCTGTTTTAGATTCCTTGCAATTAAAGTAAGTATATTTGCAATGTCGTTCGAGATCAAGTGAATGAGTGATCAACTAATTTCGTCCGATAATAGTTACATGGACTTCGATAAGTAACGATCTGTTTTTTGAAGTTCCATCTCAAACATATTTTCCGATTGGTGAAGGATGTACCTGACATCTTAAATATGAAGATATCTTTTGTTGTTTTGTATCATTACTGTGATCTCACATCGCTGTGGTATTCTATTTACTGGAGAATCATCTAGAATTTATATGACCGGCAGGGCTTGAAAACTGCAATCATTGAGGGGATGTAGTTGGAGGAACATGTGTCAACAGGGGCTGTGTTCCTTCTAAAGCACTTCTTACTGTCAGTGGTCGCATGCGAGAGCTTCAAAATGAACAGCATGTGAAGTATTTTGGTTTGCAGGTATTTCTCTTTCCTGTGAATACTGAAGTGTGTTCAATAGTTAATACTGGATCTTTGGTTTTCTAATTGCTGAATCATGGTCGTATAATGATAGGTTGCAGCGGCTGGATATGACAGACAGAAAGTCGTTGATCATGCAAATAACTTGGCCTCAAAGATCAGAGGCAACTTGACCAACTCAATGATAGCACTTGGTGTCGATATATTGACAGGTGTTGGCACAAAATGTTGGTCAGTCCGCATCTTCAAATATGAGAATTTCTAGTCCTGTATCCTTAGGAAATCTATATATCGTACAACTAAAAATAAACTAATTGGATGTTCTTCTTTAACATGGGGTACTTCAAATATTCAGTGTCCACAAAAGTTGAAATTTGGAAAAGGAGATTATGGAGACAAGAGTCACAAGACTGTAACTGCAACAAACATTATAATTGCTACTGGTTCTGTTCCTTTAGTTCCCAAGGGAATTGAAGTTGATGGTAGGTGCTTATCTGCTTTCTCTTGTCCTAACTTTTAAGTTATTTGTTTCAAATTTTTCTCTATTTCACTTCTCTTAGGATAAAATATGGTGATATGTTGTGATCTGCAGGTGAAACGGTAATTACTAGCGACCATGCTCTTAAATTGGGATTTGTTCCACAGTGGATAGCTATTGTAGGAAGTGGCTATATCGGGCTTGAGTTCACTTGGAAGTGAGGTGTGGTATTTTATTCTTCCATATTATGTAGTTTCTTGGATATTTATATCACGAAAGAAGTCTTTTTGGTCACGGTAGCAGAAATTTATTTTTCCTCATCTTAGTTATAATACTTCCGTTACCACCATTGCTCATCATATTCTGTGCCTACCGCAATCTCTTTTACAACTGTACTAAGGCCAATACCATCTGGTGAGAACTTTGATGATCTCACTGCTGCTGAACTGCTCAGGTTACTTTTATTGAAGCATTAGATCAACTCATGCCCGGCTTTGATCCTGAAATTGGGAAATTGGCTCAGCGTGTTCTCATCAATCCTCATAAGATTGATTCTCACACCGGTATATTTGCTAGCAAGGTGCTTACTAGTGAAATTTACTCTCTATTGTCAAATTTACTTTCTATATGCTAAGAAAGAAAGAAAAAATGTTCATGACCAATTTTGTGAATTTGCCCTTGTCCCCTTGTTCAGATCTCTCCTGCCAAGAATGGAAAACCAGTACAAATAGAGCTCATTGATGCAAAGACAAAGGAACGCAAAGATACTTTGGAGGTAAACTCTTATAGAATATTATTATTGCCCTACGCACTTGATATTGCTTAGTTACAGTTCAACTCAGTTCAAGTTGGGTCATTATTACAACTCTATTAGGTATTTGTTAACTCAGAGATACAGTGAAGCAAACTTATATTTCATGTCATATACTGCATATCTTTTTATCTGAAGTTGTTTAATATCCTCATGTGTTCCCTTTAATCTGTTTTAGAGTGTTCTATCACATGATATAATTGGACTATGATAGTTGTTATGTGCCAAAGCTTGTTCATTCGATTTTTCATCTTCTCCACCTTTTTTTGGTTATCAGTTCAATTTGAAAGTATGTAATCAGATGCATGACTACCTGCAGGTAGATGCTGCTCTTATTTCAACAGGAAGGGCCCCATTTACTCAAGGGCTCTTAGTGACTACCTTGAGATTGTAACAGCCATTAGACAAATTAATTTATAATTTGAAAGCTAATTTGTCTGAAATTTACTTGCAGATTAATGTTCAAACACAACTTAGATTTGTCCCCGTTGATGAGCGCATTAGATGATGCAAATGGAAGTTGGTGGGTCTGCAGTTCCTCTTTTATCATTCTGATTTTCAAAGTATTCAGCTATCTGGTATTTGCGACTTTTACTTACCTAAGTCCTGCTTGTTAGGTTCCTCATTTGTATTGCATTAGAGATGCTAATAGGAAAATGATGCTTGCCCATGCAGCAAGTGCACAAGGAATATCTGGTAATGAAGTTCTTATGAAACTTCAAAAATTTAATTTTGTTTCGTCATTTATTGCTTTCTGTTAACTTCTAGAACTGGTCTTCAGTTGTTGAGCAAGTTACCGGAAACGACCAAGTCTGAATCATTTAAGCATTCCAGCAGCATGTTTCACCCCTCCTGAAATCAGTATCGTTGGATTGACTGAGGTATGTCTTTACATCTGAAATTGATTGTAGTAATGCTGCCTATTTGGATTTTTCGTGCTTAGCTATTTGAGGTATTTCCTTCTCTTTATGCTTTAGTACTGCTGCTTATATGTTTTAAACATTGTTAGCCTCAAGCTAGAGAAAAAGCTGAGAAGGAAGGATTTGAAGTAAGCATTGCCAAGACAAGTTTCAAAGCAAACACGAAAGCCCTTGTTATAAGGAAGGACTGGCCAACGTAATGCATTGGTCATAAGAAGTTGCTCCAGTTTTAACTCACTAGATTGTTTTTCCTCTTCGTTCCTATGGTTAAAGCTCTGAATTTAATTCTGCCAAAAGGATCATCAACCTTCTCTGCAGACGTAATTTAAGTATAATCTTCAAAAGTTATATACAGTATCCTCCTCATATCGTTCAATATAACCGTTTGCAAACTTTATATGAATATGATATATAATTAATTTGGTTGGCTGAATCCATTGTTCTTTGCATTTGATATGCAGGCCAGACTATGGTGAGATCCTTGGGTGATGCAACGAAAATAAACAACTGTTATGAACACGGAACAATTTACGAACAAACTTATCAATTCACGAAACAAGTCGGCACATTCCGCTCCAATAGATTAGCCACGTTCATGTATATAATTAAATAAGGAATTATAATCGAGAATTCAATTCGATAAGGAATTAATGCAAACCACATTGAAATTGAAGCAAACAGAAGCTCGCCGAAGACATGCGGTTCCTGCACTTTTCCAATTTCAGAATTAAGATAGGAACGAAATTCAATAGCAACTCAAGAAATAAAGCAAATTGAAACGAAAACAAAATCCTACGAAACCGAAAGGGTTTCGTCCTCCACAAGACAAAGTCTTGCCCAATTTAATCCAAATCCAAAAAACATGACTAGTACTAAGGGTTCTCATCCCTTTTTATAAGGATGGATACCCACAAAACATACCAAAAATATTATAATTAAAACTATAGAAATAATAATAAAAAAGGAACGAACATATATTCTCATATCTCGAAATCTTTCTTTCCATATCTCGTCAAATCTTCTCCTTCTAACATCTCAAAATCTTTCTTTCCATATCTCGTCAAATCTTCTCCTTCTAACATCATGCACATGCACGTCGTTATTCCCCCCTCGTGATTTCTCCTCGCACGCCGAACGTAGAATCTTGCAAAGCGATTATCCCGAGTCGATGCTTCTGTTGGATTTTAGATTATTTAATGCATGAAATATTGAAACGTTGCAAGAGGAGGAGTCACGAAGGTGGTTAGCTTGTCAAAAGTTGTGATGATTAAATTAAGCATCTCGTTGCTTTTAAGTTCAATAGTCATGTCTATTGTGAAAAGGCATGACATGCCTATATAAGAAGATGCCACCGTGAATTATAGAATCAATTTTTCATTCTTCTATTTTTATTTCATGTCTCATTCATACATATATACATATAGATTATCTTTCATTTTCCTAGTCCCAAATATTTAGTAGTTCGCCGGAATTACGAGAAGTAGTGCAACTACTCGTAATTGATAAGCCGTTGTATCTTGGAGACGAGTGCTATAGACCGCTTGCACCGAGTAGCGGAGCATTATCGTCTTGCGGAGAAAGAGTCCAACTCTTGCCTCGGCTAATGTTATAATCGTCATTTTCGACACACCCATCTAACAATCGCAAGACGATAATCGTGTTGAAGAGATGACGACAAGTAGCAGTGATGTACCCGATCCCCTTGTCCAAGTAACAACAAGCAGTAGCAACATGCCGCCAAATTTTACAACAGCAACGAACAATCAGATTCCAAGCGCCCCTGTTCATGCGGAAAGGCCGGAAAAATTCTCAGGTTCTGAATTTAAGCGTTGGCAATCTAAAATGCTGTTTTATTTAACCACTTTAAATTTATCTCGATTCCTGAAAGAATCACCTCCAATTCTGGGAGAAAATGAAACTGATGAGCAGAAACGCATAGCGTATGATGCATGGTCTCACAGCGACTACATATGTCGCAACTATGTCCTAAATGGACTTGACGACACTCTCTATAGTGTCTACTCGACTGCAAAGACGTCGAAAGAATTGTGGGACTCTTTGGAGATAAAATACAAGACCGAAGATGCCGGTCTAAAGAAGTTCGTCGTTGGACGATTCTTAGACTACAAGATGGTGGATGCCAAAACTGTAGTCGAACAAGTGCAAGAGATTCAATTGATCATACATGATATACTTGCCGAAGGTATGGTCCTTTCTGAATCATTTCAAGTTGCAACTGTGATAGAGAAACTACCACCTATGTGGAAGGATTTCAAGAACTATCTCAAGCATAAACGTAAAGAGATGAGTCTCGAAGATCTGATAGTCCGTCTCCGAATTGAAGAGGACAATCGCAAAGCAGATCGAAAGACCAACAAGCCGTCTATAGAGGCAAGGGCTAATCTAACCGAGTGCAGCACTAGCACTAATCCAAAGAAACGCAAGTTCTTTGAAAAGAAGCAAGACCCAAAAAGGAAGAAAAAGATCAAAGGGAATTGCTACAATTGTGGAAGAACTGGCCACATGGCAAAGGATTGCCGCATGCCAAAGAAGGAATACAAAGGCCGTCCACAAGCAAATATGACGGAAGAAAATTATGTTCCCGTCAACATGTCCGAACTCGACCTATCTCGCGGTCGTAGATGAAGTAAACATGGTCGGTAATCCGATAGGATGGTGGATTGATACCGGCGCTACCAAGCACGTGTGTGTGGATAAATCTATGTTTTCAACTTATGAAGTTGTCAAGGAGGAGAAAATGTTATACATGGGAAACTCCTCTACTTCCAAGGTCTATGGAATTGGAAAAGTTGTACTCAAGATGACGTCGGGATTGAATGTGACTCTCCAAAACGTGATGCATGTTCCCGACATTCGCAAGAATTTGGTTTCCGGCTCTATTCTTAGCAAGGCCGGATTTAGAATAGTTATTGAGGGGGATAAGGTTGTATTGTCCAAGAATGGACAATTTATTGGAAAAGGCTATGTTGATAGCGGCCTTTTCAAGCTAAATTGTATCAATGTAAATGCTATCCGTGATAATAAAAAGACCCCCGTTGTTTACTTGATTGAGTCTCCTAATTTATGGCATGATAGATTAGGACATGTAAATCTAAATACACTAAGAAAATTAGTGAATTTAGAATTGTTGCCAAAAATGTCTTTTGACAATCATTCAAGGTGTGAAATTTGTGTTGAAGCAAAAATGGCTAAACAAACCTTTCCATTCGGTGGAAAGATCGACTACACCTCTTGAATTAATTCACACCGATCTATGCGACTTAAAACTTGTGCAAACTAGAGGTGGAAAGAATTATTTCATAACATTTATAGATGATTGCACAAGATTTTGTTATGTATATCTTTTGAGAAGCAAAGACGAAGCTTTCGATGCTTTCAAAAGCTATAAAAATGAAGTTGAAAATCAACTTAACACCAAGATCAAAATGATCCGAAGTGATCGAGGTGGTGAGTATGTTGCACCTTTTGCGGACTTTTGTCGTGAAAATGGCATTATCCATCAAACAACCGCACCTTATTCACCACAATCAAATGGTGTTGCTTTGAACGAAAGAATAGAACATTAAAGGAAATGATGAATGCTATGTTGATAAGCTCGGGCTTACCACATAACATGTGGGGGAAGCTATTCTTTCGGTAAATAAAATTTTAAATAAGTTGCCCTCAAAGAAACAAGATCAAACTCCATATGAACTATGGAAAGGTAGGAAACCATCCTACAAATACACTAAAGTGTGGGGGTGCCTAGCAAAAGTTGAAGTACCTAAACCTAAACAAGTAAAGCTAGGACCTAAAACTATTGATTGCATCTTCATAGGATATGCAAGCAATAGTAGCGCATATAGGTTCTTGGTACATAAGTCGGAAATACCCGACATAAATGAGGGAATGATTATAGAATCCGAAATGCTTGTATTTTTTGAATCTATATTCCCTAAGAAAGAAAAGAATGATGTGAGTTCTAAGAAACGAACTCATGAAGAAAGCTCACTTGAAAAGATTGACCAGAGTGATAGGTCAATACCAGAATCAAGACGAGGAAAACGAGCGAAAATAGCAAAGTCTTTTGGTCCAGACTTTGTAGTCTATTCATTAGAAGATGAACCACAAACAATCAAGGTTGCATTGTCAAGTCCTGATGCTCCTCTATGGAGAGAAGCGATCAATAGTGAAATTGAGTCAATTATGAACAACCACACTTGGGAGATTGTTGACCTTCCTCCCGGTTGTAAACCTTTAGGATGCAAATGGATCATAAAGAAGAAATATAAGGCCGATGGGTCTATTGACAAGTATAAAGCACGACTAGTAGCCAAGGGTTACAAGCAAAAGGAAGGGTATGATTATTTTGATACATACTCTCCCGTAACGAGGATAACCTCCATAAGAACGCTAATTGCCATTCTTTGCGTTACATAACCTCGAGATACATCAAATGGATGTTAAAACGGCATTTCTAAATGGAGATTTAGAAGATGAAATATACATGGAACAACCTTTGAAGGGTTTGTGATTCCCTGGACAAGAAAAGAAAGTTTGTAAACTTGTTAAGTCATTATATGGACTTAAACAAGCTCCCAAACAATGGCATGAGAAATTTGATAATGTTATGTTATCAAATGGTTTTAAAATAAACGAGTGTGACAAGTGTGTGTACATTAAAGGTACATCTCGAAAACTTTGTCATTATATGCCCGTATGTTGATGACATGCTTATTATGGGAAGTAATCATAATATAATTATGAATACTAAAGCAATGTTGAAAAGGAAGTTCGACATGAAAGACATGGGAATAGCTGATGTAATTCTAGGGATTAAGATCTCTAGAACATCCGAAGGAATTACTTTATCACAATCTCACTATGTAGAGAATGTGCTTAAGAAATTCAATGCTCTTGATCTACCTCCGGCTAAGACTCCTGTAGATTTAAGCCTACACTTAGCCAAAAATCGAGGAGATCCAATTTACTAATTGGAATACGCTAGGGTCATTGGAAGCCTAATGTACTTAGCAAATTGTACAAGGCCCGACATAGCATATTCTATAAGCAAACTAAGTCGGTTCACAAGTAATCCCGGAAAGGATCATTGGACCGCACTAAATAGAGTTCTAAGGTATTTAAAGCATACTTTAACTCATAGTTTGCATTACACAAGGTATCCCGCTGTATTAGAAGGATATAGTGATGCAAATTGGATATCCGACACAAAAGATTCCAAGTCCACAAGTGGTTTTGTATTTACCATAGGTGGAGGAGCAAGTGTCATGGAAATCCTCTAAGCGACTTGTATAGCTCGGTCTACAATGGAATCGGAATTCATTGCTCTAGACAAAGCCGGCGAAGAAGCCGAATGGCTACGAAACTTTTAGAGGATATTCCTTGTTGGGAAAAACCCGTGCCTCCCGTTTTAATACATTGTGATAGTATGTCTGCAATAGGGAGAGCACAAAGTAGTATGTATAATGGTAAGTCTCGACATATTCGTCGAAGACACAATACCATTAGACAATTGATCACTAGTGGAATAATATGTATTGACTATGTGAAGTCAAAAGATAATATTGCGGATCCGTTTACTAAAGGTATTAACCGTGATCAATTGTACAATGCAGTTAGGGGAATGGGATTAAAATCCACACTAAAAGAACGCTCTTAATGGTAACTCTACCATGATAATTGGAGATCCCATGAGCATGGTTCAAAGAGACAACTAAGTTAAGAATGTTCAAGTTGTGCACTTGGAAATACAACTAACAATCCATTCTCGAAGGCGCCCCCAAGTGCAAACCTGGTGGCTTGTGGTAAAAGGGTAAGCTATAAGCTTTTAATGATTCCTATAGCCTTATTGGTGGAGTATGGCAGGATACTCTTTATAGGAGATCACCTATATAAGTGAGAAGTGTGGCCGCTTCAAATAGAAAAACACTTATGAACCCAAGATATGGTCCAAGGCCAAAATGGACACAACGTAAGAACGAACGATATTGTATCTATTATTGTGTATATGTTATTGTCTTGGTTTACACAAAAGCTGACCGGTTCAAGACATCGCGTTCACCGAGCAACGAGTAAATCCGATAACATTATACTAAGGAAGGTTCAAAGCAAAAAACTACCTATCCTGATGCAATAATAGGTCATTGGGACTAAGGAATTGCATAACATTTGTATTTGCATTTAATAATCTAATGTGGGGGATTGTTGGATTTTAGATTATTTAATGCATGAAATATTGAAACGTTGCAAGAGGAGGAGTCACGAAGGTGGTTAGCTTGTCAAAAGTTGTGATGATTAAATTAAGCATCTCGTTGCTTTTAAGTTCAATAGTCATGTCTATTGTGAAAAGGCATGACATGCCTATATAAGAAGATGCCACCGTGAATTATAGAATCAATTTTTCATTCTTCTATTTTTATTTCATGTCTCATTCATACATATATACATATAGATTATCTTTCATTTTCCTAGTCCCAAATATTTAGTAGTTCGCCGGAATTACGAGAAGTAGTGCAACTACTCGTAATTGATAAGCCGTTGTATCTTGGAGACGAGTGCTATAGACCGCTTGCACCGAGTAGCGGAGCATTATCGTCTTGCGGAGAAAGAGTCCAACTCTTGCCTCGGCTAATGTTATAATCGTCATTTTCGACACACCCATCTAACAGCTTCATCCTTCGCCGAGTCGATCAATTGCTCCACGTCATTGGGGTTCACATTTTTGGATTACATGCTGCAGATCTCATACTGAGACATCTAATACGATTGCCTTGGGAACACGTATACAGGTATGCCTACTTGTAAAATTGCAACCTACTATATTTTACTTGAGAGCCCTGATTTGCATAAACTGTACCTGGAAAGCAAGAAAATGTCTTTTATGTTTTAGGGAGTTGTACTTTTTGCAAATTGTTAGCATCCCATATGCAGAAAGAATTAAACAAAAATGATGAAGTAATCCATCTTGGTTTTCTGCAAGCATTGCTAAGAAGCTGTTGCTAATCTACTCTGCAGGAGTTAAAAATTGCAGTGCACGCACATAATATCCTACCTTGTCTGAATTACTAGACGAACTCTTTAAATCAGCCAAGGTAACATTTTGGTGCTCAGCAGCGCCTCTGAAACAGTTTCTCAGATTGTTGTAGTTTGTTCAACTACATGACTTCCCAAGGCTTTGAAAGTTCCCAATCATGAAGTGGGATTGGTGAAAATGGATTATCATGCGTATTTGTACTGCCATCGCGCTTGAACTTGACAATACTCAACTCGATTGCCTCGTTTCACGTATAGCTTGGATGGGAGCTAATTATCTATTAGGTTCATATAAGAAACTCGGTTAGTCTATGGCGGCTGATGAATAATATCATTATGGCTGTTCATACTTGACTTTAGCATTACACAGGTGCATAAGTATTTTTCTAGACCACTTAGACTTAGGTTAGCTGTACTATTTTTCTATCAAATTTGTAATAGTTATTAAGTTTTATGATTGAAAATATTATGTAATATTCTGTTACATTAAAATATCATAATGTGTTGTAAAAATATTATAATATTATATTTATCATATATTGTGATGACCATGTAAGTCCTAAAAGTCCATGAGTCCATCTGTAACTCTATAAATAGAGGCCTTTGGTACTCATAATAAACACACCTCTCATTTCCGCTCTCTCTATTATTTTTTACTTTAATTTAGTTTATAACATATTATCAGTAAGATTGTTCTACATAGAGAAACATTAAGCACGAGGCCACTTCCTTTTCTGCCGAGAATGAAAACTTCAAAGAAGAAAAGGTATGTTATATCGTTGCCTTTTACATACTCCCTCCGTCCCAAAATTCTTGTTCACTATTCCATTTTGGGTGTTCTAAAATTCTTGTCCACTTTCCTTTTTTAGTAAAATTATTACACTTAATTTTTTTGTGGAACCCACAACTTTACACCACTCTACACACAACTAACAACTTTCCTTAAAAATCGTGCAAAAAATAAAGTGGACAAGAATTTTGGGACTGAGGGAGTAATTAACTTAAAGATGCTGATTTTTTTTTAAAATTATGAGATCCTATAACTTATCTAAGGGGATACGTGTATCCCAAATCATGTTTCTTTTAATTAGTGGCGTGAACTCTAGATTAATTCTTATGCATACACAATTAATTCGTTAATTTTGTATCGATTTCATGGCGTAGTTTCATATTTGAAATAGTATCTTGATTTGTTGCTCCCGAAGTAGCACAATTAATATTTTTGTAGAATATTATATGTTTTTGAAGAGCAATTCAAAAATATACTTTTAACTTAAATTATTGCTCCTGAAGTAGCACAATCAATATTTTTGAAGAATATTACATGCTCTTGAAGATCATTTATTCTACATACGCTTTTATTTATTTATTTAATGTTAAATCACATTTGTTGCTCCTGAAGTAGCACACAATTAATATTCCTGAAGAATGTTACGTACTTTTGATGAACAATTCATATAATATGTCTTATTGTTGGGGGAATCTTGGTTTTTGAATTATTGTTATTGTTGCTCCTGAAGTAGCACAATTAATATCCTCAAAGAATACGATACGATTGAGTTTCAGGAAAATATTAACCTTTTACCTGAAGCAACTTAATATAGACTAAAATTGTTGCTCCTAAGTAGCACAATCTGTATTCCTGAAGAATACTATATGTTCTTGAAGAACAATTCAAGCTCTTGATTTTGACAAATGTTATATGTCCATAACTCTAATTGTTGCTCTTGAAGTAGCACAATTAACTCTACATGTTCTTGGAACAACTAAAACTTGTCATTTTGAAATCATATATCACAATAACCATACTTTAATTGTTGCTCCTGAAGTAACACAATTAATATTTTTGATGAATATTACATGTAGTGGTAGCAAGAGCTTTCGTCTCCTCTTCCCGAAGGCCGCCGACTGTCACCGTTGGATCGTCTGCTCCAGAGCCTTCGTCCCCTCTTCCCGAGTCGACCCCTACTGCCGATGAAGAACCACCATCCGAAATCGCTGGAGAGCCGAGCTCTATCACCATTGCAAAGCCACCGACCGCCGCCATTGAGAATGTCGAGATATCGCTCTCTCCACCCCATGCGTCGCCTGTACGTTCACCAACTCACTCGTCAATCGACCTCTCCGATTCTCCACCAGCGGAGGAGACGTCACCTGCCAACCTACAGTCTTTACGCTCCTACCCTGGGATGGAAGAATTCAACCTGCACAAGCATGGAACAAAGGTCGCCTTCTACTTCCAGAATCCACACCACTTCTCAGAGGAGTGAAGGCGGACAGTTGAGTTCAACTCCAGCGCGGAACTGAAGGCGCTAAAGCAGTTCACGAACAAGAAGATGCGCCAGGGAGGGCACAGAGAGAAAGAGCTCTCACCAGGTAGACACTTTGACCCTACTATTTTACAAAATTTGGGCATACATGATGAGTTCGTAGAAGAGTTTGAGGCCATAGGTTGGTCATGGTTGTTGCATATTAATAGTGTGTTTCCGCATGCTGAGATGTATGAAGAGTTGGTACTTGAATTCTGTTCATCTTTTAGAATTGAAAAGTTTGAGTCTATGAATGATCCATGCATAAGTTTCCGCATTCTCAATGTCTGGTATAAGTTGAGTCCAGCCCAGTGGAACTTCTGCTTTGGTATCAATCCATCTGTTGTTAGTCTGCATGAGCCCTACTTGAATGCATTGCGTGGTGCCCCAAATGAGATCCCCTGATACAAGAAACCTCAGTTGGTCTGGTCACTGTTTGCCCCTGGGGCTGGTAAATTTCGGTTCTCACAGTCTGAAATCTACCCTGTCCAAGACCATATTCTTAGATGTTATCATCTCCTTATCACTTACAACATTTCTGGCCGCTGCACTACTTTCTCTAAAGTGTCTTATCAAGAATTATTTTTCATGTGGTGCATGAGGGAAGGTTATAAAATTGATCTAGGGTATTGGATAGCAAAGAGCTTTGCTGAGATCTCATTGAGGCCTACCCGTCATTTCACTCTCCGTCATTTTCTAGGGAAATTCTTCCACAAACATTTTCTTCTGCAAAGTACTCGTCGGCTCAAAGCCATTCCTCCTCCCACGCCGTTTAGCATGCATCATCTAAGTAGTCTTTCGTAGAGCTAACAAATCTACAAGTTTGTTGAGCCGGGAGTCAAACTCCTGAGCCATACTATAGCTGCAAGAGTCTCTTCTGCTAAGGCCCGACCTTCTGAGGTACGCCGCTTGAGGGAGACCAATCATCAACTGTAGAATCAAGTATGCCGCCTATAGGCCAAACTCAACAAACTGCAGAGGAAGCTTAGCGAAATGACCAAAGGCAAGGAGATTGCAGAAGAATCCGAGGAGACCCCTACATATGATAATTCGGCGAAGGTAGAACGACCGTAACAACCTACCGAAAGCGAGTGATCGGAACCTTGAAGAAGAAATCCCGGAAGACGGCCGCAGGAGAGTGATCTTCCAACCGAGGAAGACACCGACATTGAACCAGAGCCCTCTGAAGAACATGCCGATTCTGAATTAGAACCAAGAGAGATCAGAGGTGACCCTGCAGAGTCACAAGAGGAAAGCGACTTAGAACCTGGGGAGATCAGGGTCCCTGCCACAGCAGAATCAGAAGAAAATGAACTAGAGCCCGGTGAAGTAAAAATACCACACCCAGATATTCAGATTGAGGAAGAGAACACTGATATTGCCGAAGATGATAAGGCTGAGGAGGAAAGCCAACCTACACCCACTGAACAGAACACCGGTGATGGAGTTGAGGAGGACACTCAGGCAGATGTTCAGCCCGAGGGCACAGATGTGCCAAGTGTTGAGCATGAGGAGGACATTCAGGTTACTGCTCAACCAAAAAAAAAAATTCACACCGAGCCTAAGACTGAGAAGGAGTCTCAACTAGATGTTGAGCCTGAGAAGGAGTCTTCTTAGCAGGAAGCCGTTGTTTGACCAGAACAGATAGCCACTGTGGTAGCCGCCCAAGGCTCCAGTACAGCAGAGGATCAGTTGCCAGCCAGCACTGATCATTCCACGGCCCCTGTAGAAGATAAGAGCAGCCCAGTTGCCGCCACTCCTTCATCCAATCCTCCTCCATCAAAGAAGAAGATAACCTCTCCCACTCTTGATGTCAGGAAGAAACCAAAATTCTGAAATATGCCTGAAGCCTGGAGGGGAACGGTTGGTGCCAACTCAGCTACCACCTCCAAGAAAAGAAAGTCATCCGACACTCCCAAGCCCAGCAAAAAGACACACACCGCGCCAAGTAAGTGGATCTGATCCTCCCCCAATTTTTAATTTTTTTTGTCTGTCTTTTGCTTTTGTTTCTTTCTTTCTTTTATGTGTGTTTGTTTGTTTCTCCATACTCTTCTTGATCTTGTCTTGCTTGAGGGCAAACAAGGTTCAAAGTGTGAGGAGGGGGGTATCTTTATGTTTTTGTTTCTGTTTGTTTGTATTCACTTCCTCCCACTTTAGAGCTGAGCTCTAAAGTGTGAGGAAGTTTTCTTCCTGTTCCGCTTGCATTTCCCCCAACTCCTTGGTCTTGTCTTGATTGAGGGAAAGCAAGGCTCAAAGTATGAGGATGGGAGATGCATTTATTTTATGCATGTGTTTGTGTGTCTTAGTATGTTAGCTTTTGTTCTTTCTGCCCAGATTTTACATCTGCCCTACTCTTGTGAATTTTTTTCAAAACTTAGCGAAATCTCTTTGTTGAGCATGCAAGAATGTAATTTCATTTCCGAGGAACTTATAAGATGAGAATAGGAACAATAAATAAGGGCAGGAATAGGTCTTAACATAACTCCTAGGCAGTAAGATTCGAACATAAAGTTGAGCAGCCTCAACTCTTCCTTCATTGCAAAGCTGCTATATTGCCATATCACATGCATCATATGATAGGAAACATTAGAAAATCCCATTTGAGTCTAAATTCTTTCCAATCCGACCAAAGAAAAGATCCCCTAGTGAACCTAGATTATGCCTTGGCATGTTGTTTCATGAACTCACAAAAAGTTTTAGCCAAGCCTTTCTGACCTTCCTTATTTTTTATCCATAAAATTGACACAGATGAACTACCTACTATGGAAAACTCCAAATGGAAAAAAAGATAGCAAAAGCTACCCAACCTACTAGATAAATAAGTCAAAATATAGCACTTCTTCATTACCCAGTTGTGCATGCTTGTTTGTGAACCTTAGGCAAAGTTATCCAGATAGAAAATTACAAATTGTAGTGTTGTGCGAAAAAAGAAAAAGAAAAGAAGCAGCCTGAAATAAAATTCCTTTAAAAAAAAACCGAAATAAAAAGAGAATGGGAGAATAAGAAGAAGAAGAAGAAGAATATATCAAATATGTGTTATACCTCCCCAATTTGCTACCTTATATAAAATTGCACACCCATTCTATTTCCACATTCTTCTGTCTGCACACTACATTTCTATTGCATACTGTTTACAATGCATGCATGCACGAAACTTGTGCTTAACTAAAAAAGCTTAGGGCCAACTAGGACAACCCCACCTTTGCAAAAATTTGTTCATGGTCTCTGGCCCCATTACAACTTGAAAAGGAAGACCTCCTTGATGTAGCGTTTATAATTGACACAATATGGCAACTGAGCGAATATAGTATAGTTGAGCGGTTGTCCTGGACTAGTATAGGGGAGTATTGAGTGAACCGTGAGGAGGACCTTATTACTTGCCCGATTTTTGACCGTTCGATAATTATGTTCCTAGGTTTTGAATTCATAATCTAAGCTCTACAAATCGAGAATTTCTATGCATGCTTCATCTATTTTTTAGTCTGGGCATGTTGTAAATCTTGGGCAGTTTGACTGTGATGAATGTTTTTTTGTCTTTTCCTTTCTATTTGTGTGAGTCTGTTTGCATGTGTGCCTGGGGGAGTCTATCTTGAGCTACAATCTAAGCTTTTAAATTCTCTTCATACTTGAGGGCAAGTATTGCTTAAGTGTGAGGAAGTTGATGAACCTAGATTTGTAACTCATTTATTCATTTAATTCGTGTATTTAGTGTTGTGAAAATGCATAGTTTTAGCTTAGAATAGGAGAAAATGAGAGAAAAGATGATGCAGTTAGTATTGGAAGACTCTGGGCCGAAATTGTTGGAATTTTCCATAATACAGGAGTGTCCACTGAGCCAAAAATAGGAAGAATTAAGCTGAAGCAGACCCACAAACCCGGCCCACAACTTCTTGTCAAGCTATGGCGGAAAGTAGACTGCTAGAAGCTACAACCTAGGCCGACTTTGACCAGCAGACCATACTTGGCACATTGTCCTTCCACCTACCAATGCAGATATTTTCTGAGAGCTAAAAGAGAGAGGAAGGGAGCTAATCTATAATCATCTTCATACTTACACTTCCATAGTTAGCTGAGCTCGCTCTCTCCCTCTGAAAATACTTCAAAATTCGTCATTAATGTAATTCAAGAATACTCTTTATATTTCTGGCTTGAATAGCTCGAAGCTCTCCAAAGGAGAAGACTTCCTTTTATATATGTTATCGATTAGCTTTAATTTCAGCATAAAATTTCAGTCTCGAATGGTTGCATTTATTTCTTCATGTTTGTTAACAAGCTTCTTTACTATTCACAAGTTAGTTACTTTATTTATTCCCTACTTTCTGTCTTTATTACCTTTGGAATAATGCTAACTTCTTTTCCTAGGAATATACCAAGCTTTTAGATCCTAGTGCTTTCGATTCCATACTATGTTGTTCTTTGTCATTTTTAGTTAAGCATTCATGTTAGTTTCTTACCGTTTTTGGAAAGTTTATTATTCCAGTTTTAGTTCTCATATCTGCTTCATGCCTTACTTTTACATGCTTAGTTTCGTGCCCTTAGTCAATATGTGTAGCTAACTCCTCAGATCTGGCCGAGGTAATGAGGTACTATCCCTAAGAATCCATGAGACGTGAAAACATGATTGATAATTGATTTAGTGAAGGTTTTAGTCGAACTTTGTTTGAGATAGTTAAGAACTGCTTAGAATTGATCAATCTGGGTAGGTAACCATCTTTTCCGGGCGCACGCACTAGTTGGGTTATCTGCTTTGAATGCTCAACATCGGTAGATGCCTTGATCTAGTTCATTTGTTCTTAATGCTCCTCAGTGCCTCCCTAGTCAGTGCTAAAAAAGGTAGGGTAGTCACATGGGTAGGGGACTATTTCTTTGCTCAACATGACATCCCAACTTAATAGAAGGAATGGACGCCCCTATGCTCAACGCAACGTCCTGACCAGATAACCTTAACTAAACTAATTCACATAGTAATCTAAGATCAGATAGGGGGTGGTGTGGAATTACTTGGTTGGAATGCTTTTATAACTTGTTATTTGCCTTTCAATTATTGTATGTTACATTTCTGCCTAGTTGTAGAACACCAAAAGTTTGTGGTGGCCACTAGCTGAACCTTTTGGGTTAGTAGAGATAGTCGCTTAATCACCCGTTCCCTGATGATCGACCTCTTCTTGTCACTGTACTTGTCCAGTATAATTTATATGCAGGTGTTCTATAAATTTATTTGTTTGCCGAGTATTTGTACGATAGAAATACCCGCGCATCAATAACAAAGATATTTTAGAACCAGAAGTTCCTTACTTATGTGCAATTGAAAATTTTGAAATGATATTGACCATCATTTGTTATCTTCGAGACAAACATGTTATTATATATGATGATAATTAAACTTGTGTTGCACATCTTAGTGTAGACCTTGAAGACAACCTTGAAGATTGTTATCTCAATGGGGAGTAACAAATTGTAAATAATCTTGAAGATTAGACTGACTACTAAAGGTTAAATGACCCTGAAGGTCAAGTGGTTGTACTATTTTTTCCTTTCTAAGTTTTTTCCCAAAGAGTTTTCTTATTTAAGGTTTTAACGAGACATCCAATGCAACACACGAGTAAATGAGTCATTGAGATTGATTCACAAAAGAGTCAATGCAACACATGATCTCCAAAAAAGTGGCAACATCAACGTCTAGCAAATTCGCTCAAGTGACAATGTCGCGAATTCTTTTACGAAGGCATTACCAACATCAACATTCAAGAAGATGGTACACAAGATCGATATGCGTCAACTCAATGATCTACAATTACTATATTAAGGGGGAGCAGTTGTACTCTTTTTTCTTCGACCAGTTTTTATCCCAATAGATTTTTCTATCAAGGTTTTAAAGATGCTGCAATTTCTTTTAGGGATGGTCAATCAAGGGAGAGTGTTGTAAATATATTATAATATTATATTTACCATATATTATGATAACCATGTAAATTCTAAAAGTCTATGAATCATCTGTAACTCTATAAATAGAGGTCTTTGGTATTCATAATAAATACACCTATCATTCCTGCTCTCTCTATTATTTTCTACTTCAATTTAGTTTATAACATAATGTTATTTATATGTTTAAGATAATATCTTATACAATTATAATTGTTACAATGCTCAAAAAGAAAATCTCACTTGAAAATAAAAAAAAGAGAAAGATAATAAAAACTTTTAATACGTTTAATAATGATAGTAATTGATATACCCCTAATAAAAATGAAAATTAAAAGAAGCAATTACTGAAACAACACATAATAATACTCCCTCCGTCCCGCTAATTCTGTCCCAATTGACTTCGACACGGAGATTAAGAATTTTTAGTTTAGTGTGTATTTTATGAGTTTTAATTGTATAAAGAAAATGACACAGTTTTCGAGGAGTGGTTGGTGGAAAGAAATGAGAATTATCCAAATTTTTGCAAGGCTAGTAAAAGGCAATCGATTTTTATTTTTATATTTTTTTATATTGTATTTAAAGAAATAATATAAAATTTTCAAAAAGATAAAAATCATAATTTTCTGAGTTCGGAGCGGAACATAATTGAGTGAGAGATAGATTTTTGAAGAGAGAGTGTATAAGAATGTGGGTGTTGAGTAGTGAGTAAGGGGACCCACTTTATTTTATGTTTAAAAGTAATTTTTACTATTTTAGGAAAGATTTCGATAATAAGCGGGACAAATTTCAATTAAAAGCAAGGAGACGAATAATAATTTGGATGGAGGGAGTATAATATTGTTTCTCTCTCCAAGGAAAAACATCAAGAAGCGAAACCGGGCAACAGTTTTCGCGATTCGAGGTGTTTGGCCAACCCAGAGATTGGCACCATCGATTTGTTGGATTTTTCGATCCGAGTTCGATCGATCACTGCGAACTCTCCTGCTCTAAAAAGATCGCAAAATGTTATTGCTCGACTGGTTTTACGGAGTGCTTGCCTCGCTCGGTTTATGGCAGAAAGAGGGGAAGATTCTGTTTTTAGGGCTTGATAACGCGGGCAAAACCACCCTCCTTCATATGCTGAAAGACGAGGTCTCCTTCATTACCATTCCTTTTTATTTGTTTGTTGTGTTTATGTTTCTGGAACTTCTAGATTTTGTACATTTGCGTTGTGAATCGGAATGAATCTTGTTCTTTTCCGATCATATTTCTGTTAAATACTTATTATGTTGAATAGGTGGATTATAGATCAGATAATGAGTGGCGTTTTCTTGAACTGTAATTTATGAAAGGGGGCATTTTGTATGTTTGTTAATCCTAACTGATGCGTAATATCCATGATTTAGTTAATAGTATAATATCAATATTCGGGACTAAAATTAGGTTTCAATTATGTTGATGATGTTTTAGTATATTACCAGGACGGACATGGTAAAGTAGAATTTAGTCAAGGTTATGAAATAGGAGTCTTGCTGTTTCCTTAGTTTATACGTGACAAAAATTCTGATATTGTTTGAAATGAACAGAGACTGGTACAGCATCAACCAACTCAGCATCCAACTTCAGAGGAGCTGAGTATTGGGAATATCAAGTTTAAGGCCTTCGATTTGGGTGGACATCAGATTGCTCGCAGAGTTTGGAAAGATTATTATGCCAAGGTATAATCTTTCTGAAACCTATATACTTTTCCTTCCCAGTGATGGATGATCTTTTGCTAACTTTCTATCATGTTTTAGTGCCAGACTTACAATGTGTATACTTTTTATCCTTTAGACCTATATTGTTTGATGGATCATTGTCTTGTTTCAGTATGCATTTTCATGCTCTTTGTCTTCATGATCTTTTACCATTATCGGTCTTCTTTGGTGGACTTCTCTGTTAGTGCTTACTGGGGTTAGTAAATGCTTACAGAGTCATTTGGATTGGTTGGTAGTTGATTCTTAACTATTCAAAATACTTGACAATTGGCCCTGTGGACCTTGTGGTGTTTAATTCTGGACCCTTTCCAAAACAACTTGTTTCATAACTCATAGGGGCATCTTTGTTCAGTCAACCATTATTAGGTTTACATTTCAATACTCAGTTTACATGTCATTTAATAGCAGCAAATCTTTTACGTGTGAACTCATTTCATTCCCTGTGAAATTTAGCTGACAATAGAGACCTGCCGTCTGATATTTTAATGGTTGATATTTTTGAATTGGGTGAGTTCATAAAAATCTGTAACATTTTTATTCTGGAATGAACTTGGTTGCCCATAGAGAATTTGAAAGTTTCAATGCACCTTTCTTTGATCAAATCTCAGGGACATGGTCTAATTATCATTATTTAATTTTTTTTATAATAGCGGTTTCTCATTTTGAAGCTGTTATGCAGTTTAGAAAGACCATATAGTATACCGTAAGTTTATAGTTTGATAGTTCTAGAATGTGCTTGAAGTAAAAGTAAGATTTTCATTTTAGAAATCCTTTCCAGTTGCTGCAGGTGTGCACTTGTCTGTCCTTTCCAATCTGAAAACCAAACACCACTGTAAAAAATTAAGCCCAATGATAACATGACAAGGAGCTAAAATAGGAAGTAAAGGTGTAGGTAGACCTTTAGTTTTTCTTCTATAAGCTCAAAGTGTTGCTAGAAGTTGAAAAACTTACCAACATTGATAGGTGATTTTATTTCATCCTTTTCAATAATCATCTCGTCTTTCTCGACTGGTTAAAATGGGTTTTAATATCATATCGTGAAACTCAATCTTAGCACCCCCTGCATTTTGTGGTAGCTAATGTGCGTAAATTTCTGGGTTGTGAAGGTGGATGCTGTTGTTTACTTGGTGGATGCGTACGACAAGGAGAGGTTTGCAGAATCAAAGAAAGAGCTTGATGCTCTTCTTTCTGACGACTCTTTGGCCAATGTTCCCTTCCTCATATTGGGCAACAAGATTGATATTCCTTATGCTGCATCGGAAGACGAGTTGTCCTACCACTTGGGTTTGACAGGCATCACTACCGGCAAGGGGAAGGTAAACCTGTCTGATTCAAACGTCCGTCCAATCGAGGTGTTCATGTGCAGCATCGTGCGCAAGATGGGTTATGGGGATGGCTTCAAATGGGTCTCTCAGTATATCAAGTAGAGGGAGATATGCAGCTTTCACTGGACCTTTTGCTGCAGTTGTCTGTTTTAAAGAATTGTTAGATAATCTGCTCTTTTTCTTGGTCGGTTTGATTAATCGAATTTTGAGTTATTTCTTGTTTAATTCCAGCAGATATTGAACATATGAATAACATATATAGCTGACGAGGAGATTAAATTGTTGAAATCTTTTGGAAATTGGGACCCTTTTTTGAGCATCTAACTGGCTTTTTAATGCTATTGAGATTCACTCTTGCCATTATGTTTCCAATTATTTCATCCTGTTTGCTAGTGAAGAGTTTTACGAGTTCAAAATCCATTCTTCATACGATTTAGTATTACCGTGTCTGGATCTTAACATAAAACAAACATATATGAGTCTGAAATTTGGACTATCGCATGGATAAACCTATAAAAATAAGCAAATCTAATTTGACGCAAGTAAAATTAAAACTTTGGAGGCTTAATACTAGTTTTTCAGACAAGTATGGGGATGTAGCTCAGATGGTAGAGCGCTCGCTTAGCATGCGAGAGGTACGGGGATCGATACCCCGCATCTCCATCTTTTAATTTATTATTTTTTTTAACACGTATTATATATATATATTTTGGATTGGATATACTGTTTGTACACGTGTATATTTACAGTTTAGCTGGCACGTCTGCATATCCAATTCCACGACGAGTAGTCGGGAAGACGACGAAGAAGACGGTGGAGAAAACCCCAGCCGCCAGCGGCAAATTCACCACCAAGGCATCCAAATCCGAAGCAGCTACGAACTGAAGGAAGCACCCCTTCACGTTCTCATCGCACAACGCGAACGCCCAGAACACCAACATCGACACCGTTGCATGAACCACGTCTCTCCAACTCATCCTAAACCTGGACAGATCCGCACCACTCACGTCGTCACCCCTGTTCAAAAGCAACATCCCCTTCCTCGTAGCGATTCCGTAGTTCAGTTTGCCGTCGGATTCCGTGAATGAAGACAGGAAGCAAACCACGGAGCAAACGGCGATGAGTAACACCATTAGATATTTGTTGGAAAACGCAGGAGCTAGGGTTTGGAAAGCCATGACTGTGCCGGTTGGTAGGAGGTTGGCGAGGCTTACTAAGGTGTTGTGGCCGAGGATGCTCATCTCCTCCTCATCCTCCGGCAGTGGAGAGCCGTGAGTGGTGGCGGAAGAATTAGGTTGCATGGTTTGTTTAGCTATAGGTTTGGTTTTGTGTTGAAGTAGACGTTTATATGGAGAGTTTATTGAGTTGGTTAAACAAAATTATTTGCATGTGAGTGTGAGGGAGCGTATTGTGGTTGCGTGTATATATATGTTAAAAATTGCGTATGTGATGTAATTTGCTTCTCTACTATAAAGACTTTATAAATCGAGTAATTAAATTGTTATATTGGTGAAGGCCAATCCTCAACTGTCTATAAGCAAATTTCTAGCAAGTGATTGGAGAGCGAGACTAGAAAAAGGGCATGTCAATTAAAGTAGAAGTAAATAGAGACATATAACGTCAAAGGAAGGAAGGAAGGAAGAAAGCAAGGAAGAATAAAAGATTACATCACCAGTACTGGGACGCCTCCACCCATCTGCCATCTAATTTCATTTACCCGCATTTCTGATGTAGGATCAGAGATCCCAACCCTCCAAATCCCATCCACCATTACAGAGAGACTCCTCTCTCTTTTTTTCTCTCCTCCTCTTCTTCTTGTTGTTTCGCTCGTCAAAGTCTCCTTTATCATCATATACCAATAATACAAGTGGACATTCATTACTAAAAACTTCGTAAATTTGAATCTCAATGCACACATAAAAGATACATTAATTTGGACTTTGGAGCAAAATAACTAGTAATTTCTTATTATGTATGATGAAGGGTCCTGATAATGTTAACTAAATGCATTATGATGTGGATACTCTCTCTCCAGTTTAGCATTAGATTGCACATTAACGATGCACTTCAAGTTACATTTGACACCAAATACCTAGTTTACTTAGTTTTATAGAATCAAAAATAACAAATGGCGGCAAGTGGAAATAATTAATTTGCAACTATATAATAGCATACAGACAGAAGAAGCAAATAGATACGCGTTTTCCATTTATATGATCCAAGTAGTTTGCTGAATCTTTCTTTTACTACACACACAGTGGCGTAGCCAGAAACTTAAGACTGTGGGGGCCAATAAGCCGTGACAGAACTAGAATTTTTCCGTCGGAGGGTCGAAATAGACATAAGAAAGAAATCGTCTCAATCGGAGGGTGGAATAAAGTGAAAAAACAATGGAGAATGAAGAATTAAAACCCCTACAAATGCGAAATTCCGACAGGTGACAACCGAGGGATCAACTGACCCTCCTGAACCCCCCAAGTTCCATCCATGTCAATAAGTAAATGCACTTTTGAAAGTCTACCATGAAAATGGTTGTTAACGTTAAAGTGAAACATGTAAATTTTTTATTATATTACTGACTGAATTGCATTTTGGTATTTATATTAGTAATGTGCGCATAATGTTTGAATATTTTACACTAAGAATATCGATAAAATTATGATTTGTATTTCTAGATATGAAACTGTAGTAAATAAAAAATAAATTCAATATCAAATAGTATATTTTAAGCAAAGTAATTACATCATTATCGAAAAAGACAACCATAATAAGATTATTTTCAATTTACCATGATTTAATTTCATAGAAACATGAAAGATTGAAAAAGTAAACGGCAGAGGGAAGGGAAGGAAGATGAAATAAAAATGGAAGGAAGAGGAAATAAAACCATAATAAGATTATTTTCAATTTACCATGATTTAATTTCATAGAAACATGAAAGAATAAACGACAAAGGGAAGAGAAGGAAGAGGAAATAAAAATGGAAGGAAGAGAAAATAAGGGAAGGGGCTCGAACCCACAACCTTCAATTAGAAAATTAGATGATTTGACCACTACACCAAATGTCCTTTAATTATCAATTTGCATACTAAAATTGTTTTGATTGTTCATAGGGGCACTGGCCCCCACTAGGGATGGCAATGGACCGGATTTGAACCGGATCCTCCTCGGTCCAGATCCAGATCCGGAATTTTTTACTTTGGTCCAAATCCGATCCAGATCCATTGGATCTCAAAAAATGAGATCCAGATTCAGATCCATTGGATCCACAGGATCTCGGGTCTAGACCCGGATCCATAAGTTTTTTTAGTTAAAATTAAAAAAATTCTAAATCAATTAAAATTTAACTAAGTTAATTAGTTCTACGATAACACGATAATCTATAAGAGCATTATTATCATTAAAAAAATCAAACTACTCATGATATTATAAAAATATTACAATCATCTATAAAACTATGATCTTCTCTCTAAAAAAACTTCCAAATTCGTGGACAGTGGGTACTCAATCTTCTCTCTCTTTTCTATTCATTAGATTACTAGTTAAGTATTCCAAGCTCAACAAATAATGTAATGTGATGTTTTAAGTAGAAATTATATAAATATAATATTTTAGATATGATAATAAAATAATATTTTATTTATAAAAATTAGCGGATCTGGACCGGATCTGGATCTCAGATCGTAAAGTCCAGATCCAGATCCGTAATTTCTAAAATTAATCCAGATCCGATCTAAATTCAATGGGTCCAATTTTTTAAGATTCAAATCCAAAAAAATGAATTTGAATCCACGGATCTGGACCGGATCCAAGATCCATTGCCATCTCTAGCCCCCCACCAGCCCATGTAGCTACACACATGAAACATTAACAACTGAGCCAGCGACAAAGTAGATCTAAATGATTTGCATATGCAAAAATAAGGGTAAATCTTAGGATGATCGGAGATTAAATCTGACAAACAAGAGCTTTTAATTTCTAGATAAAAAAGGTATAACTTTTCCTGTTAAGTATACGGTATACCACCACAGAAGGAGCTCCTGCTCGACTTCAAACTCATCTTGCATTCCAGCAAGTCAGCATCTTCTACACTCCCACAAACAAAACTAAATTGGGTGGGTTCACATCAAAATATTCGGAAAGATCGTCTGATGCAGTTGTAATTTTGGAAAATTAGTCTTCAATTATGTCATACTTATAAAAATAAATAATACTAGTATTTTGATATTTTAAATTAAGTTGCTTATTTTGCAAGAGAAACGTTAAACCACTGAAAAATCTCATAAAACAAAAACTATTTTTTAATTTTCCGATTACACCAAGATGTGGAGATCGCCGATCTGCTTCGCCGCCCTAGCGCTGTTGTTGGCCGCGTCAGCCTACGCGGACGACGTCTTTGTGCTCACCGATGATAATTTCGACAAAGAGGTTGGCAAACACCGTGGCGCTCTCGTTGAGTTCTATGCTCCCTGGTACTCACTTTTTGTTGATTTCAATTAGTTCATCTTTTCGCGCAATTTCTATTGATGCTTCGTAATCTCTTGTTTCTTTTCTTTTTTTCCTTTGATTTTCATGTTTGTTTTTATAATTGTGAGATCTTTAATTTATTTCTGGGTGGGTTTCGTCGATCTAGATCTGATTTCATTGATTAACTAATTGAATTTTTCGAAAATATATACTCAATTTGGTATGACTTAATTTAGTTTCTTTTACCGTTGTTTCTCTTGGAAATAAATGCCGCTTTGGCCAATTCCATGTGCTAACTATGCTTTTTTTGAATAAAATCGGAGAATTCCAAAGGTTTCGATTGAGGAATGACCAATTCACGGCGAATCAAGATTCTCTAGTCCACCTCTACAAAAGAATAAAAATCCTGCAACCCACAATTAGTATCCAAATTTATACCATTTGATGTTTGGAATTTTAAAACCTTACAATCCTGAAATAAGACACCAATTGTGACAAGATGTTCTTGACTCATCTAAATCTGATCTTAGAGCACACAGTGTGGGAAGCAACTATGGGTTTCTCATCGTACCAAAAACGAGTATCTTTCCTTTTATTTTCTTCAGAGGTGCACTTACGCTTTAACAAGACTTAACAGTAATCGGTCATTGGAATCAAAGAAAAAGAATTTCAGTGTGCTCAGTTTTGTTCTTACTTCAGAGAATGCTTATACAGCTATACTAGAAAAACCTTGATATTTTCCAAAGAACTTGTCACCCTATTGGAAGGATAATTTAACAGGCCTGTTAAGCAATAGGGAGGGGGTTAACCGGATATATCTTTGAGCAAAATGAAAACTAATTATGTAACCTTTGATTATTATTAGAATTTCTTTTTTTTTTTCAAACTTTATTTGGAAAGCATCAATTTTAAGAATTAGTGTAGTTTGAGGTATAATATGTGGTATTCCATCTTATGCTGCAGGTGTGGGCACTGTAAGAAGCTTGCCCCTGAGTTTGAAAAGCTTGGTGCAAGTTTCAAGAAGGCAAAATCTGTTCTGATTGAAAAGGTTAGCAATTATCTTGCAAATTAATATTACAATTACCAACTACTGAATATCTTGATCTCAAGGGATGTGCAACACCAACTTGAAGATCCTTCTTCTACATCTGGTTTATTATGAACAAAATAATTGCTTAATGTCAACGGCTACATGTATTCTATTGTAGGTTGATTGTGATGAACATAAGACCATTTGCAGTAAGTATGACGTTTCTGGGTATCCCCCCATTCAATGGTTCCCTAAAGGTTCCTTGGCCCAAAAAAAGTGAGTTACACAGAGAGTTGCTTTTTCTTTCTCCTTGCACTGGAACATTTGAAGTATCTGATAAGTAAATACATGGCCTAATGAAGGAAAGTTTCATTTTGTCAGTTATGAAGGTGCAAGAACTGCTGAAGCCCTTGCTGAATTTGTAAACAATGAAGCAGGTAAAGCATTACTTGTATGTGTCATATTTTGTCGTCCACCATTTAATGTATATTTATCATACAGCACGTGATGATTATGTTGTTGTTGATGTTGGCATAACTAATTTTGGCTTAAGCACCATAATTAGAATGTGCTAGAATCGTTCAACTTTACAAAGAAAATTAGTTGTGGAGGGAGAATTAGTGTTTTCTCTCTGGTGTTTCTACTTATTAGCAAACTTAGAACCCAACCCAAGTAAGATATGATTATCAATTTGTTCCATCATCAGGTACCAATGTCAAGATTGCTGCAATCCCATCAAATGTTGTGGTTTTGACTCCAGATAACTTCAATGAGATTGTACTTGATGAGAAAAAAGACGTCCTAGTTGAGTTTTATGCACCCTGGTATGTGTAAATGATTTTCTCTTCACCACTGTATTGTTGTCTGCAATTCTATACACATTTGAATCATCTGCAAAATAAAACATACTATGATATCTTTTCTGAACACATTATTAAGTAATTTATATTTGTAACTTAATGGTTTGCTTTTCTAGGTGTGGTCATTGCAAGAGCCTTGCTCCTGTAAGTGCATTACTGGCTATTTCTTTGAATTGGGATGCCTCTGTTAATTTGGATATTTATTCCTGTATCTTTTCGGTATGTAGATCTATTAAAAGGTTGCAACAGCATTTAATATGGAGGAAGATGTGGTCATAAGCTAATGTTGATGCTGATGCGCACAGGGATCTTGCAGAAAAGTAAGAGCAAAAACATTTTGTTTAATTCCAATTCTAATTTTGTTGGATGACTAGTTTTTATGTCTGGTCTGCTGGTACCATCAGCTGCATTTCGATGATGACATCCACATTAGATTTCTGAAAAATATGGGTTTGCTTATGCAATATCTTCTGTAACAGGTATGATGTTGGTGGTTTTCCGACGTTGAAGTTCTTTCCAAAGAACGAAGATTATGATGGTGGCAGAGATTTAGACGATTTTGTTACTTTCATCAATGCGAAGTGCGGAACTAGCCGAGATGCAAATGGAAAACTGACCTCCAAGGTCTGTCGCTAAGTTATCATCTCCCCTTTAATTTTCGTGTAGATATGGGAAGATCTATGTGAAAGTTGCTAAGAGCTGCATGGACAAGGGTTCTGATTATGCGAAAAAGGAAGTACAACGGCTGGATCACATGCTTTCTAAGGTACATCTTAGTGGTTATTTTCTCCTCCAAAATTCCATCAATGGCTATAGCATGCTTTACCACAATATATCTCATGCCATTCAAGACAATGTTCATTATAGGAATGCTAATTGGTTTTTCAAATGTCTTGTCACTTGTAATAAGCAGTCTTTCTGTCCACGCATAGTGCATTTTAGAAAGAGTATTAATAATTTTTCATGATTGTTGATGCAGTCAATCAGCCCAGCAAAGGCCGATGAATTCACACTAAAGAAGAATATCCTAACAACCTTTGCTTCAGACCACTGAAATGATGTATGTGGTAACTTATAGGACTTGTTCTCCCTTGGGGTTATTTTCTTTGAAAATACACGACCTTCAATTTTTATTTTTTCGCGATACGCGATGTCCATGTAGAAGATACACATGAGCGTCTAGCTTCGATTCATGTTGCTTGATTTATGACTCGAGGAGCGGGAGTAATTATTTATTATATTACAATTAGCATCCCATTTTGCAATATGAATAGACAGATTTTGAATGTGAAATTTGGGTAATACTTGAGGTAACAAGTTGAGAGTTATAAAGTAGTATAGAAGTTCAAGTGTTCGCTTAAAAGAATTATTTGCTGATAGATTTTGTTGAAGCGTGTTCCCGTATTTGCACACGAATACAGTTAAACCTCGATAAAATAATATTCGATAAAGTAATAATCTCATTAAGATAATAATTTCTTCCGGTCCCAATATGGGTCAATGTATTAAAATAATGTACAATAAAATAATAATCTCGTTAAATGAATATTTTTTTCCAGTCCAAAGTTATTATTTTATCGAGATTTAACTGTATTTTGGTTTTATTTTTTTATTTTAGTATTTTATACTCCCTCAGTCCATTAGATTAATAAAGTGTTGTTTTGTGGGTAGTATATTGTTTGACTTTTAGGGTGACGTTATTAATGAGATGGATGGAGTACGTTTTCATTTTAAAGAGTAACAAAGTTGTTAAACTAAATTTATTGATTTATATGACAAGGAACAACACTATGTTTTCTTGCCCACGCCTTTAAATTCACCTTAACTGGAGTTAAACTGATTATCTTTTTCTTATATAAATAACTAATGTTTATAAAGAAAATATATAAAAAATTAACATGATTTTTAATTAAAAGTAAAAGTATTAAGGTTAAAAATTGTTAATACACCCATGAGTATGGTAATTACAGAGTAAATAAAGAAAAGGCGGAAGATTCAACTGGTATAAGCCGTCCTTTATTCTCTCAACGCAGCCGCAACACCGCCGCCCTTTCTCTCCAGAGTCTTCCTTCGGTTACCGGTTTCTTCTTGATTCCCGTCCTCCTGTACATTCTTTACATCTCACGCGCACAACCAGATAGGAGAAATAGTCTGCTACTGTTTGTTATCTTGAACCATAATTCACAATTATGAGAGAAATCGTTACTATCCAAGTTGGGGATTATGCTAATTTTGTGGGCTCTCACTTCTGGAACTTCCAGGTACCAAATCTTTTCAAGAGAAAAACTCTGACTAGCTTCGGTTTTGCCTGTACTTGACGTTCTTGAGTTTTCTTGATATGCTACGTGCTTGACGTATTAAATCCATTATACATACATGTGGTTTAATCTTGATTCTTGAAATGTTTTTAATGGGAGTGTTGTTAGACTTAGTAGTTTAGTCTTATGTGATTACATTTTCAATGACATAATTATATGTGCTTCGTGTGTTTGAAGGACGAGTTGCTTGGACTAGCCGATAGCGCCGAGAGTGGTCAAATATTCAAAAGCCATGGCCTTAACATGGGTGCCCTTTATCGTGTTGGTGAAACTCAGCAGGTTGGTCTGGTTTGCAGTAACAATGCTTACTGTACAGGTTCTTCTGCTTTGCTTTATCTGAAACTAGTTTGATTTGCACTGTCGTTGTTCTTGTAGTTTTAGTGCATTTGCTTAGTTGCTACAATCTCAATTCGTTGTTATGTTTCTTTCTTGTCCAGGGCATTGCTACTTACACGCCTCGGCTGGTTTCTGTGGGTTTTCAAGGTAATAATGGCCATTCAAATATTCAATCACTTAGTTTTTGACTAAATTCTCTAAAAGATTTTATCTTGGAAAGTATTTGGTGCGGCAAGATTTTTTTCTTCATGTTCAACCTAATTAATGGTGTATCATTCTCGAACTGGCACTTTCAAGAACTCCTGCAGTTTTCTCTTCCTTTACTTCCCCTCCGTCATCAATCTGTTTCCTTGATCATTTAGTTTTGACGAACAACATCATGTTCCTTATCTTTGTTATATTTTGTGTTCACTAATTGCCCCATCCAAGCAAGCTTGAGTGATTTCCTTTTGTTTAGCTCTTCTTTTTTTAACAACTTTTAGCTGTCATATAGGTCAAATTATCTTCTGTAATTACCTGAATTTTTTTTAGAGGTGGATAAGTTTATCTTCTAGGAGTTACAATAATGCATAATGCCTTTGACTCAACAGGATCCTTGGGATCTATGAGTTCACGTGGAACCTTGTACAAAGAGGTCCAAAAGACCCCAGTAGATAACTTAACATGGTGAGACTTTACTTTCCTTTCAAATACTGCAGTACAAGGTTTTAAAAAACCCAACTGAGGCCCGCCTCGAGGCGCGCCTCGAATCGAAACGGCGAAAAAACGCCTTGAGGCGTACGCCTCAGTCCATGCGCTTCTTCTGAGCGCCTCGTTCCGGCGAGGCGCACCTCGAGGCGCGCCTTTGAGGCATTTTTTCATTGAGGCGGTCCCTTTTTTATTAGATAGCTGGGTATAATTAATTATTTAACTTAATAAAACGAAGAGGTTAGCTATGAGCTAGTAAGATTCATTGTATTCTTCTTCTAGAAAAGACATTTTTGCCACCAATTCCCATGTATTTCACTAAAAAGTTAAAATCCTAATTGTGGAGAATATTGAATCCCATGTATTTTGAATTTGAGAGTATTTTGGACTTATGTGTTATTATATATTTATTAGGGGGGAAAAATTAAATTTACGCCTCAATTTTACGCCTCATTCCGTTTCGAGGCTTACGCCTCGTGAAACTATGGAAAAACGCCTCGAAACCCGTTTACGTTTTTTAAAACCTTGCTGCAGTATTATTCTTTGAATGAAGATGCAAGTTGGCTTCGTGCTCTGGCTTCCATTTGTCTTAAATTCTTTACCATCATGCTAGTGTTTGTAAATGGGTGTTCTCTATCTTTTTCATCAGATTATTTTCTGTCTCCTACTTAGATGCTTTACCATCATGCTGGCACTATCTTAAAGACAAAAGATGTAACCTTTGAGTTTGCGATCTCTAACCGGAAAGAGCTTTTGTAATCCCAGTTTATATGTCCAACCACAAATATTCAACCTGACTTTCTGGAACCACGGATCTCCATCCATTCTTAATTTGTATTCCTTAAAATGCAGTTAATGCACAACTGCTTTTTCAGAACTGTATATAATACTTCTAGTAAAATCTGAATGTCTTTTCTGTCCGGTTTATATGCACATATATTAAATAGCTTAGAATGTGTTTAGGACAGGTCCTCTAACGACTCAAACAACTCAAACTTCACAAAAGAACTTGTTCTTGCAAAGCTTGGACTGGGAAGAGAAAACAGATGCGGGTAGCTCGAGAGCCTCCGAAGTTCAAGATAAGGACATTGTCAAGTGTCTAGAGAATGAAGTTCAGTATTGAACGGACTTCTCAAAAGTTCATTATCGCCCTCAAAGTCTGTATGAAATATGTGGATCATGGACAGATACTGAAGATATTAACAATTATGGCATTGGAAGAGAGGCGTTTTCTGGTGGTCTACATGCTGAAGAAGTTAATGAGAGGATTCGTTTTTTTCTTGAAGAATGTGACCTTCCTCAGGTAGTTCTGCTTACTTTTCCCTTGTAGTAATATGTCTGGTATATTGAACTTCGACTTTCAATTTTTCTTCACAATAATTAGGAAAGTGGTGATCGGATTTGCTCCAATTGCTAATAATTGGGTGGTATTTTGGCTCTTAAGGAACTTGACTAACTCTACAGTGTACGACCAGTCTAATTTCATTCTATGCCATGGCTGCTTTCTATGTTTATTAAAATTTCTACTATCTTTACTTTTATAGGGTATTCAATTTATTCTTGACGACTTTGGAGGATTCTCCAGTGTAGCAGGGGAGTTCTTGGAAAATATTGCGGATGATTACCCAAACATTCCAGTGCTACTGTACCCTGTCCATAGTCCTGACTCGTGCCTGGGTCCAGCAACTGCAAGTTGACAATAGCCCGTAAACTTCATGATGCAGTTTCATTTTCAAAGCAATCAGCTTTCTGTAAATTGATCGTCCCAGTTGGTCTGCCATCCCTTAGTACAAGTAAGCATGCTGTCATCTTGAGCGACTTGTTTTTGTCGTTTGTTCATCGTCTTACAATATCTGCATATTGTAGATAATTGATGCTCGTAAATAAGTAAATCTTAAATCTTAAGAATGTAACATATACCTATTTGGTGGATCTCTTTTGTTTGTAAACCTTCTTTGTTTCATTTGGTTGTACTTGTATGATAACTTTTTACTAAATGTATGATCATTTCCCATTATAAAGGTAGAATCTCCAAGTATCTTTACTTGGAAGATCAAAAACCTTACCACACAAGTGCAGTTTATGCATCCGCGCTACATTCTATCAGTCTCCCTTTCAGAATGGAGCCACATGGGCCCAGTTTACAATTCAGCTGCACATCTGGTGCACTCACTATAAATGACCTACAAACTATGTTAACCGGACAGGCTCGCCAGAATATGGTTGCTATTTTGGATGTTGCTATGCCACCTCCTGCTTTTGCAGGTACTACTATATCGTGGTTTCTATCTTGTTCTTAACCTTACCTTGGCATTAAATAGCTGTTAATGAAATATGAAACCGTGTAAACTAGGTACCCAAATCCAGCAATCCTTGTTGGAGATCTTGCAGCCGCTAACACCAGAAACAGCACAGGATGTTGAAGATATGCAAGCTTTGGAGTGTATGACCATTCATGGAGCTTTTGCTTCAGGTAATGTTGAGAAATTTGACCCAATTTCCGAACATGAATGCTAATTTATTACATCAATATCAGTATTACATCAATATCAGGATCCAAAAGGGCTTCAGTTACTGAAGTCAAAGAAGCAGTAGAGTCTGCTTATGCAGATGCAGTTGAAAGGCCTAAATTCTCTCATCTCTCAGTAGCTCAATGCCCTCTCCCCATCCCATTGCCTTTCCCTTCAATATTCGGTAACCTTGTTAGCAAACACGGTGAGCTTCTCAGCACGCCCGTTTCCAGTTCAGCCTCGAGAGGGTCACTTGAAGTCCACTCCATCCCTATGGCAGCAAGGCTACGGTCCAGCAAGGCTGTCTTGCCATTCCTGCAGAATCGACTGGAAAACCTCCGTAAGCTGGGCATTGCACGAGGTGCCCTGGGGGCGGATTTGCTTGGAAGTTGGGGCTTCGGAAAAGATGATGTGGATGAGCTAGGAGAGGCGCTGTGTGGCATGGTAACGAAGCTCAGTCCTCTTTCTGAAGCATCTTCAGATTCTGATTAGAGTTCTCTTTCTGGCAGTAACTGTGATTTTGTATCTTTAAGATTAGCTTATAAAAAACCTTTTTTTTTTAATTTATTTTAAATTGTGGTATCCATATTATCTATTCATTTGTATTACAGAAATAGGCAATGTTTTTATCCGTACCTAGGTATCACATAAATTGATACAAAACGTCACAGTACGGATATGAAAAAACATTTTAAAAAATTTATTAAGATATTGATAGGTATTAGAATTATCTATATGTTGAATGTAAACTTTTAAATTAGATTAATTTCAACCATCTCTTTCTAGAATACTTCTTATATACGGTAGTGATAGATTCATTTATAAATTATATAGAGCATTAGAGGTTATATGTGTAATTGGACTGTAATTAGAAATAAATAATAATTAAAATATTTAATAATTAATTGTCGATGTATCCACCAATTCAGTCTGTTGAATTCACATGTTGAATATAAACTCGATTGACAAATACAAGTCTCTTGAATTCACATGTTGAATATAAACTCAACACACGATTGACAAATACAAGTCAACCAAAACAGATACGTTGGTGGCATCCTGCGCACTTGGACATTCTCGGACATCCTCTATTAACTCAGCATCATAAACACAGTTTTATAAATGTTGTACATCTCTATTTTTATTTGTACTTACGAGTTGTTTAGCATATTGGAGCAAGTCCAATTCTGATCGACAAGAGCATCATGATAAATCTTGCAATCTTCTTTACTTCTGAGCTAGATTGAACCGCCGCTCTTTTTTGCAACTCGAGCATCGTATCAATTCATCGCGATGGCGTAGAGGCCTTCGGAAAGTATGTTTGTGATACTTCAACAAGCAAGTCTTCCACAAACCTAGTTTAAGCCCATTGTTGCTAAACCCAAATTTGCCTCTTACAATTCGCATGAGCATTATTGATTTTTCCGCCATGTTTGGCAAACTCAACTATGCATACCATGTTACATTTTAGTTTTGTATATATTAAATGAATCTCATATTTTTTTTTAAATAAAGTCAAATTGGATTATGTAGTCCTCAAGTATTAGTGTTTGGCAAATTTGGTCCCTTATTTATTTTTTTAGTTAATTAATCCACAAACTATAGAATTTTGGATGAATTTGTTCTTCTTTTAATTTTTTTTAATATGTAAAAAATCAAGAGATATTTTAGTCATTTTGATTTTTGTAAGGACCAAATATGCCAGTTTTAAAAAGGTTGAGGATCAATCCCGCCAATTATAATATATTTTTGGATCATAATCGTCAACTTTTATAGCTCTGTTTTCAAGTTTTTCGAATATATTACAATGATAACAAGAGATTAAAACGTAGAATATTTGAGAATCAACGAATAAAACTATACTAGATTTACATCAAAACATGTTTTCATTCCAATAGGATTTATTCCTTAATTTTTCAGATATTTTATGTTGTAATCCCTCGTTTTCATAGTAATATTAAAAAAAATTTGGTCCTGAAGTAATAAAATCTAGCGTTTATGATCCTAAAATATCCTCAAACTATTCAAAATTAACATAGTTGGTCCTTAAAAAATCAAAATGACTAAAATATTTTTTTAATTTTTGACTAATTAAAAACTTTAAAATTAAAAAATGATCAAATTGCTCCTCAATATTTCAGTATTTGAAACTCAATAAAATTATGCTGAAAAACGTTAACTAACAGTTGACTAACAAAAAAAAATAACAAAATAACTAATTTATCCAAAGTTTTATAGTTTGAGGATTAATTAATTAATAATAAATAAATAAGAGACCAAATTCGTCATACACTCATACTCTGAAGATTAAATAAACCAATTTGCCAAAAATAAATATACCTCGATCACAGTTGTCCCGACAGTTACAATCAATCTCGAGTTTTCCATCGTTGAAAACCCTAAGTTTACCCGGTGTGTCGCCATATATGGGATTAGTGCAGCCGCAGTCGATCTCAATGAACTCGGAGGTCACTTGCAATACTCCATGGAAGGCGGCGAGTTCTTCTTGGGTAAACATGCAGGCTTTCTTGAATTAACTACGTATTTATTTACTATTGTAATCATATCAGTAAGCATTGAATTCATAATCTAGTAAATACTCCTATAAATCAAATAATTAATCAATTGATTTATTGTTTTTACAACTACTTAATAGATAAAGAAAAACCAATAGGTCAAAATGAATAAATACTATGTGCAACTAAATAGCAGATAAATAGCACTGTAATTAAATAAAGCAAGTTAATGTAAAGAAGAGGAAGAGAGGGGGGTAACTAACCTTACTTTTGAATTTGAATATATTTGATTTGTAGACTTTCTTGGCATAAACAAGTTTATATATATAGTCATAATAAACGTTCAAATTGGGATTTCTTTTTTCAGATTCGCAATAAATAATGGAACGTTGATGGCAATAGTAATAAATTATTTTTCCCATAATACATTTCAAATGTATGCATGTATATACTTCTCATGCAAACGCTACTAGAAAATAACAAAATCTCATCATAGTCAGAGTTTTTCAGAATCAACAATAAGTTTTAATGGTTTTGCCCGTTCGGAAAATATTCGTTGGAAAAATATCCGTTAAAAAAGTATACGTTAGAATTTTGAAATTTCAAGTTCTAATCATATCAATTGAATATTACTGGAAGTGAGATAACATATTTTATTACGATACCATTTTGGCAGTCGTTATATGTATGGTATATTAAGCATGGTTTTTGTGAAGTTATTTGGACCTTATTTATCAATTACAGTTAAAGGTTAAGATAAAGAAGAAACCTCGACCAGAAAAGGTTGTCATTTGTAAATAAATGGAATTCGTACGTAATAATTCTAGGGTTTTTCAAGTACAAATTTGGCGAAAATTTCTATTTTGGCCCATTATCTTGGCTTCAATCCAATTTCGATCCGTTATTTTGGCAATGTCCAATTTTAGTCCGTTATTTTGTTAAACAGTCCAATTTTGGTCCGTTTTTCAAAATTGAGTTAACTTTCTTAATTTTAGCCTATTAGCGCGTGGCGGACGTAATACACGCGCCTATTTATTTATTTTTATTCATAATAATTATATAATACAAAATTCTAATACTATATTTAATTAAAATCTAAATTGAAATTTCCCCCAAAACCCTCTGGCTTCATCAGATTATTTGCTTTCTCCCTCTCGTTGTGAGGTTTGGGGCCATATCAATCGTATGTAAAGAAGGTGTATCACCGAAGTGGTCAGGTGCCTTCGGTTGGCTGGTTAGTCACTCCAAAGTTTCCCCCAAAATCCTCCGTTTTCGTCAGATTCTTTGTTTTACTTCTCCATCAAACTAGTGAAAAACCCTCGTCAAAATCGATCAAAATCCATGGCAAAAATTTCAAACTTGCATTGCCCTTAGTTTTCACACTCAGATAGCATTTTGACTCGGTAAGAGAGTGTCTTGTTTCTTTCTCTCTCTCTCTCTCCCTCTCCCTCTCCACATGTATCGATGTTGTGTAGATTTATTCACATGAAAATCATATTCTATTCACATAGTTGCTTTAAGTATATTTAATTATGTTTTTTGCATACACTTAATTTTACATTAATCAGCTCTTGAATTAGTTGGAGAGCAGAGTGGTACACAAGATATTCCACCAAATGTATTTAACTTGACTGGGGTCCATGAGGTACGTAAATTATGTCCATATTATTATGCTATAGGATGCGAGAATCGATAGTTTCTAACTGTATTCTTTAAAAAAAATAGGATAAAATCCAAATAGAAATATTTATACTATTTTTGTCCTATCTGGCCACTTGAGCTTTCAGAAGGAGCTCATCTGCTCCATCATAGATCAATGGAAGGTGAAGTAACAGTTAGTTAGAAGCGATGAACATGTGTTTTTCGATGGGAGTTAATGAAGTGTTATAGATGGGGATGGGGAGCCAATTCTTGTATAGTAGGTGGATGTGACGAAAACAAGAAATTAAAGTGGGATAAATGAACAATGAATTAATTTAGTTAGTCTTAACTTGCAGAATTGGCGGTTTGAATATTTCATTTAGACTTTGCAATGCGGATGTGAAAGAAATATTAGGAAGGGATACACGATATGTTTATGTTGCTTTATGGGAGAGACTGATATGTGAGTTCTCAAATTCAAACACAATAATTGAACTTAAGGGTGTAAGTTAAAGTTGAATTTATCTTGTTAATGTTGGTTGTGTAAGGTAATGTAATATTCCTATTTTTTTCTCTATACATGCTAGGTGAGAATTACTGACACACCTACTGATCATATTTATCAACAAGGAACAAATCAAAGTTTCTCACATACTACTGGAAGTGTGGTAACTAAAATAATTTTGCTCAGCCTATTTTTCAGTTTTATCTCATGCAAATCACTTGTTTCTGACCTATTTTCTCATTATGATTATTAGATGCAAAGCTTGATGAAAGGTGTCAACTCAAACAATGAAGCACATGTCTCGTTTCATCAAAGAGGCCAACCTTACACACAACCACCAACTATGTTTCAGCAAATACAGAATCAATGTCAGTTAAGAAATATGACGCAAAATTTTAGTATCCAAGGGAGCGTGGTGCACATTAGACAAACACCGGGAAGAACCATATCCTTAGCCCAACTAGAAGCTACAAAGAGATCTAAATTTGAAGCTGCAAAGAGATCCAAGGCTAGAAAAAATGACTAGTTCATTATACATTGTATGCTTATTTTTGTTATTTGCTATTTTTCGCAAAAGTTTAGTATATGTTGCTATGTGTCTTCTTCTTCGCATAGACATCGGTTGATATGGTTATGATTTTTGGATTGATGTAAAAAGAAGAAAACTCTGCTAATATGGTTATTATTTTTGTATTATTTCTCGAGTTTTTATTTTATCTTCATATTATTGTGAGCTTTTTTAAATATAAATAAATAATACTTCTATGGACAAACATAATTATCTTGTAATATGACTTTAAACTCACAAACTGAGGAGATTAATATTAATCGATATTTTATCAAGAGATGGACAATTTTGCAAGCTCAAACTCTTCATAAAAACTCAAAATATTTTAGTTAAAATATTTCAGATATACATATTTTTAATTTTATAAAAAGGTAAAAAAATGGACGCTTTTACAAAATAACGGACCAAAATTGAAACAAGTGTAGAAATAACGGGCTAAAAATGAAAACTATCCAAATCAAAATACTTTCCCAAGTGAAAAGCGTGTAAACACGCGCCTAAACGGGATGAAATTGGAAAAGTTAGCTTGATTTTTAAAAACGGACCAAAATCGGATTGTTTTACAAAATAACGAACTAAAATTGAACCTTGCCTAAATAACAGACCAAAATTGGACCGAAGCCAAGATAATGGCCCAAAATTGAAATTTTCCCACAAATCTGCTTAGAAAGGTGAATTTGTCTTAAATGAAACACTCACACACTCTCTCCTTCTGTCAAGCCATAAAAACTGCACGAGTGAATAAGCAAACTCCTGAATTTTGAATCAACAAAAAATCCAGCAAACAAAACTGAATAAAAAGAACCCTATGATATCATACCAAAATCAACCCAGCCACCAAACAGACAATTTCTAATCAACGAAGATTTGAGAGAAAATAAATAAAAACTCGCCATTCCCACAAATAACAGTGAGTTGAACAGTTTGAGCATAACCGACAGAATTTTTTTTTTATTATTGCATAACCTTCAGTTGAAGCTGAACCCACCATTAGGGACAGAGACCTCAGGACCTCCGAATTGGAAACCCGGCAGAGACTCGTCTCCCGGTGCACCCGGCTCTTCGTCTTCATCCATCCAATATGTCTCAAGAATCTTCACAGCCTTCTCATAAATCTCGTTGTTGTCATGACTCTGCAGGTTCTCAATTTTCTCAAGACCTTCAGAGTCGTCGATCATTTGAGCAAATATGTTGGCATCTCCAGTCCGGCCCAAATTCTTGTCGGCTTCCCCTACTTTCAGAATGTTTTCAAGCCCTTCCAAACATACCGTGACAATCCTTGGATCGGGGCACACAAGCAAATCGCACAGAGGCCTAATGCAATGTTGACTTACAAGGTACCTGTTCGAGGAAACATGCACAAGTCTAAGTAACAATGATAAATTGATATGATGAAAAAGGATGCAAAATGCGTCTTGATAACTCACTTTATTTGTTCGTTAGTGCCACCAGAGGTGGCATTTGATATGGCCCATGCAGCTTCTTTTTTAACATCAAATTCACCATTTTGCAGCAGCTGGACTAATGGACCAATAATTTGGGCCTCAATGATAGCCTGCAGCATGAGAAGTTTCATCAAGTAAAAAACTATCAAGCTTGATATATATTTCATATAAACGAGCACTGATATCCAGAGAAACCTAACTTTACCTGAATCTGATCCCGGTTTCCAGCTGTGATGTTGGAAATAGTCCAGCAAGCTTCCTTTTTAATGCTTTTCTTATAAGAACCGGTCAAGAGGTTATGAAGAGAGGGTAGCGCACCATTGCTGATGATGTACTGAAAAAATAATTCAACTTTCAGATATGAAACCATTGCAACTCCTAACAAGTAAAAACTACTTCTAAGATCTAAAGGAAGAGTCTTGGTAGCAATTAGCAAATTGTCAATGCATTTAAGAAACAAAACCACAACACTGCTATGTAACAGCAGCATTAATTCATCCCATACTACGGCCAGTCGGCCACTAGTTGTCTCAACATACTAACAGGATATTGTTCTTGTGAATGCCCCTAGCCTTGACTATGAAAACATAACTCAAAGTCCACTGTTAAGAACAGAAATTCAATTTCTACCATCATCAGCGCTGCTGCAATCTACACCAATTGATATATATTTTACAAAATGAAGTTGGTTCGCCATACCCTCTTTTTATTGAATAATACAGATGTTTGGCTAACTCAATCAAAGACGCTATCTCTACTACATTAAGGGAACCATTTCACATAAAAATGCCAAAACAGTGAAGGTCTTTTGTAATCTAAGAACTCTTTATCAACCCCAATAGGAAGAAATGAAACTAGGGGTTCAGTTAAAAGGTTAACACTTTTCAGTCAACATGAATAATAAAACATCCTCATACCTGAGTCTGTGTATCATCTCCGGTGACAATATTTCCAACAGTGCGGAGGGCAGGGATGAGAACAGAGGGTGATGGATGACTGAAATTTCAATGTGTATTCGTCAGTCCAAACAGAATGAAACATGTAGGCCTCTTAAAGGAACCGGATCAAGGGTATATAATACAGAATTTGATACTCACATCAATAATTCAATCAAACGGCAGCATACTCCAGAATCAATCACAGCTTGAATTTTGTCATTGCTACCATCCGAGAGGTAAGAGAGCGCCCAGCATGCATCAGTCAGAACTTCCTCATCTGTTGAGTCTAAAAGTTGTCTGAGAACTGGAAGCGCAGGACTTGTCTGTGGATCACAAAGATAGTGTCACAAAATGTTCTACTTCCCAATCAAAACAATGACATGCATTACTCAGGTACATGTATATATAAATTTTAAAGAACATCACGCAAAAACAGTTTGGCTGAGAAGTGTATTATTTGAATAAGTCAATGATGAATAGATGAGACCACATTGAGCATCAAAACTCCTGGAACTGTAACACCCAAAATGACAAACCAATAATACATTCCAATTGAAGCATCTATATAAACGGTTTAATGACATCATACAAAGATCTAGCAAATACAAGGCTAACAGTTCAAGTGTTTCACAATCCCACTTTGGGTTATGGTTTTTCTATAGTTCGTGATACTAATGCAACTCAAGTGCAAAACAGATACATAACCAAGTCTTAGGAGACAAACCTGTTCAAACATTGGCTGTGGCTTGCCTCTGCAAAAATTTGACAGCGTCCAGGTAGCATTTCTGAGCATGGATAACTTGGCATGTTCATTCAACTGAGCTAGCAAAGAACCCAAAGCTCCATGAGAAAGTACAAGGTCCCGACATTTAGGGGAATCACCAGCTACATTTCCCAAAGCCCAAACTGCCTAAATAAAAAGATGATAAATTTGATTAGTAGACATACATAAGTTAATGGCAGTGGTGGCAGATTAATGTATATTAGCAATATTTTCTAACAATTTAATACTAAGACATAAGTGGCTGGTAAAAAGGACAATCTAGTTCTTCAATATATACAGACCTGTTCCCGAACATCCTCATTTTGAGAACCAAGAAGCTGGACAAATATTGGGACAGCTCCATGATCAATTACCACCTTAGTGTGTTCAGATGTTCCAGAAGCAATATTCGTCAGAGCCCAAGCTGCTTCAAACTGGATCAATTTTTGATATAGTAAAATGTTATGATAAGAAGAGACCTTATGCACTTAAAGATACAATAGAGAATATGTATATAACAATGCTTTTATACCTGAAGTTGTGGGAAGTCCTCCCTCGTCAAAAATTGAACAAAGCGGGGAACAACGCCAGATTGAATGACCTCCTGAATTGGAGGACTGCGTTCTGCCAGTGGTGCAGAAAAAGAATTCAATACCAAAAATAACTAGATAAGTTTGCCAAAACATAGTATTTCAAAACAAAATAGGCACCTATTGAGAGCAGTTTACGAAATTGGGTGGTGGCCTCAAGTTGCTGGCTGGCATCATCAGTCCAAACACTTGCAACCATTGATGGCAGACTATCTAAGTGCACCTAAAATTGGAAAATAAAAAATTTAAAAAAATAGTCCACGTCCTTCTTCAATTTAACACAAAAAGAAACATTCTGATAAAAAGAATCAATACAAGAAAACCATACAATGAATTGAATACCACAAATCCGAACAACGAATTGAATATCACAAACCCCAGAACCGCAGGACAATCGAAACTCAAAACAGACAAATTATAGTCACAAATCCAGTAAACCTACTTCTACAAACTTACATAAAGGATCATAAAGTATCCGCACAAAACCTAACCACGAAATCTTCACCATTTCAGAGCACACACACAAACATATAAGCAAAAGCATACATAGACTTGCGTTTATACCTTTTTCTCGGTGCCGATGGTGGCTTCGACGGGGACAGGAAACTGATGAATGCCCTCACGGCGCTTCTTCTGGAGGTTCTCTTCGCGGCGGTTCTTGCGAATCTCGACCATATTGTCCTCCCTGCGCCGCCGCCCCTCATCGGCGTCAACGGCTACCTTGTACCTGTTTCGGCGGAGCTCCGTGCGAGCATTAGGCCTCAGAGACATCCTGCAGCTCAAAGTCTAGAAAGGAAACGAAAAGAAGAAACAAAAATTGAAATTTTGGAAACGTATTTGAGAGGCTGAGTTGAGCGACGGATGAATTTATACAAAGAGGGGTTTAGGGAGCGAAGAGAGGCGGTTCTTTACAACCTGGGCCCAAAACAACCGTTATTTGCGGAAATAGCCCTCTCAAAATTTGAATTTGAATACTCCCTCCGTCCCGTTATTTGTGACTCAATTGGTTTCGACACGGGAATTAAGATAGTAGATGATAAAGTATGAGAGAGAGAGTAGATGATAAAGTATGAGAGAGAAGATGAGTAAGATAATGAGAGAGTATGAGAGAAAGATGATAAAGTAGGAGAGAGAATGTAATAAAGTAGGAGAGAGAAGATGATAGAGGAGGAGTAATTTTTTACCAAATTAGGAAAGTGGCACAAATAATGGGACACCCCTTTCGGGAAAGTGAGCCACAAATAGCGGGACGGAGTGAGTATTTCTTAAATATTTTATTTGAACTATACCATTGGGCCGTAATTTAATTTGTTCCAGGTCAGCCCATGCCTAGAGATGTAAAATAGGAAACAAAATCAGATTATTGACCATTTTATTAGGAATAGAATCATCAATTATCAGATTGATACGAATCTGCCTAAAATGGACTGCATAAGTCGGAATAGGTATATACATTTGATATCTGATTTTATTGACTTTATATAGAAAATTAACTAGAAATCAAGGACATTTTTTAAATCTCAATGTTATTGTGTTCAATACCTGTCGAACACTCCAATAAGATACGACACTCTAATTCATGTGTTTAATACTACATTTTTAGTACAAACATAGAAAATTAAGACGGTGTCGTATCCTGGAAGGCTCTCACGACTCGGCGCCTGCAGCTATTCTACTTACTTCAAGGATGGCACACCAACAAAGGAACTCCATCGGCTTATGGTTGGTTCCCTCCTAAAGGGGAGATGAAGTTTAGGCATAATATAACTTCATCTGGAACTCATTCATTCCTCCAACACATTCTGTCACTGTTTGGATGACCCTTAAGGAGAGATTGTCATCTATGTCTTACGGTCTTACCTATACGTGGATTTATCATGCCCACTCATTCTACTGAATCTTACGCACATCTCTTCTTTGAATGTTATGCAACCCGTCGAGTGTGGGAAGGTATTGAATTTATATGATTTGGAAAATCAAACGAGATGTCTACACGGCATTCATTATACACGCTCTTTCCAATGAACATCTCCCATGTTGGTAGCACCATTCATTGCTATGCTACTGATACTCCTCGTCTCAATCGTGTGGTTTTTATAATATTGAGACTTTTTTATAATAATAATACAAGTTTGATTCATTAAAAAAAAAAGTATAATCTTGATATTTGTTATATCTTTAATTCTTTATTGAAGATTCGACTCAATTCTATGAGTAAATTCAAAATATAATAGAATAAATCAAAGAGATGTTAAGATTGTATTGATAATGATGCTCAGGCAAACTACCAATAAAACCAGAGGCGGCAAGATTGTGGTGAGGCAGCCTAGTATTCTTACACGCGGGCTTTGCGCTGGGGTACAGCTTGTGTATTGCTCCCGGAGTCGCACGTCCCCTTCCTCACCGTCGGATCATTTCCTTCGTTCATCATGTCCGCCAGATCCTCACCGAACAACTCCACAAAGGTTTTCTGCAGATCCTCTAAGCTCTCTTCCTTCTTCACAAACATGCACAGAAATCCCCTTTTCTGGATTAAAACAAAAAATCATCTTTTTCAATATATGAATAATAGAGATTTTATACCTCACTCCCCACGTTCTGCTCCATCATGTTCATCAGATCGTGGAGGAAATCATTCATCCCCTGTTTCAAGATCTCTAATTAAACCAAAGATTTGTTTGAATGGGTTTCTATGAATATGTCATCAAACAAGTGAGATTAAATAAAATAACACAAGTTTTTTGTTGGTATAATTACAATTAACCTAACACATTTATGTAATCAAATCGGAATCAATGACCAGACTAAAATCACACGCTCAAAAAATGTGCAGAAGTAACAACCCCTACAAACAAGAAATTAAGGGGTGTGAAAATCAAGAAAAGGCGTGTGCAGCATCAAAGAGATGAGGGAGCGGAAAAATTCGAACGCACCTCGTCTTCCTCGAACAGATCGAGAAATCCAGCATCGTAAATTGACCTCTTCCCATTATCAGACAATACTGCGCCACCAAATTCAATAAATTTTAAATTTTTCTCACACAAAGCAAAATATCCTCATCAATTTAGGTGTTGAGAACACAGTACGGTAGACTTCATCAATGCACGAGTATTTTTGCGTGTAATAAAGAAGCAGTTTTGAAGTTACCTGCATAGGCTTCTTGTATTTTCTGGAAGCGGCGCTTTGCTTCTCCTACGGCGGATGGATTCTTCGTCCACCGGTCCGGATGCCATTTCTAGAGAGAGGGAAAGAGGTAATTCATACCTTATTAAACTCGAAATTGATCTAATGATAAAATTGAGAGAATTAATATAAAAGGATTACGAGAGCGAGCTTGCGATAGGCGCAGCGGATGTCGGAGAAGGAGGCGTCCTTGCGAATGCCGAGAACGGTGTAATAGCAGTGGGACCCGGCTCCAGATCCTCCCTCCCGATCCATGGCGGAAACTTGTTTAACCTCAATTTATGTTTAATTGAGTCTTCCACAAAACGAGAAATGATTAATGTGAGATCGACGAAGAGCATCTAACAAATTGGGGGTAAACGACGAAGTGAAAGCTATTTCATTATAAAGTAAAGGGCAGAACAGAAAGCAAATTGCAAATTGCAATGGCAATGAAAAATATAAGCAGGGCAAGAAGGGATGGGAAAAGAGTCTACAATTCCGAAGGTTCGAGAATACGAGATATTTTCTGGGATTGGTTTTGGAATTGGGTACGGACTTCGCCGCAATTACTCAATCTGCCATTAAGTATATTTTTAAATAATACATAATCACATAATTAAACATCAGTTGAGATTATGAGATTATCCCAGTTGGTCAACTATAAAGCTCTGGTCAGATGAGAGGGGTGGACTTCGGGGGTGTTTGTAATATTTTAAACTTTTTTTAAAGTATTTAAATTAAGGAGAAGTTGGTAAAAGTGACTTATTAGAAAATTTAGGGTGTGTTTGCAAAAACTGTTTAAAAGAAGAAAAGGTTGAAAAAATAGTGTTTGCAAAATTTATACTGTAGTAGTTTATTTTGTGATTTATAAGTAAAATGTCAAATCATAACTTATCCGAAATTATATATATGCCATTAAGTTTGAGAAGTTAGTAAAAATCAACTTAACCAACTTCAACTTATTTGACTTAAATGTAGATAATTTTTACGAATTTAAACTGTTGAAAACACCAAAAAACAGATTTTCCTTAAATTAAGCTATAAGTTAAATAATTTCAGATCCCCACTCAACATAATTTTTTAATAAAATTTTGGCAACAACTAAAGGAGTACTTTTTTAAAATTACAGAAAAATCAACACATCATTAATAAAATTACTAAAATAGTGGCAACAAAAACGAATATTCAATAGCTTTCAACATAAACCTGAAAAACTGCACTAACATAAACCTGAAAAACTGCACTTTGTACAAGCACCAATTATCTTGACTGATGCAATCGTAGAATGAAAGACATAGGCATAACTGAAAGCAAAACTAACCAGCTCCCAGGAAGCTTTACAAAGGCAGCTGCCACCAAGCTTGGGCAGGCAAACCTTCACCGGTGCTGGACACAATTAGGACGACTCGACTAAAACGTTTAAAATATTCTACGCGGTGTTGGTCTCTTTCTTGCACGAGATAAATGCATTTTTGCCGGAGAGCCAAGCACTGCAACTTAATCTAACCTTACAACACAATTCTGCCACAAAGAGCTTAGCTCTTGAGCTTGTTTTTGGTACCAACTGCTATTAAACCTACATGTAGCTGTAGAACCTCTTGCCTTTTTTTGCAGCCACATTGCGCCTAACCAGTATCCGCCACTTCACCACCGCTAGAATCTTGCACCACTTCGTTCTAGGGCTGCCGATCCTGCAGATGAGGAGGCCGGGATCAGAGGAAGCTATATTGACTCCATGATTACCCGGATCAAGAAACAGACCATGATTCCCCTGCCATGCTGAGGAGGACTCCACCGGAAAAGTATCATCAATTGGTAGGTCATCTGTTGACAGCTGAGATCCCTGGTAGTTGACTTCCAGACCCCAACTGTGCTGCGCCCCAAAACAGAATCTGGTTAGGGGATCACTTATTGCGAAACTGTTTCTGACTGTGAAGCCAGCTTGTGGAGAAGAATTTGATCCTTCCCCCAAGTGATATGAACAGTTTTCTTGTCCCACTACATTGTGATAAAGTGGTGACATTGTTGAACCAACAATGTTCATATCATTTGCATGTTGATCTGTGTACAACTTGCACGAGTTAGATTATGTGGCCAAATCATATCAACAAGAAGACTTTTGGCAGTGCAGCTTTAATTCAAATCAAATGGTTTTTTTGCCAAATTTAATCATGGATGAACGTAAATCTTTTTTTTGACAAGACCAACCATACAATTGTAGTGATGCATGTCAGCAAAAGAATTGAAAATTAGAGCTATTGCAAATTATAGCCAAGAAAATTGAGCAATGGAATGACAAATGAGATAGTTCATTACCTTGTTCCTGGAAATTGAGGCCGAGGAGACCCAAGTTAGGGTTCACAAAACTCTCAGCTGATGCATTTCCCACAAGCAAAGGAAAGCCAGCAACCGATGGATCAGAAACCGGAATCCACTCAGGCAAGTTGTTATAGGCCTGCTGTTTCAGTTGTTCCACCAGCCTCTTCTAAAGGAAAAAAGAAGTAACATTAGTCTCAAATATACTTTTTCCTGGATGTTGGTTTCTTATAGACTAAAATGAAGCAAGAGCTCATGAACAAGCCATATAAGAAACTGAATAGGAAAAAGAATTTGATGATGAAGTTACCAACCATCTCAAAACTTTTGAGAGTATTTGCAGGATGGTAATTTACTCCATCAAAATTCACTCCAACAACCTTTTGTATGGCATTGAAAAACAGCATCCCTCGTGTAGTCCTGTACACGTAGTGCTCTTCACCTAAATCACATGTTGTAGCATGCCCCAGAATTGTGTCCCATGTCCTATTTGAGACTTCAAGTATCTATATGGAGAACGTATGGGATCAGATGGTAATATATACATAGGATTGGTTTCCTCCGACAATATTATAACTCACGAAGGATCAAGAGGCGAATCTCTTACAGCGCGTAGACTGGACTGGTCTCTAGTAGAGAGCCTCAAGAAATCTCTGACAGTCAATATCCCGAAATCATTCAGTTTCTTATGTGACATGCCGTCCTTAGCTATTTTCTCCAAACGCCATACTTCGTCATTCAAAGCCGGGGGGTAGTGCTTCTGGTAAGCTGGAAAACAAATAATTTGTCAGTAATAATTCTTTCTCATCTAGTCCAACCTACTAGACATCCACACAATTTATATATAGCTTCAAGAAATAGCCAAAAGAATTAGCAGAACGTGCCTATCTTTGTTAGTTAGCTAGCTCCATTGAAGTACTGGTAGAAAATACATTTCTTTAACTTGGAAAAACTATATACTACAGAAAGATAAACAAGTGGTTTAAAGAAAACTTACACTCCCCACGATGATCCTTAACTCTGAAGGCGTTGCTCACTGCTTCTCTAATGCTTATCTTATCAGAACCTGTCTGGGCTTTTGCTCCCAACCGGAATTTCCCTCTTCTACTCCATTTGGAGTTATCAGTGAAACTCAAGTCACCAAGATACCCAACCCCATCCTTCAAAGTTACTGTTGTCTCCCCTGCCACCAATGGCCTTTTCCCTTCACGATTCCTTACGAGTCTGGTATCGAACTCCTGTGCTTTCCAATCCTCTAGATCGTCAGGCCCGAAATCACCATCAAGAACAACGATTTTCACTTTAAGTGATGACAGGGGGCTGCACGTTACAATTTGTCTTGAAACAGGATTGTACAAGACTACTTTTAAACGACTTTTGTCCTTTGACAGAAGCGTATTGCCAGTAAACAAGGTTTCAGGCAAATTACTACGAAACTGCAGCTGCAAACTCCTTGATACAGGGTATTCCACTTGATTGTGAGAGGGCCTATAAAAAGAAACATTTGACAAAAAAAAAGTTTCAGACTATGATAATTTGATGATGCTAGATACATAACAACAGTAACAGTATCCCACTGGGATTGTAAATGGAATAACATATATTGATCTTACCTCAGAACTCGGTCGATTACTTGCTCCACTGACTCTTGAACCTATCAACATAATAATACATTTGTCAGGTTAAAACAGGATCTCTAAATTTTTTGAAGTTGCTTATTCTTAAATAAAACTAAATCTAGATTTAGCATCATATAGGCAATGCATCAGGGTAGGAACTCTTGAAAACTAAATTAGAACATATAACTGGTATGTCATGACTGCTTGTGACAGTTAAATGTAATCCAAAATAGACCAAGAAGGAAGACAAAAATTATGTAACGTGAGAATTTCCTATACTAGACATCCAGGTACAAGTCTAATCAGATCCAAGTCGGATAGCAACAAAACTCACACAACAGGGGGGAAAACAAAAAACAGAATTGTTCTAAAATGGTATAAACAAGCGAACTATTTAAGATAAACAAGAGAATTAATTCATAAGCAATCAAATATATACAAGAGTACTCTAATCAAAGTGTAAAGATTAAATAGAGCAAAAGCAAGAAGAAGAAACGAACTAAATACCATTTTTCTGAGCATAGGTTCCAAAGAGGACATAGATTCTTGAACAGTTCGTCCATAATTGAACCCTTTGAATAAACTGCACAAAACAAATCCACAAAAATAGAAAATCAGCCACAACAAAAACCATGAAAGATAATTGGTATCGAATCAGCCACACAGTTAGACCTACTTCGACGTGAAATGCCTGCGTTTATTCGGAATTTCTGAACCTCCCTCGTCCCCTTGCCTGAGATATCGTTTCGGTACCATCAAAATGCTCACAAGATCACAGAGTAATGAACTGATAGAAAAATGGTGAAGCAGGTAGCTTTAAACTGTCAGCCGCCAATTGGTTTAAATAGAAGTCCAGAGCGTGATCAATTCATGGAAACTACCTACGAAGCTTCATTTAGACAATATAACAAGAACCCTCCAACAATTTTTCCATTATTTAAAAGGATTAACCCACAATTCCTATGTGCCTCTGTGTTGGATTACTGATGTCTCAACACTTTAACTGTATACATGTGTAGTGCTGCTCATATGTACCATAAATAAGCACATATATCATATATGTATATATAAGGAGAGATGGGGAGAAGGCCAAATAAGGGTAACGTGTTCCGAAGTGACAACAACCATTCAAACAAACTGAAATAACCGCGTGATTTTGGAAAGGTACTCGGAGAGTACGAATCAACAATATATAATATTGTGGAATTTTGGAATGCAATGGCGGACAGTCCAATTATTGTGAAGACAACGTAAGAAGTTAGGGTTAAAACAACGCGGATATGCTGACTAACCCGAAGGTAGTGATGTTGAGAGATGTAACACATTGTCGAGGGCGATGAAGGTGGGAGGAAGGTGCGGATCTGCAGTCCGCGGTGAAAATTTACGAGCACGCATCGGAGAGGAAAGAGAAGAAAGTAACGCATATTACAATACTCAGCTTCGCGTAGACTTGCAAAAGTCGTTCTGGACGTATGCTTTCCTTTTTGGTATAGTTTTATTTTCAAATCCGGCTCGGTGGGGCCGGAGTTTTTGGTATAGTAAAATTATTCTATGTAATAGCTTAAATTTTTTTAATTTCTTAAATTGAGGAAAGATTGATAAAAGTGACTTATTAGAGAATTTGAATGGTATTTGTAAAAACTGTTTAAAAGTATAAAAGGTTGAAAAAAGAGTATTTGTAAATTTTATTATGTAGTAACTTATTTTTATATTTAGAATTAAAATGTCAAATCACAATTTATTAAAAATTACATGTTTGTCATTAAGGAGGAGAAGTTGGTTTAACCCAACTTCACCAACTTCTCATTTTCAACTTAATTCTAGAGAATTTGTGTGAATTTAAGCTAACCAAACACTCTAAAATTAACTTATCTTTAAATTAAATTATAAGTTAGATAAGTTAAACGGTTGCAAACACACCCTTAGGCGTGCATGTATAAATTTTTATTTTAATGATGAATGTAACTTGCAGCCCTATCGAAATACGAACTAAGTAAATTTTATTTTTTGTGGAGCCTGCAACTAATATAGGGGTTTTGAATCAATGAACTTTCGGCTTTAAAATATCTCATTTCTTTTGGTATGTGTTATTGAAAAAAAGGTGTTTTGTGTTATATATTAATAAGTTTTTTGATTAGTTAATTTTATTTATACATTCGTTAGAACGGAAAACGTTTAATGAAACTACTCAAAGAAGAAAATGACATTGATGAAGAGAGTAAATCACATGTTCTATGACCATTTATTTACAATTAAATATATTAATTCTTACATACAACATACTTTTACAGTTGTAATAAGTTTTTTTTTTTTGCTGATTTAGAATTTATATATGTAAATAAATGACAAAACGAAAATTTTGTTGACAATATATAGGTAAAGAGATGGCGTTTGAGATGCATAGAAAGTTAAGTGTTTGGAACAACTTGAATAAGTTGTTCTTGGCGAAAAACTTTTTTTAATCTTTAGAATATATGCTTTTCTTTTCTTTTTTTGAATTAAAACAAGCCATAATAAGACAGTGTTTGGAATAACTTTTATAAAAAATATTTAGCTACTTATACTTAAAGTTGCTTAAAGTTGTTTATAAGCAAAAGTTGTAATTGTTTGTAATATTATAAAAAAACAACTTAATTTTAGAAAAAAATAATATTTCAAACACTCTCATAAGCTATTTTTCATTTTTTTTGGCTTATGCTTTTATAAAGCACCATTGAACAGTTTATGAACTTCTGTTTATTTTGGCTAATTTTAGACTACAAAAACATAGAATCTTGCATTCCAAACATTAAAAAAGTGTTTATGCGGTGAAAAAACCCAAAAATAGTTTATTTAAGCTATTCCAAACAATACATAACCAGAAGCCCATAAGGTGGTCATTGGTTGCTTTTTAAAAGCAGAAGCCATAAAAAAATTGAAAAACAGCTTATGTGAGTGTTTGAAAAATTATTTTCTCTAAAATTAAGTTTTTTTTTTCAATATTGTAAATACTAACAATTTTTGTTTATAAACAACTTTAAACATAAGCAACCACATGTTGTTTATAAAAGTTTTTTCAAATACTACCTAAATTTGACAATAAGGTTTTCATACGGCACTTTACAGTAGTTGTAGTACTTCTTTTGGAGAAAAAAAAACATGCAATTTTAATCGGTTATGTCTAAATATAAGTGTTGGGTGATGATTCGGTCCCCAAGAACAAAGACAAAAATGTTGGGAAAGATTCGGTCTTCTCGGTTGATAATTAACTCGGTAGCCTTGTGCTCAAAACGTCTTGAAGATTTGAAGATCCAAAAACCCTATCTTGATTGATGAACCATTCGGTTTAATGCTGTTTTGGTGTTGTCTCGAGGTTTCGGACTCGGCGGACACTCTGCATCCGGTTCGGGCGCCGGAGATTACCCGCCTCGGCACCGAAGTAGAAGACTCGGTGATCTTTGGACTCGGTAGGAGCAAGATATCGAAAGGAGTCGGGAACCGAACTCGGCGAGAATAGTTCACTAAACTCGTAGCCGATCTTCGGAGAGCCGACTCAGCGAGGAGCATGCTACTTGAATCGAAATCGACTCGGGAACGGCCGGACAGTCTTCCGATCGTCGATTCTCTAAAGTCAAATCGGCAGAGTCAATACGAGGAAGAGAGAAGTCGCCTTCGGATCTCCTTGAAGTCCGTTCTCTCTCAACCACTTTCCGAACCTCGACCAATGACAAGCGCCCACTTGTCCTATATCTGTTAAAGCTGCAAGTCAACAACTTTCCAGAAATGGAGGGAAAGGACACTGCTACCATACTTCGAAAGAGCCGTTAGCTACCCAAACGAGAGAGACAAAGGATCGTCGTCTCCAACGGATCTATCCTAATCTCTGCTCTATAAATAGAGGGATAAATCAAATTGAAGCTCACCTAGAACACGAAAAACCAAGAACACACAGAGCATTCAAGAGCAACTCAAAAACGCTTAAGTCTTCCGCAAGTAGTTCGAAGAAACAATCTCCGGCGAAAGACTACATTTCTGCTCATAGGGAACCAAGCTTAATTAGAATCATACAGCCTCTAGTATCCAAGCGACGATACACAAACCCAAAGCTTATACTCAGATGTACGTCGCTCTAGAAGCCAATTTCTTGTTCCCTATCCCTCTAACCTAAGCTCAACTGTTTAAATCTATAGCTTAGACGAAGGAGTTCAGTTCTGAACTGATCCTTATTGTAAAGGACTCCTTCACTGTTGGAGAGTTTTTCAAACACTTAGTTTGATACCTTGTAAACTGAGACTTGCTCGGATAAATCTCAAGACCGGTGTTTGTCCAGTGTACAAACCGACTGAGACTATCTCAGTATAATACATAGCCTCCTGATCTTTCGGGACAGTAGACGTAGGATTGTTGGATCCGAACCACTTTAAAAATCTCTGTGTTCTGTGTTCTTTATTTTACTATTGCTTTGATTTACTGTTCATACTGAAAATATCTTTTAAATCATTCAACTGAGTTTTAGCAAACTTAATCGACTGCACTAATCTACTGAGACTGTTTTGATAAAAACGTTTTCCTAACTCAACTGAATTTGGGCCTACACATTTCCGCACTACTGAACTCTATCTGAACGGTACTGAATTCTGACTCCAAGTCAGCTAGCAGGTCTCAGTCGAGTCAGTCACTCTGCCACACGATTCAGAACAGCTTATCTGGTCAGCTGAACTTGTTCAGTACGACATTCTCCTGAAAATGATTGTTCGTGTTTTAAGTTGAGAAATCAATTTTCAGGTGTATTCACCCCCCCCCCCCTCTACACCTGACGTGCTCTCGAGACCAACAATTGGTATCAGAGCAGGAGTTCTTTAAGACTCTTGTTATTCTGAAATTGGTCTACTTGAACGGATCCAGAAAACGTTTTCACTGCATATCATTCTTCATTCATATCATTATCTATCATGTCTGATATGTCAGGAATCAGGATGGTACCCATGTTCTCAGTAGAGAACTATGGTGTATGGCGGGTCAGAATGGAGGCACATCTGACCTCTCTCCACGATAGCATGGCAGTAGTTTTGGAGGACGGACCTATCATTCCTATGGTCGATAGCGTCGTAGCTCAGGATCCATCACAAGGAGGAGGGATGGTGACCGGGAAGAAGATCCCCAAAGACAGAAGTCTCTTCACTCCTGAGGAGAAGAAGCTTCACAACTTAGACCGCGTCGCCAGAAACGCCATACTGACCACTCTGAGCGATTCTTATTTCGGAAGAGTTCAGGACTGCAAGTCCGCAAAAGAACTCTGGGGTGCTCTAGCGCTACTAAGTCGGGGGACTCAGAAGATCAAAGCGAACAAACTCGCTCTGGAACTTCAGAAGCTGGAGAGATTGTCTCTCATGCCTGGTGACACCATTGAAGATCTCAACGTTCGATTCACTGATCTGATGAACTCTATCAACGGGTTGGGAAAGACATTCTCCAACCGAGAGATGAATCTCAAGATTTTGAGGGCACTTCCAGACGGTCACTGGACTCCCTTTGCTACTTTATTGCGTCATTCTGATTTAGATATTGTTACTCCTGACCATATCTTTTCAGAACTAAAAGCGGAGGAGTTCGAGTTTGGCTTACCTCAAAGGAAGCAGCGAGCTGAAGCTGACACCCAAGTCGACCATGCCTTTAAAGCATCAGTCAGCACAGCAGCTCCGGCGTCTAGCAAGACTGAACCTTCACTCAGTGACATACAAGAAGGAAGTCTAGCCAAGAAGTACGCGTTGCTTGCCGTGAAGTATCAGAAGGAAAAAGAGAAGCGCAGAAAGCTCTCAAGAGTCGTCAGAGACTCTAAGGGTAAGAATGAATATACACCTAAGCGCACTCCTGACTCGCATACTTCTGAATGCAGGAAACAGGAGGACTCAGCTCAGTCGAAAGACAGCGAGAGCAAAGAAGAAAGAGTCACAACCTACTATAACTGCATGAAGCCATGACACTATCGGTGATGGCTCTCTGAGCTCAAGATGCTTGAAAGAGCAAAGACGCAAAGCAAGAAGGGAGAAGTTCATCAAGAAGCGACAAGCATACATTGTCGGTGAACTCTCAGACGACTCAGATGAAGTCGATTCCTTCATGGATTCATCAGACGATGAAGCAGCTTTCATGGCCATAGAGCTTGAAGTTGAAGAAGATGCTGAAAAGTGTCTCATGGCAGGAGAAGAGGATGAGGTAAACTCTCATGCACCATTTAATTCTTCTTCACACTGCACACACGATACTATTTCAAAGTGCGATGAGAATCCGGACGTCGCGATCGCATACGAAGAACTACTCGACGAGCAGATTCGAGATGAGTTTGCGGCTCGAAAAAGACTCTTCAGGAGTTGGATACCCTGAAAGTGGAGAATCAGAGACTTTCTCAGGAGAGTCAGGTTGCTACTGAGTCAGAAGGACTTGTGTTGAGACTCAAGAGAAGATAAACTCTCTGATGGCCAAGTCTCAGCATCAAGAAGATCAGATCTCAGTAATGACCAAAGACTTGACTCAGAAAGATACTGAATTGTGTCTACTGAAGCAAGAGTTGTCAGGACTTCAGACCGAGCATGAACTGCTGAAGAAGAGCGATGATGTCTGGAGGAACTTGATGACAGAGCGGTACATGGGCGCTGAAAAGAAGTTTGAAGCTATGCTAGCAAGCAACAAGCCCAAGCATTGTAAGGAGGGACTTGGATTCAGCCATGGAGCCTCCTCATCTGCCCCCGTACACTCAGAAAATCGGCTAGTTGATAGGTTTGTTCAAGGGGAGACCATCGATGTAGACATACTGAACCCCCTAGCCAAGAACAAACAAAAGATGAAGGCACCTCATCCCAGTTATCAGCACTCTGACAAGAAGATCAGCACCATATCACCCCAGTTCAGTCAAGGGGGAACCAGCAAAGCAAAATGGGCTGATTAGTATGGACCTCAACAGCTGACTCATCCAGCTCAGTATGGGTCATATTATTATGATCCTATAGTCAGGAGAGGATCCAAAAGTCAGAAGAAGAAGAAGAAAGCCGTACAGAAGGCAAAGGTCAGTAGTCTACCCACTCCGAAGATCAGGACTCCCCGAACCTCGAAAAGCCTCGAGAAGTTAGCATCGACTCACCGAGTGGTCAAATATGTTGACAAAAGTGGAAAGAAACTGCCTGAGACCACCAGGGTCGTGAGACAGATTTGGGTTTCCAAAACTAACATCTAAGGACCCAAAATCAATAAAAAAGGGTACCTAAATATAATTCTTTTTTGCAGGTGCACAAGGACCCTTGGTATGTGGACAACGGATGCTCAAGACACATGACGTACTAAAAGGACCTACCGAAGAATTATACTACTGAAGAAGGACCCCGAATCGAGTTTGGAGACAACGCAAAAGGCTATACCAGAGGCTATGGAACACTCAAAGATTGGAACAACAACGGTTCCAAGAGTATCATATGTTGAAGGACTTCAAAGATAATCTTCTCTCTGTTAGTCAATTTTGTGATAACTCGAATAGAGTGATTTTTTACGCTGGTTTCTGTGATGTCATTGATAAATCTATAGGGAAAACAGTGTTATCAGGTTCGCGCCAAAAGAACATCTATGTAGCTGACTGGAACTCAGCTGAACCTGAAGCTTGTTTGTTGGCGAAGAATGACAACAGAACGGGATGGCTCTGGCATAGAAGACTCAACCATCTCAACTTCAAGACGCTCAACAAATTAGCTAGAAACACTCTAGCAAGAGAGGATCGCCGAATAAAGTATTCAAAGAAAGACACTCAGTGTGAAGCATGTCTGAAGGGAAAGCAAACAAGGAATCAAAATCCACATGTTCCATCTCCTTCCACTGATGGAATCCTTCAGCTGCTACATACGGATTTGTTCGGTCCAATCTCTCCGGTGACGATCAGAGGCAAGAAGTATGCATTAGTGGTCATTGATGACTACTCGCGCTACACATGGGTCATATTTATTGCCAACAAGTCTGACGTCAAAACAGAGTTACCAAGGCTTCTGAAAAGGCTCAGTGTCGAGAAGAACACCAAGATCGTCAAGATACGTTCAGATAGAGGAACTGAATTCCTGAATTTTATGGTGGAGGAGTTCTGCAAAGCAGAAGGCATAGATCATGAGACATCTGTCGCGTGCACGCCTCAACAAAATGGGGTTGTTGAGAGGAAGAATCGAACACTCAAAGAAGCAGCAAGAACCCTGCTCGCAGACTCAGGACTCCCAACCAAATTCTGGGCAGAAGCTACTGATACTGCATGTTATACTCAGAACCGATCTTTACTGACAAAGCATCATAAGAAGACACCATATGAACTATGGAACGACATGAAGCCTTCTTTATCTTATTTCCATATTTTTGGGTGTTCGTGTTTTATCTACAATAACGGGAAAGATCAGCTGAAGACTTTTGATAGCAAGTCGGATCGTGGAGTGTTCTTAGGATACTCCCTGGGTCGAAGAAAGCTTTCGAGTCTTTAACTATCGGACCCTTTGTGTGGAGGAAAGCCCTCATGTTGTTTTTAATGAGTTTGCTACTGAAGACAGGAGCAGAAACCCTAAACCTGAATCTGAGGACATCAGTAAGCAGCTACAGGATCTGAGCTTAAAAGATAAAGTTGAAAAGATCCAGCTATGTTGGGATAATGATTCAGATGAAGAAACTGAAGATAAGTCTGCTGAATCTCGGCCCAGCCAGCCAGGCGAGCAACGTATTGACTCTCCTGAACAGAGTCAATCCCAAGTAACTCAGGTCGATGATGAAACCCAAGTGGTAACTGAGTCCCCTACTGAGAATAATAATTAATGGGGAACTAATGATGTTCCTGAGCTAAATACCCCTGAACCTGATCACACTCTTGTAACTGAATTGCTTCAATCTCATAATAGTACAACTGAAATGCCTAACTCAGCTACTATCTGTGTTGAACAAATTTCACATGAAGAGTTGAAACATCGTAGATCGTGGTTGGACGCTCACACTTCTGATTTAATTATTCGAGATCCTTCAGCAAGCGTAAAGACAAGATCCAGATTCTGTCAGGGAGAAAGCGCCTTATATTCCTGCTTCTTGTCTACTGAAGAACCTCAGTCAGTTGAGGACGCACTGAAAGACGCATATTGGATCATAGCCATGCAGGAGGAGCAGAATCAGTTCACGAGAAACGAAGTTTGGGAGCTTGTTGACAGACCCCGGCATCAACATGTAATCGAAACCAAATGGGTCTTCAAGAACAAGCGAGATGAAAACAACGTCATAATATAGTAAGGAACAAAGCAAGACTCGTGGCAAAAGGCTACTGTCAAGCTGAAGGGATAGATTTCGACGAAACGTTTGCTCCAGTTGCAAGATTGGAGGCAATCAGACTATTCCTAGCCTACGCAACACATCAAAGATTCAGTCTATCAAATGGATGTGAAGTCTGCTTTCCTGAATAGCGTGTTGAAAGAAGAAGTCTATGTGGAACAACCTCCCGGCTTTCAGCAGGGAGATCAAGTTTATAGACTCAGAAAGGCTCTGTATGGGTTAAAACAAGCACCCAGGGCTTGGTAGATACCTTGTTTGAGTTTCTTCTTCAGAAAGGTTTTCAGACGGGCACAGTAGACCGCACATTATTCAGCATTCGACTGGAAGACGACATTTTACTTGTGCAGATCTACGTAGATGACATCATCTTCGGCTCGAAGAACGTCATCATGTGTCAGCAATTTGAGAAAATGATGAAGGACAAGTTCGAGATGTCAATGATGGGAGAGATGAACTATCTCCTTGGATTTAAAGTCAAATAATCTGAGAAGGGAACGTTCATCAATCAAGGCAAATACACTTAAGACCTCATCAAGAGATTCAGTTGCACATCCGACAAACCAATCAAGATCCCGATGAACACGAACATGAAAATTGATCTTGATAAAGAGGGAGTATCAGTAGACCAAACTGAATTTCGTGCTATAATTGGTTCTTTATTATACTTAACAGCTACTCGTCCTGACATAACTTATGTTGTAGGTGTCTGCGCTCGATTTCAGGCGAATCCGAAGCAGAGTCACATGGACTCAGCATAGAAGATTCTCCGCTATCTCAGAGGAACACCTAACATGGGTTTATGGTATCCAGCTGATGATAATATTGAACTAACTGGTTATTCTAATGCTGACTATGCAGGATGTAAAATTGATCGAAAGTCAACTTCTGGAACGTGTCAGTTCCTTGGTAGTAAGCTGATTTCATGGTTCTCAAAGAAACAACATTCAGTAGCGACGTCAACTACTGAAGCTGAATACATGGCTACCGGAAGTTGTTGCGCCCAAATCCTTTGGCTGAGACAGCAGCTACGCGACTATGACGTCATTCAGAATGAAGTGCCGATCTTCTGCGACAGTACCAGTGCCATTGCAATCACTCAGAATCTTGTGCTTCATACGAGATGATAGCACGTGGACATCAGACACCACTTCATTCGTGACCATGTCGAAAAGAATGATATCAGGATGGAAAAGACCCATACTGACCGTCAAATGGCTGATATACTGACCAAGCCTCTAGGCGAGCCGATTCGGAAGAACTTTCAGTAGAGCTAGGTCTGCTGGACCCTACTGACTCAAGTCAGTAAGTGGATTCATAAGAGGAGTATTCGAGGAGGGGGATGTTAACTCTCGCATCGAGTAAAATCGCACGTAGAGACTCAAAGAACCATCTACATGAGGTATCACCGACTACGATGTTCGGTTAACGGGTTTGCGTATCTCTACTCGAGAGCCGAACAGCTTATGTGCATTTATGAATCGATTCAAAGATCGTATTCAATGCCTTAGAAAATGTCATTTAATATTAACGGTTTACATTTAATACACGACATTCTATGTAAAAGCATGTTGAACTCTGCAATGCATTAAATGCATGTCGTATCAAGTTACTTCTTTGACTATATACAACTGTATTTTGACTTAGGCGGCTAATATGATCATTGCCTATTTTATAAAACTTAATCCTAGCCGTCCATCTCAAAAAGAGCGTTCAAACTGAACCCTTGATATTTAACAGTTTATCTTCTTCAAGATATATATACACGTTCAAATGCTTGAAACCGCCATTTCAACTCTGCTAATATTCTGCGAACCCTGGATTTTTTGAGAATATCTCCTACCTTGTTACAAAAACTATCCTTTAAAAACTGCTCAGAAAATCCTTTGGTAACTTTCAATGATCATTCAGTATCGTATGAGTTCATTTTTCTTATATCTTATTGGATACTGACTTATACTGTGTTTGCAGATTACGAAAATGACAGGAACACATGTAGACTCTCCTACCGATATGCAAGAGATCCTTGAAAAAGATCGAGTCTGGTGCGAACCGATGATGGAGTTCGATGCTTGTGACCTTGACTACATGGAAGAGATCTTCTTCGCCCTCCGTGAAACCGAGCTGGAAGGTTTTCTGACGAGGAGGCCTTCGTTCTTCCTTCCGCGCCAGGTAGCTGAAGTCTACCTAAACTCAGAGTCCGTAGAGGGAGATATTCGTTGTCGGTTCATCGTCCATTCAGTAGGCGACCCCTCCCGAGACGCTTCTGTAATCAAGCAGATGTCCATACGTGAAGCTCTCCAAAAAAGCTTCAACTTGCCAAACGAAGGATTCACAACAGTGTCTTACAAAGATGACCTCATGGACGAGTACTTGACTGAGTTTTGTGGAAAGCCAACGACATTCAGAGCTGCTTTTCCAAAGAACGCCATGCTCCCTCAATACAGAGCATTGGCTTACATCGTGACTCAACTTCTGACGAGTCAAGCTGGCTCCTTCGATCAAGTGTCAAGGCCTAAGCTTCAACTGATGATGGCCATTCATGACCGAGCCAGAATAAACTGGACTGAATTCTTTCTTAAAGAGTTCATGACGCAGTCGGCTAAATTCGACAAATCATCCAAGCGACTGAGTGTCAAAGGCAAACTTCTATACGAACTGAAGCTCTCTATGATGATTGAAGACTTCTGCGGATCAAAAAGCATCACCTTTGCTGACAAATCATACTTCAATCCAAAGAAGGTCAGATTCCAGAGCAGGGTAGCGGCCCTTCAGTAGATAGGGTTAGGGCCCGCTGACCCAAGGACCGAAACTCAGAAGACCTCCACACCCACTAAAAAGAGGTCCCCTCCCAAGTCAACTCCTAAAACGTCAACCAAGAGGCTGAAGAAAGTCAGTGAGGTTGTGCCGGAGGCAGAGCCAGAGGCTGTGGTTGCTGAGCCTCCTCTGCAGCTGAGGGATGAAACTGAGTCATCCGAGCATACACAGTCAGTGGAGAAGGCAGTCTCCACTGAGCGTGAAGAACCAGTGGACCAAGGGGTCCAAGCTGAAGAGGTTCAAACTCTAGAGAGCCCCTTAGATGTTCCACCTCTCAGCAGTATACCATCTGTTGAGAAGCAGGCGTCTCCAATTGAAGTAGAGGACTCGGAGACCGCCTCAGAATCAGAGTCGATCGGGATGGAGGCCTCAGCTCTCAAATCAAGAGCCTCCCAAGAGATATCTGAAGTGATTCCGGAGATCGCCAGCCACAACGACCTTGTACTACTTGCAAGGCAGGCGAGGCTCCATATGCTGATAAGATTTCAGGAGTGGCATAACCTGAAGAGACTCATCATCCACCACTCTTGCGAACAGCTTCATGAAGAGGAGCTGCTGATCAGGGGGAAGATTGGCTACTCAGAGCCGTCTGACCTCGGAACGCTTGAAGACCTGAGGGCAGCGATGCTCGCAATGTTGAATGATAGACAACCCGTCTTAGGATTCGCTCCCTCAAATGGGTCCGACCCCGACGGTCAGGACCCACCCCGTGATTCAGGCCCTGAGAAGCCTGATGAGGGATCTCAACCGGCCAAGGATGCTCCCACATCAACTGCTGAACCGCCGCTCAGCATCCTTGGACCCGGGCAGTCAGTGGCTGGTACGTCGAAGGCAGCTGATCCTTCTCAGCTCCTTCTTGAGTCTGCTTTCGAAGTAGCGCCCAGCCCGAAGAGCCGACGATAAAAAATAGTGGCCAAGGCGCTGAGGAATCAAGGCACACAAAACCGTCTACTCGCCCGCACCGTCCACAAAACGTGGAGGCAAACCACTGAAGCTCAAAGTGTAGAACTCCAGGGACTCCGTACTGCCATTCATACATCCCCAGTCCCTGACTTCTCAAGCATTCTGACGAATGCACTTGCTGCACAGAAAGCTGAATTTGAAGAACAGCTGAAGACGATTCAGGCTGGCCAAGCTAAATTGCTGAATGACTACAAGGCCACACATACAGCACACACTGAATCCGTCACCACCATCTCTCAAGCCGCTGACCTTAGACTGCAGAATATTCAGAAGGCGATTGAAGAGAAGGTGGAGAAACAGCTAAAAGAATTCCAGGCAGCAGCTGATCTCTCTCACAAGAAGTACAGCACTCAGCTCACAGATGAGAAAAACGAGTTGCATGAGAAGCTGACCAAGCTGCACAATACACTGGATGATCTCTCTGAAGCTTACAAAAGCTTGGACAGAAAGGTGTCAGTTCCACCCCCTACCCGATTTGCTGATGCCAAAAAGGGGGAAGGAATAATAGAAAAAGGAGCTAAGGAACTGATATTGAAAGCTCCGAAGAGAGCAAGGACAGTGGCAGGGGCGACTCAGACTCAGACATCTGCCCCCACTGACCTACTCAGACTGGCGAGGCCCAGGGTGTCTCAGCAGCAGGAGCTGTAGTGCCTGCTGAGACTGGCCCAAGCGGCTCAGGAGCCAAGGAAGTCGCGACTCAGGCAACCCAAACACCCTCTGATATTATTAAAGAGGTTGCTGAGTACGCTGACGAGGAGTCAGAAGAGGATGAAGCTCCTCTACCTCCTCCAGTTGCCGGGAAAGGCAAAAAGGTACTGAAGCTTCCTACCCTCCCTCCAAGAAGAAAGGACCCAGGAGGTATATCACTCCGGAGAAGGAAGCTCAGATAGCTGCCGATGAGAAATTGGCAAGGGAAATAGCTGAAGCTGAAGCTGCGAACAAGCCTAAGAAGAAGCTTGCTAAAGGCAAGACAAAGGCTCCAGCTGGAGGCAAAAAGGCTAGATCAAGGCTGCCTCCTCGGACACTGAAGCTCAGCTATGAAGCTGACAAAGAGAAGGAGAAGGAGCAAGAAGAAGAATAGCCTCTAGGGCAAGAGGGCACATCCAAGGAAAAATCCTCCACACCTGCTGACTCAGAAGAAGAACAGCCTCACAAGCCCTCCTATGTTGCCTCGAAGACACAAGAGCATGAAATGGATGAGATATGGGCTCAGATGGAGAGGTACTTGTACAGAGGAGAAGAGGCCAGACAGATTGAAGTAGCCAGAGAGAGGATAAGGCTTGCAGATCTTGAAGCTCTTAGGCTGAAAGCTGAACAAGAAGCGAGTCATAGGATCCCTGAGAAAGCTGACATTCCTTACAGATACAGGAAGTTCAGGAAGCCTACTGATCTCAAGACTCACAGATGGCCAAGAGTAGATGAGTGGATGCCGTGGGAAGTTACTCGGAGGTAGGAAGCACTGAAAGCTGAATTTATCAAGAGGAACTATTTCTGGAGATTCTGGGCTGAAAAGCACAAGTCAGTGGCCTTTGCTGAATGGATAATGAGAGCAGATCTAGAGATGTATGCCAGACTGCAGAAGGCTATCAAGGACAAAGTTGATGTCAGAGTGCCAGCTCACAGAATCCTGCCGCCCCCACTGAGACTAGACGGATCTGTTCATTATGGAGTGATAGAGAAGGAAGTGAAGGACGCTGCTGAAGCCAAATTCTTAGATGAAGAAGACCCAGCTGACTTCGCTGAGATACTGAAGCTGAGGAAGGTCACTTACCGGATGTATGGACTGCCTCTTCCTGAAACTCAATCAAAGGACTTCAAAGACAGGATTAAGCAGTTCAGATGATTCTTGCTTCTGTATTTCTCTGTATCTTTCTTTTGCTCTTCTTAGTATAGCAGATGATGTATTTGTACTGAATTGCTTACATATATAAAACATCTCTGTTTTGGCTTTGACAATTCCTTATTATCTGAATAACCTTGTTTGTTTATGCTTAGCACTCAGAATCACTGAAGTGATTACTGACTCACACACTCACTGTTGTTATTTATTGTCAGTTTTTGCTTAGCTAGATTCTGATAGATTGGTTAGTGTTTGGGGGAAAATGTTGCTAGAAAGGGAGAAAATGTTGATTAGATTCTGTATAGGTTCTGATTTTCTGCCCTGAACCCCTCAGTAGTCTAGGACTTGAAGAACAACTCCACGGATCCTACCTGTAATATTTGTAAGGAGCTCTGTTTCTGATAAGTCATTGTGTTAAGTTGTTAGTTTTTGGCATCATCAAATAGGGGAAAATGTTGGGTGATGATTCGGTCCCCAAAGAACAAAGACAAAATGTTGGGAAATGATTCGATCTTCTCGGTTGATAATTAACTCAGTAGCCTTGTGCTCTGAAAACGTACTGAAGATTTGAAGATCCCAAAACCCTAACTTGATTGATGAACCATTCAGTTGTAATCTGTTTTGGTGTTGTCTCCGAGGTTTCGGGACTCGGCAGACACTCTGCATCCGGTTCGGGCGCCGTAGATTACCCGCCTCGGCACCGAAGTAGAAGACTCGGTGATACTTGGACTCGTAGGAGCAAGATAATCGAAAGGAGTCGGTGAACCGAACTCGGCGGGAATAGTTCACTAAACTCGAGCTGATCTTCGTAGAGCCGACTCGACGAGGAGCATGCTATCGAATCAGAAATCGACTCAAGAATGGCCGGACAGTCTTCCGACCGTCGATTCTCTAAAGTCAAATCGGCGAGTCAATACGAGGAAGAGAGAAGTCGGCTTGGATCTCCTTGAAGTCCGTTCTCTCTCAACCACTTTCCGAACCTCGACCAATGACAAGCAGCCACTGTCCTATATCCGTTAAAGCTGCAAGTCAACAACTTTCCAGAAATGGAGGGAAAGGACACTGCTACCATACTTCGAAAGAGCCGTTAGCTACCCAAACGAGAGAGACAAAAGGATCGTCGTCTCCAACGGATCTATCCTAATCTCTGCTCTATAAATAGAGGGATAAATCAAATTGAAGCTCACCTAGAACACGAAAAACCAAGAACACACAGAGCATTCAAGAGCAACTCAAAAACGCTTAAGTCTTCCGCAAGTAGTTCGAAGAAACAATCTCCGACGAAAGACTACATTTCTGCTCATAGGGAACCAAGCTTAATTAGAATCATACAGCCTCTAGTATCCAAGCGACGATACACAAACCCAAAGCTTATACTCAGTTGTACGTCGCTCTAGAAGCCAATTTCTTGTTCCCTATCCCTCTAACCTAAGCTCAACTGTTTAAATCTATAGCTTAGACGAAGGAGTTCGGTTCCCGAACTAATCCTTATTTAGAATGACTCCTTCATTCGTTGGAGAGTTTTTCAAACACTTAGTTTGATACCTTGTAAACCGAGACTTGCTCAGTATAAATCTCAAGACCGTGTTTGTCCGAAGTACAAACCGACTGAGACTATCTCAGTATAATACATAGCCTCCTGATCTTTCGGGACAGTGGACGTAGGATTGTTGGATCCGAACCACTTTAAAAATCTCTGTGTTCTGTTTTCTTTATTTTACTGTTGCTTTGATTTACTGTTCATACTGAAAATATCTTTTAAATCATTCAACTGAGTTTCAGCAAACTTAATCGACTGCACTAATCTACTGAAACTGTTTTGATAAAAACGTTTTTCTAACTCAACTGAATTTGGGCCTACACATTTCCGCACTACTGAACTCTATCTGAACGATACTGAATTCTGACTCCAAGTCAGCTAGTAGGTCTCAGTAGAGTCAGTCACTCTGCCACACGATTCAGAACAGCTTATCTGGTCTACTGAACTTGTTCAGTACGACATTCTCCTGAAAATGACTGTTCGTGTTTTAAGTTGAGAAATCGGTTTTCAGGTGTATTCCCCCCCCCCTTCTACACCTGAACGTGCTCTCGGGACCAACATATCGGTTCTATTTTACTCGTTGAATCAATGATAACATAATTGAATTATTCCAGGTGGATAATTTTGTAAACTTTTGACAAATTAGCCTAAATAATCTTCTAATTATGAAACTTTGGTCGAATTTGTTTTTAATATTCTAGATTTAGTTTTCAAGTTCCCAAATTATTAAAAATTGGATGAATTTATTATTTTGATAACTTTTCTACAATCCAAAACATTACCTGTAGGTATGGTCAACACTGGAGTAGTTGTAAGACATTCTTTCAATTTCTCAAAACTTTTTCTGGCAACTATCTGTTCAAGTGAAAGGAACACCTTTCCGCAATAGTTTTGTTAATGGGGCAACAATTAAGGAAAACTTTTCAACAAATCGCCGATAATATCCTGCTAAACCCAGAAAACTACAGACTTCATGAATATTCTTCGGACGTTCCCACTTAATTACTGCTTCAACTTTTTGTGGATCAACTTTAATACCATCCCCCGAAACAACATGTCCCAAAAATATAACTTGTTCTAGCCAAAATTCACATTTACTTAGTTTTGCGTACAACTGTTTCTCACGCAGAATTTGTAACACAATCCTCAAATGTTTTTCATGTTCTTCAGCCATTTTAGAATAAACCAAAATATCATCAATGAAGACTATCACAAATTTATCCAAGTACGGCCTAAAAACATCATTCATTAATGCCATGAAAACTGCAGGTGCATTCGTCAAACCAAAAGGCATCACCAAAAACTCATAATGACCATACCTTGTTCTAAAAGTTGTCTTCGAAATATCAGTCTTTGAAATCTTTATTTGGTGATACCCTGACCTCAAATCAATTTTTGAGAAAAGCCGGGCACCCTGCAACTGATCAAATAAATCATCTACCCGAGGTAATGGATACTTATTCTTCACTGTTACTCTGTTTAGCTGTCTGTAATCTATACAAAGTCTCAAGGTACCATCTTTCTTTTTAACAAACAATACTGGGTGCGCCCCCATGGAGACATACTTGGGTCCGATATATCCTTTATCTAATAGCTCGTGCAATTGCTTCTTTAACTCTTGCAACTCAATAGGAGTCATTCTATATGGGGGAATTGAGATTGGTGTAGTACCTGGTTGTAATTCAATGGTGAAGTCTATGTCTCTATCCGGTGGTAAACCCAGTACATCATCTGGAAACACGTCTGGATATTCTTTAACCACAGGAATGTCTTCAAGTTTCATTCCATATAATTTAACATCTATTACATAAGCTAAATAAATTTCACAACCCTTCTTGATCATCCTCGTGGCCGTAGCAGCTGATATAGTATACACAGGCATACTTTCTATAACCCCTTTAAATATTATAAGCATCTGTTTTGAGGGTCTAAGCTCAATTTCTTTGGTACGACAATCAATCTTTGCATGATATTCTGATAACCAATCCATTCCCAAAATTACATCAAAATCCTTGAACGGCATAACCAACAAAGTAGCCCAAAATTATGTGTCCTCAATTAATATTTTACACTCATGACATACAGTATTAACTACCCTACCTCCAACTGGGGTTTGAACAAATACATCGTAACCCAATGGTTGTTGATTATTATTTGTGCGTGATGCAAATGCTTGTGATATAAATGAATGTGCTGCCCCGGGATCAAACAAAGCATAAGCATTTATTCCAAAAATAGAAATGGTACTTGTAACCACATTTGGTGCTACTCTTGCTTCTTCATTTGTCATTGCGAAAACTCGGGCTTGTGGCGATACTCTATTAATGTGACTTGCTACTGAACTAGCGCCTCTTCCAACGCCAAATTTCCCTCGACCCCTACCTCTATTTGTTATAAATTCATTTCTTCTGGCTTGATCGACAATAGGCTCTTCTAGGGATCTTGGACAATTTCTAGCTATATGTCCGGGTTCACCGCATCTAAAACATTTTCCTGTTAATAGTCTACATTCTCCATAGTGATTTTTCCCACAGTGCACACAAGTAAAGATTGTTGGTGTAAAACCCACACTCTGACTTGCCGGAGCTCTAGCCTTAGAAGTATTTCCCATGGAACCCCTTAGATTACTTCTTTGGAAGGAGGTGGAGAATTCCTTTTTATTGTGCTAAAAATAATAAATATCATAAGGGGCTTTTCCGCTTTTCAAAATAACGTTTACCAAGGAATTTGGTTGAATTTACAAAGTTTGAGCACTAATTTAATCAAATAAAATTAAAATATATGATTATTTTATATATTTTGCTTAATAATCACCACAATGAAATTATTGAATAATGTTTCGAATTTAGTAAGACATTAATATGCTTGTATTTATATTGTTTGTGTGTATATATGCCTCTTTGATTAATATATTTATAGATTCCGTATAAATTAGCGATTATGGTCCAGGAACATTTTATAATTGCTGAAATTGATCCTTAAATTATGTATAATTGGTGAATCTAGTCCTTATGGAAGCAAATGGTCTAAAATAACCTTTCATTTTTAATTCAAAAAATTGCCAAAAATATATTTTGAAGAAACTAGCCCTCAAACTTTTATAAACTTAGCGGAATGGTCCCTGAAAAAAATATAATGAAAATACCTTTATGATATTTTATATTTATAAAAATATACATCGTTGACTAACTGTTGACTAACACGAAAATGTTAATGGAAAGACAAATTCGGCTAAACTTTAATAATTTGATGATCTAGAAACTAAAAATAAAAGATTATGGACCAATGCAGTAAAAACTTTATAATTTGAGGACTATTTAGACCAATTGCCTAAATTTTATATTGTACATTTTTATCAAACAATTAAATTGGTTAGGGTGAAATCGGCTGAATATTAATTTTAGCTCGCCTATATTTTGATCTAAAATAACTCTGCTAGATTTACTTACTTATATTTTATATTTAGATTGTGTGTGTTAATATGTAATTAGTGAGCTATTTTATTTGAGCGCCAACGGCCCAACTGTAGTAGTTTAGATGAATTATGAAACAAGTTGGTGTTTAAGAATTTAAATTAAATTCAAAGTCCTATGACTAATGCGTATCTAATATTCCATTAGGTGAAAAAATACAAATAGAAAAATGTAACAAGAAAACCTTTTGATTTTATTAGTAAGTTTTTGTTGGTTGGAAATCCGCAACCATTATGATAAATAAATCTTGTTCATGCTAGCATGCATACTATGTCTATTAGTTAGGTTTTTCTATATGACGAGTGAATTATGCAGCAACCGCTATCTAAGATGCACATATAGTAATTTTCACTTGTGCAATAATTTATAAATTACATTATATTAAAATATGTGATGGATTCACACATAACGATATTAGTGAATTTTTAATCCGTGACATTTAGTCGCAAACACATTAACTATGATAAAATCCATCTTTTGGGAATTTAATTAGTGCATAGCCTGAGTCGGATCCTACAAGCACAAGAGTTGACATTACTATCAATCACATATTATTATCCTGAAGAGTTTTGAGTTGGTAATATTTTATTAATGAATTACTATATGTTCAAAATAAAAATGCAACCGGAGTGGATGAATAAATAAACTTTTTTTAGAAATAAATAGGAATGCATTGAGTAAGTTCCCGAATTTATTATCAACCATCAAACATTTCTAAATGGAATTTCTAGGAAATTTAATGCAATCTTGCTAAGATATTCCTGGAAATTCTGTCTAATTTGACTAAAATGCTTTTGGTTCAGAATATTTTTCAAAACTTTATTTATTTCAGTTGAGATATTTCGCAGAAAATTATATTTAGAAATTTAACACAACATCAGAAGACCACTTGAAATTAATAAATATAGGTAAAACCTCTTATGGTTTGCTTCTATGTTGATGAAATTTGCACAAGTAATTTTCATTTAGGCATCATTTCTTTTAGTAATACTATTATTTGAACTAAAATTCTGATGTCTCTTCAAAAATACATAATTTTTTTCCCTAAGCGGCCCAGTGTTTTCTTACGGCCCAATACTAAATTCTCATGGACTCAAATTAATTCCAATTCGAGTAAAAAAATTCCATCAGAAATTCCCACCGCAAACAAGGCGGTGCGGCTTCGAAGACGACCGTCCGTACGGTGAGCTTGGCGCGCACCTCGTTCGGTTCGTGCTTTTTTCTCCATTCTCCTATCGTTTCCGCCGGAACATTTATTGTTTTTTGGAGGAAATCTTGCCGACGTTTTGGATGTTTCTATGCTAAAATACAACTAAACAAACGAATTATATGCATAAATGAGCGAAAATAGTGAATGATATAGTGAGTAAAAATTTTACGCATTCTGTTAGTGAATCCGTGTTGCTTGCGTTGTGTTTTGGATAACGCGCTTGCATTGATCCGTCTCATTGTTCACGATTTCATATTTTCATCCATATTATCGGTTGCTCCGTTTACTTTTGAGTATCTTGGGAAGTTTATTTATACTGTGCTTACTGTTGCAAAGTTGTTGGGGAATATTTTGTTTGGTGCAACATGATGGCTATTTAGTATAGGCCATTTAACATTGCTGTTTTATTTCGTGTAGGTTTCGAGTTTCTTAATCATGGCAATGGATGAAAATCCAGTACATAGGCGAACTTCAATATCCAAGCATGGGTATTACGATCTGTCTCATGTTTCTCCATTGGTCTTCTTGTATCTCCTTAAAGAATGTTATTCTTATGGTAGGTCTGGTATCCTATTATTATTAATCTGGGAATTCTTTGGTTTAGAGTGTCTTATGAATGTAGCACTTTGATTTGTATTTATACCTAGTTGGCTGATTATCTTATCTTCATCAGAGTACATTTTGTTTAGTCTCAAATCGGTATTTAGATCATTATTCATGTTTTTACCTGTAAAGAAATTAAACATGATAGCTGTATGATAATATGATATGGTGACAATGCTAAAGTTGTGATTGAATCAAGAAGGAAATTTGTTCCTTTTCATGCTTATTGTGAGTATTTGTATTTTGATTAGCTGGTCATGTCTTATTTGATTGTTCTAAAATTCAACTTTAAAACTTTGCATTTTATGAACTATTATTCTTACTTTTAGAGTTATTAGGTTTTTCAGACGAGCAACACCAACAACCTTTATCACGAGAGTTGGATTAAACCAGTACTGGACCAATTCTGAGGCTCAATTCTTGCCAATATATTCGACTTCATTAGGTCATTAATTCGAGAAGTACAAATGAAGTACTTAAAGATATTGTGAAAAAAAGATGCAGCCCCTGAAAATTTCGTACTAGCTTGAGAATATGAAGTTACTAGCTTAAGTTTTTATTGTCCGTAAAGTTATTTATAATGTTTTGGTGGTTAATATTCTGAATAAGATGAAGTAGTACTAATTATATTCATTATTACTATGTTTTTACTAGTAAACATAGCAACCACGCATATGCTTCTGAATCGAGCATATGAAATGACCCAAAGATTATTCACTAGTGAAGCTTGGACAGTGAATCATTTTTGGGCTGCCATGTCCAGTATTTACTTATTGGGTTAGTTTCTATATATGAACATTAACTCATTTTACAGGAACTTGCAAAGCAACTGTAAAGTTCCGTGCATTACAACAGCAACTTTGTCTAGTTTTTCTCAATAATTGCCAAGTTGGACCAGCTACTTTGATTGCTCAATGCCTCTACATATTGCCTATATTTGAATCATCCTGTGAAGGCCTCAGCCATCTGGTTATATCGGCTCTTTGTCATTTCTCAAAAAAAGGAAGCAATGATGAAGACGTAATGAGAGCAAAAGTGTATGCTGCCAAGTTATTTCTTCACACTTTTAATGGTACTGTAGCACATGGCAATGGGATTCTAGTGAAGATTGTTCAAGCTTTCAAAGTCAATTTAATGGATGTTGATTGCGCGCTACGTGATTTATCGATGAAGAGCAATCTTAAAGACGGTTCAGCAAAAGAAGTGGTTGAACAATATGTTAACAAGCTGATGGAACTCCATTCATTTATGACTGCTGTTGATCTGTTAATACACTTCTCTATCTGCGATGCTGCAGAGTCATATTTACGGAAAATGATTGAGTGCCAACAAATGAAAGCAGCAGATAAATGGGCGGCATATTTAGGGAAGCCAATGCTTTGTTTACTCGTCCAGGAATATGTTGACCAGAAACTACTAGAACCTGCATATGATATTATAAAGAAAAATAATTTGCGCCAGGAATTCCCCGAACTCCATCATCAGAGTAAAGAAAGGCAAGAAAGCTTTTGTTCTTTTTTTCTGTCTCATTTACTGGTTATTACCAATCATCTTCCTTGATTAGAGGGGTTCAAAAATTTGATAGATTACCTTTTTTTTTTTTTTTTCATGATTACAGCTCACTGAAGAAGCTAGCAGAAAAAGGTGTCTGGGAGATAGCAGAAATAAGAGCTAAAGGTGATGGAAAACTTCTTGAATATTTGGTACGTGACTTTGGTGCAAGGTGTCCAGTTATTCTGTGGATATTGCTGAATTCACTTTTTTCGTTATGTGGTAGATACACATCACTTTGTTTGGTGGTCGCATGATGCTAGCTTTGTCTAAACTATTTCTTCTAGTTAATGTTTTTAAGTTCATACATATGCCTTCCTCGAAGTCAATGTAAGAAGGAGAATTAAAAGTCACAATGTCGTTGTCTGTATGATACAGTTGCCTATATTGTTTCCTATGAAGGGGTTTCTAACTTCGGATAAACTGGATTCACTTGTCTTTTTTAGATAGTAAAAAAAAAAGGAGCAAATTAAATGAAAAGATGATTTGTTTTAGTTTGCATATTAGGTCTACTTAGCCATGGAAGCTGGCTACTGTGAAAAGGTGGAAGAGCTCTGTGATCGCTATTCCATCAAACGTTTCTTTGACTCTGAAGGTATGCTTCTAGAAATATCCATATATGTTTTAATACCGACTTAATGAGAATATCAATCATACGAACAGAAGGAGAATCTGTTAATGCGTGTTCCACCTACTTGATTCACGTACCACCTTTCTGTACGTCTAAATCTGATACCTGCTTTTGCGCTATCTTCTTATCAAATGTGGTACGAATGGGCACCTCCTATCCTGATTCTGTTCTAGTCAGTTAGTTCTGTGAAATATTCCTGAAGTCGTCCCAATGCTGAGTTGGTCTATTTGGTAATGAAAGAATAGGCGGACTTTTAGGAATCCATTTATGAGGTCCGGGAGGATGAATTTGGGGGGTGCCTGGTCAATTTCAAACCGGCAAGTTTTAAAGCTTTCCTTGCACTTGATACTATTTGACATCAGGGCAAGTGTGAGTTACTTGTCTCCGTTTTGTTTGAGATCATGTGAGATTGTGATGTGTTACGTATCGGGTTTCCTTCGAGGGGAAGGAGCTCTCCATATCTCTTTCAAAAGGAAACATGCTTCATTTTATCCATTATAATTTCTTACGTAAAGGCCCTATTTATACGACTACAATATAGTAAACCCAAAATTAAACTAAACTAGAAATAATAAAAATGAAGTAATATCCCTTTCTTATCAGATTCCCATACCCTTTTCAATTAAAATTTGCGATATTGATAAAACATCTTTATTTCCTACATAAAGAATTGAGTCATTGTGTAGAAGCTTGATCAAATGAATACCATTGTGATTCATTCTGAAGTTTTTTCTGCAAATCAATACCTTATCTTGAGTCTCTTTGGATATTTTCTGAGAATAGGCTATTGATGGAGAATGTAAACAGTCCTTGAGCACTGGCTTATGAGTTTTATTGGTGCACACTGCACACTTTTTATTTGACCATTCACGCGTGTGTGTATGTAAAATGATTGAGGTATTGCATTCCAATTTTTGGGGAATATTCTGTATTTCCTCTCTTATGTGTAGTTGGGTACATAAAACACAGAATTGTATCCGGTGCTGAAGATGAGACCTAGAGTTACTCATTTCAGAATGTATGTAACGCTTGATCTTTTCTTTTTGAGATGTTTAAGCCGTGGATGTCTTGTCTTCGAGGTCTCTTCTTGTATTCCCATCAGCTTTGAATATAATAATTCTTCTTAATCTTGTAAAGTTATTACAGCGATGTCGATATGCAGTGGGTCTCATTTAACTAATGAGAAAAACTTAGATGTGTTTCTGGGAAGGAAAGACTTGGTTTAATGGAGTGAAAACATGCATTGCCGTTGTCTTGTTGGCCATCAAAAGTTTATTTGTTCTTTGTCCATGGCTGGATCTGATTATGCCCTTCTGATTCTTAAAGTTAATATTTATGCAGGCCATGCACCATTTATCTTTTGTTGTCTGATAACAAAATGCAATTTCTTACAGAGCCCAAATCAGATCTTCTGCATCGTCGCTATTTAAATCTTCATGAATTGGGTATTGAGGATGTCTTGTGGGTGGATGGAGTCAAAAGTTTGCACGACGCAATAAGTTACTTTGAGAAATGCAAAGTTGTTGGTCTCGACTGTGAATGGAAACCTAATTATGAAAAGGGCAGCAAACCGAGTAAGGTGAGCTTATTTTTTCATCATCATCATTTGGTGCAAGTTTCTTGACCTGGCTTATCTGTCTTTGTAATTGATGTACAACATCCTTCTGACTTTTCTAAAATTTAAACTAGGTGTGATTTGTTTCTTAATAGATATTTTTACCATCTAATTCGGATTTTTGATATTCATCTAAGTAAGGCTTGGAAAATGCTCTTTTAATTTTAAGAGCTCAGAAAGCTTGGTGAAGTTTTAAGTTTGAAGATGCAATAACTTGAGCAACAATTGACTTGTGGATTACTTGCATCTGCTATAAGTGGGTGCATGAGCTGTTGAGCATTCACTGGCAGCTTTTATATTAGATCATAGATTGCAAACACATATATGAGAAGAAACACTTAAAGTTATGAGTAAGTAATTTCCAATATATCCTTTGGTCTTCCAGGAATGCTGGGGTTATTTCTCTTATAATCTTTTTGTATTGTGGATGCCAGTTTGAAAGTTAGATTCATTTTTATTCTAGTAGCAAATAATTTGACTCATTTATCTCAAGAATTTATATTGTCTTAGAATATTTAGTGTATCTGCTAACTTTTATCAAATACTGCAGGTCTCCATCATGCAAATTGCATCTGAGAAGAGGGTTTATATACTCGACCTTATAAAGCTGTATGAAGATGTACCGAGTGTTCTGGATGAATGCCTTGGCCGCTTATTGCACTCTTCGAGCATTTTAAAACTTGGTAAATAACTTCATACGCTTTCGTCCACGTCTTGTCATGGATGACCTCTTGTTATGACTTCTCTCAGATATACCGAACAAAGAGAGAATGGATATTAGTGGTTAAAAGTTTCAGATAAAAAAGGACAATGGAGCTTCTTCACGTATTGATAAGTTGGCCGAGTTCCCGTATTTATAGTTTTGCTGAATGATCAATTTTATAAAATACTAAGGCATAAAGTACGCGATAGATGTGGCTGTTCTTATTTAAATCGGTTTAAAAAAATATCAGTTGGAAAATACAATACTAATCCAGTTATTACATAATGCATAATCTATTAGAATGTTAGAAGTATCCTGGCGTATATGCTTATTTTCAGTGGCATTGTTATGCGCCTCGTTTTTCTCAGTGATGTTTTTTGTTTTGGTTTTTATTTGTTTAATACTTTGTGTTAAGATGTTGCTTTTGGTAACTCTTTTCCTTTTGAATTCAAGGCAACATATAATGTTTTTATGGCTTTCCAAGTTTTTGTAGGTTTTTCTTGATCCACTAGTGGAATGAGATAAAATCTAAACTATTGACTACTTTAAACTGCAGGATACAATTTCCAATGCGATGTCAAGCAGCTCACAAGTTCATATAAAGACTTGAGTTGTTTCAAGCACTTTGAGATGCTGCTTGATATCCAGAATGTGTTCAAAGAACCAAGAGGTGGTCTTTCTGGTCTAGCTGAGGTAAATTTAACTAGCCAGAGGCATGTTTATACATATGTTGAGCTGCCATCAATAGTCAAAGGACTTGATTTTCTTTATGCTATTCTGTTGTTGGTCTCAAACAGAAAATATTGGGCATTGGTCTCAATAAAACAAGACGAAATAGCAATTGGGAGCAGCGACCTTTAACTCATTATCAGGTAGGTTCTTTTGCATTTAGGATAGCTATAATTTCTCATGTCAACTTTACATGTTTTGCGGACGTAATGTTCTATTTGGCAATAATACCAATGTTAACACAAGATCATTTCCAAGGCATAGAACAAAGTAATAAGGTAGTGTTTAAATTTAAAAAAAAATACTCGACTCCAGCATGTGATAAAATATAATGTAAATGATCCTATCTTTATTACTTGCCGAAGCCTAAGTGTCATAATAGATGAATTACGTTACGTGTGATGAGTTTAAAAGGAAGTATGAAAGAGAGAGAGTTTGAATGAACTCCCATCAAAATAGAGGAACCTCTAGACGTATCAGGAAGTTGATGCGGCTAGCTTTGATTTTTTCTTTCTTTCATTAAGCTAGTGTCACCATGATGAGGCTTGTTAAATTGACCCAACTAGTGCAGCTTAGGGTTCTTGTGCAGCTTCCTCGATGCACAGATGACCTTTGCAGATTAATAAATTAGATAGATATAATTTAAAATTATAAAACTAATACAGTAGCATATCAGAATGTTGGTTGTAGAATGCTGCAAATATTATACTAAACCTTTATTTTCCTTCAAGAGTTGTTTGAATTAAGACTGTCATTTATGGATTGTGATTGCAGCTAGAATATGCTGCTCTTGATGCTGCTGTTCTCCTCCACATATTTCGGCGGCACGTCCACCCTGCAGGCTCCTCAGATTCAAATGCCAAGAACGGGTGGAAGTCATACATAGTATGTATCTCTCTTCTTTTTATAGTGTATCGAAATTAGCATCTGATTTGTGTTATTGGGAGAATTGCTGCTTTAGTAGTTTCTGATTCGTCCAACAACCTAAGCAGATGCCCAGAAAGGATGCTAAAGACGGAGAGCAGGAAGATCAGGAAAATTGAGCATTAAAGATGTTGAAGCGAAAGAGAACCCCCAGTATTGTACAGAGCTCATTACCAAATGCTAAAGTGTAAAGTTTTCAATTTGAAAAAGGTAGAATAGACTCGTATGATCCTTCTCTAACTAGCCAGCCCTTTTGCTCAGACATTCACCTTGTATACACTTAACCCATTCTAACTCCCAAATGATGAAACTTATCACACCGGCTTAACATTGCGTTTCATCTTTCTACAGCAGAGTGATGAAATTATAAGTCTAAGCCGTATTCATTTGGTTATGGATGTACCAAGTGTGCAAGTGTGATTGAAGGCATTTTAGAAAAGAAAAGAGAGAGAGAGAGAGAGAGAGAGAGAGAGAGGGTTTTGAATGTCGCATGCTTGCATAAAAGGTAACTCTTGTATTATTTCTCTCTCATAATAATCCATTCATGTTAAAAGTTCCTCCAACATTTCAATGTTTCAAGAGAAATATACAGACAACGAGAGAAACCCTGACAATTTACTTAAAACCAATGGTTACTTAACATTACAACCACGATAATAATATAATCCAATAAATTCACATCCTGATTGAGACAAACGACAAGAAAGCACTACTGGAAAGGCAGGACTAACAACGAAACGTAGACACCCAATTCAAACACGATCACCTTGCAACATCAAAGAAAAGGAGCATTATGATCTGCTAATTAAAGTATAACGAACATAAATGTGTAAAATGTTCGAGGACTATTTATGCGAATTTGTATGCACGAAAACGATGATGATATTTTTGTCATTATAACTAACGGGGACTCCTACCTTACCTACAGTCTACAGAGTAACATTAAATAAATGTGGAAGAAATAATATAAAGCTGGGGCATCAGCTATAGAGATTACATTGATCATTATAAATGCACCCAATGCATTATTGCTTTACTACATTATTATATTCATACCTTTAATAGAAAAACAAAAAAGAGTATCTCGAGATTTTTATTTGATGTGATTCTTAAACTTGTCTTTCACAAAGACTGGAGTAATTTACGGTAAAGAACAGAGAGGGAATCACAAACAGAGTGAATTTAAAGTGAACATATCCTAACGACTGAAGTCTGGAATGATGTTTAATTTACAATAACATTTGATCTTAAAAAAAGATGATAAAATTGGAAAGAGCACAAAAATTCCCCCAAATATGTCGATTTCTTGCACATATTTAGTGAGTTTTAGTTTTAATCAACATCTAGAGAGATGAATCAAACTAAAGCGTAGAAATAAGAAGAGAATAAGTAATTACCATTTTGGACGAATCCCTACTTGGTGATTGCATATACAGCATAGATTATTCCAGGAATGTAACCGAAGAGCGTCAACAACAAGCAAATCCAGAACTCAACCTTTACCAATTTTGAAACACCAGAAAAAGCAACGTTCAGAGAAAAAGGAAATTCAATAAAACTCCAAAAAAATAAAAAATAAAAAATAAATTACCCCGCAGCCAAACTTGAGGAAAACACCGAGCGGCGGCAGAAGTATGGCGACGATAATGTCGACGAAAGTCGCTGTTCCCATATTTGATTTCGAAGAAGAAACAGGAGGAAATGTTGAGTAGAAAGAGAGGAGGGATTAAGTGTGTGTTAGGAGGAAGTTACTGCTCGATTTATAGGAGGGAGGAAGGCGTACACGTAAGGAGAGGGAGTGGATGCCGCGTCGTTATCTCATTGGCCGAACTCGTCGACATCCTAAATGCTACTTTCCATATTACTTTAAATCCGAAAATTATTTTACTTAAATATTTTAGATCAAATGATTTGATCTTTTTATACGTTTATATAAAACTTAAATATCAATGCTAACTATGTTAGCGCAATATTTACGAGATTGTTATAAACTATATGAAATGAGAGAATAATAGAGAAGACGGAAAATAAATGTGTATTATTATGGGGGTGAATACTTCTATTTATAGAGTACAAGATAGACTACTAGAGTTTAGATATAGTCATCATATATATAGTAAATCTTATCTACAGCACTGAAAAATCCAATGAGATAAAAATTGGTTGAAGGAAAAAGAGTACAGCTACTCCACCTCAATATAATCATTCTTGATCCTTAAGTCGGTGCATATCGATCTTGTGTATCAATTTCTTGAATGTTAACGTTGTTAATACCTTTGTAAAAGAATCCACTAGATTGTCACTTGAGCGAATTTCTTGGATGTTGATGTCGCCACTCTTTTGGAGATCATGTGTTGCATTGACTCTTTTATGAATCAATCTCAATGACTAATTTACTTGTGTGTTGCATTGGATGTCTCGTTAAAAACCTTAACTAAGAAAACTCTTTGGGAAAAAAACTTATAAAGGAAAAAAAAGTACAACCATTTGACCTTCAGGATTATTTACAATTTGTTACTCCCCCTCAAGATAACAATCTTCAAGATTATCTCCAAGTCTACACTAATATGTGTAACACAAGTTTAATTATCATCATAGATAATAGCATGTTTGTCTCGGAGATAACAAATGATGGTCAATACCATTTCAAATCCTCAAATTGCACATAAGTAATGAACTTTTGGTTCTAAAACATCTTTGTTATCTTCTATAGGTCTAAATGAGTCTCCATCTACTTCAAGTGATTGAATAAATCATTAGGTAGCTATGTAGATGAAATACAATAAATCTCTTTAAAGATCTTTCAGGGAGGTCGACTAGCGTAACTCCATCAGGGAGATGCTCGATCTGCAGGTCGAGACAATTATTAGTTCAACCTAAGTCTTTTGATTCTAAATCCGTCATTAGGCATGAGTTGATTTCCTCAAGTACTTTTGTATATAATGATTCACATATCCTCTTCAGGAGGAATTTGGAGTGATGTGTTCTGATTTTCTATTCCGCGGACTTTTTATCTTTAGCACCAATAAATCTCTCACGCTTCTGGCATCAATGAGAATCAATTGATTTCTTTTGTCTATGAGGAACTTCAGTTCTTTCATGGTGCATATACAACAGGTATATGAGATTTTAGTCACTCCTTTTGCACTAAATAACTTGATGAAATTCTGGTTCATAGTGCGTGAATCTAAATCATTAATCCAATGATATATTTGTGGCATTCTATCATTCATATCTCATATCTCCCCATAATGCCGACAATGATGTGAGTTAGATTATCAATGAATAAAATAATTCATAATTATTTGCTCTATGTAAATCATTTAAACGGAATATACAGATAAGTATTATGCTCTTCATGAGTTTCAATCAAACTCAAATCATCATTTTTGTACCATTCTGTCAAGGGATACTTATTGTTCTTATTATATCATATACGACTGTACTATTTCAGCTCTTACAATGACTTTTGCAGTCTAATTGAAAACACCTTCTTGACTTACATGCTTTCAGCAAGTTAAATCCTTCAGGAATTTTCATATATATATGTCACTATCTAGTGAATCATATTGATAAATATTTACTACATCCATAAGACGCATAACAAGCCTTTTCTGACATAAATAGATTAATCAAATTCTAAAATATAATGGCGTCTATTAGAGGAGAATACATAATTAATTCCCGGTCTTTGAGAGAAACATTGTGTTACGAGTATTGCCCTATATCTCGTAATTTTTCATTTCTCTTTTTAACAAAGACACATTTGTATCCTTCGGGGATATACTCTCCGGATTTTGGAACTACAGGTCCAAATGTTTCCGGCTTTCTTAGGAATTTTAATTCACCTTGTATGACTTTTTTCCTCTTTGGTCAATTATTTCTATTTTGACAATCTCTTATAGATTGTCGTTGAGGATCCTCTTTTATCATTTCAAGAGTCATATTAAAAGGCGAAAATACCGCTGTGCGTCCACGACGATATTTGATCTTTCCAATATTTTGAGATCTCATTAATTTCAGACGATGACAGTTCTTCAGCAACTTCATTTGATTGATTAATCATATTCGTCATTGTTTGGTTCATATGTTGTGCCCCTTTTCTTAGACACAAAATTTCTTTTAGAACCAATTGGTCGACCATATTTTTGACGAATTTTAAATTCATTTCCTTCCATTTGTAGTTTTCCTTTAGGGACATTTACGTATGCGGGGGTATTTGCAGCAAATGTATAACATTGTCACTTCTTATATATACAAAGGCAAATTGACAAAAATAGTCCTCAAACTTCGCGTTTTTGCGAATTTTATACATTTTTTTTTGTTTTTTTGACCTTCAACTCCTTGTTTTTGCGATTTTAGTCCTACCGTTAGATTTTCCGTCCATTTTAACGGTAATTCAATTTTAATTTTAAAAAATAAAAAATTAAAAGGGCAAAATCGAAATTTTTATTTATATGGACCAAAATTGCAAATGAAGAATTATTTGAGACCTATTTAGCAAAATTAAATAGTTTAAGGACTGATTTCACAAATTTTACACAAATAAGCTAATTGATTCGTATCGACGAGATTTTGCATTAAATTTGCCAATTTGTAATTGATAGGATCAATGTGTATACTTTATTTGTCGTTTGTACTATTTCTGTACTGTTTTTTTTTGGTTCGGGAATCTTGAAATTCAAGACTGAGAAGAAACCCCAAATTAGACGAAAACCCTAGTTTTCTAGGGTTCAGCCGCATTTTGCGGCGGCGATCCCTGGCGCGTCCGGTGTCCGATCGACGATCGGCTTAAATTGCTGGATTCCTCGTCTCACGAGCTTCGCGTTGACAGGTCTTAAGGGGTCATCCAATCCTAGATGAGACCGAAATCGACGTTTGAAGTTTGTTACTCACCATGAATTCTTTCTGGCGAATCGTTTGAAATTCGGAAAATTGATGAACTAATCTCGGTCGGAATTCGTTACACGGTGGTCGTAAGTGCTCCAATTACGTTTCCTCTCTTTCAATTGATCGAATCACAGCTCAAAAAGAGAGAATTTGGGCGGCGGAGATGGCGGCTACGGGCAGCGCTTGTTCTTCGCCTCTGCAAGAACGTCGACCGCCATTCTTCACGACTGCCGAGAGGAGGTAGAGGACAGCCGGAGCGAAGGCGGAGAGCGCGCGGCGGCTGCGGCGACTGCTTGTTCAATCGCGCGCAGATGATCCGCCGTTAAGGGACAAAATTCGCAAAAACGCGAAGTTTGAGGACTATTTTTGCCAATTTGTCATATACAAATAATCAAGAAGTTGGTTTGCAATCTTTTGCAAGTGAGTCTTTTGACTTCTTATTCACATTGATTACATCTGGAATCCAAATGTGACTAGTTTTTCCTTGTGCTTTTTTTCTTTGGATGTAGATTTCACATTGATTACTTCAGGAATCCGAATGTGACATATGTTCCACCTAATGTTGGGAACGTTATTTCATCATAAAAATAATCTTCTTGTGAGACTCGTTTTTATACGTACAAAATCATTTTGATTATGGACATGAGCAACTAGGTGTTGAATCTCAATACCAAAGCAATATAATATTAAATCATCTTCAGGAGGAACTTGGAGTTTAATAAACTCACTCGCTTTATCAATATAAGTCTGCTTGAGGGAATTGAGCTCATCTTACTTGGTAAGATGGGTGTTCGTAACCTACACACGCCATCTTGAGGGGGAGTGTTAGGGCGATATTTACGGGATAAGATTGTTGTATTATTATTGTTGTAATATCTTGTAATATTTCACTTTATTTCTTTCCTTTTGTTTGGGGCTAGGGTTTTCTAGATCTTTCTCTTGTATGTATTTATACGTTTCCCTTCATAATACAAAATTATCTTCTGCTCAACTTTCTCTGCGCTCATATTTTATCAATAAGAATTTATTAACCCACTTGTATTAATAAATTGAAGACTGAAGGTGATGAAATTTGAGATTTTGACCGAAAATTGATGAGTTCATGTAATTCTTTTATTAATTAATTATTAATATACATAAGATTATACATATTTTGAATTATGTAATTTTAAATGTTATGCATAAATCATAATAGAGATGGATCGGGGTACATCATATTGCACATGGAACATGATTCAGTTGCTCAATTTTAACCCGGATTTAACCCGATTCAGTATTAAAAAAATATATATATATTAAATCACACTTCCTCTCTCTCCCTCTCCTCCCCTCCCCACTACCCTCTCTCTCTCTCTCTCTCTCTCTCTCTCTCTCTCTCTCTCCCCCCACTCCCCCTCTCTCTCTCCACCGTCCTCCTTGTCTTCGCCGCGGTCTCTCCTCTCAATCTTCACCTCTGCCTCCGTCGCCGTCGCTCCTCGTGTCACACCCCAATTCCCGAGGGAAGGCATGTGGGCCGGAGCGCGACTGGGGAGGGGTGAAAGAAGCGGGAAAGAAAGGGGAAAAGAACTTGAAGAACTAACCAAGAACCTTATTTCAACATATCCACAAAGATATAGATATTATTAAAACAACATTTTCGTTGAGCTACCTTTATGGACACAAAAGAGGTAGAAGATAATATACATAATTATGGTTCAATCGGAAGCTTTCATGAAATAGGAGGTTATCTGTATAACAAAAAAGCATGAGGATCAAGCTAGCACTAACTCAGCATTTCCTCCTTGTACCGCCAGTTTAGTCTGCCAAATATTTTGAAAATATTTTGGCTGAGCACTAGTGTACTCAGTGGGTAAAGCAGGTGATAATCAATCTCCAAAAATCCTTTGAAAATGAAATGTTCATGCATAACCGATATAACATAGAAAGTTTTAAAAACCAAAGGCAATCTATGTATACCAAACATTCACTTTGGCCATTTCCTTCATTTCTCAACTATTGGTGCATTCTACACTCTTTTCTCTTTGTTAGACGTAGGGAAACACATTCACCTAAGAGTAACCTCGTACCCTTCATTAGATTTGGAAAAACAAATTCACCCAAGACTAACTTCGTGACGTTTGGTGTACACTAACCCTGACCACGTCTAGCTCAGGATCTGATCGTTTCATCTCATATTGGCAAAGCTAATTTCATTCAAGTAGATGCACTTATCCAATAGCGAGTAAAACATTTCACGAACATCCATAACTTTAATTCGCATAAATATCAGAGCTTAATAACTCAAACATAAATTTCTTAAATAAAATATAACCCACCTCGATGCTGCAACAATATTAACTTGATGTGAAATCAGATGCTTCCTTCGTCCTCAATAGAGCCTCTATAGATTTTAATATTAAGAACTCAACCTAAGTCTATCAACTATTCTTCAGAGTTGTTGTCGAAAGAAACGGAAAGAAGAAGTGATGCGAGGCTCATATTTATAGAGAAATTTGACTTGATTTGTCACAAGTCTACATGTAGGTTTGCTTAGTAGTGATACGTTGTCATGCTTCCTCCACCGCCATACATTAATTACAATACGTATCACAATTCATATAATAATATTATAGAGTAGATATAAAGGATACAATACTATCCATAACATATATTATAAAATTCATACTCCAAAAATACCTATAATTTATTAGGCTAAGTGATTAATTGGGTAACGAGGATATCTCAAGTCATTTATCCATTTAAAAAAAATGATATTAGGCATATCCACATATTTTATTCAACCGAACCTAAAAGACTTATATACTAACCTAAATACTAAAAACACAAACCTATCTGCAGAAAACATCAACTCAACCCCTCTATTTATAGCTCAAAAAAGAAGTATTAAATTATATAAATAATAGGGGTAGATTTACTTAGTCATTAAAATTAGCTATAGGCTTAGCTTTGTTGAGTCATACTATGCTACTTGCATGAGACCCACGTAAAAAGGTAAGATGTAAAGATCATGAATAGACCAAGAGTAATTCAAATTCACTTTTACTTCTCTTGTGTACCTAGCATGAGGTGGACTTAAAAATTCTAAAATATATGTATGAGAATATGATGGATAATCATCAGCCTTCATTTATCTTCCACGTCCTTGTCTAGTTAAGAAATGGGCATAATCCATTTACCATGAATATTCATAAATACGTGGAAGCACAATAAAATGGAGACATATAAATTTCATGTTTTTACGAGTGTAAAATTTCTAAATCTATAAATTAGAAGGAAAAATAATAATCAAAAATCCTTAATTAATTATGGAAAACTAGGGTTATCACACCTCGCGACCGGATCCACCTCCGTGCGATCCTCCAGATCTGTCTCCGCTCACGTTCAGATTTTTATGCATCTCCCTCTCTCTCCTCTCCCTCACTCGCCCACGCCGTCGCCACCACAACCCCCAGCCGCATTTGTTTTGTTCTGCATCGTATTGTTCGTATCAACTTATCTAATAAATTGATCTGCCGGAATCTGACATCGTGGCCACATCCACGACCGATGGGCTTTCCGAACTTTCCATCGATGATTTGGCATCCGTCGCACCGAATCTGCACAAGAATTTCTCCATCCTCTTGCCTGAGCAGATGAACATTTTTGTTTCCAAGTGTCGGATTTATTTAAATGTTTGAATTATGTTAATCTTCGATGTGCGTAGTTTATATATGTGTTTCGTGTGTGTATTTGTAGGTAGATTTGAGTTTAGCTTTTTTATTCATCCCCAATGTAAAAGATCAGATTTCATCCTTGCAGTTTCAATAGTTAGCATCAGTCATTTTCTTTCTATTATTAAAACTGAAGATTCGTACTCTGGTTCATCATTCTCTTTCACGTTGTCCTAGTAATTATTTGTTTTGCCGCGACCACTCTTATAATTATTTTTTCTGTTGTTGTAAGTCGAAGTTTAATTTGATTTTGTTTGGAGTATTGAGATCCTTGCATTTGCTATGGGCTTATTGGTTAACCAATTTATTAAAGTGTCATTTCTTATAACATAAAGTGTCATTTGTTGTGAACAATTGTGTCATTTGTTTAAAACAACTCATATTTAAAAAATGACACTTTTTTTCAAAATAATTGACATTTTTTTTGTAAATAAATGACACATTTATTTATTGCAAGAAACTTTGAGTAACATTTATGACATTATGCTCTCTACTGTGAGTTATAACTTAAACAAACATTTTGCTCATTATTAACACATTCTTTTATCATGATTGACACGCACAACAAATACAATTGACTATATGCTCTCTATTATTAATTATGGCTTAAACAGACAATCTGATCTTCATTGACACGCACATCAGAGACAATTGACACTCTGCTCTCATACTGTGAATTATGGCTTAACCAGACACTCTGCTCATCATTGACACAAGTTTAGCCATTGACTAAAACTTTGTTCGTAAACTAGCCATCTAGACCTGCTTTTGTGGCAGAAGGAGCAGTGGTCGGTGTTTATTGTCTGCTGAGTCAAATGACACTGAAATCTTTATCAAAATTGCATTAAATTAGTGAAGGGCCGAACTTTATCCCCTAGGCCATCCTTAGGCCACTCCATCGGCCATCAAACATATTTAATACAGCAGCGGCTGATCGAGAGAAAACTTGTGCAGATGTCGAAAATTACATGTATAGCAAAAATTGTTGTAGGGCCGAAAATTCAAGCATCCTTCGGCCCTATAACTACTGTAATTATTTTGTAACGGCTCCTCTTCATTCGACCGAGAGCAACAAAACGGATCTGGAGCCGAAATCTACTCATTCTAAAAAATTACTGAGTTGAAAATTGACCGAGAGAGAGGGACGACCACGGATAGTCGTCGACCACCCTGAACAGCTGCCAACCGCCAACGACCGCCCAATCGCCACCGTCACTACCGCCATGTCTTCCAATAACGAAATGATTGAAGGTCGATGGAGGGCCGAAGGACGACCGACGGGTACGCTTGTCATGGCCGAGGGGAATACTGCATATTACTTTTTTGGCAATTAGTTTTAATTCATCCCTAGGCCTTCCATTGGCCGCCTTCGGCCATCCATCGGCCCGAAGCATTTGACATGAAAAAAAATTATGCCGACAACTCAATGACTTGGACGATATGATTGAACTCAAAAAGGGATAAAATGACTAAAATTGTGTTTTAATATAGTGAATGGCTATAGTTGCTTTTACTTAACCTAAATCGCTATAGCTGCAATTCCCTCTTAATTTTTCTTCAGACTCGAATCCGATGCCGTAATCTAGGACAGCTCACTCCACATTAATGGGGCCACGTGGCATGCCCCATCGTTGACCCCAGCCTTATCTACCCATTTGGCTATAACAATTAACAAATTTAAATCCTGATATAACTAATTAAGTATTATTCACCTCCATGCAACTGGATTACGGAGTAAAATAAAATGCTAATAAAAATAATTGTTGGTTAAATATAGTCGATAACCTTGGAAATGCATACAAAATAATAACAAGTAATTGAAATACAATAGAAATTGAGGTACTAGATTACAACCGATTTCGTATCCAATAAGGCAGACAACTTTCTGGTCTTCTGGGCAGAACGTTCGGATTGATAATTCTCCTGGGTATGAAACGACAAAATGAACAGACAAAAGTCAAGTCGAGTTTCCTCTTTCCGCAAGACAATATTGCCCCGACTAGTGATCATGGATTGACAATCTGTCCCCAAAAATAAAACGACTTTCCTCCTTCCCGGTAGCAGCACCGCAAACTGGAAAGGCTCCAGGGAACTGAACCAATGCACGAATTGGGCAGACAAAGAATTAGACTATAGATGCAAATGAAGTGCTTTGTGATTTTCGTAAACTTGTGTATTTGTAAACTAACAATGTATCATATTTATATCTAATGCTTTGTAAGATGCATCTATATATATAAGCAAAATCCACCATGTCAAGGGATTAAAGGCATTAAAGATTTTCTTCACTATTTGCTCATTAAGAGCTATCACTTGAGACCTTTCAAGTTCTCCATTGGATGCTTCTGGGTCATCAAGACCTTTGAAGTGTCAACAACTCGCAGGCAGCTCAATAGTCACACGAGTCTACTTGCCCAGACACGAGCCAAGTAATGGGTCGTACAAGCTGGCACTACTTGCATCCATTTACGAAAATGCCTACACAAGTGACCAACTTAAAACGCACATTTCTCACTCACCGAAATTCGATTTTGAGAATACGAACGTGGTCACAACAATTTAATCATGGTTAGACTAAAATATTAATTAGTCAAAACCAAATTTTCAATAATAATGTTGTGTTTCACGAATATAAATAACTGATAAAGACGTAAACGACTAATTTATAACGAGGAAAATAGCCACTACATAAACTATTAAGTGGTTTAATTGCGAAACAATCATAAACAGATAAATATAAAAGAGAACGATAACATGCAGCATTTGGTGGTAACTCATGTTATTAGTGATTCCCTTAGCATGCACTTAACTTTAATCACGTTATGGCATGGATTCCAGACAACAAACTTCCTTTATTACCGCAAATTGCACGTGTGGTGGCAGCCGACATTCTCGTTGCTGTAAAAAAGAGCATAATACTCTGTTTCAAGCCAAATATTACAACCAATTTTCATTTTATTTTCTCAATCCCAATATTACAAAGAAATGTTTGACATAAATATACAATGCCAATCTCTTCATAAAAAGTAAACTGTGCAGTTTTGTAGCATGCCAAGATTATTTCATACCACCTCTGTTTTCAGCTGCTCTCCTAGTCTTAACACCATCTGCACTCGGAACATCAATTCTAGCCTCTACCTGCATCACACAAATCAAATTACTATTATGCCATCATCTCATTTAATTGAATCCTAAAATTCATATAATTATTGGAAATATAATACCAGAATAAAGCATCACAAACCTGACTAGAGGTGCACTGCATTGAGCTTCTACCTTCCACATTAAACACACCCTGTGAAATCTTTTTCATAATCAAATCCTCAGAGTTGAACTTTTTTGGAACTTGATAGTGAGTTGGAGTTTGGTGCCATCCAGTTAGTGGAACTGGAACCAAGTGTGGTCTAGGGACTGTTCTGTGATGCACGGGATTCGGGTGTCCGTGCATGGGAAGGATTGGTCCTTGCATATTCATGAGGCCCAGAGGTGAAGTAGGGAAGTATGATCCTTGGATGGGTGGTGCAGGGAAAATAGGACAATGAGAAGATCCTGCGTTCGTGTTACCATAACTCGGGCTAATTCCCATTCTGACTCCCATGAGTGAGAAGTGAGGTATAGGTGCATGATACATATGTTGAGTTCCTGGTTGAAACATCATTGGTGGGACACAATATCCGGATCCCATCGACATAATCTACAGTTATAAAGCACCACAATGGGCAGGAGTTAATAATCTTCTAACAGAAAGAGAATCCTACAACTAACCTAGCACAAAAAAGGGAGAGAGATTTGAATAAAAATCTTTGGAAAGAAAAGAAGATGAATAAGTAGGAAGTTTTCAGAAATTTAACATTACATGCACTTGATGTTTGAGGGTCTTTAGATATCCAATGGCTTCATCAAGCATGGAAGCCTTGTCCGCCTTAGTAACAAAAGAAACTAGATTGGTTAGTACCATAAGCATAAAAAAATAAAATAAAAAGGAGAAATGTTAGGTGACTATTCAGATTAGAGTCCAAAAGCTCGTTAACACATCAACACGGATGCAGTTGGGTATAACACAATCATGAGTCTGACTATGTGTGTTGTTACCTTATTGCAGTTGGGTACAAGCTCTTGTAAGGCTAGCATTTTCTGATTGATCCTATCTCTTCGCCTCTGTTTACAAATCATAAATAAAATCAAAGGGAAAAAGACAACGAAAGCAAATGGATGGATGGGAACATATGTACACTACTCTTGCGCACCCTTTCTGAAAGATTATGTACTTCTGCTGCTCGCCTTCTCTTTGTTCCTCTACATCCTCCTTTAGCTGGACTTGATTTCTTCACACCAACAGATGCATTTTGGAGTTCCTGTCAAGAAAATAATCAGAAATGGATAACCAATTATCAGATAATCAGAGTATGGAGGTTCTTTGCACAACGACATACATCACTTTCAGACTCCTCAATGTCACAGATTTTTCTTTCTGTTTTATTCTTCTCTTCATAAGAAACCATGTCATCAGCACTATTTCCGGAGCTTAAAGGAGAAGAAGCTATATTTAACTCAATAGTTCTTTCCCCATCTAGAGCTCTAGCTGGATAGGCGCCATTATTTTGAATTAGACATTTGTCAGTTTTCAAGAATATATCTAGGCTGATATTCTTGGTCATTCCATCAAGAAACAATTCTTTAGGTTCCTTGGCCAATAACTGTCCAGAGTTAAATGCAGTTGGAACAACTGAAACATTCGCTTCTACGTCCTTCTGCACGACATTTAACTTGTCAATAAGAATGGGTTTGACAGGAGTAATGTATCTTGAAGCTGAAACTATCTCCTCAACATCCATCCTCTTGTTGCAAGACACAACTGAGAAGAAATTTCACACAGATTTTGAAATTAGCGTCATTGCAGGTAAGAGAAACATAGCAGTTCAAGAAATTAGAGATATTACCTGGCAATGCTGTATTAGGATTGTCCATCTTCATACTTGAAGAATCACTTACCAAATCTCTACCATTAGCATTATTCCCAAATACAGCATCTTGGCAATTGCCTTTATCATTGCTAACAATGCTAAAAGCTCCATTTAGTAAGGAAGGATCAGACGCCTGGTCCTTCTGCTGCAGCCACGGATACAACGGATTAGCTTTCAAAAAGATAACCTGACAGCATCCTGGCCATCATCCAAATCACTAACTGTCTGACCAGAACTACTTCCATTTTGCCGCAACATAAAACTATTCCCAGCCATCATTTTCTTGGAAGAAACACTTAAAGTTTGAGGTAAGACACCAGACGAGTAAACTTGATGACTATCATCTACAGGATAACTTAACCAAGGAACCGTAGCATCCTTGTGACTTAAATCCAACTGCCCTGACTGCAATGGTGGTGAAATTTCATTGAAGATATACTCAACACCACCACACTTTTCAGTTCTTGAAGTTAAAGAATTTCCTAAGGTGGCATCACCATAGGGGGTGGGTACATCAGGCGGCAAACCATGAAGGGTTGGGCTTCTAGTAACCTTGTCGGTCTGTTCCTTTGTCGTGTTCTCACCATTCATCGTCAACCCCCAACCAAGTCATTCTCAGTTCTGCATGAAAACCCGCCGGCATATTACAACATCATACAAAAAGTAAGAAAATGATGGCTAAAGCAAAATTGTAATAATGTAATCAAAGTAAGCTTACTCTAAAGAGAGATCAGTCGAACATTGTTTCTGCTGGCTAGATTCAAGCTTTTCGATAGCCAATCTCAAAAACTCATACAGAGGCATGATTGGAGAATGATTACTGCAGTCAAAGCTATTGAAACACATGAGCAATTAGGCAATTCTATGAAGTAATTACTCAAAATGCACTGTCAAAGCAAATCAATCTATCATGATTAACTTATATATAATATACACAAATCTACATTCAAATGAAGGTTCACCTTTTCATTCCAAAAGGACACTAGTTTAGTAAGAGAACAGAGAGCTTCTTCATATAGTTATGCCTATAATCAATAAAAGTAGAAATAAAAAGATAGAAAACGATATCATTTCTAGTCTAAAACAAATCACTTACACTACAAATAGTAGTACTCACAAACCAATCAAAGTCAAGATTTGCACCATATTTTATTCAAATTCAATCATTAGGCAAGAAAACCCACATGTTATTTTCTCAAATAGGTTAACAATCCCTACAAAATTCAAGAAGCAAAACCCACCTCTTAAATCAACTATCGCCGCAGACTTTTTTCTATTCTCAATCTCTGAAGATGTTTCGATTATTTTTTCCTTCTGCAACTGTAAGCAGTGACGAATTTCTTGAAGCCGTCGCTCATCCATATGCAGCACGAGTACTTTTCTTGATTAAAGGCTCCATCTCCCAAACGCAGAGAGCTCTGTGTCTTGGAATACGAAACACACAAACATGCAAGGTTAGAGATAGAGAGAGAAAGTGCAACACCATACTTCTTGGAGTTCATCGTAGACTTTGAGAATCTATTTCTCTGAATTGAATATTTCGGCTCTTCTCGTACGTGTCGCGCTTCGGCGGTCTGAAGAGGACGCCATGGATTTTAATAAACAACCTCTGATCTATACATCTCTTTTACTATTATTAGACTCGGAATTTGAACGAGGGCCCCAAGAAGTGCTAACCGTGAGTGGTTGAACGAAACGACACCTTGTTTAATGCAAATGTGGAAGCATGGGAAGAGATGGAATATATGATTATTCAAAGAAAGTACACTATAAAAGTAGTTCAGCACTGACCGCTATTGATTATAAAAATTAGGGCAAATACTATTGCTAGGGCTTTCAATAATTTATTTGAATTGAGTAAATCTCAGTGTGGAATTTGAATTTGGATGACCGGGAGAGAAGAACAACAGTTAAAAGTTAAGGCAGCAAGAATGCTTATACTGTAAATAATATTGCTTGAATTGAAGAGTTTAGGTATTTGCAATACAATGAAGATGATCATAAATGGCAATTGAGGTATTATTGCCTTGGATAAACTGTAAGATCTACAGCATCAATGGGAGCTGAATGACCAATATATGTATATTATTATACTTCAAGTTGACCTTATGCAGCAAAACAATCTTATCCTGGTTCATTTGAACACCAGATTGTGGCAGGTTCTATCGCACGGATATGCACAATCGATAGCCTTCACAGCCGCTCGATCGAAGTACCAATCTCCAACCGCAAGCGCAACCGGCTGCATAATGTTTACCAGATTTACTATTAGCAGCAGCAGCAGAAACCAGATCGGATCAATATAACTGTGCGTGAAATGCAAAGTGACCGTACCTTGTTGTTGATGATGGGAGAATCATCAGCAAACCACGTATCCTGCCTCTCGGACTGGCAGTGAGCGAAGCAAGAATTTATGAACAATCCATTCTGTCTCGAGGATGAAAAGCCTTTAACTGCACTAAGCATGTGATTCCTGAAATCTGTTCTCAAAATTCAAAAATTCATAATTCAATTTGATGAACGCCACGGATACATCAGCTTATAAATCATTAGGTTGCAGCATATTTACCCTGTAGAACTCCGATTTGAGATGCCGAACACCGTTCGTTATTCATCTTACAATCATGCCAGTTGCCTTTAGGATCAGCAGTTCGAGGAGCCAAGCTTTCTTGGACCTGAATATATTGGAAATCAAATTAAATTGTATTACAACTAAAAGAATAATGTAAACATATTAGTCTTACTCTTACCTGCCATGAATCATAAGCAGCATTAAGAATAAACAGAGGCTTTTTTATGCCAGCAATCAGATTCTGAGGGAAGAAGCACTGCAAAACAACAGCAACAAAAAAGACAAAACGAAATTATAATCGGAGGTGGCACGCCTCGATAATGGGAAAGTCGAACAGAAGACTTACTGAAGTTGGATCCAATTTGTTAGTACAAGTCTTTGGCAGGTTAGCTCCAATACCCTGTTACAATAGGCCCATACATGATATGAAATAGCATGCAAAAAAGTCGATATCTTGTACTTAATACGCGTGAACGAGAGAGGGTATCAATTTTTATTGATGAAAGAATTTGACAAAAAAAAATGGTGCTAACAATTGGTAAGAAGTACCTGCAAGGTAACAACACCGCCAAAGAAAGTCCGCATTGTGTGTCCACCGGATACATCAGAACTGCACGGAAATGAAATGAATAATCATAAAACTTGAGGTTTTGACAGCATGTGGAGCATACAATTTTAAAGAGGGTGTGGAAATTACGCATCCATAAATAATCCGGCATCACTCAAACACTTCACTTTGGTACTTGCAGGAAATAAACTTCCAAATTCATCGCAATGCAATATAGAAGCCAAGCCACCAGCAGAGCACCCAGAAAGAAGAGCCTGAAGCAAAAGAAATCACATATATAAAGAAATATTACTAAAAAATAAAAATAAATAAAGTTTAGTAAAATACTTGATTCGCACTGTGCATGCCCTTTGACATGAGGTCTTCGATTGTGGCTAGCCATATACGTTGCCCTCTAAACTGCAAACCTGAAGCCTGAAGTACAATGAATTTAATAAGAGAGAAAAGGCAAGCAATTTATGGTGAGTTGTATGGCAGAGAATGCTGCAAACCTTATGTTCACTGTCTCCGGCAAAGGAAGCACCATCACAGTAGCGAATCTTTACTCTGTTCCAGTTAAAGAAGTCTGCACATACAAAATCTGATCAGATGCGAATTGATAGGAGAACTAATTTATTGACTAAGTACCTGGATTTTCTTCAGCCTTGTTGCTAAGTATCCCTGTAAATGCAATTTGCTTCTCAAATAACGTTGATGATCCACGATGTGTCGTTTTGCGGTAAATACATGATCTAAGATTGTTGCACCAGCCTCCACCCTGCCATGATTACAAGTGACAGCTTTCATGATTGAGAAACCAACAAGCATAACGGTTTACTTGTTGATTCATATATCTAACTATTATGAGAAAGAACTTCAGTTGCCGGCATTTTGATTTGATTTGATATAAGAATACTACCATAGTTGGTGTAACTTTGATGTAATAATTTTATGCAAATGAATAATGGAAGCCAAGATGCTGGGTGCCTAACCAAATAAACAAAGTTGACTTTATGATTTATGTATGAATGATCAGACAAAAGGACTCGCTATAAAGATAGATAAAATTTTAGGTTGCATCTTACATGCTTGAAGATCAAGATATTTTAAAGATGCACGAATTTCACGCATCATGCTATGAATTTATAGATCCAAAATAACGAAAAAAGGCTCTAATATGAAACTGACTGTGTACAGGAAAAACTACATAAAAAAGCAACTGAATAATAGGTAATGTGTCACAAAATCAAAGAACCGCGCACAAACCTCTAGCTGTATGAGCCAACTATTTGCTCCAGTCCCGAATCCACGATGCCAGTGATAGCCAGGTAATGTTCCATCCAAACATACTGCAGAGTTTATGCAATGAGAAAATCATTGGCCTTGGACCATAAAATAGATTTAGTTTTCCATAGTATTAACTATCAACTAGCATCGAGAAAATATCAATTTTGGTCCTCTAACGTGACTTTTGTCCGATTTTGGTTCTCTAATGTGGGCGTGTCCAATTTTGGTCTTGTATCTTTATATAGTGTCCGATTTTGATTCTTCAATATAGCAAGGTGTCCGATTTTGATCCTTTAATGTAACAGTGTTCGATTTTGGTCTATGATTTCAGTCCTCCGAAAAAGACACATGAACTACACTCTTGGCTGCATGGCTAAAATGCGACATTTTATAAAGTTCTCGAACAAAAAGCAAACACTTTTAAAATTACAAAACCAAAAAATAGTTAGAAACTACATTGCAGAACCAAAATTCAACTCGTTTAAATAATAAAAATGTTCATTTTTTTTATCATGAAACTTTGCAAAATTACTTATTTTAGTCATTCGACAAGTGTGAAATTCACGTGTCTTTTCATGTTTGACAATTTATATCGGAGGACCAAAATCGAACATTCTGTAAAGTTATAGGACCAGAATCTAACACATTATAAAGTTATAGGACCAAAATCGATCACTACTACATTAGAGGACCAAAATCGGACAGATGTCACATTAAGGGACCAAAATTGATTCTCTCCCACTAGCATCAGAGTAAATGGACACGTAGAAATGACAAAAGTAATTTCTCTAAATACACGAGTTTTTCTCGTTTTTCCCAATAGCAATTACAATAAACAAAAGATAGTTGAGCATAATTTATTATCTTAAACTGTATAGATGTAAAGTAGCATGCAAGAAAAGCGTCTCACTCAATTGATTCTAATTTCCAAATCATCATGCATTAAAAACTGGAGAATTGATGGATTAAAGGCGAACTAAAATCATTATTCTTGCCAAAAGCAACCACACAATTATTCCCAACGCCGAATTCGGCTTTACTAGAAAACGACACAAGCAGCAGAGGATAACATAAGTTCATCAGAGAATTCAGCATAGATCGCATAAAACATAGAAGAAGAGATGAAATAAATGATTAATCAAAGAAAACATACAGTTTTGCCAAAAAAAATCTCAACAAGACTACAAGAGCAAATCTCAGAATCAAAGATTCCTTGAAACATGGATTGAACAGAGACGGATAGAGTCACAGATCCAACATAAATCAGATGAACACAATGAAGATTTATACTAAATTAAAAAGCATTCACTATAAAGAATATGTATAGAGAGAGAGAGAGAGAGAGAGAGAGAGAGAGAGAGAGAGAGAGAGCGTACCAGCCCTTTTAGCGGCGGCTCCTTGAACAAGAGTAAGACCGACCATGAGAGCATTGGGAGGAACAGCTGCAGCAGCCACACCATAAACAGACTCCAAATGCGACATAGACTCCAAGAACGACACATCTGAGCTGCTATTCCGACTAACAAACGCATCAAGTTCGGAACTTTGAGCGCCCCATCTACTCAAAACAAACAACACACAAATCACCACCCCAAAATCAACCATCTTCCCCATCTCAAGGCTCCTCGATAAATAATAAGAGAGCCCACAAATTTATTCTACTCCTAGATGTGCTCTCATGGATTATATATGGAATCTCTTCTACTGAGAGTAAAACTAAACAAATCTGAGTAGGCTTTACTTGGGGTTGAGGGAAGTGGGTGTGGGGCTAATTTGTTGTTTTGTGGGTTCTTGAGGGAGAAAATGAATTCTAGCAGCTGTAGAGCAAGAGCAGTGCTTAATTTCAAGAAGTGGACATCAGTGAGATGATTGCCGGGCCTTTCCGGATTAACGTAATATTTTACTACAAGAGAGTTTTAACGAGACCCACTTCAAATATCGGCTCTGGATTTTTCTTATAGGTAGTGTGATGACATGGGAATAAGATCAAGCACGCTCGGAATCTCATAAAAAAGGTTTAGGTGTTTTTAAAGAGAAAATTTAATGCTCAATTTTCCTAGTAAATACCAATAATTATATAACCATTAGTAATAATGATATCTACCAATCACTCAATTAACAGCTGGTTTTCTCATAAATGCTAAATTAAATAAAGACGCTACGTAGATATACATAATGTTTAGGCGAGAAAATGCAAAAATCTCTATTTTTAGGAAATTGTATTTGTATAATTCACATATAAATTTGGTCTCAGTTTCATCAGAGGATAAATAGATCCCACAGTAGCCGTATGAACTAAAATCGAGGGTTATTAAATGTCTCAAGTACCGGTAATATAGCACGTCTTAATGTCACCGCACCTTAAATACACACTAGGATATGTTACAATGAAAAGTTAATGATGTAATATCACGACGATATCGACGGTGTGATAATAAGTACGGTTAATATTGTGTCAATTGATCTTAAAATTAAAAACATCATCTTAAAATAAATAAATGTGTTTTTTTTCATGATTCATAAATATAAATATATTGAATATTTTACAGATGAGATTGTGTCAATTAATACACTAGAATTATACTTAACTTGTGTTTTTACCATAATCTACCATATTTACGTAGTTTTTTAATAATACTAAAATATGAGCGTGCGTATCTGTGGGGGTTTGAACCGTGTCGTTCGGTGCCAGTAGTGTTGACGGTGCAAGTAAATAAGTCAAAAAGTGTTTAATGGACTACCAATTTCTTATCACCTGACTCCCACTTCACCGCGGCGACGTTATTTACGGTGTAATTGTTTTCCACGTTATAATTATTATTACCAAATAAATAAAATAAAGATATTACCTCCTTAATTATATTGCATTGGAGATAATATAAATAATATTACAATTTTCGTAATATTATTTATTTAATTATTTAAATTAGGCCAAATTCCTGCCGACAACTTTGTACTCAGATGCAAGAGGCCTTTCCTTTTCACGTGACTTGCGACAACCTGTTCCGCGGAGCAATTTTAAAATTTGAATACATTAGATTTATATTTTTAATATGAATAGTATTTATGTTAAATATATTGAAATTTGGGATTAAAATAGTACTCCCCGCGGTGTTTCATTAATAACCACATTAATAAAAAGTGAAACAAAACTCAATGGAAGGAGAGAGTATTGTAGAGTTAGGTCAAACGTGAGCATCGTTCCGGCCCCCCAAATTCCATGGTCATTGTTGCGTGCATGGAGGAACTAACTCTTTTAGTCCAATTTTCTGGTTATAACGAAATAAATTGACAGTCCTTATCTGAAATCGATTTGCTTAAAATTTATAGGCCATTCGGATTACGGGACCTCAATTTTTTGTTTTTGATTTAATAGTAGTAGTGTTATCATTTCTTCATGTAAAATTAATAATTGGTTAACTTGGTATTGTGCTGATCTTTTCTTGCACAGTCAATTTAGTAAATCCAATCGAAATTCCAATTTCATTTATTTTGCAAACTTGAATATCAAACCGTTTAGGCTCGGCTTTTAGTTATGTTTGGGAAAAAAAACTTAAGTGTTTATGACGTAAGTGCTTAAACAAATACATATCGAATCCTGACAAATATAATTTTAATTATATTTTATTTTTTCTTCTAATAATGGAAAATCCTAAAATATTCTAACATCCACACAGCAAAATCCCTAAACCCCAAATTCTTCAAACTCGTCTTCGCACCTGCAGCCTGCAATTTATCGTCATTCCTACTGAAACGGAAACATTTGTTGTAGATGCTTTTTTTTGTTTTTTGTTTTTTCTTTCCTTTTGATTTTGAATTCGAGTCCGTCAGTGTGCGTGGGGAGGCGATGAAGAATAATGCGTCAAAATTATTTTGAATATACTCCACGTATTATTAAACTGGAACAACAAGAACAATGAATCTGGCAAAATTGAGATTCACGGCTTCAAACACAAAAGATATTTTTCAATAAAATTACCGGTGTATAGGCATTTTTTTCTATTGGTTATAACCTTTTTTTTTTAAATCTCCCTATTATTGAGAAGTGCTTATTTAACGATGCACCGAAACGCTTTAATTGTGCTAAGTGATTATCATAATGTCTATTCAAACGCAAATAACTTATTCAATTTAAGTATTTATAGGACAAACTTTTATGTGATAAGCACTTAGTACAGTAAATACTTATTTAAGTTGTTTTCGAAATGGAACCTAAGTATTTATATTATAACTTATGTAGTAAGCACTTATTTTAGTTGTTTTCTCAAAAGAAACCTAAAAGCGGAGCCAAAACAACACTTGTACACGGCTTTGCTTTTTTTTTTTTTTTTAATAAGTCAAGTCTTAAAAATAAATTATTTTTATAAATTTTCTCAAACACATGTACAAACCCTTATTTTTTAATGTAAGTTGAAATAAGCGGTTGAAAAGTTCTCACAAATTGCAAATTTTGGATTTGGTCTGGTTCAATTTTTGTTTTAGCAGAAAAATTAAGAGAAGAAAAATATAATAATAATAATAAAATCAATTTAATATAAATATAATAGGATAAATTAAATTATATAACAATATTGGATTTTTTTGTCCCGTTTAGTTCGATTAATAGAATTTAAACTGAAAAAACCGTGAAATTAAAACAGAAAATGAAGCAGTAAGCGAGTTTCGATTAGATCCGGTAATCATCGCACCGAATCTCGAATGTGTCAACCGTCGATCGAGCGAACTCGTGTTCAGAGTTGAAGGAAAACATAATAATCGCGCGGTTGCAAATTGGCAAATTGTAGAACACAGTTGGGCTCCCCGAATTTCGATTACGGACGCCTCCGACGAGATCGTCGACTCTGTATGCTCGGAAAACGACGGGCTCGACATCGGCTTTCTGACAGAGTTATCAATTGCTGAATTGGGTCTCAATTGAATCAATTTTGAACTTAGGCCTCTATATTCTTTATTTTTTCTATTTCCACGTCACGCTACGTTGAGTCGTTGATCCACTAGAAAAGTCGATGACCGACCAAGTTTAAGTTTGACCGTAATTATGCTAATCATAGTTCGAACTTCGAACGCGAGGTATTATAGACACGTAACTAAAATCTCTCTCAGTTAATTTATCTTGACAAATTGGCAAAAATAGTTCTCAAACATCGCGTTTTTCCGAATTTTGTCCTCAAACAAATTTTTTTTTTGTTTTTTGACCATCAACTCCTTGTTTTTGCGATTTTAGTCCTACCGTTAGATTTTCCGTCAATTTTAACGATAATTCAATTTTAATTTTAAAAATAAAAAATTAAAAGGGCAAAATCGGAATTTTTATTTATATGGACCAAAATTGCAAATGAAAAATTATTTGGGACCTATTTAGCAAAATTAAATAGTTTAAGGACTGATTTCACAAGTTTTAGACAAATAAGCTAATTGCTTCGTATCAACGAGATTTTGCATTAAATTTTTGATTTTTCATATAACTTTATTGCTTCGTATCAAATATAAGCTAACGAAGACTTCGTACCAATATAAACAACATTTAATTCGAAATGCCAAATATTACTGTGAATTAACCATTAAAAAATAAAGCTATTATCACCCGAAATTTTTTACTTCAAAATAACAATTTAGAGCATAATATTTACTTCAAAATAACATGAATATGAGGAAAATATGTGTCAGTTCGTATTTTACGATGAATAATATGTTATAAAAAACATTTAATTCGTAATTTTTCATTTAATTCGTAATTTTACCATTGAAGGCCGTAACCATAACTCACGTCCGCTACCAGCGCGATGATCGCCTCGGTCATTTCCTCGTCTGGATCTACCTCGTCCCCATGTTCATCAGCTTCGGCGGATTCGTCTCCCACTTTGTTGGATATGAGTCAGTAGATGATACTCAGTTGTTCGTGGTTAAAAGAAAATTGGGAGAAATCATAGTAGTACTATGGAATTGAAGATCCCAAAATCGAGCTGATATCAGTAGTTCAGTGTGTCGTTAGGATTAGCTGATGTATAGGTTAGACTTGTTGTAATCGTTTTTATATTCTTGTCTAAGTCCCGTGCGGGGTAATTGTTGAACCGATCTTCCGTCGAAGATACTTTTCGAACCCCACGTCATCGTGTAATCGCTTGCGTTCTTCGATCATCACCGAGTAGACCTCGCAGAAGCCAATCCAAGAATGATAAGTCATCGCCGAAGAACTCATGCAAGCCCAAGACCTTCGCGATCGCCACCGACTTACTCGAAGTTACATTCCTTGTCGCCGACTCGGTCGAAGAAGACAGAGACTTTGCGCCATCAGTATCCGACGTAAAGCGACTTCGCCTACTTAAGTCTTTTCGAAAGTTCAAGAAGATCATACGAGGTTGTTTGAACGGTCAACTCGACATTCTCACCAACCACAAACCTCGACCAATGAGAAGCCGACAACGCCTTACTTGCTCCAAACAAGAAAGTTGCTCTCATGTACGTAATTAACCGCCCGGCCGCAACAAGTTCGAATTAATGGTCGTTTTCTTTGGAAGCTTGTGACACGTGGCATCGTCGTCTCCAACGGACATATGCCATAGCTCACGACTATAAATAGAGAAGATTTCGAAGCTCCACAAGCGCGAAGCACGAAATTAAAAAGGGGAAATTGCTCAAGCTCTCAAACACTCTAAGAACTCAATCGAACATCCAACGAAGAATCTGCATTTACTAGAATATTTTTGTGGTTCTTCTCTCTAGAGTCTTTAGATCCCTTTCTTCTCTACCTAAGCTCATTGTCGATTTATAGCTTAGATTCGAAGGAGTTCATTTTTAGTGAACTGTTCTTATTGTAAGAACTCCTTCATTAGTTGGAGAACCGTTTTCGCTCCCTTTCGAACTTAGGTTTGAATTGTAAAGTCGCTAAGGACTATAACTTAGAAGGATCTCGTCATGCGCACAGCTTTCCTTGCGAGACTTGCTCGACTAATCAACAAGTTATCCCGCTCTGTTCGGACCGTGGACGTAGGATCTTGCGTATCCGAACTACGTTAAACCGCTTGTGTTCTTTATTGTTTTATTGCATACAAACCTTTGAAAATCATAAGTTTGCATAAAACGTATTTCTAAAATCGCACGCCCAAAAGAATTTAATCTGCGAAAACACGTTTTCAAAAAGAGACAAACTCCGGCCCCACACTTATCCGCACACTTAAGTCTCCTACCGAGTTTGAGGCACCGACAAAAGTCAGTAGGAGAGCTCAGTAGTTGACTCACTCTGTCCCGTGATCGAAGGTTTATTTGGCACTGTTCATCAGTTGCGACCAACAACTTCAGGTGACCTTCACCGAGAAAAAGAAACGGTACTCAGGTGTATTCACCCCCCCTCTACACCTGATATTTGTCTCCGGACCAACAATTGGTATCGGAGCGCACGATGTTCAACTCGACCACCCGTTTCGAAATACTTGGTCTTCTCGAACCGATCCTTGAAAACGCTTTTCTCCGCACAAGCATCTCTTCATTCATCCTTATACTGCATACATAATGTCTGACATATCAGGTATCAGGATGGTGCCGATGTTCTCAATAGAGAACTTCACGGTATGGCGTGTAATAATGGAGGCACACCTTACGTCGCTGCACGATAGCATGACTGATGTACTGGAGACCGGACCCATCATTCCAATGATAGACAACATTCGGCGGCCGAAGTGGAAGGTGAAGGTGCTCGTATCGGTCCGAAGGTTCCCAAGGACAAATCCGCCTTCACGCCCGAAGAGAAAAAGCCGCATAACCTCGACCGAGTCGCACGAAATGCTATACCGACAAAGCTCAGTCGACTCACACCTCGGGAGGGTGCGGGGACCGCAAAACGGCGAAAGAACTTTGGGGACGCCCGGCTGTACTCGAACCAAGGAACTCCTCAGATTAAAGAAAACAAGCTCGAATTAGAGCTTCAAAAGTTCGAAGCCTTTGCGATGGAGCCCAGTGAAACCATTGACGAACTAAGCGTCAGATTTACAAATCAAGTCAATGTAATAAACGGGCTGGGAAAGGTGTTCTCAAACAAAGAGATGAACACAAAGATCATAAGAGCGCTACCCCGACAGAAGTGGCTTCCTTTTGCTACTTATTTACGTCGCTCTGATCTTAATGCTCTAACTCCTAATGTTATATTTTCAGAATTAAAGACGGGGGAATTTGAGCATAGTCTACCTCAGAAGTGTTCCAGTGCTCCAGCTGACACTCAAATCGATCATGCCTTCAAGGCAACAGTCAGCAAAACTGGAGGCAAAAAGATTTCTTCCAACAAGGCAGTAGCTGCTGCAGATACAAAGACATCTGAAATGTCTGGTACTGACCAGCTCGCACTGATGGCTCTCAAATACCAAAGAGAAAAAGAGAGAGTCGAAAGTCAAGAAATATCACGTAGATTCTCCCCCGGTAAGAAAGAATATTCAAAAAGGGAAGAATCTAACACTTCTACCGAATGCGGGAACACGGAGCCTCGTTGCTAGTCCACCAAAAGCTTCGGCTAGAAAAAGCAAGCAGAACATCCACGTGTTACAACTGCAAGAAGGAGGGACACCATCAGTACGACTGTCACGAACTCTCAGCTGCTCAAAGAGAAGAACGGCAAGCCAGAAGAGATAAATTCGCCCAGAAGAGGCAGGCCTACATAGCCGGAGAGATATCCGACAACTCAATTGAAGAGGATACATTCATGTACTCTTCTGAGGATGAAGCTGCATTTGTAGCTGTTGAAGTCGGAGAGAAGGTTCCTGAGGAATCACCGAACAAAGTCTTGATGGCCGGAGAAGAGGCTGAGGTAAATTCTAAACTTAATATAACCTCCTCTTCACACAACACACACGACACTTGCTCGGTCTCGGATGACCCTATGGACATAGTACAAGCATATGACGACCTGCTAGAGGAACAAATTCAACTGAGCAGAGAGTTCAGCAGAACCATCCAGGAACTAGAACAGGTAAAGGCTGAGAATCAGAGACTTTCTTCTGATTGTCAGGTCTCTACTGAGTCAGTGGATCTAGTTGCGAGACTCAAGGAAGAGATCGAATCTCTTATGACTAAGTCTCAGCTTCAAGAGACTCAGATCTCAGTCCTGACCAAGGACAATTTGGAGAAAGAGACTGAAATAGCCCAACTCGGCCGAAACTCTCGACGTACGTATGACTATGATTCTCTCGGGAGAAGTGATGAGGTCCGGAGAGAACCGATGACCGAACAATACCTGGGAGCAAAGGAGAAACTAGAAAGCATGCTCGTAGCACAACGGCCAACTGGCCGTGAAAGAAGGCATTGGCTACACCCATGAAGCTTCTACCTCCAAAAGCTCGAAGCACCGGCTGATAGGTTCGTCGAGAGAAAGGTGCAAGCCGCCGACACCACACCTCGGGCGAAGAACAAACGAAAGTAATCGCACCTCGGCCGAGCAAAGAACAAACAACCGACCAAAGGTTCCAGGTCCCGGGATACCGAGATCGAACTCGTGGGGAACCAAGAAGGTCGGATGGGCGTAATGAGCATAAGGAGCCATTGTTTGAGCATCCGGCTCAAGACGGTTCGTACTACTATGAGCCCGGGGTCGGGAGAAGCGCTAAGACTCGAAGAAGAGAGCGCTCGAACCCAAAATTATCAGCAGAAAGTCAGTATCTCCAAGTCCCGTGGAGAAGAAAGCCGACAAGGTTCAGAAGAAGAAGTCTCAGACTTCTAAGGTTCCGAGATAGATTTGGGTTCCGAAATCACCCACTAACCAGTAAGGACCCAACTGAACCAAAGGGTACCTAAAGATGCTTATGTTTTGCAGGTGCATAAGGACCCATGGATAGTGGACAACGGCTGCTCAAGACACATGACATATCAGAAGAACCTGCTAACCAACTATGTACAAGAAGATGGTCCCAGAATTGAGTTTGGAGACAATTCTAAAGGCTACACAAGGGGATACGGAATGCCGAATATTGGGACTGCTTCGGGCCTAAGAGTAACATATGTTGAAGGACTTCAACATAATCTCCTTTCGTCACCAATTCTCGTGATAATCTTAACAGAGTTATCTTTGACGCTGGTTTCGTGATGTTGTTGATAAATCTACAGGGAAAACAGTGTGATCAGGATCGCGGAGGAAAAACATCTATGTTGCAGACTGGAAAACCGCAGAACCTGAGGCTTGCTTACTAGCACAGACAAAATCTGGTGACAAGTCAGGATGGCTATGGCACAAGAGACTCACCACCCGAACTTCAAGACCATGAACAAGCTAGCCTAGAACTCCAAAGTCAGAGGACTGCCCAACGAATCGTTCGTTAAAGACAGAAATTGTGAAGCATGTCTGAAGGGAAAGCAAACAAAGAGTAGCAATCCACCTATTCCGTCACCTTCCACTGATGGAATCCTTCAGCTGCTGCACATGGACCTATTCGGGCCGCCTCTCCAAGTGACTATAAGAGGCAAGAAGTATGCCCTCGTCGTTATTGACGATTACTCGAGATATACTTGGGTCATCTTCATCGCCAATAAACCCGATGTTCAAACCGAGTTGCCCAATCTGGCAAGAAGGTCGGTGTGGAAAAGGACATCAAGATTCAAAGAATTCGCTCGGACAGAGGAACAGAGTTTCTAAACTCAGTAGTTAAGATATACTGCGATAAAGAGGGAATTAAACACGAGACATCAGCTGCTCGCACCCCTCAGCAGAACGGACTTGCTGAACGAAAGAACAGAACACTCAAAGAAGCAAGCAAGAACGCTCCTCGCAGCATTCCCGGACTACCCTCGAAGTTCCGGGCCGATGCTACCGACACCGCCCGCTACACTCGGAATCGCTCACTACTCACTCAAGAACACATGAAGACACCATATGAACTATGGAAAGGGAGAATTCCTTCTATTTCTCATTTTCATATTTTTGGGCCGTCCTCGCTTTATCCACAATAATGGGAAAGATCACCGAAGGTCTTTGATAGCAAATCCGATCAAGGAGTTTTCTTAGGATACTCTCGAGTCAAGAAAGCCTTCGTAGTCTTTAACTATCGGACTCTTTGTGTGGAGGAAAGCCCTCATGTTGTTTTTGATGAATTTGTTACCGAGAACAGGGAAGATACACGGTTAAATACGATGATGTCGCAGAGAAGCTACGGGATGTCTGGACTTACCGATAAAGTCGAAAAGATCCAAAGATTGTTAGGATGATGAGTCGACAATGAACAAACTCGTACTCAACCAACAATCGACGTAGGCCGACCTAGTTGATTCTCCCGAACGTAATCAACAACAGGTAACATCGGTCGATGAGGAAGCCCCATGGTAACCGAGACCTCTACCGAGAATATAAACTCGTGGGGAACGATTAATGTTCCCGAGCTAAATGCCCCCGAACCCGGAAACTCAGTGGATCCTAACCTTCTTACCGAAATATTGCAATCTCGTAACGCACTACCGAAATGCCTAACACTCCTATTGATTCTCGGCAAGTTGTATCGAAGAAGAAGCCGTACTCGAGACGATCATGGCTAGATGCTCATTCTTCATATCTTATCATTGGAGATCCATCAGAAACGATAAGAACAAGATCTAGATTTAATCAAGGCGAAAGCTCACTATATTCTTGTTTCTTGTCTACGTAAGAACCTCGCCGATACAGACGCACTTAATGATGCCGATCGGATCATCGCCATGCAAGAAGAGCCGAACCAGCCTCGTTCGAAACGAAGTTTGGGAGCTTGTAGACAAACCTGGACATCAGCATGTCATTGGTACCAAGTTGGTCTTCAAAAACAAGCGAGATGAAAACAACGTCATTGTCAGAAATAAAGCACGACTAGTTGCAAAGGGATATAGTCAGGCGAAAGGAATTGATTTTGATGAAACATTCGCTCCAGCCGCTAGATTGGAAGCCATTCGTCTATTCCTAGCTTATGCAACACATCAAGGCTTCAAAGTCTATCGATGGATGTAAAGTCGGCTTTTCGAATGGCGTCATCGAAGGAAGAAGTCTACGTGGAACAACCGCCCGGCTTTTAGCAGGGACATCGGTGTACGCACTTAGGAAAGCTCAGATGGGTTAAAACAAGCACCCGTGGCTTGGTATGATACCCTATCGACTTTCTACTTCGTAAAGGTTTTCGAAAGGGGACGAGATCGCACCCTATTCAACATAAAGTCGGAGATGACATCCTACTAGTGCAAATCTACGTGGACGACATCATTTTTGGGCCGCGTAAACGAGATCATATGTCGGCAGTTCGAGAAGATGATGAAAGAGAAATTCAAGATGTCCATGATGGGAGAGATGAATTATTTCGTTGGATTTCAAGTGAAGCAATCACCTGAAGGAATCTTCATCAATCAAGCCAAATACACTCGAGACCTTCTCAAAAGATTCGGCTGCGACTCCAGCAAGCCAGTCAAAATCCCCATGAATACGAATTTTAAAATCGATCTAGACAAAGAGGGAGCTTCTGTTAACTCTACTGATTATAGAGCTATTATTTGTTCTTTATTATATTTAACAACTAGCCGACCTGACATAACTTATGCTGTAGGTGTATGCGCAAGATTTCAAGCGGATCCCAAGCGAAGTCATCTCGACTCAGCTAAAAAGATTCTGCGCTATCTGAGAGGAACACCTGATGCTGGGTTATGGTATCCTGCTGATGATAATCTAATACTGATAGGTTATTCTGATGCTGATTATGCAGGATGCAGGATAGATCGTAAGTCAACTTCCGGAACGTGTCAGTTCCTAGGCAGCAAGCTGATATCTTGGTTCTCAACGTCCACTACTGAAGTTGAGTACATGGCTGCTGGAAGTTGCTGTGCCCAGATCCTTTGGCTTCGACAACAACTGAGAGATTATGGTATCATTCAGAATGAAGTGCCCATCTACTGTGACTCCACCAGTGCTATTGTCATAACTCAGAACCCAGTTCTACATACGAGATGCAAGCACGTGGATATCCGACACCACTTCATCAGAGACCATGTCGAGAAGAAGGATATCGGAGTGGAAAAGATCCATACTGACAAACAAATGGCAGACATACTGACCAAACCACTAGCTGAGAACAGATTCAGAGAATTATCAGTTGAGCTAGGTCTAGTGGATCCTACTGAAATGCATCAGTAGAAGACAACTACTGATAGCAGTCCGTGGAGAATTGGAAATATTTGGTATCGTAGATGGAACCAAGACGACAAGTCGAAGAGACTTCGTACGCTGATTCAATGGGAAGAATCACACCGTACACAACAAGGGGGGAACGTGCTTATCAAGACATCAATCATCCTCCTCGCGATATAACGGAAACCACTGATCGAAAGTTCAGCAAGAGGTTTGCGTAGTATCATATACTTAATTTCTTTTCAGAAGCATGTCTGCATTTATTATATCAGTCGCACGCAGTCAGTAGTTAATGTGCATTTATTTCCCGCCATTAATAAATTTAAGGAAAGATCAGTAGGAAACCTTTTCATTCGCATAAACCGAGTAATTAATGCCGTGCCGTCGCGCATTTAATGCATGTCTTCTCACTTACCTTTATTACGTAAGTCTATGTTTGAGGCGGCTTTTGTAATCATTCCTTTTATAACATTTAATCTCAGCCGTCTATAGATTTGAAAGATTAAAATAGGATCGTTGGATCTAAACTTATAATCAGTCAGATATATATAAATCTTTCATCTTCTATCTTCCTCCTCACTTTTCGCCATTTTCAACTTAAGAGCTATTTTCAAGCGTTCAGTTTCTTTCTCAAAAAAAAAATCATCTTAACTGTCTCGCTTTTGCATCTCTCAAAGCTCTTTAGTACTCGGTAATGTATTGAAACCCGCTCGAATACTTACTAACTTACTCTATTTTCAAGTGCTAACAAGTTATTTTGCAGATTTAATGGCGACATCTCAAGTTCCTGAGAATATAGAGGAGATAATGGCATCCAGGATTCAGTTTGAACCAACTATGGCCTTCCAACAAGTTGATATCTCTTTCTTGGAACCCGTGTTTGATGCTCTGGAGCGTTCTGGTCTTCAGGAGCTGGTGACGAAGCACCCGAGATCTTATCTACCTAGGCAAGTGGTAGAAGTTTATTACAACTGGAGGTCACTCGCGTCTGGAGGCGAGGAATCTTCCTTCGTCTATATGAAGTAAGTAGATCAGAACTGTTGGGATACTACTCAGAGAATCTTCAACGTCGAGACGCGCTGATGCTGACGTTTGATCTTCCGACTCTCGGTATGTCTCCTATCGGATACAAGGAGAAGGAGATAAACGCATATGTTCATAAGTTCCGCGGACGCTCCGACATATCATTCAAGTCGCCTGCGTAAGAACCTTCTCGCTCCCCCAATACAGAGGACTAGCCTACATAGTCTCTCATATCCTAACGAGCTCACCGGATCATATGATCAATTATCCAAGCCAAGGATTCAACTGATGATGGCGATAGATGATGGAGTTGAAGTGAACTGGGCCGACTATTATGTCTCGGAGATGAAGGCCCAAGCCCGTGAAGTTCACTACCCTACCCAACTGGAGAGAGGAAGTTAGCCAAGTGTAGGGAAGTTACTCTATGGGACTAAGATGTCATCCTCATAGAAAACTCGTTCGTAGGCACTCGTCGTATGTTGATTCTAAGTTCTTCGATGTAAACCGATTAAGTTCAAGACTAAAGCGCGATCGAGAAGTCTATCGGTAAGGGGCCACCCGAGCCGAAGAGAGCAAAGCATCCGCTCCGCCCCCAAGCATACCGAAGTGCCTAAGAAGAGGCGGGCGACTAAGACCGCACCACCGAGGTCTCAGTGCTCGGCCCTCTCTCGTTATTGAACCCACTCCTCCTCCTACTCAAGAAGAGCAGATTTTAGATTCCGATATCGGCATTGAGGGTGCGACCCTCAAAGATAAAGTCCAGGTAATTAGCTCGAGGAGATACGGTCGGACGTCGTGGAACCGACCGAGGAGATCGCGACCGAGTGGACAACTATTCTCACCACTCGTCTCCGTGCCGCAGTCGACGTACACGATCATATTCCCCGAGATCGCCGGGCACTCGGACTTAGTCGACATAGCCATCGTGGCTGTGGTTCAAATGCTTCTTAGATTTCCGAGTTGGGATATTCTAGAAGACATAATCAAAATCCACTCAGTCATCTACCTCGCTCGATGAGGAGCGAAGCTACAAGAAGTAATAGGGTACGGAGAACCAAATGACTTAGCTACTCTTGAAGATCTCGGAGCCGCAATGCTTTACCTTCTAAGCTTGCGAGAGTCAATCCCCGGTAACACTCCTCCACCCCCATCTCTTCCTCGCCGATGATAGGAAAGATGATGATGATAACAATCGGAGGAAGGATCGACACCCAAGGATACGTAGTTGGGAGGCTCTGCCGAGGGTTCAACTCCCCGTGAGAAGAGCAAATCACCATTTCATGATACATCGGTGATGCTCAAGGTGCTCCGGTACGAGAGGGAGCAACTCCTCACGTTTTACGAGCAGAGGCTCGAAACCAGCTCGTACTCGATAGAACCTATCGGTTCCATGTCCTCAAAGTCCGTAAATAAAGCCATTCGACGCCAAGGAGAGAAAAACAGACTTTTTGCTAAGGACGTCCATCCGAAGTGGACAAAGTATACTAAGGCTCGATACGTAGCTTAGACAGGAATAGCCGCCGGCATCTCAAAGACTCCAAGTACCTACTCCTCAACCCAACCTTCGGGAGATTATTGAGGCGGCCTTAGCAGCTCGTAAAAATCGATCTAGAAGCTCGAGTCGCAGCTTGCTCCGTAATCGCCAGAAGATATTTTCGAGAAGCCGACTCAAGCTCTTGCAACCGTTAAGCTCGAAATCGATGAAAGGAATAAGATTGCCACCTCTAGCCTTCGTAAAGTTATTATCCAACAGTGCGAGGCTCAAGCTTATTCGTAAAGAAATGACGTAATCGCAGGATCGTGCTCGCATGAAACTCCGTCTGGAGTCACCGCACACTTAAAACATCAAAAGCTGATCAGGAAAAAGACTGGGAATTATATTGCGATCTCGTCAAGGACTTCGAATCCACAGCAACTCAGATTAAGGATTCAGTCCACACTGTGGAAAGAGACATTCAAGCCATCCGCACCCAACTCTCTAAGGCAGATGATGCCAAAAAGGGGGAAGGTATTATGAAGGATGAACCTAATACGGATATGGCTGATGTCCAAATAGTAGAGGGTGGTCAGGAGGAAGGACCCTCTAATGCTCAGACTCAGGGGGAAGGTATTCAGGCAGAACAACCCTCAACCGCTAATGCTCAAGATACTTCGGGGGGGTTCCCGCTACTTGAATTTCCTCTAGAACCTACCCCCATCTCATCTTCTCGTTGCCCACATAGAAGATGTTGCTCACTTCATTGAGCAAGAGTCTCAAGAAGAACAGGCTCCTTCGCAGGGCCGGGAAGGAGACAGGCATCGCTACTACTCCTCCTTCCTTCCCGGTCCCGAAAATTCAAATCTAGAGCGGAATAAGAGGCCTTCGACCTCCGCGTAGCCCAACAACTACAAGACAAGCCGGACCATGAGCGACAGCTGGAAGAAGCTCAAATTGCTAAAAAGCCTAAGGGAAAATTTGTTAAGGGCGAGAGGAAAGAAGAAGCAAGAGTCTCGTGGACGAAGAAAAGAAAAGGCTCGGGAGGAGTTCGCAAAAACTCTTTCTACTACAGGTCAAGCTACCGCTCGTAGTCACTATCGACTCATCTTACACCCGAGCAAGAAGTCGAAGATAGAGCCACGTGGGAAGCCACGCTGCGAGGCCTTAACTCCGAGGAAAGGAGATTGTAGGGCAACGGCTCTTCGAGAGAAGAAGAGAATGGGCCGATATGGCTAAGATGATGAGCCTATCTCAAAAGCCGCCAGCTGATCCCAGAAGACAAATCCCACGAGGATCAAGGAAAAGAGCGCCTTATGTCAAAAAGGACCCTGTGCTTCATGTTGATAAATGGGTTCCTGCTCTGGTTAATGATCAATGGGAAGAGCTCAAAGAGAAATTTATCAAAGGCTACTACGTATGGAAATTCTATCCAAGTGAGCAAACTATCGAACAAGCCTTTGACGAGTTTTTGTTCAATTATAACTCTGAGCTGAGGGAACAACTTCTGGAGATTATGAAGAGAGAGAACATTCCTTTCAGAGCTCCGGCTTTCAGGCACATCCCACCTCCTAGAACTGCGCGCGAAGTTCTATGTACAAAGGAAATAGAGGATGAGGTCAGAGTTGCAGCTTATCGCTTCGACCTGAGTGTCGACTTAGCTGAAGACGACGAGGATGTCCAGACACTGAGGAAGAGAATCTACCTATACTATGGTCTGCAACCTCCTGTCGACAGATCTGCTGATTTCAAGAAGCGCACTCAAGGCTTCAGGCGTCAATAGTATTTTCTCTTCTCTACTCTTTTGTAATAGTGATAGGAACCTGTAATTTCTTGATCATATATGCTATCGTTCATATTGCTTGATAGACAATTACTCATTGTCTTACAGCATTTTGTTTTGTGTTTTCACAATTGATCACTAAGTGATCTGACACATACTCACAATCAGTTTCTCTGATTTTGCCTATCTCTCACCTGCTGATGTTTTGAAGTCATCATATCAGTTTGTTTTCCTCAGATAGATTAAGGGGGAAATTGTTGTCAGTAGGTTAGCATTTCTTATAAGATGTTTAGAGTTTAGAAGTAGAGGTTTTGTCATCATCAATTAGGGGGAAATTGTTGGATATGAGTCAGTAGATGATACTCAGCTGTTCGTGGTTAAAAGAAAATTGGGGGAAATCATAGTAGTACTTATGAAATTGAAGATCTCAAAACCGAGCCGATATCGGTAGTTCAAATGTGTCGTTAGGATTAGGCGATGTATAGGTTAGACTTGTTGTAATCGTTTTTATATTCTTGTCTAAGTCCCGTACGGGGTAATTGTTGAACCGATCTTCCGTCGAAGATACTTTTCGAACCCCACGTCATCGGTGTAATCGCTTGCGTTCTTCGCCATCACCGAGTAGACCTCGAGTAGAAGCCAATCCAAGAACCTGATAAGTCATTAGCGTAAGAACTCATGCAAGCCCAGGACCTTCGCGACCGCCACCGACTTACTCGAAGTTACATTCCTTGTCGGCCGACTCGGTCGAAGAAGACAGAGACTTTGCGGTCATCGTATCCGGCGTAAAAGCGACCCAGGCTACTTAAGTCTTTTCGAAAGTTCGGCGAGAAGATCATACGAGGTTGTTTGAACGGGCCAACTCCGACATTCTCACCTACCACAAACCTCGACCAATGAGAAGCCGACAACGCCTTACCCGCTCCAAACAAGAAAGCCGCTCTCATGTACATTAATTAACCGCCCGCCGCAATAAGTTCGAATTAATGGGCGTTTTCTTTGGAAGCTTGTGACACGTGGCATCGTTGTCTCCAACGGACATATGCCATAGCTCACAGCTATAAATAGAGAAGATTTCGAAGCTCCACAAGCGCGAAGCACGAAATTAAAAAGGGGAAATTGCTCAAGCTCTCAAACACTCTAAGCAACTCAATCGAACATCCAAACCTAAGAATCTGCATTTACTAGAATATTTTTGTGGTTCTTCTCTCAGAGTCTTTAGATCCCTTTCTTCTCTACCTAAGCTCATTGTCGATTTATAACTTAGATTCGAAGGAGTTCATTTTTAGTGAACCTGTTCTTATTGTAAGAACTCCTTCATTAGTTGGAGAACTGTTTTCGCTCCCTTTCGAACTTAGGTTTGAATTGTAAAGTCGCTAAGGACTATAACTTAGAAGGATCTCGTCTTGTGCACGCTTCCTTGCCGAGACTTGCTCGTACTAATCAACAAGTTATCCTCGCTCGTTCGGACCGTGGACGTAGGATCTTGCGTATCCAAACCACGTTAAACCGCTTGTGTTCTTTATCGTTTTATTGCATACAAACCTTTGAAAATCATAAGTTTGCATAAAACGTATTTCTAAAATCGCACAGCCAAAAGAATTTAATCTGCGAAAACACGTTTTCAAAAAGAGACAAACTCCGGGCCCCACACTTATCCGCACACTTAAGTCTCCGATCGAGTTTCGAAGTACCGACAAAAGTCGGTAGGAGAGCTCGATGGGCCGACTCACTCTGTCCCGTGATCGAAGGTTTATTTGGCACTGTTCATCGGCTTGCAACCAACGACTTCACCGACCTTCACCGAGAAAAAGAAACGGTACTCAGGTGTATTCACCCCCCCCCCCCTCTACACCTGATATTTGTCTCCGGACCAACACACTTCCTCTTTCGCTGCGAGCTCCAGGGAATGTTCTTCGCCGTCGGCCTCCTTCGCAATTCCTCAGCGAGCGCATCAATTGCGGATTCGCAATTCTCCTCGTATTCAAGTTATTTTGAAGTAAATATTATGCGTTAAATGGTTATTTTGAAGTAAAAATTTTTGGTGATAATAACTTTGTTTTTTAATGATTAATTCACAATATATATTTTGCATTTCGAATTAAATGTTGTTTATATTGGTACGAAATCTTCGTTAGCTTATATTTGATACGAAGCAATAAAGTTATATGAAAAATCGAAAATTTAATGCAAAATCTCGTCGATACGAAGCAATTAGCTTATTTGTCTAAAATTTGTGAAATCAGTCCTTAAATTGTTTTATTTTGCTAAATAGGTCCCAAATCATTTTTTATTTGCAATTTTGGTCCGTGCAAATAAAAATTCCGATTTTGCCCTTTTGATTTTTTTTTTTAAAAATTGAATTAACGGTTAAATTGACGGAAAATCTAACGGTATGACTAAAATTGCAAAAACAAGGAGTTGAGGGTCAAAAAAACAAAAAAAAAGTTTGAGGAAAAAATTCGCAAAAACGCAAAGTTTGAGGACTATTTTTGCCAATTTGCCATTTATCTTCATTAACTCACAGACCTTTTTACAGTATTACCATGCTCACATCTAAGTAACGATTGTAGTTTCAAGAAATCATTTACTTGAAAACAATCAAAATCACACATATCAAAATTATGAAACAATATAAAACAACAAAATACAAATTGAAGTGCCAACACCAACAAAAATATATCTTCAATCATGCCATGTTTACAAATTCGCCATCACCATTTGCTTTCTTCCACCACACCACCGCCGCCGCCGCCATTCACACCCTTCATCTCCTCTTCCGGCTCCGGATTCACCACATTCTCACCATCACTCTTATACTTATACCGCGTCGCCCAGAACAAATAGTTGAAGAAGTTAATCCCACTCAAGATCGCCAAAAACCAATAAAACAGATTCAAATTGTTCCTATCCAAATCCTGACCATGCAGCCACCCCAAACGACTCGGCGCTACCCGCCGACTCACCGAGTTGATCATATCAACAAACACACTACTCAGAAAATACCCAAACGACTGTGAAATCCACGTAAACGAAGTCGAGAGCGACCTCATCCCCACCGGCGCCTCCTTATAGAAAAACTCAAGCAATCCAACAAGTGTAAACATATCAGCAATCCCAAATATCCCATACTGAAACGACAGCCAGAACAAACTAATCGGCTGCATCGGATTCTTCAAAGACTGATTCCTCCTCTTAACTTCCACCACCGCCGCAACCGCCATCGACACAGCCGAAAGAACGAGCCCAACGCCCACTCTCTGCAGCTGAGTAATTCCCGATGGATGGTTGGTAAACTTGCGGATAAAGGGTACGAAGATTCGGTCATAGATCGGAATAAGGATGATCATGAAGAGCAATGGGATGACCGGAATCGACGCAGCTGGGACTTGGAAGGAGCCTAAATGAGGATCCATTCTGTACCCCTGCTGTACGGAGAAAGTTTGCAGCTGTGCCATGCACGTGTTCAAGATGATCGTGCTTCCTATGATGGGCATCATTCTTGCTAAGATTTTTACCTGTTCTACTTGAGTAACTGTGCAGACCTTCCATGGCGATGGTTCTGTGTTTTGTGGGAGAATTGCTGCTTTGTCTAAGCACTTGAATTGTTGAGTATGTGCAATTTTCGGTGCGCTTAGTTCCGAAGCTTTTTCGTTCATCTCGTATAGTTCGTTAGGACTCTCCGGTAGAGATAATCGGCCGTTTTTTACCGCGACGACGATAACCTGGCACGAAAACAATGAATTAAAACTAGAGGTGAATAAAAGTAACCATGCACGGTTAAAAATATCTTACTTGCGTGATTTGAGAAAGAGGACTCTCTCCGGGGACGACTTGAAGATGGTAAAAGGGCTTCCCAAGGAGAAGAAAGACGTAGCCAAGAAATGCGGCGGCGGCGGTGATGAGGAACCCCTTCCACCAGTTTTGATTATTCTTATTGGTGGAGACCCAAACGATGACGGTGACGCCGACGGAGGAGCCGGCGACGGAGGCGAGTAAGAGCCAGTTGAAGTAGCTGGCGAGTGACTTGACTTGCTTGGGGTGGAACTGGTCGGCGCCGAGGGCGGGGAGAGCACCCTTGACCCCGCCGACGCCGAGCGCCAGCAAGCACAAGGTGGCGTAGAAGTAGACGGCGGCGCCGCCCTCGACGCAGCTGGACTTGCCGCAAGGCTTCGGTAGGAGCCTCTCACTGTGGGCTTGTATTGTCAGCATCGATAGAGCCTAAAGGAAAAAGAAAACACAATAATTGCATCATATTCCATCTCGTAGTTGTCTCGTCGTGTCAAAGGAAAAAACATTCCACGACTCCATTTATGTAATAACAGATAATTATGTCGTCCTTGATAAATAATTTCATCTTTGAAAAAAAAATTAAATCTAACGTAACACTAAAGAGACAATGACAGAGAGAGAGCGAGAGGGGGGGGGCAGAGAGAGAAAGAGTACGGATGTGGTGATGTTCATACATGTCTAGAAAAAATTCTATCCTAGACCAGGTCTACAACTTAAATTGTAGACCTTATGATATAAAACAATGGCACTTCACTTATCTTTCAAAATAAGAAACACTTATAAAATTCGAAATGTGACGTGGCATTGCTCCACACCACAAGGTCTACAAGACCTACTTAAAAGAAAATTTGTTTTGGGTATTTTCAACAGCTTAAATTCGAAAAAATTCTCTACATTTAAGTCAAATAAGTTGAAGTTGGTTAAATTGGTTTTTACCAACTTCTCCAACTTAATGACATATTTGTAATTTCGAATAAGTTATGATTTGACATTTTACTTATAAATCACAAAATAAACTACTACAGTATAAATTTTGCAAACACTATTTTTTCAATTTTTTTCTTCTTTTAAGCAATTTTTGCAAACACACCACAAATTCTTTAATAAGTTACTTTTATCAACTTCTCCTAAATTTAAGCATTTAAAAAAGCTAGGATGGAGAAAAAGGGGGAGGTATAGGAATGTAATAATAATGTTCTTTTTCTTTGTTTCTCTCTCTTCCTTTTTTTGCAGCCACATGCACATGCTGGCCAGTGGGTTAGAAAAAGGGCGCAGATAACGGCATACGAAATCCTCAATTATAGTATTGAATCACCGCCAGCACACATTGCGAACGTATTGAAAAGTGTGTGAATGTGATACCAAACATTTTTTTCACATTAATATAATAACTAGAGAGAGAATCTCGATTAAAAACAAAAATATCCAACTATCAAATGCCATCAGTCTTTTTAATCCGATTGGCCTTCAACTGTAGTACTTGTCTCTAAAAATAAAGCAAAACGTAGAGAGAGGGAATAATTAATTACTAGGACTTCGAGGGTGCCGAAGGCGAGGCAGGTGAGGAAGCGGTTGAGGTAGGTGTCGGAGATGAAGCCGCCGACGATGGTGAGGAGGTAGGTGGACCCCATGAGGTTCGTCAGAGTGTTTGCTGACGTGGACAGATCGAAATACATCTTGTACGAGAAGTAGAGCACCAGGCTCACCATGTTCGCCACCACCCCCATATTCTCCAATGCCGCCAAAGCTTTCATTAAATTCACCGATCAGAACTAAAAAATCAGAACAACAGATTCTCGCAATCCAACCACAAATCGACCAAATTGAATTTAATTTCCACTCACCGTAGATGAAAGAGGTCGCTCTGAATCCCCCTTTCCCTCTCGATTGGCTCAGATTCCTCTGCCCAATCTCCGCATCGTCCCCCTACAATCAATCTACACAAATTAGAACAATTTACCGATTAATGTGCGGTAGAGAGAGAATGCACATACTCACCATGGCTGGGAAGTGAGAGAGAAGAATTTTGACGTGTATTTTGTAATTCACTAGTTGAGAGGGAGAGTGTGCGAAGAAAGAGGGGATGACTAAACCATAGATATAGGCAATAAGAAACGTCGTATATAAACTCCCATTGACATCTGACTGATCGCCTTCTCTCTCTCTCAAGAAATCATGATTAGGACACACTGGGATGGCAGCTAATAAGTCTCTTCTTCTCTTGCTTCACTTTCACAAAGGAATTAGTGGAATGTGAGGTGGGTGGTGGGGTAGGGGGCGGATCCAGGATTACGAGAGAGGGGGGGCGAAACTTAAAAATTCGATAAAGAAGAGGGTGAAGTGTACATTCGGAGGGGCGAAACGAAATTTCTTAAAAATTACATATATAAAATCACGTTTCGACACGAGTTCGGGGGGCCCGCCGCCGCCGGGCGCCCCCCTTGGATCCGCACAGTTTACAAAGGTAGAACTAAATTATTTAGCCAAAGATGCGTTGGGATCCTAGATTTGAATTTGTAGGCTCCTTTTTATTATCACCACAAATCCACTCATATACTACATAGCAAATATTTTGGATAGACAGAAAGAAAGATGAGTTTTACCAACTCCCAATTTTGGGCCTCTAAATCAATTTCTCTTAGACTTTTCAGTCCAATACGTGCATACAATTACATCAAATCAAATCGATGTCCCAAAAATCGGATCTCACAATTTTATTTCAGACAAATTACATAGTTTTGTATAAAATTTACGTAAGATAAATTGGCCTAAATGGTTTCCAAATATTTGATTCGTGATTAAATTCATCCTCAATTCTTAGCTGAATTGATCCCAAAAAATTAGAATTTAGCAAAATTGCAATGGAATTTAAAAGAAAATAAAATTTAAGATATGATAAGGGTACGTAGTTCTGGAATACATTTTTTAGATAACCAATTCGGCAAATACTTTTACCGTGAACCAATTTGATTTATTGTTGGGTGATGATTCAATCCTCGGCATGATCATACTTATGGGAAATGACTCTTATCTTCTATCTTGGATCACGCTCGCAGCCTCGTGCTCCGAACTATTGAGAAGATTTGAAGATCCCAAAACCCTATCCGATTGGTGAACCATTCCTTTGTATTTGTATTTGTCTCCGAGGTTTCGGACTCGGTAGACACTCTGCTCCGGTCAAGGCGCTCGCAGCTTATTTCGCCTCGCACCAAGATGTAAGACTCGGTGATACTTTGGACTCAAAGACGAGCAAGATATCGAAAGACTCATGATACTTGGACTCGGCGGAGAGCAAGATATCGAAAGACTCGTGATACTCGACTCGGCGGAGCAAGATATCGAGAGAGTCGATCGAACTAAACTCAACAGAGTAGTTCACTGGACTCGTAGCCGATCATCGATAGACTTATCTTCGGCCAGCCTATCTACCGAATACGAGGTCGGACTCGAAGAACGGCAGATAGTCTTCGGACTGTCGAGAATCTTTTGAAAGACAATCGCAAGTCATGTACGAGGAAGAGAGAAGTCGCCTTCGCCTATCTCGAAGTTTGTCTTTGTCTCAACCACTACATCCACCTCAACGAATGACAAGCATACACGTGTCTTCTCACCCGCTAAAGCCGCAAGTCAACACTTTCCGGAAAAGGAGGAAAAGGCACCGTTGCCTACACCAAAAGAGCCGTTTGCTACCAAAAAGAGAGAGAGAGAAGAAGATCGTCTCCAACGGATCTATTTCAATCTCTCGCTCTATAAATAGAGGGATTATTCAAGAAGAATAAACGGAATGCACGTATCTAGAGCAAAGATCAAGAAAGCATTCAACGAGCAAAGAACCCAAAGAACTACGTCTTAGCAAAAAAAAACTCGAAGAACATTCTCCTATGAAAGACTACATTCTAGCTCATAGGGAATCAAGCTAAACCAACATATAAAGCCTCTAGTATCCAATCGACGTTACACGAACTTATAGCTTACCTTCACTGTTCGTCGATCTAGAAGCTACTCTTTCATATTCCCTATCCCTCTAACCCTAAGCTCAACCGTTCTTATCTATAGCTTAGACGAAGGAGTTCACATCTCGAACCCAATCCTTATTGTATAAGGACTCCTTCACCTTGTTGGAGAAGTTTGTCAAACACTTTAAGTTTGATAGTGTTGTAAACCGAGACTTGGATCGTATAAAAACCAAGACGCGGCTTTGCCCAGTGTGCAAGCCGACCGAGACTAACTCGGGATAATAAATAGCCTCCCGATCATTCGGGACAGTTGGACGTAGGATTTGAGCGATATCCAGAACCACTTTAAAAATCCCGTCTCTTCTTGCTTTCTTAACTGTTGCATTGATTTTACCATTCTTACCGAGTTCTATATCTACTGAATCGAGACAACGTTTTCTCACAAAAACCGATTTGGGCCTACACTATTCCGCACACCGAACTCTTACCGTAGATACCGAATTCCGACCTAGTCGGTTAGCGGATCTCGGTGAGTCGGCACTTTTCTAGCCTTAAAAACGATTCGAACAATATGCAGTCTGTCCGAACTAGTTCAAGACGGCACCTTCTCCGAATAGGACTGTTCGTGTTCGAAAGTTGAGAAATCGAATCAGGTGTATTCACCCCCCCCCCCCTCTACACCTGACCGTACACTCGGGACCAACATTTATATTTTACCCCAATTTTCTTTAGAATTAATAAGGGGTAAAAATATTTTTCCAGAATGTTTTTATCACAATTTTTTACAGAAGACCAATTCGAACAATATTTTACCCCAATCTTCTTATAAATACTTTTGAGAATTTTTTAGAATTTCTATCCTAAATTTTTACCGAGAATCGGTTCGACCAAGATATGATGTTTTTTAATTAAAATAAATAAATGATAAGCACTGCAAGCATCATCATTTTTTTTAAAATAGTAGTGTACTTATTTTAAAAAGAATTATAATAGACAAAAATATTGCCAGAATTAATCCATCAGTAAAATTTTGGTCAAAATGATACTCCAAAAAATTTATTCCAAAACAATGGTTATCATATTTTAATATTTTTGAAAAAAATTGTTGATTAATCATTGACTGACGATGACCAATTCGATCAAAATTGAATCTTTTAGGGATTAATTTAATCAAGAAACTCGAATTGATAAACAATTTGAACAAAAATTAAACATTTGGGGACCATTTATGGTAATATGCCTTTACATAATTTAGTTGCTATCGAAACTAAGCAATTTTACTCTAACACGATGGTTTATGTACTGAAATCAAAGCACATCAAACGGTAGAAAATATAAGGTAATTTTAGATTTTTAATACTACATGTATAAGTATATGAAAAGGGTATATAGGGTGGCGGATTTTACAAAAAACGGATAGTTGAGGGCCTTAGAAGGAAGTGGTTATAACTTTATATAGTGGATATACAACATATATTTGGGCACCTCTACGTGGGATGTCTATTTTTTCTTCGCAGCAACTACGAGTCTAAAAGTGAGGTAAAGTGTCAAAATTAGATACAAAGCTACACGACATAATCTGGTGGTCAAGCTCGTGTGCATGTCTTATTTTTATCTGTACATCTCATTTTCATTACATTCAATAATTTAATTCCATCATTATTCGAGTAATAATTTAGAGACTAAATCAATACATAATCTCTAATCATAAGACAACTCGTTCTTTCGCTTCAAAGCACTGGTTGTAAAAGTGATGAGGCAGTCTACTTTCTTTGGGTCATTATTACAGTTATAAGAGGTTATCTGATAGACCAACAACTTTCTTTTTAAATTCTTATTCTAGAAAAGCCCTGCATTTCACCTGCAACTCCTCGAGAAGGTTACAACCTTAGTATGAAAAAAAAGTGTGGTTTAATTATTGAGTTCCATCCAATTCTCGAGGCAGTTTGCTTTTTTCTTTGTGAAGCTTGTGTTTGATTTTTGGAGATAAATTAGATGCATTTTTCTCTCTCTGATCACAGTTATAATCAAGATAAAACTAGTGATGATTTGATGGATACTTCTCATAGTTAGATTGACAGTGGCGGGTGACTTCGTGCAGCTTTTTTTGGCTTTAATCTCCAGACCCAGTCATGCAGGAATGAACAGCTTGGCTTCTTCTACAGTACTACTCCAATTATTATACTGAATCAGTAACTTGTGTTCTCTCTCCTCTCCATTCCAAATTCAGAACATAAAAAGAGAGAAAGAGAGAGAGAGAGAGAGAGTTTATTTTAAGTCATTCCTTAGTTATCAATTAGGAAATCATTAATTTCTTATGATGGTCGGATTATTATTCAATTAAGAAGTATATAAGTTGCAACTTCATTTCGAAAAAGGAGATTTGAAATCAGAGCCAATAAATTTTGTAAAACGGGAAAGAAGTGTTGTTATATATGCATGTAGCAATCAAGAGGGAGTGGATAATCCACAAAACCTATAAAATTCTCTTCCGTGGGCCGTGGCAAAGACAGGTTCATGTAACAAAATCTTTGAAATCAATAAAAGAAAGCAATCATCCTTCACATGCATAACCGTCCCTACATTTTCCTTTTATGATAGAGAAATTAAATCCCGTTAATAATGGAATTGTTTTTCAACCAACTGGATTTTCTTTTTCCAAAATTAACACAATCACACCAAAATAGTGTGGTGTATATGATTAAAGTCTTTTTGCAAATGAAGGAAACGTATACTATATCAAACCAGCCTTGATAATCATAGCCTATTCACATACCTAAAACCTAATTATTATTCTCCTTGATTTGTAGCTGTGGTATGACTAAATGCATGTAAACCTAAAATTGGCGATCATTACCAAATCAAATAAAACAGCCGGAAAACTCCAAGCCAAGGCATAATGTCGATTCAAATCGATCATCATCGATATTTCAATCTTACTTCTCAATAATAGAGTGACCAGATGTAGACTGAACAACAATCCTCGATTGATGGGTGATTAATTGACTATGATTAGATTGAGAACGTTGCACTTTCGTATTGATACTATACAAAAATCACCATAATAAAAATTGTGTATGTCTACGACTACTTCCTGAATTACAAGATTGTAATTAAGTAATCGGTATATATTTTATTGTTGATTGTTTAAATTATGGTAATCATAACGGCCAAAAGAGGGTTTCCTTACGCAAAAAGAGTTTACCTTATACTTACTTTGAATAAATTAACATATTCCCGACCCTTAGAAAATTGACATTAAATATATTAGTGATTTAATAATTGATTGTGCTGAAGATTATTTTAGGATAATCTTTACTTACATTAGTTTTCTTATTTTGTGCGCGTGTGTTTTATTCATTTGGTCACGGGTCTATACTCTTAATTAATTAGTGATCACGAAAAGTGGAGATCAATTAATTCGATTGAGAGAAGAAATAAAGAATTCGGGATATTTTTCAGGCATAGACAATCTCTGTCATTTTCACTGTTGTTTAGTCTCAGCATTTCCATAATTGTACGAAATGTAGGTAATAGAATTCGAGTTTCAGACCTTTTAAAAATGTATGCATGTTATTTCCATTAAACCAAAATATAAAATAGTAGAATATATAAAATTTAAGGCCCAAGTTTATATTGTGGGCTCAAATTCCATTTTTCTATAACCGGTTCTGCATAGACAAAGAAGTTGTGTACTAACTCTGTCTAATTAGCAATACTCCATCCGTCCCTATTTTATATGTCCATTTATTTTTTTCACATAAATTAAAAAAAAATTTAATAATATAAAAATTAAATAAATATTGATATTTGAGTTTGAATAAATTAAAATAAATTACTAAAAAGTTAATATAATTATATTTGCTATTATAAAAAGTTAGATAAATTTTTTTCTATATTATCATATTAATTAGATCTATTAAAGTTGGTAAAGATTTAGTTAGATAAAAAAATTTGTTAATAGACAGATTTAAGACAGACGAATAAGAAAAGTAAGCATATATATTTGAAACGGAGGTAGTATCTCATTTCTTTTAAAAAAAAGTTAAAAGATGTGTAAACACTAACCAACCATTTAAAAATAACTAACATACACAACAAAACACCATTTTTTTAATAGACTTGCCGAAAAGAAATTAAGCATTGTGAGATGGAGGGAGTAGTTACTAAATAACTTCCACAAAAGTTATCTCAAGACATTTCACATCTCAATAACCTTGTGCTATAAATGTAATATGATCTTGGTAAGACTTTGAAACAAAATTGGAGGAAGGAAATTTCTCACAAGGCACAGAGTTACTAATACAAAAAATCATTCATAAATAAACACTATACTTCAAATTAGAAGAAGGTACGTTTTGGTTTCTCCTCTGCAACGTTAACCCTAATTGCCCTCCCATCCAAATTCTGCATTCCAAACAAAATCATGTAACAAATTCAAGCACATTTACAGGAACAGGTAGAGATTAAGCAGTCCAAATTATATGAAGTTACCTGGCCATCAAGAGCAGCAATCGCGTCGTTAAGTTCGGACTCACTTGACATTGTAACGAAGCCAAAACCACGAGACCTTCCAGACTCCCTGTCGTAGACTACTTTGGCATCGACCACTTTGCCATGTTCGCTGAAGAGCTCCTCGAGGCGATCACTATCCACCTGCCATGGCAAGTTACCAACATACATTCTGAAGGAAGGCTCAAACGTTCGAGGAACTCTTTCTGGCTGAGAACCTCTCGGAGCAGCCTTGTTTACTGTCAATAGTCTTCCATTTATATCCTGACCAGAGTGTATCGCCAAATTCATAGAACCCATTTCAAAAGTTCATTACAAGAATTTGACATTAGAGGCTAGACAAGTATAACAATCAAAATCAAGAATTTCGTATTTAGAAGTTAAATCTAGCTTGACATACTTAATCTGTGATCCAGCCCTTGTTCAAAAAATGACAATAGAAGAGTCATGCAATGCCTAATCTTAGACAACCAAGAAAGTTTGCAGTGTCCACAATCACCATAGAGAAATGGTGTTTATGGTCACTACTTACTCACAATAGACGAAAAACCTTCACAAGATCCTTCATAAATCAGTAAATAACTTATCACAAGTAATCACCAAAGTTTATTGAGTTGGTTATCATATATATGCCATCCGGGTAACATCTACTCTACGGCAAAGATGCAATGGGTATTAAGTGAGATGTCTCATAGCATTAACACATCTCAGTCTCAATAGAATACTATAGCTAGGAGTGAATGAATAACAAGAAACTCACATAGCGATTGAACATCTCCACAGCCTTCTCAGCTTCTTCCACCGTGCTCATCGTTACAAATCCAAATCCTCGGCTTTGATCAGTTTGCCTATTATAAATCACCTACAATGACATTACCACATTAGATACATGCAAACTCCATATATAGCGACCCAAATCCACTATTACACGATTTTAACACATTCTTAACTTCAATGAAAGACACACAATTACAATAAGACTGAGCCTAAAGCCTTATTTGGAAGAAGGAAGGAACCGTCTCCTCCAAATGAGGTATTATTTCCAAATTTTTCCAATAATCATATTCTTACCCTAAACCCTAAACATGAAACTAATTACAAACCACATATATGCTCCCAAAAGATATAGTTACAAGCTAAAAACTAAGAGCTAATAGAGCCTATACATGATAACAAACAGATTTCAATGCTGCAAAACCTCTAAAAATCTTTAAAAAAAAAAAGAGCTTAAAACAAATAACAAGCATATTTCAATACTGCAAAACATCTAATCTATTGTAAAGGCAATAAAAAAATTTCATACCTCAGAAATTTCCACTACCCCAGCTTGGTCAAAAAGCTTGGCCAATTTCTCACTGTCAATATCATACGGCAAATTCCCGACGAAGAGCTTCGCCTCCTCCGGCGGCTGAACGAAGGACTCCTCCTCGCCGCCGTCACTCTCCGCAGTTTCTTCGGTGCTTACCCCTTCATCGCTCGCGTAACTGACCTCATTTTCCGCGTCTCCCTCTTCTTGCTTGGCCCAATCCGAAGTCTGAGCGACGAGTGGGACGATTCTGAAAGTCGAATTCTTGGATTTGAGTGGAGACGAAGATTGAATTTGCCTCGTGGAGAGCGACGGCCAGTAGGGTTTAGAAATTGAGGCGGTCAAACGAGTTCTTGGGACGGTTGCCGCACAGCAACATTCGAGCAATCTGAGGTGAAGAGAAGTCATTTGCTTCCGTGTTAGAGAGAGAGATAGAGACTGCTTGAAGATAAGAAATTTGAAACCAAGGTATCCCAAGAAAGGGGTTGGACTTGGGTGGTGTTTGATAAAAATCCAGACAAAATATAGATAACAGTGGCAGACCTCCAGACAAATATTATTACTATGATTTTTGCTTTTTTTTCTTCCAATTTTAATTTTAAATTTTTTTTTGGGAGTGTACAACAGTACAAGTGCCAGTATTTAAAAAATATACATATTGGGCTTTCGAATTGAGAAGTATGGGCTATGCTATTTTACCTAATCAGGACTAAACTAAATTTGTCACCCATAGAGTTGGGCTGAATTTTACTAATCCATTTTCAAATATATCATGACATGCAGCCTGCAGGGTCGGAGTTACGAGACGGGCAGAAATTTACAATAATTTCACAATAAAATAAGAATGAATGAATTAGTAAAAGAGATTTCCCTAAAGAAAACGCTTTTAATGCCATCCAATAGTCTTTCCTTTTCCAAATTTTTTTACGAATATGAAGTACGTTTGGTATAGTTGGATGTGAAAGACATCTACTCCCTCCGTCCCAAATATATATGTCTATTTTCCTTTTTCGTATGTCTCACATTTATATGTATATTAACAATTTTTTGTATCTAATTAAATCTTTCACTAACTTTAATACGTGTAATTAAAGTGTAATTAAAGTGATAATATACAAAAAGACTACTTTATCCAACTTTTCTAATAACAAATACAATTATGTCATTAACTTTTTAGTAATTTACTTTAATTTACTAATATTTCAATATCAATATTTATCTAACTTTCATATCACTAAATATTATTTTAATATGTGTGAAAAAGCAAATAGGCATATATATTCGGGGTGGAGGGAGTATTATTTAAAAAAATCTACGTTTTCAAGATACGATACTCTAACTCACACCCACACACATCCGCCATTGAATACATAAACAAGTTTACAGGCATTCCATGTATACAAGAAACTAATCTAGTTTGGTATTCAAATATGCCGTGATTCTAAAGTTATTACATTAATTGTAGGAATAATTGATCTAATGACAAACATCATAGTTAATAATCACTGAAAAAAGTGATTATTAGGCTTTTCAAAAACGAATAGGGACAATATGATTAATATAATATTGTCCTCTTTTGGTGTTATCTCATACCCAACCCCCACGAGTGTTCATATATATATATATATATATATATATATATATATATATGTGAGATGGATCTTTTAGGAACACTATCTTAATGAAGGAACTAGGAACAAATCATATCCTTCCATTTTAAAAACTGAATGGTTCAAATCAACATTAGGAATTTTGTTCAAAAAAGATTTGTTTAATACTGCTAATATTATCAAGGACAATTTTGTAAAAATAGATATATTTCTCTCTAATAAATCATTATCTACTTTAATTGATCAATCCTCTCTCATCTCTGCTCTCGTATTCGACTTTCTCTCCTCTCTCTCTCTTAGATTTCGTCAAAAAATTTCTCGCTTCATTCACAGAAATTCCGCCGTGAGTCATTATCGCCGCCGCCGTAGTGTTAGCAAGAAACTTCGCCTTGCTAGATGGACCGCCAACGACTGTTCCGACTCGGCCCGCCACCGCCGCGTGCGAAGAATGGCGCCGACGATCCATTCGAACTCGGCCCACCGCCGCCGCGTGCGGGGAGAGCTCCGATGATTTGTTCGAACTAAGCCACAACCTCCGCCGCCGTGTTGCAGAGAATTCTCTGACATGAGATAAACCCTAATTTTTTCAAATGGAAATTTTCCCCAATTATTTTAATTTATTTTAGGATTTGCAATCTTTTAATTAAGGAAGAAATTGATTTAGATAAATAGTTTGTAGATTGAATTGTGGATGAAGTTGTCGGTTTTTGTGGTTGTTCATGGATTTGGGATCGGTATTGGTTGTGTTGTGAAATTGACAATTATATAGTTTATTTGGTGTTCATGGAGATTAGGGTTACGAATACGGGAGCGAAGATTGAGCGATGTTGAGATCCCGTTCCTTGTGATGCATGGGAGTGTCGACGCGGTGACTGATCCGGAGGTGAGCAGAGAGTTGTATGAGCGAGGATAAGAGTATCAAGATTTACGACGGGATGATGCACTCTCTGTTGTTCGGAGAAACCGATGAGAATGTGGCAACTGTTCGTCGTGATATTTTGGGAAGGGAGATGTGATTGAATTGTTTGTTGCATATTTGATTAATTAATTACATATAAATTATGATATGTGCCAATTTCCTTTCCCATTGAGATTTTGTCGTCCCAGTGGAGAATTAGGATATATTCTGATATGAGAAGAAAGTGATTGGGGATGATGAATTTGTACGGTGAACGAGATTTAGATTATTTGCTGGGAATTATGTTTTTCGTCAAATAAAGTGCACAAAAAAAATTGAATAAAGTGTACAAATTACGAATAAAGTGCATAAAAATTACGAATAAAGTACATAAAAATAAAATAAAGTGTATAAAAATTACGAATAAAGTGCATAAAAATTACGGATAAAGTGCATAAAAATTAAATAAAGTGTATAAAAATTACGAATAAAGTGCATAACAATTACAAATAAAGTGCATACAAATTAAATAAAGTACATAAAAATTCACGAATAAAGTGCAGAAAAATTATGAATAAAATGCATAGATAATTTAAGCAATTTATTTAAATTAAAGGATTTATAAAATTTACTCCAAATATAATAAAAATAAATATAATAATAAAGTAAGAAGTTCAAGTAATCAAATGACTTTTATACCCTTAATAAAATTAAATAAGAGATTAAAAATTAAAAATATCTCCTTCAATTTAGACCACACATCTTTAAAATGGAAGGAGATGATTTGTTCTTAATTCATTCGTTAAAGAGGTGTTCCTTAAAGAACCCTCCCCTATATATATATATATATATATATATATTATTCATTAAATAATTTATTCAGTTTTGTTTCTAAAGAAATTACTTCTTAAATTATTCTTTTAATATTTAAAACATATAAGTAATTAGTCAAATCAACATCCGAAAACCCAAAAAATGTACCTAATAAATAACTTATTGGTCCATTAGGAGAACAATAAATTGTGAAATAAGTCAAAATATGTTTATGAATGGTTTATAAGATATTACGATAAATTCTTTAAAATGAACGAATACTTATTTTTTTCACGTAAGCGCAAATAAATTGTTAATAAGTTATTAGAAACGGCCTAATATCAAATTTCAATTATTCTGACCCATATTTGACACATCTAATCGCTAGCAACTCTGATTATTAAATCTTGTCGCAAGGAAAAACAAATACTGATTAAATTAATGGATTGTGTTGTGGTCCAAAAAAGGGGGAAAATAATGATTGTGGAAATTAGATGCAATCCAGCTCGATGGATTTTATGTAAATAGGGAAAAATTCAAAATTGTAGTAATTGATTAAATTTGGGGCCCCAAAGCCTATCCTCGTGCAACCGTGCACACGCTTTATATAATAGTTATTCTGCACCTTTTTCTTCTTTTGCTTTTGTCTTGCCTACTTCATCTTGCTGGACCCTTCTGTCCAATAATGAGAAAACACTACTTACTGCTTGCCGCGTACTCGGTTGCCTCAACTGTCTGCATATTTTTTTTAAAAATAAATCAGACAAAATCTCAACTAGGAACGAAATTTCAGAACAACTTCTCATGTTAAAAAAACGAAATAATAATATTTAAAAATATATAAAGAAGATTCGGATGAATTACACAATTTGATACACTTAATGACCTAATTCGGCCCCTAACTCATAATCGTTATATAAGGTTTGTCACGAGTAAAGTTATGATATTCGTGGGAGAAAAACATATAACCTATATATTTAATCGAATAGTTATGATTAACATAACCAATTAAGCACAATTTCTTTGGAGGTGAAAAGCCAAAATAGTAGGCCAACAATGACGGTCGGTTTTTCACTTAAAACATCACCATCGTCAACTTAAAAGCAAATAAAAATATTCAAATGCATGATTTCTTCAGCTTTACATTGATAATTTTCATGATGTCCTAAATCAGTTTAGTATTTTCTTATGTAGTAGTAACTAATTAATTATTTTGGATTTTAAATAGTTAGAACGCCTGCCTAAACCATGGGCGTGACAAAATATAGCTTATGATAAACCTAGTGGCCACCTAAATTTATTATGCTTCCTCTGCACATATTATTATTATTTCATAAAAATAAATACTAGATTTTTCCCCAATATTCTCATGTTGGAAAAGGAAAACCGGCACCAGTTATCTAATGTGTGTACATATAGTGTAAAAGTAGTCACTCTTGTATGCAGCTTACATAAGACAAAATTTGGTAATCGATTTTCAGACAAAGCAATCCTCATTAATGTTTATTTAATGTATATGAGCTCCAATAACAATCATCAGATTGATTGCTTTATTTCTTTAATTTTGCATGTCTGGAGGTAATTATAGTACTTGCCATATACTAGTGATGGTTAAAGCCAATACATAAACTGAATATCTGAAATAGGAGTAAAGTGTTTTATTAATTACAGCAATATATAAAATCCGTGTGCAGATTGATATATGATTTCATTTATGTAAAAATGAAAAAAATTTATACAGAAATTGTAATTAGTCATTCATGGCATATGAGAAGAAAGAAGCAGACTATATAAAAAACCCTTTTCATTACATGTTTGTTTCAGAATAAAATGGCTGCATTTGCATTTTTAGGTCTTATTTTCCCACTCTTTTTAGGCATTGTTTTTGTTTGTAAGCTTTTCGGAATCTCCATTTTCAAAGGAAAGCCTTCTGGCTTACCTAATGGAAGCATGGGCTATTTCCCTTTCCTTGGTGAAACTCTTGCTTATCTTAAACCTCACAAAGCAAACTCCTTGGGCTTCTTCTTGCAAGATCATTGCTCTAGGTATACATAAATATAATATAATAAAATATCATATCTCTCTCTCTCTCTCTCTCTCTCATTGTGTAGGGATTATATTGATGAGTTTGTGTAGGTATGGGAAGGTGTTCAAGTCGCATCTCTTTGGGGTGCCAACGGTGGTGTCGTGTGATATCGAGCTAAGCACGTTTATTCTTCAAAATGAAGAGTCGCTTTTCCGCAGCAGTTATCCCAAGCCCGTTCTTGATATTCTTGGAGACTTGTCCATGATGCTGACGTCAGGATCTCTTCACAAGAAGCTAAGAAGCGTTGCGCTTACCTTCGTCAACACCTCCAAGTCGAGTCCCATTTTTCTATCTTATGTCGATAAACTCATGCTCTCGTTTGTTGATTCTTGGGGGTCGAAGAAACAAATTAGATTCTTCAAAGAAGCCAAACAGGTTTCAATTAATTCTATTTTATTTAATTAATCTAGTATCATTATATAATATATTAATTATTGACATTAATTTTGGTGCAGTTAACATTTTATCTTATGCTGAAAAATATACTGAGTATTGAGCCAGAGGATCCTTTAGCTGCAAGTATACTTGAAGACTTCCTTTGTTTCATGAAAGGCTTTGTTTCTCTTCCTATATACATTCCTGGTGCTGGAAATGCTTTTTCCAAGGCTGTTCGGGTAATTAATACGTATTTATTTTCATCAATACACGCTACTTGTAAATTAAAATAAACTAAATATATTTGGATTAGTTATTTTATTGTATTTCTTTTTTGAAATCATGTTATAATAACTGTTTCTTGCTTGCAGGCAAGGAAAAGGATTGCATCTACACTAAAAGATGTCATAAAAAAGAGGGAGAAAATTATGAAAAATGAAGCACGTGTGAGAGAGGATTTTCTTGATGCAATACTGGAAAAAGATATCTTGAATGATGATGAGAAAGTGAACATTGTGATTGATCTTTTGTTTGCTGGTTATGAAACAACCTCGGGGCTTTTGTCCCTTGTTGTCTATTTTCTAAACCATGCCCCCTCTGTCATTCAAATGCTCCGGGTAATGAAACCTGAAATATATCTTGTTCGTTTTGTCATGAAATGAAATATAAGATTGAAATAAGGGATCTCATATATTTTAACAATGTAATTCAGGAAGAGCACCAATCCATCAGAAATGGGAAGAAGGATGGAGAGCCTTTGAATTGGGAAGACTACAAGAAAATGGAATTCACTTCTTATGTGCGTGGAGTTACATAATTTTTTAATAAAAAATGATTTTTATTTATTAAATGTATGTTTGTAGTATATACTTAGTTTGGTAAGTGGGTATCTACTTGCAGGTCATTAATGAAGCTATGCGATGTGGGAATCTAGTGAAGTTTGTGCATAGAAAAGCTATCAAGGATGTCAAGTTCAAAGGTATTAAATGTTGTGTTATTAATTGTTTTATTTCATTATTAATCATTTTGCGAATTTTGTTTGCAGATTATACAATTCCTGCAGGGTGGCAAGTCCTCCCTGTTATGTTAGCTACACATCTAGATTCCGACCTCCATGAAAATCCAACGGAATTTAATCCTTGGAGATGGACCGTAAGTTTATTTTCTCAATACTTATTTTATTTAATTTAAGTATATAACATTGTCAATATATGCGCACATATATAGGACCCGGCAACCAACAAAAAAGTGATGCCTTTTGGTGGCGGATTACGGCTCTGTCCCGGAGCAGAAATCGGCAAACTGGAGACCGCATTTTTCATTCACCATTTGGTTCTTAATTTCAGGTAAATTATAATTTAAATTAAAATATTTCCAATTATTATTATTTTTCTGAATGTTGGTTATTGAAATTTGTTGCAAGGTGGAAAACAATGGAAGAAGATTGTCCTATGTCATGCCCTTTCTTGGATTTCAAGGGAGGTTTGATGCTGGAGCTTGAGCAAATAAATAGGTCAAATTTAGAGAAAGAAGACCAAATATAATAATGTCTCAATTCTTGTAGACCCGCAGTCTTCTAATAATATTTAAACAAAAGATTATAGTAAATAATATTCGACGTTCATCCTTGTTAATTGTTGTGCTATGTTTAAAAAGTTGGCATTTATATTTGCAGTTTATAAGATATTTATATTTATCTATATATAAGATATACATTTGTCAATAATAAAAATTGAGCAACTATAACATATGTTATGCGCTAAAATACATATTTTTTTCCCACACTGCCCCTGCACTCCACCGTCAAAACCGACCATCTCCTTCTCCTGCTTCAAACGACAATACCGCATTTTTTTTGTCCTTTTGCGCAAATTTGTTTCCAGAAATAGCCTTCCTTTTCCTGTAAAAGCCCGACTATGTCCACGGCTCATTCCCAAAAGCCCGCCGCCATTGTTGACCCAACAACCTCCACCACCGCCCACTGACTTCTTCTACTCGCCCTCTTCTACGTTATTCATTCCTACCACTCGACGGCTGCCGCTCCTTCGACCCCACCACCTCGACGACGGCTGCCCCTTTCCTTTTCTGCAAAATTCGACCGCCTCTTCCAGCCGCCTTCGCCGAACATTTCCCTTTGCCGCTCATTTCCCTTCTAATAGCAAAATCCAGCCGACACTCTTATACTATTATCTTTTTTTCCCTTCTCTAATTGCATTTATATTGCAGTTTTAAGTAAAAATGGGATATTCAGTTCTTATACCGGTGGGGACGCCATTCCGTCTCCAGATTTTTATTTAAAGGGAGTTACAGTTTGCTCTGTTTTGAACAGTTATAGAGGGGTTTTCATGGTCACGAGCCTCTAGCGCTGGCAAACTTTCCTATGAAGAAGTATAAAGAATTATGCTTGTCTTCTAAAGAAAATACTTGGTAAGAAGTGTTCGGAACCCTTTTTAATAAAACTCCATTGAATGTTGTAGTCTTCTCTTTTTACCCACTTGAACAGATGCTTCTAAGATTCTATTCTGATTAGTAGCTTTAGCTTCCTCTTAACTTTGCTTAAATTACTTGATCCTCTACGATAAGCATGATGGTATCACTTTCCTGTTTGCAAATCCTTGATTTCTAAACGTTGCAGCTGTGTATTTTACGATTATATAAGTTTCACTTGATTATATGAAGTAGTGATAGAGTCTAGTAGACCCTGGAGCATGCAAGAGGATCAGATTCAGAGTACTGATAGTTCCTAAATAAGATGACCAATTAGTATGTTCCAAGATCCTTCCTGATGATTGACGAATGTTAATAAATCTTGGTTGATAATGCTTAATTCAAAAAGACAATCAGGTCAAATTAAGTTTTCTTCAATAGATAATCAAGTTTAAAATCTAGTTAAATATGAAGCTTTTTTAATATTTGGTAATATGTATTTTATCAAACAAAATACTTAAATGGAAGCTGTATGATAAATCTATTCTCTTTACTTTTCTTGCTTAATTTTGTGTGTTGAACATTGTCTATTACTTGATCTGTCTTCTTCTGAACAATTCTTGATAAACAAGCTACTTGAATATTTTAACGGGCCCAATAATAATGCTACTTGAATAACATGATAAACAACGAGTCCTCGTACATGAATAATGGAATGTTTTACTGTATGGCATTCATCAATACTCAATAAACCATGCTTCTTTCTAGACTGTGAATGTACATCAGTAGTACTAAGGTTTGGGCTACCTAATGCATGAGATTGAGTTGATTAGCCATCTGGGAAGAAATGGTTTCTTCTCTTAGTCTATAAGATTCTTCTACTCCTAGATGTATTAAGCCCCGATTTTTTAAGAACTTTCAGAAACAGGTGAATCGAAACTGTATTTTTACTTGAATAGCTTAGTGAATATCTCATGAAAATCTTGGCTTTAATTGTAACCTGTGGAAATAACTTAAACATATCAATTAATCATTTTTCTGAAGTTATGTTATTTGCATATGAGATCAAAGATCATACCTCTACTTGTAAAAATCTTAGAGAACTTCCTCATAGTTAGGTGATATATTTAGAAAGTGATTCCTCATATTGGAAGGATAAAAAATACATCACCAGCAATGATGCGTATTGCATTACATAAGATAAAAGGCATGCTTGATCATTAGATTACATTGAGGGAAGTGGTTAAAGTATATTGAGTATCCTATCTCGAAGAGGAAGAGGCGATAAAGGAAACAACTTTGAGTTGTCTAACCTATTAGCCCTGTTCTAGATAATCTTTTTGATCTTGGAAGATTAATTTTTTCACTAATCAAATGTAGTGTTTATGGGAAAATAACGGCATTATTTTTTAAGGCCATGTTCTTCATGCACCGGCATTGGAGAAAAATGTCGCTGAATCCGGATACTTCTAATTTCTTGTTTTTCATCCATTTGTACTTATATGGTATCCATTGTATGTTTATACTCTTGCAAGTTGATAATTTTGTTTAACTCTAAAAAGTGGACGGACATCAACAGGGTGTAAAATTTGATCCTCAAACTGGTTCAATGATGCAAACAAAATATTATAGTCGAGAAGGGGATAATTTAATACGGAAAGGAAATTGCATTCATCAAACGACCAACGAATTCCAAAAGAAATTCGCCCCAAACCAGAGACTTGCAGTCTCGATCCACAAGTAATCCAAAGATAAGATAACCCTAACTAGAACCCTCGCCCTTTATATAACTAGAGCGGAAACCCACAATATTGATAAAACAAACCCTAAAACGACGCCGAAAATTAAATGATAAACAATATTGCCACGACCCACATCCATGCGAACTATAACCGCGCATCGCAACCTCGCTCCATCCACGTAAAACCCTTCTAGCCACGTTCTGTCGATCGGTTATGTTGATCACGCCGCACATAAAATTTCTTGAACCGCCCTTCTAACGCCTTTGACGTGGTCGCCTCATCCTCTTCCTCGGATTGCTCTCTATCAATTCCCTCCCCCTCAGAAACGGCCTTGTCCTCAAGGCCAAAGCCCGGAAACTGACGTTGAAAATCCTCCCGTACCACCCACGACGAATCCGCCTCACTTCGATTCTTCCATCGCACCAAGACTTCTTGAACATTCCCGCTAGCCGTTGCGCGAATCCGAGTTTGCAAAATTTCCACTGGATCAAATATATCTCCCGATTCGAACTCTAACGAGCTCGGCAATAATGGCTCGATCGGGTGGTCACCCACCACCTTCTTCAACTGACTCACATGAAAAACCGGGTGTATGCGACTCCCCTCGGGTAATTTCAGCTCATAGGCCACAGCCCGACTCGTTTGATCATCTCAAATGGCCCGTAAAATTTATTCTCTAACTTCGAATAAGATTTAGAACGCACCGAATGTTGTCGATAAGGCCGTATCTTAAGAAACACACAATCGCCTACGCCAAACTCCACCTCTCTACGATGTTTATTAGCTTGCCATCGCATACGGTCTTGAGCCTGCGCCAAATTATCGCGTAATTGTTTCAAGACCTCGTCCCGCGACATTAAAACTTCTGAGACCGCTGCCACCCGCACTCTTCCGGTAAATGGCGTATCAAAGTTGGCGGGGGTCGCCCATAAACGACTTCAAACGGAGTCGATTGAACGGCCGACTGAAATGATGTACTATACCAATACTCCGCCCAAGATAACCAACCCGCCCACTTTCGCGGGTGATCCGACGTGAAACATCTTAAATAAGTCTCTAAAACTCTGTTCAAAACCTCCGTCTGTCCATCCGTTTCCGGATGGTAGGCCGTGCTAAATTTTAATTTCGTACCTTGAGCTTTAAACAATTCCCCCCAAAAATTGCTCACAAAGAGGGGATCGCGGTCGCTGACTATCGAACTGGGCACCCCATGCAATTTGACGACGTGGTCCACAAACTGCGAGGCAACTCGTCTCGCCGTGACCGGCGAACGAAGTGGAACAAAATGTCCATATTTTGAAAGTCTATCGACGACGACCAAAATACACGTGTATCCCATAGATAATGGCAATCCCGTTATGAAGTCCATAGAGATATCCTCCCATATACGAGTAGGAATGGGCAACGGCTGCAGTAAGCCCGCCGGCGATTGTGCATCATATTTGGCTCGTTGACATATCATATAACTTGCCACATACGCACGGACGGTAGCGAACATTCCTTTCCAATAAACGCTAGACGCAACTCTCCAATACGTCCGTAAAACCCTGCATGGCCTCCCGATGGCGTATTATGGAACTCCTGCAATAAGATCGAGATCCAACGCGATGAAGGAGTTAACACCAAGCGGCCCTTGTATAATAAACGACCATCGACGAGAGAATAATGAGGATGGGACGAGAGCTGGCTCGACTTCGTCGTGATAATGTCCATCAAAATCGGATCGGTTTGTTGTTCTCGAACGATGTCCGGTAAATCCTCCCAAATCGGCCTACTCAAGGCTAAAAAGGAACCCTCACAACAATCAGCCTCCTCGTAACAGCGTGACAAGGCATCCGCAGCTTTATTAGAAATACCCGACTTGAATTCTATGGTGAAGTCGTAGCCAAGCAATTTCGCTACCCAAATTTGTTGTGCCGGGGTGGCCACCCTTTGACTGAGTAAGTGCTTGAGACTGTGGTGATCCGTCCGAACTACAAATTTACGGCCAATCAGATAAGGTCGCCAATGTTGAACCGCGAGAACCAAACTCATCAATTCTTTCTCGTATGCAGACGTAACTGAGTGCCCGGCCCAGAATCCCTTGCTGAAAAATGCGACTGGATGTCGATCCTGCATTAATACCGCACCGACGCTCGAGTTGGAAGCGTCACATTCAATGACAAACGGCTTAGAAAAATCCGGCAATACTAACACCGACGCGGAAGTCACTGCCCTCTTCAATGCCGTAAATGACTCATCCGCCTCGTCCGTCCAACGAAACCGACTAACCGTAGCCTCCTTCCGCAATAAACTTGTCAATGGTTTAGCCACTATCCCATACCCCTGAATAAAACGTCTATAATACCCGATCAACCCTAAAAAACCCCGCACCGCCTTCAACGACGAGGGAGTCGGCCACTCCATAATTGCATGCACTTTTCCCGATCCATCGCTACCCCATTAGCCGATATCAAATGTCCTAGGTAGTCCACTTGCATCGCACCAAAAGTGCATTTTTTTCGATTGGCAAAGAAAACATGCTGCTGTAAGGTATCCAACACAACGCGTAATTGTTCAACATGAACTTCCCATGACGGACTATAAATTAGAATGTCGTCAAAGAAAACCAGCACCCCTTTGCGAAGATAAGGCCGAAAGAGTTCGTTCATGGCCGACTGAAATGTTGCCGGCGCATTTGTCAGTCCAAACGGCATAACCAAAAACTCGTAATGCCCGTTATGCGTCCTGAAAGCGGTCTTTGGTATATCTGCTTCCGTCATTCAAATCTGATGATACCCAACACGCAAATCAATCTTCGAAAAAACCTGTGATCCAGCCAACTCATCCAACAACTCTTGTATGACCGGAATGGGATATTTATCAGGAATCGTAGCCTTATTCAACTCCTGGTAATCTACACAAAATCTCCAACTTCCATTTTTTTTCTTGACTAGCAATACCGGACTCGAGAAAGGACTGTAGCTCGGCCGTACTATTCCCGCGGCCAACATGTCGGACACTAATCGCTCCATCTCATCTTTTTGTAGATGATTATATCGGTAGGGTCTAACTGTAATCGCCTTCACCTCCGGCTTCAACGGAATATTGTGTTCAACCCCCCGAGCTGGTGGCAAGCCCTTAGGTTCTTCGAAAACATCCAAATATTGCTTTGTAGAACCGAAGAGATAGCCTCTTTCGCCGGATGGGATTCCAATTGTCCTGCCAAAACCCAACTAGTTGAAGCATCATAAACCCACGCGGCCACTTCTACTTCGTCCCACTTTTGCAGTGCTTTTAACGTTGTTTGCGCCCGCACCCGCTTATCATCACCTCGTAAACTCACTAGTTTGCCTTCCAACTCAAAAGTAATATATAATCGATCATACTTAACTCGCAATTCGCCCAAAGTCTTGAGCCATGCTATTCCCAGTATCACGTCCACTCCACTAAGAGGAAAAGCATGACAATCCACGGTGATCGTACCCGGTTCGAAACCAATCTTTACCTCCTTACACGACCCTTCAGATAACACCTTGTGTCCGTCACCTAAACGGACCGGAAAGACTTTTGTCGTTTTCACCTCCAACCCTAACTCGCGTACCACCTTGTTTGATAGGAAGTTATGCGATGCGCCGCTATCCACGAGTATCGTGACCTCCTTGCCCTTGATTTTTCCGAGAAGACGTAGAGTATCCGACCCGGAAAGTCCATAAGCCGACATAGCATCCAACACTATGCCTTTCGTTGTCGGCGATAACCCTTCCTCCATCGGTGTCAAGACTTCATAATCTCCACTTTCAGATAGAACTACCTCCTCCAATTCAAATTGTTCCGCATCATCATCATCCACCAATAAAACTCGCAAATTTTTTAACGCACATACATGATTAGTAGGATGATAAGGTAGCTTACATTTGTAACACAAACCTTTCTTTCGTAACTCCTCCCTCTCGTTATCCGTCATCCGTCGGAATGGAGTACGAACGGCGCTCGATCTGGAGCTAGCCGGTTGTTCCGCCGGTGGCGCAGGCAACGCCAGAACGGCTGGATTCGGCATCGGTCGAGAATATTGCAGCGGCGCTTTCCGTGACTGCCACGGTTCTCGGTGGCTGTTAGCCGTACGTGTACTATTCCGAACCATAATTTCCGCCTTCCTTGCTAACTTGATGGCCGTCGAAAAATCCGTCGGCTCTACGAACCACACTTGATCACGAATCGGTTCTTTCAACCCCATGATAAATAGACTGAGAATATTTTCCTTCGGTACCGTTTTTACTTGATTAGCAAGATGAGTGAACTGATCGATGAATTCCGACACGTTGCCGTCTTGTTTCAGCGCGGCCAGTTTGGCAAACGCACTGCCTTCGCACCCCTCGTCGAATCGCTCCGCCAAGGCTCTCGAAAACGCAGCCAAGTGTATTCGGGTACGTCCGTAGTGAACCAACCGTCCCAATTTAAAGTTGGGCCCTCCATAGCCACGCCAAGTAATTGTTGCCGTTGTGCTACTGAGCTTCCGTACAACTCGAAGTGGTGATTAACTCGGGATATCCACCCAAGTGGATCGTCACCATTAAAGATAGGTAATGGAGGCGGAATCTGTTGCCCTACCTCATGACCGTCCGGACGGTTGTTGTCCTTCGTCAATAGCGTGTCCAATTGTGCTTGAATATGTTCCAGCGCCGTATTCGTTTTCGCTGAATTAGTTGTTAAAGATTCGAGCCTTCCTTCCAGCGCTGAGACTCTTCCTTCCATGGTGATCGAAATTTGTTTACTGGTTCTTGTTTCCACCATGCACTTCGGATCCGGCAGGTCGGACCAAATTGATGCAAACAAAATATTATAGTCGAGAAGGGGATAATTTAATACGGAAAGGAAATTGCATTCATCAAACGACCAACGAATTCCAAAAGAAATTCGCCCCAAACCAGAGACTTGCAGTCTCGATCCACAAGTAATCCAAAGATAAGATAACCCTAACTAGAACCCTCGCCCTTTATATAACTAGAGCGGAAACCCACAATAACAAACCCTAAAACGACGCCGAAAATTAAATGATAAACAATATTGCCACGAACCACATCCATGCAGCCTATAACCGCTGCATGCAACTGCTCCATCCACGTAAAACCCTTCTAGCCACGTTCCGTCGATCGGTTATGTTGATCACGCCGCACATAAAATTTCTTGAACCGCCCTTCTAACGCCTTTGACGTGGTCGCCTCATCCTCTTCCTCGGATTGCTCTCTATCATTCCACTTTGCACATTGAACTGGCGAGATCAAATTCTAGAAGAAAACATACACCAGGTGGATTATTTTTATTATTTTGTATATTCTCTTTTGCTCTGTTGTGATGGGAGTGTTGTTCCTCCAACTTCATAACATGGTGTCCACCTAACTGTTTGACATGCAACTTGCTACCCATCTTTCATGGAGCAGTTGTTGTCCTCTGCATCTACTGTTGAAACTAGGGTGCACAAGGATGGAAAAGTAGTGACTAGTCGTGGACCTGGAACAACAATGGAGTATGTTGTTTCCCTGGTTGAGTTGCTGTATGGAAAAGAAAAGGCTGATGAAGTAGCTGGTCCTATGGTATTTCCAAAATCCCTTTATGTGTTTTCCTATCTCATGTAGCACGATTCTTTTATATGTTTGACTTTAAGTTAAATAAGTATTTAAGCAGTCCCTTGGATGGAGGCAACTGCAAGCCTCAACGAAGGACTGCCAGGATTTTAACAATGAGGGCATTACCCTTGCAGAGGAATATGAATACTCTAAAGGGGGAAAATTGGGAAAAGGATGAACTGGTAACAAACTGAAGTATATCAAAAACTTCTCTGCTGAGTTGGGTAGAATGCATTGGGAAATTGAGCATGAGATCATTCACAAGATTAGATATTCTTGTCTTGAGTGCTTATAGTTCTTTATGGCTTTCTACTCATGCTGGCCCTTGGCATCTTTGTGTGTGGAATTTTTCCTTTCCATATCTTCCACCAACTATGGTCCTTATTCAGTACAGCACTACTGCACTTGTTTAAACCCAGATAAAACCTATAGAAGGTTCGTGGGTTGCTGTTGCTGATTCCTGCTGTTATAAGGCTTGTTTTCTCTTAATGGGTTATTTGTCCTGAAAATTTCAAGATGACGGTGTTACGGATGTTTTTATTGTGGGCCTTATTTAGTTATTTGAAGCCCATGTTATTCTCCAGAAACCCTACTACTACCCCTCAAGAAAGCCCATTTAATAACATGGGCCTCAAATAACTAAATAAGGCCCACAATAAAAACATCCGTAACAGACGGCTTTGAAAATCGATATAGTGATGTTATCCAGTAACAAAGTAGTTCCACAGGTGATAAACCTTGTCCCCTGTAAAAACCTAATACAATACGCCCTTGCTGTAATAGCTGAGATTTTTTTTTTGGTTATCAAAGTGCTGCATCATATCTGGCTGTTAGTGTTGTATTTTTTCCTGTCTCTGTTGTTCTCTGTCCTGTTACAAAATTTGGAGTATTGCGTCTGTGCAAACCCACTTATTTGCAGTTCATAATCAATATAACTTAAGATTTGTATTATGTTTGTATGTTGTTCTAGAGTTGTGCACACCCATTTCTTTGCAGTTCCATACCATTTGTTTCTTGCAAACTTCTTACACCTTATCTGTGTTTTCAGGTCTTGCTGTCAAATCATGGGGCTAAGTATACTTTTGCTGAGCTAAACCCTATCAAGTGGACATGTGATGGTTCTCCTAAGGTTGATTTTTAATGTATTTCTTCTTGTTTGATCTTCTGGGGGTTATTGTGTCTCCTTTCATGTTATGTGAATAAGCTCATTTTAGATATAATGAGTACTTGAAGAACATATTTAATTTCGTTTTTGTATACATGCAATTCAGTTTCTTGTCCGCTGTCGTGTCTTGTGGGTTTCCTACATCACCGTGTGGTTCTTATCTATCGTGATCGATTTCACAAATTGGACTTGCTATAGGGATGATGAACAGTACACTATCAGCCACTACTTGATTAATGAACAGGGACTTGGGATGTATGTATATTGTGTTGTAGGTGAGCTTAGTCTTGAGACTTTTTGCACTTTTTCAAGTTAAATCTCAGTGATTTACACTCTCTATTAGAGTTCTGTCGGAGCTCATTTAGTTTTGCGTTTTACCATTATAGACTATGAACTAGAAGATCCTAAACATTGTTAAAAGCTTTTACACCACGAGTTACTTTTCTTTTTTATGTGAAAACCATGTCAAAACCCAAAAATGGTCTACTTATGTGAATGTCATGTTGTGGCCAAACCAAAGTCTGCAAGTTCAAGTGCATAGGTACATTTTATTACATTAGGGAGCATTTGGAAGAATAGAAAATAACTCAACTGCTACTCAAAGTGAGTAGTGGGAGAAGCAAAATAATAATATCTATACCATTAACTTAGGGATGAAACATGAGAATTCTTATGCACGCTTCGATCCAAGCCTGAGCAGCTGTAACCTTCTTGTCTGCTATTTTCTTGTCCTCATCTGCATTTCCTTTCAGGTACTCATACTCAAACTTGGAAATAGTTATTGTTGTGCTAGGCCGAGAAGCTGAAGCTCTATTTCTTACCGTCTTCTCAATAAGATATTTCAGATTCTCGAGTGCCACTACTTCTGATGATTTAACTGCTTCAAGATCTTGTAGTGCAGCTTGTAATCTTTCCTCAGCCAAGTCTATCTCAGTCTCTGCTTTCTGAGCTTCGCCTTGGCAATTGCAGTTTTTTCGCTGATTACAGACCATTCTTTCTTGTGTGTTTCAGTTTCTGATTCAAGCTTTTTCAACTGCAGATGTTGCTTCCAGCTTGGTTTTGGCTCTCAGAAGCTTTGAGTTGAGATTCTGAATATTCAATTCTGATCTTTGTTCTTTTTCAGTCGAGTTGTTTGATCCGTAACATGCATGAGCTCATTCCGGATGTTTAGCATTCCAAATTCTCGATGTTTTTTATCCTACTATTTATATTTTCAATTTTTTTTTTATTTATTATCTTTTTTGTTGAATTTATAATTCATGATTTTGTACATAATTGCAGTTGAAAATACTGAACTAAACTCTAAAAGAACAAATTAATATAGTAGCATTTGCTTATTCCATGTATTTTCAATTAACATCGTAGTATATCGATTAATCTACATACAGGGCAGGATCAAAAAAACGTGCGAAGTCGGTTAATAAAATGAGCTAGTATACATATATTTTATAAAATAATAATGCACAACGCGGACAAACATGGTAACACGGGAGCGTCTTCTCTCTTCAACGTATTCCACAGAAACGCGAAGGAAAGAAACTACTCCTGCAACCTCCACGCCGCGGGAAGGGAACATCGTCGTTTCAGAGCAAGATGTCGTACGACTACCTTTTCAAGTACATAATCATCGGAGACACTGGTACTGGAATTGATCGGCAGTTTTGTTTTTCCCTAATTTTCCGCAAACCTTTAAACCCTAGTTCAATTTGATTTTTTGATCATAGCGTTTCGTGTGCTAGGTGTGGGGAAATCGTGTTTGCTTCTGCAGTTCACGGACAAGAGGTTTCAGCCCGTGCATGACCTCACAATTGGAGTTGAATTCGGTGCTCGGATGATCACTATCGATGGCCGGCCGGTTAAGCTTCAGATTTGGGATACTGTAATACTTTTGTCTTCTTCTGAATTTCTTCATTCAGTTGTCTGATTCAATTACGCTTGATTTTGCTATATTACGGTCCGGCTTGTTTGAGACGCTGCAAACTTCTTTTTTCCCCAATTTGACGTATAAGTTTGTTGCAATATCGATCTGTGCTAACTAAGCTATAAAATTATTGAGGTAGTCCAAAGGTCAAGTGGGGTTATGAGAGGTTTTACTTTTGATGGTTGATTATTTCGTTGTATTATAATTAGGGATTGAAATATACGGGCCTATTTGTGGATTGTGGCTGCGGAAATCACGTTTGGTATACCCCTGACATTTCTTTCTTCTTTCAGGCCGGTCAGGAGTCCTTCAGATCGATCACTAGATCATATTACAGAGGAGCTGCTGGCGCACTTCTGGTTTACGACATCACCAGGTAGAGGAATGACATGCTCCCATCGCTAATTAATTATGTTTGTAGCTGGTATCTTCCTTAACTATCATTCCATTCCATTTCCTTAACTATCATTTTGATCACAGTATGGAGTTCATGATATTTGGTTTTTACTCAATTCAGTTCTTTTTTAATTAGATCAAATTTACGTTGCGATTCAAAGTTTCTTATTGCTTATAGATACTGGATTGATACAGTGTGCATTTCATTTTTTTTCTTCTCTTCTATAGTTAGTATCGATGCTCGGGTCAGTACCACAATGTCTAACATTTTTCGGTAGAGATGTTATTTTGCTTATCTATAATAACTAAGAAGTAAAAACAGAAGTTCTTTTCTAAATTAAGTGATAGCTAGGCTTGAGAGAAGCTATCATTTCACACATTCTATGAATTCAATTTTCTTTTTAGTAAAATTAAGTAAAAAAAACTGATTTGTACTGTACTCTCTATGTCAGTCCTAGGAGAAAAACTGATTCATTGTCCAATGTATATTATTTGTATCTCTTGGAATCAGTTTCTAATGTGATGAGTATTCTTCTCCTTTAATACTGAGTGTCTTTCCTACCTAGGAGAGAAACTTTTAATCATCTGGCTAGCTGGCTGGAAGATGCTCGGCAGCATGCAAATCCAAATATGACAATCATACTTGTAGGAAATAAAAGTGATCTTGCTCACAGAAGAGCTGTAAGCAAAGAGGAAGGAGAACAGTTTGCAAAAGAAAATGGACTTCTGTTCCTTGAGGCATCTGCCAGAACTGCACAAAATGTTGAGGAGGTACTACAAAATTTAGAAAAGACTTCTTTCGTAATGTAAACCTCCACGCTATGATAAATATTGATTTCAATTTTCTTTTTCTCTTTTTCAATGTCCAGGCTTTCACCAACACAGCCACCAAGATACTTGAGAAGATTCAGGAAGGTGTTTTTGATATATCCAACGAGGTAAGCTGCTGATTAATGTTGTGGCACATCACACACTAGCACATTAGCAGCAAGGTCAAATTTTAAACAGCTAACTGTTGCAGCGACATTATAGCATCAAGATTGGTGACATGCATATTTCTTTATGTGAATAAGTTGATAACGTTGGTCCGGTATACTTGGGTGTAATTTTGATTAATGGGAAACTATCTTACACATTGTTGGACGAAATTGCAGTCATCAGGTATCAAAGTTGGGTATGGACGTACCCAGGGTCCAGCAGGGGGAAGAGATGGAGCTGTTGCCCAGAGAGGTGGATGTTGTAACTAACTGTGGATATATCATAGTAATTATGGATTTGACTTTGTGCCTACTTCAATTTCTGTACTACACAAATCATGGAAACTATTATTAGAACTGTACAGTTGAATTTGATTAGACCACCAATATTTTAATCTTGTATTATATCATCTCGATATTATTAAGGTATTTGTTGAACTTAGGCGGCAGGCATAGCAAATACTGATGTGGCAATTTGTAGTGATGATACGATCATTTCTCCATATAAATTTGAATTGATGGAGAAACAACACAATGCAGAAACTACCATTATGAAAACCGTAACAAAAGTTCAAGGTTTATCTCTTCAACAATGTTTACAATTTGTTGTATACAGTTTTAAACAGCTAGTCAGTCAGCTACAAACATTAAAGAGGATAGCAGTAGCTCCAAAAATTTGCACCGGTGCCTCATCACGACGACCCACCAAAAACCTGAAATTCGTTTGAATATCAACAGACTATATATACACAGCACAATCTAAAGTTAGAGACAGAGAGGGAGAGAGAAAGATCACCCCTGCCAAGACATCCCTAGATAATTGACCCTTGTTCTCTCCGCTTTCACTCTCAACTGCTTTCTTCTGAGGGAACTGGCGGACCACTTTTGGCACCATTTCAATCTTCTGCTTCTGCATTGAAATATTATTAACTGTTGATGATATGTGGGAATAAGCTAAGACTATAATTATCCACAACGGAGACTACTACCCATTTCAGACAGTGAAAACATTATATGTATTGTACAGTATGTCGATATAACAGAGAAATATTTGACTTGCATCATGTAACTACCTTCATTAATCTTTCTCCAATCTTACTAAGAGCTTTTGATTGATCAACTCTGGAAAGATAGAAGTCTCGCTCCCTTTTGGCAGCAGAGAGTTCCAACACCAGCTTTTGCTCTCGAGTAGCATTCTTTATCTCTGAAAAACAGATATTCGTATCATTTCATTTCATTCTTGCAGGGTTTTACGGCATGGCACTTAAATTTACTCAAATATTTGATATTCCATAGGTCATAGTAGAATGTCGATCTTTTCTTCCCACCTAAACAAAAAAGAGGAGATGCAAACCATGTTAGTGATGATCCAATACATAACAAATAAGTAAGCATCCATGCTAGAGACCTATGTTGTCTAAAATCAAGAGGAGCAATCTTCTGCTACAAAAGAAAACACATACAGAAGTAAATCAATTCCTACAACTATACTTTAGCCTCTAATTTTTTTTTAGAACTAGAAGTATAAACTTAACCAGGGGGAAGAAATACATCATCAAGCGATTTCCCTTTGTAAAAGTCCATACTACATCTATCAAAGTTCATGATGTACTTCAGTAAGCTTTTCAATTGACGCAGATTTCTGCCTTTCCACAGAGTATCAAGTACAATATACAAATTGCCAAATGCAAATACATGCAGTAAGCAGGCTAAAACTTCTAACTTCTTGAGTTAGAGAATCAGAGAACAAGCTCAGCTAACTTACCAATCTGTTCTCCATTCAACATGCTGGCAACTCTCTTAGCAACTTTCTTGTTAATAAACTCAACCCACCTGTAAGAAACGATACATGGAGCCATTATTTTCAAACTGACCTACAACGCTCTAACAATAACTAAAAACACTAAGCGTACCCTTCTGAGAACTCTTTCCCTCGAAATCCACCCGCCTTCTTCCGGCGAACTTGTGCACTAGGATCTGCAAGAAACAAAATGCTATTACTAAGAAGCCAAAAATCAATTTTCAAACTAGAGCAACAACCAATTGGTAGCAATCACATAACTAGAATATACTAAGCTACAAGCTCTCAACAAAAACGCGACTAGAAAATATTCAAGAAAACTGCAATTGCTGACCTTCCGGTGTGAGATAAACACGACCTATTTCTCCATAGTGCGACAGAAGTTGGCGAAGCTTCAAAGGATTCATGTGCGGAGGCACACGACTTAAATAGCAAACACCGCGTTTCTCTGCCTTCTCCGCTTCCTTCAACAGACGCTTCTTCCTTTTCTCTCTCTTTTTCTCTCGCTCCATATCTTCTTCGTTCAATTTCTCATCATCTCCATTTTGAGGACTCTCTACCGGCGCCGCCATTACCTCCTCCGCCATTCTACCAGACACCACTTCCTCGACTTCGCCTTGAATAATCCAATATCTCTACTAATAAATCAGAACCCCACTCAGTTATTACCGTCTGTGAGCCAAATCGTCAAAATTACTGAAGAGCGAGAAGATGGCGAAGAACCCTAATTCCTCCCTCCTCTCCTATTACTGTTATTTTCGCCTACTAGGAAAACACACATGTTTATTCTCTCTCTTGGATTGGGCTCAATCTCATTTAGGCCTATTCCACAGGCTGATTTTCATTAGTTAAGGCCTTAATACGAGTGGGCTATTTTCACGTTTCGTATCCGGTTTCAACTTTTATATTCTCGTATAATCGGTAATCTCTCTGTGCATCGCATGATATACTTCGTCCATCCCATTAATATCATCTTATTTCTTTTTGGCATTAAAATTAAAAAAATAATTTAATTATATTATTATATGTATTTTAATTGTATTAAGAAATTGATACAATTTTTGAGGAATCGTTGGTGGGAATGAATGATAATTCATCCAAATTTTATGAACGCATAATTGAGCCAATTGATTTTTTTCTGATTTTTTTATGTTGTAATTAAAAAATAATCTAAAGTTTTCAAAAAGTTAAAAATCATACTCCTAAGTTCGTAATAGAACGGAATCGTGTGAGAGAGAACTGTTTGGAGAGAGAGAGAGTATATAATAATGTTGGGTGGGTAGTAGTAAGTAATAAGGGATCCACCTTACTTTTGAATGTAGAATATTTTTTACTATTTAAAGAAACTAAACATTATTATTGGGACGGACCGATACAAGATAATATTAATGGAACTGAAAGAGTAAATTTTTTAAACAAATATTACATATAATAATAATAATAATAATAATTTTATTTGTGTTCTTTAGTTGGAAATACTTTGTATATCACCTATAAATAATTAAAATGGTTGAGGAGGTGGGACAGACTCATGCGGCCATGCCATCACACTATACGCCCAATAGATAAGAATCGTGCATCACGGTCTATTTCATCAAATACTAATTGTCATAATTTATTATTAATTTAATGAAGTCTAAATGTTGAACACCTATCTACAGACTAGATCCGGACGATAGGTTTCCCGTGTAGGCGAGTACTTGCCAGGAATAATTTTTTTCTAAGAAAATCTACTGCATAATCATATAATCCGGTTATTAAGAAACGATATTAGTTGTGAGTCAAGAGGTGAATTCCACAAAAGAAGAGTGGTTAATTGTGTATAAAAATTATATTATTTTTAAAATGAGATAAAATAAAAGTAAGATAAGATGAATGTGACGACGAGTACAGGATTATATGTATTACAAATAAAATTTCACCGCCAAATACAAATTTGGTTGGTAAAACCAAAAATAAGCAAAATACATAATAATATGTATTAAAGAAATCTCGTAGGGATGGGACACCTAGATGAATTATTGAAGGTATGAACATCACAGCCCTTAACAAACGATTTATCATACTTGAGTGGAGTTGGGGTGACCTGCATGAACACATAATTCCCAGCAAAAAGATCACCGAAATGGGACTGACTTTCCTTCAATCTCTTGCACACTTTTCTCCATGCAAATTTCAACAGACTTGCTTTTCTTCTCAAGAATCTCTTCAAGCTTGGGATCTTCACTCTCAATCTCTTCTTGATGTGGAATCTTCTGAATCTCGGGCTTCTCAACCTCCCGATCACCTTCTCCCGGAGGTTGTAATTTTCCTCGTCGTCGAACCACGTGTCCTGCCTCAGTTTGATGTAGGAGAGCTTGGCATTTGAGGCCATGGTGGTTCAAGATTTAGGAATTGGAAGAGTTTCGAGAGAAATTGATGAGATGAATGAGAGAGAAAGATGGGAAATCGTTTTCTAACAAACTGTTTTGTGTGTGTGTGTGTGAGAGAGAATGTGTTTGCCAGCGTGTGATATATGAAGTGGTTATTAGGTTTGTGGTTTGTTGTGTGCATTAATTATGAACATTTGATCGGTTTGATGAGCTTCAGATTGTGACTGGACAACCAAGATTCTTTATTTTTCTTTATTAAATCATTTCATCTTTTTTATCTTTTTACTATGAACAATCGAACATGCATGTGTGTTAATGGGCCTGCTTTGCATTTACAGCAAACTGTTGCTTTCTGGTGAAAAGTTAAATAGAAGGCAGGCTCCTCTCCCCACACAAGTGAGACGCTATTATGTGACTGCCTCAACTGGGCATTAAATACTTGAACTGGACAACCATAATTTACAGAAATACAAAAGCAGCACTAATATCTCTTCAACTACACACTGTTGAGAGAGAGAAGAGAACTACCCAAAACAATAACATCTCATCTAGATCAAGAACTATCAACATTTATGTACAAAGAAAACTGCATCAACAGAAATTCAAAATTGCAAAGAATAAGAAGGTTAACTGAACTCCTATCAAACTGCGCCCAGGCAAAAGAGTTAAGATATGGCAACCAAATAATGCACAATAAAGCGAAAAAGTAGCTACCAAGCACCACTTCATGAATCACGAACCCAAGATCTTGATGCTTTGAAATCGATATCTAATAGAGCTTTATTCTGGTCTTGATCTTACTGCGGCAGATTGGACATAGTTCAAGGGATTGGCCACAATCACAGCACGTCTGTGGAAAAAATAGCAAAACATGTTTATGAATCGTATGGTAGCACAGAACCGTGTCATAAACAATGCATTGGTGTATGGATTTACCTGATGACCACAACCAAAAGCCATGTCCTTTGGGTTAGTAAGACAAATGGGGCATATCTGTAAAAAAGAGAGGCGGGTTAGTGAAAAGCAAAAAGATCACTTCGTTGTTTTCTAGTATAAGCGTAAATCCACAATGAGAAGATAGATCAATACCTGGTTTTCATATACAGAGGTCGGAGCTGGAGCTGGAGCTGGAGCTGGAGGATCTGTCTCCCTAGGAACACTGGGCGCGTAGTATGAACTTGAACTTGAACTTTGCTGAAAACTCTTTGCCTTTGAGCGCTTCAAGACTGAACTAAAACCAGCACCATAGACGGGAGGAGGAAGAGCAACCTGCTGGGGGGCGTTCCCATTCCTTCGGCTAAATAACCCAATATGATAATTAATAGAAAATTCTCACATGGAACTAATGTGACGCTCATACATGATTCAATAGGTTTCCCGCACAGGTGGAAAGCCAAGATGAAGCAATAGCAAAATGAGGAAATATTACCCCAACAAATTCAGCCCCATTGTTGCTTTGTATTGTGATGGAACTTCCATCAGTGCTGAAAGAGCGAATTCTGTTTCTTTACGTGACTGCTGTACATTTTTCAACATAATTTCTGTAAAATTGACAAACTGTGGAAAACAAAGAATTAGTCCAGAATTAGTCCTTCAATAGACATAATATAAAACGAACCATCTTATCACAAACTACAAGCGTGCAGCAAACCTGGAAGTTGTCAAAGTCACGAGCCGGGATGTTGTCATCGAACTCCCTCATCATGTCCCAAGGGCCATCTCCAACTCCAACCAAGATGATAGATAATGGAAACTTGCTGAAACAACAAATTAAAGAAACATTATCCTAAGATCATGCTAGGTTGACAAATATAATTTAATTATTTTGACAGAAACTTACCTAGCATTAACAATTGCATCAACAGTTTGACGCTCTTGCGGACTTAACCGACCATTTTGAGTGTCAACACTTCTGGTAACCTAAAATGTGAAATACGGTAAGGTTGCTGAGATACACTGCAAGAGAGCCAACATTACAAGATAACACCACCTCCAAGTTATACCTGCCCATCAGCGATTATCAGTAATACATGATACTGACCTCCGCTTTCCTCAACAATAGTCATAGCTCTTTGAATTATTGGTGCAAAAGATGTTGGACCTATGGCAGAGTGATAAAATTGAACGCCATAAGTTAATAATCTTTCAAATATTAGGATCCATAAATAAGGATGGAAGATGACTAACCTGCAAGTTTCAAATTGGGAACAATTTCTCTGTATAAACTCAAGACTTCCTCAAATCCATTGCAGAATCCTCCATCGGGATGGAAACTGAATACATCCTGATCATGAGTTGATGCTGCCAATGTTTAAATATAAAAGAACCAATAAAAAATCTCAGCACAAGCCAATTATATGTATTGAAAACCAAGCCACTATGCACTGACCATCTCCAAATCCATAACAAGGGATCAAGTTATCATCATCAAAAGCCGCCAAGGTTTTTCCAATAATGGATATTGCTTGCTCATAGGGATTCAGACCGCTTGCAATATGATGTAAGCTTCGGCCATTATATGACCTCTTGCCTAAAGATAGAACCAAGTTCAGGATATTTTCGCTATAAGATCTAGTACCTAGTTAGTATATCAAAATAAAAAGTAACAAAAGAACCAAACCTGTCCACTCATTGCTTTTAGTAAAATCAATTCCGACAATAAGATTGGAAGACTCAAGACCAGCATGTGCCAGAGCTTCAGTGACCTGAAAAAATATATTTTTCATTCTTAATGCAGTTCTAATAAAATAATACTCAATAGGTTTAAGAAAAAATATATAAAACACTAAGCACTCCACAATGACAAAAATCAGGCACTTTGGAATGTGCTAAATAAATAGAAACTCTAGCACACAGCAAAAACATGCAATACAAGAAAGAGATCTCAAGATGTCCAAATTCAAAACATGAAACCCTGTCCTCTGTTATTCTACTCGAGCAAAAGGTTCAAACAGTTTAAATTTTGCCTACTATCATACTCCCTCCGTCCCGGATGAAACGTCCTCTTTCTTTTCAGCGCGGTAATTTATGCGGTGTACTTTAGAAGTAAAGAATGGTGGCCCACTTGTACTTTAGAAATAAAAAATGGTAATTTATGGGTAGGTGTGTGGTAGTGGGTAGGTTAGATTTAATGTTGTGGGTCCCACATAAAGTAATTAGATGACTAATTATTTCCAAAAAAGGAATAGGGGACGTTTCATCCGGGACACCCCGAAATAGAATAGGAGACGTTTCATCCGGGACGGAGGGAGTACTTTTGATCTCAGTATCCATCCCCTCCCTATTTCTAAACCTTTTCAATTCAAATTTTTATGAACTATCTTCTAATTCCCAGCATGTTATTTGCAAACAGAATAATCTTAACTTCTCAGTTGCAGGTAGAATACATTGTTGGGAACCAGGATTTTGTAGCTGCCATGATTTCTATACATAATGGGACACAGAAAAACATGGATCAGCAAGCCCCAATTTAAATGAATGGCTCCACTGCAAAGTCAACCAATGTCTCATCATAGTTAATAATAATACGTTTACAAACCACATGCACAAATATCTGCAAGAACGGGTCACTGTATGTGCACTCATGCACATAAAATTTGCGGCTGCTCGCATGGTGATTTTTAAGATTTCAGCAAACAAAATAAGGATCTAAAACACGTTTTAAGGTATCAGTGCCTGTCACAATTTTGAAGAGTGTTTCCCTTGTCAAAGTAATAATTTTTTCCTCTGCCTTGTGCATACAATATTATATTGCATAAAATATCCAGCATCCTAACTTTTCTGCAAGTGCATTCACACCAGATCACGATCATTAAAAGTCTTCTTTTCATTTCACTATCTAGGAAGTTCAATCAACATCAATTTTAAAAGAACACCATATTACAAAAGTTCAGATAAAAGTGCACATCCTTTTTGTCTTCCCAAACATTCACACACATACCTCCTCCAACGAATTATAATTATCCGCAATCCTCGAATACCTCCGATCTAGCCTCTTCTTTGAGGGTATCACGTTATTTTGAGGAGCATATGCCCGATCCTGAGGTGGATATCCTGCTGGACTAGGATGCTGCACGGGATAATTTTGAGCATATTGAGAAACAGGTGATTGACCATAATCATGCTGCCATCCCCCTCCAGAATTTGATTGAGTCATTGAAGATTGCCTCCAACTCCTCCCATCTCTAGGACTAGAGCTCTTGTTCCCCATTTATACAATTTACCTTAATCCTCAATAATCATAAAACACAAAAGCACAAGCTCCTTTCAGAAAATCTGCAGAATTTAAGCCCCAGAAGAATAATAAATAATCAAGTGCACCGAATATGCAACGAAATCCCCAATCCACTTGTCACAGAACTCAAACAAAAGAACAATTCACACGAATTGTATGCGCGACTTCGTAAATTTTATAGCAATTCAAATAGTTGGTGGATACAAGTCGATATATTTTGCCGCCAAGCGTAAAAAAATCAATAACAACGGGCGACGGCCGCCGAGTTCACCAAGTCTCCGTCTCCCTCTAAAATATGATAAATATGATTAAAATGTGTCGGTATAATCAACAAAACTATTATCAATGACGGGAATAATACGAACACGCAATCTGAACATAAATTTGAATGCACACCAAAAAAACCCTAGAAAACACTCAAAACAACTCAGAAACAGGAAAATTAAGCGAGTAAGTTTCGTAAATTGATTGATAACTTGGGATTTCAGCAAACATAACACGGAGTTCTTGGTCAAAATCAAACTCAATTGAATATTTAAAACGCAAATACCGTGAAATCAATTGCACGGCTTAAGATTTCTGCGTCTAGAATAAATTATCTGGAAAGAAAATGCATTAAAGCAGGAAATATACATAAACTGAAACTGCGACAAACAGAACCCGAATCCTTTGCTAATTTGTTGCAGATTTCAAAAAACTTTTTGAATAACAGAAAAAGGAATTCAACTTTATCTGTTTCTTTAATAATTGTTACATACTTTCTCAAATATGCAGGCACATGGAAACTGCGTCTGTCTTGCTTCGGGTGATCTCAGGAGTCGCTTTAGATATAGAATGAATTGCAAATTTGATACCCAAAAGTTTCAATTATTTTGATATTTGGTCTCTATATTTTTAATTTTTTTAATTTTTGTGTGTTTAAATTTAACAAATGCAATTTATTTTTATCTTTTTATGATTTATTCATGATTTTTATGATTTATTCATGACTAAACAGTCATATTAGTCATTCATTTTTCTCATATTTAAATTGATCATTCATTGAGTCATATAAATATAAATATCTTAATTTCATTTGTTTGATTAACCTCTTCTTTTGAGTAAAAAAAATTAGGATTATTTTATGGTTTAAAAATTGAGGGAAAGTTGCAATGGAGAGGATGAATATGTCGGACAAAATTAGGATTGTTAGACTTATACGACTCAATTAAAAGATGAATAAATAATTTGAATGCTATAAGAAAAGGTGAAGGGCGAATGTGACAACTAAATTCAAATATTTAGCCACGACTCCATTAAAAAGTGAATGATTAATGTGAATGTCATGAAAAAGTGAATGACCAATTTAACTATTCTCTTTATCCATCAACCCTTACAAGTTTTGTAGGAATGGGGCTTAATTAGGAATTTAATGTTGGAAGGGCACAATAGTATACAAAGAAAAAGAAAATACATAGTAAATTTGAAAATTGTCCTCGACAATTGGTTATTGCAATCTCTAAAGTATATCAAAGATTAAGTATTATCCTTTCTATATGAATTTGGAGTATTAATTTACCATCAATTCATCACCCATTCAATTATAAAATTAAATCTTCATAAAATTTTAATAAATTCTAATAGACATCTTCTAAAGATTCAAAATAAATTGTTGTACATTACTATCAAATTCAATTAGATTATATATTAAATCCAAATATAACCTATTTGAGAAAGATAATAAAATAATAATAATGTACATATATATATACTATGATCTATTCTAACTATTAAAAAGAACAAATAATGAAAATTGAGAAATACTTTGAATTTTGGTTCTTGCACTATTCTTTGAATTGGAAATAACAAAGCCAGACCCATTTATGAAGACTTATGTAATAGATATATATATGTAAAATAAAATTCATTAAAGTAATAACGTAATATTTTTTGAAAAAAAATAAAATTGCATGGACATGTTAGGTATTAAATAAACAGTGGGGGGACATGATGTTTCACAAAGAAAAATAAGGAATGTCATTCCATTTCTTACCACAATTTGGCTCCGCCCATGTGGACAGAGATAAAATAGTCAATTTAAATATATATTCTTTAAATGAATTCATTTTATAATGTTCAATTCATTTTATTTATTTGATGATCTTATAGAGCTACGATAGAATATTTATTATTGTTTAATACTCTGGTAAAGTATAAAAGAGAGGGGTATATAATGAAGTATTGGAGATAATGAGTGAAATAATGAGAGAGTATGGGATAGAAGATGACAAAGTATGAGAGATAAGATGTGTGAGAGTACGAGAGATATGACGATAAAATATAAAAAATTATAATAATTATTTGTCAAATTCGAAAAGTGATCAGTTTTAGTGGGATATCCCAATAAAAAAAGGTGACCATTTATAGTGAGACGGAAAAAGTATTATACAATAAAATATTTTATTTGATCGAGAATCTACATATTTTGCATTGGTATCTAAATATTTTAAATTTGTATCCAAATATTATATAGCTACTTTTAATTTTCTGTTAAATGACTTGAATTTAGCTACTTTTAAATGTTTAAAAAATAAGTATTTAAATTTTGCAGAAATTGTAAGGATTGATGGATAAATAAATAAATAATAGAAACACTAAAATGGACAACATTGGTTAAGTTTAGACATTAAAAAACAATTTTAGAAGTATGATTTTAGAAGTATAGATATCAAAAATCAAAATAGTACACTAAATTTACTTTTTACTCTTGGATATATGATGATGATTAGGTTTAATTAATCATGGAAGATAAAAAAGTTTCCTAATATTTAATTACATCTTACGCTTCATTATTATATCTGAGGCAAACGTCAGATATAACTCCATGGGAGCCGATCCGTTCCAAAAATCTTACTACGAAATCTAAATGTGTTCTAAATATATTATATATATACTTACCATATATTGTGATGACCATGTAAACCCTAAAAGCCCATGAGCCCATCTTGTACTCTATAAATAGAGGTCTCCACCCTCATAATAATACACACTTAATTTTTGCTCTCTCTATTTATTCTCAATATTCTCTCTAGTTTATAACACGTTATCAGCACGAATTGCCTCTACCGAAAGTATCAGTTTTTTTTTCCATGTCGCCTCTATCAAAGATTATTTACGAAGAGGCGGAGCAGGATGGACTTTCTGTGCAGTCGGTGGGGAAGGAGGAATCTGAGGTAGATTTGGAGCTTAGACTGCTCGAAGCCCTCAAAATCTATCCTCCCTCTAAACTACGAGGTTTTTTTTTAATGTGTTTATTATTAATTATTTGTTTAATATGTTGAGATCTACGTACATGCATGTGGATTCATGTCTATTATTTGGTTTGGAAAATTGAATTGAATTCCAATAGTTTTGGTTATTGAGTTCTTATAACTATAAGCATTTAAATTGTTGCTTCCGAAGAAGACAATTAATATTCCCGAAGAATATTATATGCTCTTAAAGAGCAATTCAAAAACATATATTTTTGAATTAAATTGTTGCTCTCCAAGTAGCACGATCAATATTCTCTAAGAATATAATAAGCTCTTGATTAAGAGCAATTCCAAAACATATTTTTAACTTAAAGTGTTGCTCCAGAAGTAGCACAATCAATATTCCCGAAGAATATTACATGCTCTTGTTGAGCATTTATTTTACGTTTTTATTTATTTATCTGTTTGTTATTTATTTATCTAATGTTGAATCTAGATTGTAGCTCTTGAAGTAGCACAATTCATATTTATAAAGAATATCATATGCTCTTAAAGAGCAATTCAATGCTCCACAAGTAGCATAAGTTAATATTCCTGAAGAATATTACATACTCTTAAAGAGTTATTAATATTATCTATGTATTTACTATATACCTCAGTTTTTCTTCTCCTGCATAGTGTATAATATTTATATTTATACAATCTTAATTTGGTGCTCCTGAAGCAGCACACAATTAATATTCCTGAAGAATATTATGTACTTTTGATGAACAATTCATATAATATATCTTATTGATTGCGAATCTTGGTTCTTCAATTGTTATTGTTGTTGCTCCCAAAGTAGCATTGATATCCCCTACGAACACTATATGTTCCTGAAGAACAATTGGGTTTCTCAAAAATATTAGTTATTCGCCTGAAGTCGTTTAATATAGTCTAAATTGGTGCTCCCGAGTAGCACAATTTGTATTCCTTAAGAATACTACATGTTCCCCGAAGAACAATTCAAGCTTTTGATTTTGAGAAATGTTATATGTTCATAACTCTAATTGTTACTCTTGAAGTAGCACAATTAAATGTACATGTTATTGGAACAACTAAAACTTGTCATTTTGAAATCATATATCACAATAATCATACTTTAATTGTTGCTCCTGAAGTAGCACAATTAATATTCTTGATGAATATTACATGTTCCTAAAGAATAATGTATATCTACAGGTATGTTGTAATTTAAAAAAAAAATTACTTAATTATATGGAGTGGTAGCAAGAGCTCCTCTTTGAATGACAATTGCATTTTTAATATCTTATTGTGGCTTAATTTCTTTTCAATGATAGATATGAGATCCGATAAATCTCAAAATTTGTAATTCATTGATTTCGCTTATCATGAAATTAAATTGTTGCTCTGGAAGTAGCACAATTACATTCCTGAAGAATGCCCATATTGTGATAGTAACATTACTATCACATGTTTGTGGAAATGCTTCCAATATAGTATTTTATATACTATTTAACTTTTGCTCCTGAAGTAGCATCATTTATATTCCAGAAGAATATTAAATGCTCTTAAAGAGCAACTCGCATTTTCGATGATATATGTTATTCTTGAATGAAAAACAAGATATTTATGTCTTTTTGACATTAATGAAATCTTGATATCGATGCTCATCTGCCAATAAGAGGCATGGGGAAGATAATAATAGAATGAAACAAAGCATCCCAGTAGGATTGCGTGAAGATACTAATTACTTGTACTTCCTAAAGCTCGATACGAGTAGATGCATCTTAAACTACGAAATTTTAAAATCTAGTGCATTGAACATCATTAAAGCTCCCGAAGAGCTTGTATCATTCTATCAAATGATACTAAATCAACTAATGAGTTTGCCCTTTAGTAAGTCTAGAAGGAACTTACTAAGTTTTAAGAATATCCGCTGCAATAGATACCATATTAAAATAATATAAGAAGGTAGTGATCCATATTCTTGTATGAATTATTTTGTATTTAGCCAGAAGCTAACAAAAGAAAAGTTATCACACTTCCATTTAAAATGTATTACACATTTATAAAAACAAGTGAGACAAACAATGTCATGAACCGGAAGTTCAAAGGGCTTTATGCTTTGACATGAGAGGATTGGACATTCACGAGCAACTATCATGCGCAACATAATTGAAAATTTATCTGAGCGCAAATAGAGATCCTGAAGAATCCTTACATTGATTTTCATGAATGCTTGACTTCTGGAAGAAATAAAGCAATTGCGAGAACTAATAGTTCAAATAATAAAGAACTCAATTTCCTCAAGAAGATTTGTCTTGATAAAGCGGTGAGTTTATTAAACTCCAAGTTCCTCCTGAAGAGGATTTATATCATATGGCTTTGGAATTGAGATCGAGTAATTAGTTGCTAATATCTATACTCAAAATGGTATTTGTCCGTATAAAAATGCATCTCACATTAAAATTGTTATTATGATGAAATAACGTTCCCATCATTAGATGGAACATATGTCACATTTGGATTCCTGAAGTAATCAATGTGATATCTACATCCAACAAAAAGCATAAGAACAAACTAGCCACATTTGGATTCCCGAAGTAATCAATGTGAATAAGAAGTTGAAAGATTCACTTGCAAAAGATTGCAAACCAACTTCTTGATGCTTTTGTATATAAAAGAAGTGACAATACTATACATTTGCTGTAAATACCCCCGTAAGATTTCATGTCCCTGAAGAACAAGTATAAATGACAGCAAATGCATTAAAAATTTGTCAAAAATATGGTCGACCAATTGGTTCTAAAAGAAATTTTGTGTCTAAGAAAAGGGGCACAAAATATGAACCAAACAATGACGATAATGATTAATCAATCAAATGAAGTTCCTGAAGAACTACAAGCGTCGAAAATAGAGATCTCAAAATATTGGAGAGATCAAATATCGTCGTGGACGCACGACAGTATTTTCGCCTTTTAATATGACTCTTGAAAGATGAAAGAGGATCCTCAACGACGATCTATAAGAGATTGTCAAGATTGAAATAATTGGCCAAAGAGGGACGAAGTCATATAAGGTGAATTAATATTCCCTAGAAAGCCGGAAATTTTGGACCTGTAGTTCCAAAATCTGGAAAGTATATCCCCGAAGGATACAAATATGTCTTTATTACAAAGAGAAATAAAAAATTGCGAGATCTAGGTCAATACTCGTAATACAATATTTCTCTCAAAGACCGGGAATTAAATATGTACTCTCTCATATTAGACGCCATTATATTTGATTAATCTACTTATGTCACAAATGGCTTGCTATACGCCTTATGGATGTAGTAAATATTTATCAAATATGATTCACTAAATAATGACATATATATGAAGATCCCTGAAGGATTTAACTTGCTCAAATCATGTAAGTCAAAAAGATATTGTCAATTAGACTGCAAAAGTCATTGTAAGGGCTGAAATATACGAACGTATATGATATAATAAGAACGACGAGTATCCATTTGACAAAATGGTACAAAAATGATGGCTTGAGTTTGATTGAAACTCCTGAAGAGCATAATATTTATATGTATACTCCGTTCAAATGACTTACATAGAGCAAATCATTATGAATTATTTTATTCATTGATAATCCAACTCACATCGTCGTCGGCATTAGGGGGAGATATGAAATATAAAGATTGAATGCCGCAAATATCTCGTTGGATTAATTATTTAGATTCACGCACTATGAACCAGAAGTTCATCAAATTATTTAGTGCAAAAGGAGTGATTAAAATCTCATGTACTGTTGTATATGCACCATGAAAGAAGCCGAAGTTCCTCATAGACAAAATGAATCAATTAATTCTCATTGACGCTAGAAGCGTGAGAGATTTATTGGTGTTAAGAGATAAGAAGTTCGCGGAATAGAAAATTAGAACACATCACTCCAAATTCCTCCTGACGAGGATATGTGAATCATTATGTACAAAAGTACTTGATGAAATCTACTCATGCCTAAAGACGGAGTTAGAATCAAAGACTTGGATTGAACTAATAATTGTCTCGACCTGTAGATCGAGCATCTCTCTGATGGAGTTACGCTCGTCGACCTATTTAAAAGGTCTTTAAAGAGATGTTATTGTATCGCATCCATATAGCTATATAATGGTTGCTTCAAACACTTGAAGTGGATTGAGATTCGTTTAGACCTATAGAAGATAACAAAGATGTTTTAGGACCGAAGTTCCTTACTTATGTGCAATATGAGGATTTGAAATGGTATTGACAATCGTTTATTATCTTCGAGACGTACATGTTATTCTCTATGAGATTAATTAAACTTGTCTTGTACATATTATTGTAGACCTTAAAGATAACCTTGAAGATTGTTATCTTGAGGGGGGAGTAAGAAATTGTAAATAATCCCGAAGATTAGATCGACTCCTAAATCTCAAAGACCACGAAGGTCAAATGGTTGCACTCTTTTTTCCTTTCTAAGTTTTTTCCCAAAGGATTTTCTTAGTTAAGGTTTTTAACGAGGCATCCAATGCAACACACGAGTAAATGAGTCATTGAGGACGATTCATAAAAGAGACAATGGAACACATGATCTCCAAAGGAGTGGCGGCATCAACATCCAGCAAGTGACAACCTGATGGATTCTTTTACAAAGGCATTAGCAACGTTAACATTCAAGAAGTTGGTACACAAGATCGATATGCGCCGACTCGAGGATCAAGAATGACTATATTGAGGTGGAGCAAATCGTACTCTTTTTCCTTCGACCGGTTTTTATCCCATTGGGTTTTTCTGCCAAGGTTTTAACGAGGCGACGGTTTCTTTTTAGGGATGGTCAATCAAGGGGGAGTGTTGTAAATATATTATATATATACTTACCATATATTGTGATGACCATGTAAACCCTAAAAGCCCATGAGCCCATCTTGTACTCTATAAATAGAGGTCTCCACCCTCATAATAATACACACTTAATTTTTGTTCTCTCTATTTATTCTCTATATTCTCTCTAGTTTATAACAAAATGATAATTATAGAATTTTGAGATAGATTTGATTTATTATATTATATTATATATTACTAATAAATAATACATACAAAATCTATTTGGGAATGTACCATATCACGGTACTGGTCTGGCAGTTCGGAAGACCCCATTTTTTAATATACCGTAAAATAGGATATATGGATATACACACTTCTATTTTTTTTAATACATAAACTCTATAATTTTTAAAAATAATTTTATCCTTATGCATAAAATATATAAAAAAATTATGCATAAATTGGTATTCCACCATATTCAGGTTCCATTTGGAAAAAATCTTAAATAAGTGCTTATGATATAAATAGTTATAATATAAGTGATTATATCATAAGTACTTAAATTGAATAATTTGTACGCGTTGTGATGCACTTCCATATAAGCAAATTTGATATGGGGATATATATTTAAAAATATATCTAGAGAAAAAATAAAAAATAATTGAAACGTTTATATTTAAATAATATAAGCGTTTGGATGCACTTAACTAATATAATTGTCTAATTTGGATGCACTTAATTAGAGAAAAATAATAATTTAAAATTTTTATTGTTATGATATGGGGATATACTTTCATAAACGATTTTTAATTTATTTTCATAAGCTATTCTTACGAGCTTATGAAAATAAAAAATAATTTATTTTTTAGAATAGGGGTTTTGGCGGAAAAAAACACAAATTTATTCGAATTTGCAATTTTAACACGTTTTTTTAAAACTTTGTCAATTAAATCACGAAATTTCAATACCTTGCAACGCTCCGACCCCCAATTTTTTTCGGCCACCGAAATGCTGACTTGGATGTCCATGTGGCCATCCCAAAACAACGTCGTTTTGAATATGAAATATATTTGCAAATTAAATCAATGTCTTTCAAGTGTTTACAAATTTAAATCACCGTCTTTTAAGTTTTGCAATATAAGACATGTTAAAGAAAAATATAATTTGAATACTACTAAATTTCAATGGATAAATAAAATTAACATTATTCAATTTCATCTTTATAATAGAGAAAATAGAATTTAATATAATTTAGAAACATCATAAACAAATTTCAAAAAATCATAGCATCGAGTATTACGTTGAAAAAACATCAATAACTATAAGTGTCTAAAAAATAAAGTGTATCAAATCTGTCATTCGAATTTTACCTGCGACTCTCTTGAGTTTCAAAGTCATCTCCTTGTTCTCCCGCAACAGCTCCCCTTCCCTCGACCTTACCCCCGCTCTCTAGCTCGACACATGGATATCAACTAAAGTCTTATCAAGCTCAAGACCTTAGCTAACAAGGAGCATACATGAGCAAGAGATATGCACAGAGTCAAGCAACATTGACATTTATGAAGATGAGTTTTTGGACAAGTTCAAACAAAGGCCCAATTTGCAGATCCAAAAGTTAAGGATGAATTGATTGAAAAGTTTCAACGGAAACAAGTGATTGGAAACTTTACAGAGCTAGACACAAAAACTCGAGGTAAACTGAGTGGGATTATTGAAGAGCATTATGCAAGATTAAGTAGTTATGTTGCTGAACTGAAGATAGTGGATCCAGAAGACATATTTGAGTTGCAGCTTGGCGCATGAAACAAATTTGAGTTACACATTGTTTATGATGTTTCTAAATTATATAAGATTCTATTTCTTTGTTAGAAATACCAAATTGATTAATGCTAATTTTATTTGTCCATTGAAATTTAGTAGGTTCAAATTTTATTCTTTTTTTACATGTCTTATTTTGCAAACACTTGAAAAATGATGATTTAATTTGCAAATACATTTTATATTCAAAACAACGTCGTTTTGGGATGGCCACTTGGACGTCCAAGTCAGCATTCCGATGGCCGGAAAAATTGGGGGTCGGAGCGTGTCTTAAATTGCAAGAAATTGAAACTTCATGATTAAATTGACAAAGTTTTAAAAAGCGTGTTAAAATTGCAAATTCGGACAAATCTATGCTTTTTTTTTCCCGCCAAAACCCCTTCACAATAAGCTATTTCTATAAGTTTTCCCAAACGCAAATATAAGTGCTTACTTTTTTAGAATAAGATGAAATAAGTTGTTGATAAGTTCTTGCGAATATGACCTCAATTAAAATCATCAAATAATCAAATGAAGGTTACAAATTGCCTGTAATTATTAATTTTAAGGAGTCTTCATACATGATCAATTCTCTATTACTCCTTCCGTCCCAAAATTCATATCCACTTTCTTTTCGGCATGATTTTTAAGTAAAATTGATAGTTGTGTGAAGTTATGTAAAGTTGTGGGTCCCACAAAAAAGTAGTACTCCCTCCGTCCCGTTATTTGTGGCTCAATTGGTTTCGGCACGGGAATTAAGAGAGTAGATGATAAAATATGAGAGAGAGTAGATGATAAAGTATGAGAGAGGAGATGAGTAAGATAATGAGAGAGTATGAGAGAAAGATGATAAAGTAGGAGAGAGAATGTAATAAAGTAGGAGAGAGAAGAAGATAGAGTATGAGTAATTTTTTACCAAATTATGAAAGTGGACACAAATAATGGGACACCCCTTTCGGGAAAGTGAGCCACAAATAGCGGGACGGAGGGAGCATGTAATAACTTGCTCAAAAAGAGAAAAATTGACAAGAATTTTGGGACAACCTAAAATGATATAGTGGACATGAATTTTGGTACGGAATATAACATTTATAACTGGCTACTAATTGACATAAGCACGTGTACATATTATGTACATATTTGTCACATGATTTTCATATCTTATGTCTTTAGCTTATGCCGTACTTCCATTAAATATTGACTACAAATTTTCTTCTCATCATAAAAACATACATTATGAATGCAAATCTTACTAATATATTTACCATACATGTTGTATTGTTATTAGTATATTATACCATACATTATAACGAGTGTTTAAAATAGCTGAAGTTTATTAATAAGTGCTGAAATGTGTTGATTTGAGAACTTGTAGGTGTTTGAAAAGAAGTGCTGAAATTGAAAAAAATAGTGTTTGAAAAACTATTGATATCAGTAGCTTATTTTAACTTTTTAAATAAAATGTTTGTCTTACCTCAGTGTTATTAAACAATTATAATTTATAATATTAATTTCTATTTCAGTGTTATAAAATATTAAATTAAATTAGCTTTTATATTATATAAATTTATAATATATCATATTAGCATAAACATATCATATTATTATATTTTAAATATTACTTATTTTTCAAAAATTCATAGTAATAATATTTTTATATAAATGATTACCTAGTTAAGAAATAATTAACATTAAAATTAAATTAAAAAATATTAATTTAAAATTCAAAGTTTCATAATCCATTATTTTAATTAATTTATATTTAATTTTACTAATAATTATTTCATTTAAAAATAATAAATATAAAATATTTTTATTAAATTATTAACTAAAATATTAAACTATAATTATAATTAAATTTATAACTAATATAAATATTAATTTTAAAAATTAATGATTTTTTATAATAATAAAATATTTAAATAATAAAATAGTTCAATAAATTAGATAAGCTGTAAACTATAGCTGAAAATTGGGTCATAGCAATTTAAACAACTTCTCTATCTTAGTTATATTTGGTAGGGAATTTCTACTGAAAGCTGAGCAATCTAAGGGGGTGTTTGCAAATGTTTATCATAAACACTTTTTATTTGCTTTTGCTTAAAGTTGAAAATAATTGTTTTTAAGCAAAACAATGTAGTTTTTGGTATCAATAATAAAAAGCAGATTTATTTGGTAGTTTCAGAAATTATGGTGCTTTAAGCACCCAAAAACATCTCAATAGATGCTTAAAAAACTGCTTAATTATGCAGTTTAGTTGCTTAATTTTAGAGAAGCTGCTGCAGTAAGCAGATTTACCAACACACAAAAACTATTTATGCTGCTAATAAGCAAATAAATGCTTAAAATAAAATGCAAACACCCCTAAATATTCCAACTGTAGGTGAAAACTATAAGCTGTAGTTGAAAGCTGTTCCAAACACCATCTTAATTTCTGTTATGATGATTTAATATCAATAATACTTTTTTATTATTAGTTTATTATATGATTAATCGATCGCAATTTATCTGTAAACTGGAACGATAGGTCCCAAGTCTATAATCGAATATTCGTCGGCCCGGCACATTATAAAATCGGACGATCCAACCCAATGGGTCAGTTCAAATCGGGTCGTTTTGGATCAAAACTCTAATTTTCATTATATAATTTGCTTTTAATTGATTTCGATAAATTAACTTGAAATTGTAAGCTTTATAATACTCCATGGTTCTGCCCACGAATTTTCTTGTACCTCATGAGCCTACGTTTTCTATTTTTCTACAAAAACTGAAAAACGATATTCTTAATTTTAACGACATTCATAATTTATCAATTTATACCTAAAGGTCTCCCGGATCTTGTTTCATCACACGATTCGCCTACCTTCTCCAAATAAATAATACTCTCTCCTTCTTATTATTTTCATCAGATTTCTTTTCGGCATGTAGATTAATAAATTTTATCTAGGTGTTTATTTTATAAATTTTAATTGTATTAAGAAATGAACATAGTTTTAAGGAAATGTTGATGGGAAGTAATAAGAATTCATTCAAATTCTATTAAGACATAATTGAGACAATTAATTTATTAATTTATTTTCTGAATTCGGAACTATCAGAAACGTGTGATAGAGAGACTTTTGAAAAGAGAGCATAAAAAGATGGTGTGTGTAGTGAGTAAGAAGAACCCAATTTATTTTAAAATTATAAGTTTAATTTTTTGGGAGTATCACTTCTAGTATTGAAAAAATATCATACTCAAAACGTACTGTTTTTAATGATGCAAATTACTAGTATTTCACTTTCCACAAAAAAAAATAGATACTTTTAAAATGGTTTCAAAAGGTAAATATAATTACTTTTAATGTAATGTGGAACTTATTTTTATTAATACGGTGCACATGGAGACCTCATTATGTTTCCTAAAATAAATATGTATAATAGCTGTACCATACACATTTAGAAAGTGTTTTCCAACCATCGTCAATTGGATTTTTCCCATATTTAATGATTAATATTGAATTATTCCAACTTGGATCTAGAGTAAATTTTCTATCAATGGAGTAGGTAAAAAAGACAATGACTCACCACTTATTTTACACCGAGTTGCATAAAAATCAAAACTAATTATTCTAGATCTAAACATTACTTTCATACATCTAAATTTAACCCAAACAAATTTGAACCCCGCCAATACACAAAAAAACTCATAAAGAGACGCAATTTTAATTAAGTAAAAGTGTGAATTGATTTTCATCCCCTTTAGAGAAAAAGTATTTTATGATTCATAACACATGATTTTTTTTATTATTAAGACATACTAAGTTGCACAAATATAGACACGTGACACGGGATACGATATTTAAAAAAAAAACTTAGGACAAGACACGACACGAGCACTAATTTATTTAAAAATATAAACTAAATTTGTATATTTTCATAAAATAAATTAATTTTGAATATTTTGATTAGAATTGTGTGTTATGTGTATATATATTTATTGAAGACAACAATTGAAGTGTTGTTTTGTGCCTGACACGTATTCAACACAATACCTTAATATTTTTGAAGTATCCGTACAACATAAAGATTATCGACACGAGACGACTTGGGTATTTAATAGTGCTTGACTATCCATCTCTTTCCAACTCTAGACATAGACCAAAATTTGTGGGATGGCCCGTCTCCCTTCAACTTCAAGTTTCAGGACTAAATTATTAAGCCTTTTTTCTAAATAGATCAAAAGAATAAAGTCTAGTAGATACACCAATTTCAGTAGGCTGTAATAAGAGTGGGAGAAAAAGATGCGACTTTAAAAAATATTGGAGGGCCCTCATTCACTCCACAAGTGGGTCAATTGGATAAACCCAACCCAGGTAACCAAAATAATATTCATTCAAAAAAGACCCCAGTATCCATTTTCTACTTATAGTCAATTATTATTATTAATTATATGTTTGAAAATCATTTCCTTTTTAGTATATTTTAGTTGCACGTTTCTATCCTAACATATGAATATATGCACATTTCATTTTTACCTTCGTGTGTCCAAAATGTACATTTGAATAATAATTTGGATCCACTATGAAACAATTGAATTTCAAACAGGTCTTAAAACTTATTTTAATTATGATTTTATTTAAAAAAATAAAGGACGGACATTTAACACTTACAAAACTCAAGTTAGGTCCCATGTAGAGGTGTCTTCAAATTTATATCTTCATTCGTGTAATTTATTATATACATATCAATAGTAGATTTATATAAAGGGTCCACTTTGAACAAACTTTTAGAGTTCTAAGTCCATTTCAGGCAACATCATGTCCCAAACAAAAATTGGCAATAATTTATTATTCTTTTTGACCAAATTCCTTTATACTAATGGGAATTAAGACCAAATTAATTTCTTACTAAACGGGGTTCCTTATGTTTCTATAAATTTATCTCCAACAATTAATTTTAACAAATCACTGAATTTATCTAATACAATCTGTCTTAGCACATAAATGAAAATTATTCAAAATACACTTTCCAAAAACGATCCAAGTATTACAATAGTTATAAATGGACGACGAAATTTGTTTCTTTTTAATAGTCCTAAAGTATAATGTTATTAAATAATTATATATAAATTAAATTTGGCCCCTTGATGAGAATCCTGTTAGTGAATCGGCCAAGGGATCCCAACGATTGGAGAAATGGTTACATAGGCTATCCGTGATGATTAAGTGCTTTTTTAGACCGGGAAAAACGGAGCAATAATATATGACAACATAATAGGCTGTGTACCAGACAGACCATACGGTAGGGTGTCCGCACACAATAAATCTATCCCGAGAAAAACACACAAAATAACACACACACAGTACTCACAGTAAGGCAGCGAGAGGAGAGAGCTTGTGTTGGAGCACCAAAAACGGCGGCGTTCAACGCCGTCGCCCCCAAGATATCGATAAATACTCCATTCCACTGCCCGTGTCCCCTTCCCCAACCAGATTTCATTCGTTGGGAACAGAGACACACACCGCCTATCTCTCTCTCCCCATAATTAAGTCGAATCTTTCTATGTTATCTTGCTTCATGCGGCGGCAATGGATCCGCCACTAGGGTCTTAGCTTCTGCAAATTTCTGCAGAATCCGGATATTTTTTCACCTTTTGTTTTCTTAAAAAGAAAAAAGAATGAAGGAAAGGGGCGAGGCTATTCGGTCGAGGAGGTTGTTGAAGTATGTTTTAACCGGTTTGTTAACGTTTCTAGGACTGATTTGCCTGTATAACGGCTCAGAGTTTTCCGGTGGTCTGCCACGTGCTGACGAGCCATTCGATGGTGCGCGTGTTGACCCCGTTACCGGGAGATTTGTGATGAAGAAGGATTTTGATGAATTTTTCGAGGATGAAAAGCGCAATCCTGAAGTTCCGAGGAGCATTCCGGTAAGTGAAGTGTTGGTACCGTTTGTTGTGATTCGTGCGACGCCATTTTACGGTCTTGGTGTTGAATTCGAGCGTTGATGGAGTTTCTGAGAGAAAATTTTGTTTTGCAGGTATGTGATTTGAGATACTCGGAGCTGATTCCGTGTTTGGATCGGAATTTTATTAATCAGATGAGATTGAAGATTAATTTGAGCTTAATGGAGCACTACGAACGGCATTGTCCGCTGCCGGAGCGCCGCTACAACTGCCGTATTCCTCCGCCAATTGGCTACAAGGTGTGTTTGTTTTTGCTTTATTCATCCACATTCTGTTTTTATTTTTATTTTTTTATTTTTAATAAATAATTAAGGCGCCAGATATAAACTAGGAGATGATGATTTGCTGTAATTGGAGTTTGAAATTAGTATTACGGCTTGATTTGGTAAATAGAATTCTGTTTGTAGCAATTCAGCTTCGATAGTTTTGATTCCAGTGGATTTTTCTGTTAGAACTCCAGATCCCAATTAGATGGCCAATGAGTAGGAATCATGTTTGGAAGGCCAACATTCCCCACACACATCTTGCAAAGGAAAAATTTGATCAGAATTGGATGGTTGTGGATGGGGAGAAGATCAAGTTCCCGGGCGGAGGAACTCATTTTCATGATGGAGCTGATAAATACATCGCGGCTATTGCAGGGGTGCGTTTAATAGTATTCAATAGTGTGATCCCTTCATATTTTTGCTCAACGTACTGTAACTTATCCTTTTGTTTTTCTGCAGATGCTGAAGTTTCCTAATGAAAGGCTCGATCATGGTGGCCATATTCGGAATGTTCTCGATGTGGGATGTGGGGTTGCAAGCTTTGGAGCGTTTCTTCTCCCACTGAATATCATAGCCATGTCCCTAGCGCCTAATGATGTTCACGAGAATCAAATACAGTTTGCGCTAGAGAGGGGCATTCCAGCAACTCTAGGTGTTTTGGGGACCAAAAGACTGCCTTATCCTAGCAGGTCATTTGAGTTGGCTCATTGCTCCCGTTGCAGGATAGATTGGCTCCAGAGAGATGGTATGCTCTTGTTGGAACTGGACAGATTGCTCAGACCAGGAGGCTATTTTGTCTACTCTTCCCCAGAAGCTTATGCACACGATGTGGAAAATAGAAGAATCTGGAATTCTATGCATGATCTTCTGAGAAGAATGTGCTGGAGAGTTGTTGCAAGGAGAGATCAGACGGTGATTTGGGCTAAGCCGTCGAGTAATACTTGCTATACGAAAAGAACTCGCGGAACACTCCCATGTTTATGTAGTTTGGACGATGATCCTGATGCAGCGTGGAATGTGCCTATGAAGGCATGCATCACCCCCTATTCATCAAGTATGTGTCTTTTTTATTGTCTATCACCTAAATTCTTATCTTGAAACAACGGATACGTATTGGATGATCATCGGATTATGTTCCTCTTAACATAATACACATGTCGTGTAAGTAATGCCTTCGTACTTTTAGTAGTGGGAACTGGGAAGCTAAAAGTTGAATAGTCCAGGGCTATTATACTGACGAGAATGTGTTATGCTGATTCAAGTTTAATTTTGTGGCATTTTTTTTCAATTAGTGAAAGAATATTCATTTACTTGCTCTGGCATTTGGAAACAGTAACGCATCAAACAATGGGAAGTGGACTAGAGCCTTGGCCACAAAGGCTTACAGCCCCACCACCACGATTGGAGGAAATTGGTATAACTGCTGATCAATTTAAGAAAGATACGGTAAGGCTTGCTCCCAATTCGCTCTTGTGTTCTTATAAGCAATTGTTTCCTTCATTTTGAGTCTCAACTTGTGATGACTACGTGGTACAGGAAGTATGGCGTTACAGAGTAACCGAGTATTGGAAACAAATGAAAACTGTAACACAACGGAACTCAATAAGAAATATCATGGACATGAACTCAAACCTTGGAGGCTTTGCTTCAGCTCTAAAAGACAAGGATGTTTGGGTCATGAACGTCGCTCCAGTAAATGCATCAGCCAAATTGAAGATAATTTATGACCGAGGCTTGATTGGAACCGTTCATGACTGGTACTTATACCCCTGAATTCCTTTGTTTTTAAATCGTTATTACTCCGCTGTCCCATTTTTAATGTCTCAACAATCAATCTAAACAAGTGACCCCACCATGGTTTTATACATTTACACTCACCCTAATCTCTGTGCCCGATTCCGTTGAGACATAAATAATGGGACGGAGGGAGTAGTTGCTTGAATATTTGGAATCTGAACATTTGTGCTTGTGTTGTGATGCCATACGCAGGTGTGAAGCTTTCTCAACTTACCCACGCACCTACGACTTGCTTCATGCCTGGTCAGTCTTCTCGGAGATCACGGAGAGAGGCTGCAGCTCGGAGGATCTATTAATCGAAATGTACCGAGTGCTACGGCCGGAAGGGTTCGTCATCATCAGGGACAAGCCTTCAGTGATAAATCATGTACACAAGTTCTTGGCTTTGTTGCAGTGGGACAAATGGTCTTCGGAGGTGGAACCCAGCAGAGATGCTCTCTCCACCGGCGAAGAACGAGTTCTCATCGCAAGAAAACGACTATGGGAGGAGAGGTGAGAAGGTTTATTTTTCCCATTTCAGCGGTAACTCTACCTTAAAATCCTGTTAATTAACTGCCTGGTCTGTCGAAGGTACAAAAACAGCCTACTCTGAAAGGGTTGAGCTAGAAATTTTGTATTGCCTTATCTATTTGTCATCTTTGTTTGTCCTTTCACTGACCAACAATATAACATGTTTATAATCTTGTTGCCTTATTGTGCCACCGATTTGATCGTTTTCAAGGTATTACCAATTATTGTTATTAAAAATTAGGTATGAAGAAATGCAGCGACAATAAAACCAAATGTTAGTATAAATACTATAACAACATAACAAACAACATATGAAAAATTGAATAACGAAAATAACGAAATGCAAACCGAGGCAAGAGTTAGACTCTTTCTCCGCAAGACAATAATGCTTCGCTAGTCGGTGCATGCGGTCTATAGCACTCGTCTTCAAGATACACCGGCTTCTCAATTACGAATAGTTGCACTACTTCTCGTAATTTCGGTGAACTACTTGATATCTCGGGACTAAGGAGATACTAATTAATTTATATGTATGGAGTGAAACAATAGAGATAAAGGAAATAAGGAGGAATCATGTTTTTTTCGGATTGTCTTTCCTTTACTACAAATCGTCCTATTTATAGATTTGAAGCACTCATTCATAAAAGACACAACTCTTCACAAACACATATGAAGCAAAAGACACAATCATTCATCATTTAGTTGACACATACGAAACAAAAAGACAACCATTCGGATGGATTGTTTCAACCATGAAACCATGTGTCTTATTCACCCATTTGCCAACCAACATGTCTCTTCCCCTTAAATCACATATTAATTAATTTAATTAATAATCTAATTTCCATAATAAAAATCTAACAATCCCTCACATGGAAGTTAGATTATTAAATGCAAATGCAAAATGTTATGCAAACCAAAGTCCCAATGACCTATTATTGCATCAGGATAGGTAGTTTTTTGTTTTGAACCTTCCTTAGTATAATGTTATCGGATTTACTCGCTGCTCGGTGAATGCGATATCTTGAACCGGTTAGCTTTCGTGTAAACCAAGACAATAACACATACACAATAATAGATACAATATCTTTCGTTCTCACGTTGTGTCCATTTTGGCCTTGGACCATATCTTGGATTCATAAGTGTTTTTTCTATTTGAAGCGGCCATACTTCTCACTTTTATAGGTGATCTCCTATAGAGAGTATCCTGCCATACTCCACCAATAAGGCTATAGGAATCATTAAAAGCTTATAAGCTTACCCTTTTACCACAAACTACATGTTTGCACTTGGGGCAGCTTCAAGAATGGATTGTTTGTTGTGTTTCCAAGTGCACAACTTGAACATTCTTAACTTAGTTGTCTCTTTGAACCATGTTCATGGGATCTCCAATCATCATGGTAGAGTTACCATTAAGAGCGTTCTTTTAGTGTGGATTTTAATCTCATTCCCCTAACTGCATTGTACAATTGATCACGATTAATACCTTTAGTAAACGGATCCGCAATATTGTCTTTTGACTTCATATAGTAGTCAATACATATAATTCCACTAGTGATCAATTGTCTAACGGTATTGTGTCTTCAACGAATATGTCGAGACTTACCATTATACATACTACTTTGTGCTCTCCCTATTGCAGACATACTATCACAATGTATCAAGATGAGAGGCACATATTTTTCCCAACAAGGAATATCCTTTAAGAAGTTTCGTAGCCATATTTGGCTTCTTTGCCAGTTTTGTCTTTAGCAATGAATTCCGATTCCATTGTAGACCGAGCTATACATGTTTGTTTAGAGGATTTCCATGAAACTGCTCCTCCACCTATGGTAAACACAAAACCACTTGTGGACTTGAAATGATTCAGAAACGACCATACCCTCGGCGAGGATATCATGTTTGATCAATTGAATCTCTTGTACTTGTTTGACAACGGTTTTGGTATCCACCATCTTGTAGTCTAAGAATCGTCCAACAACGAACTTCTTTAGACCGACATCTTCGGTCTTGTACTTGATCTCCAAAGAATCCTACAATTCTTTCGACGTCTTTGCAGTCGAGTAGACACTATAGAGAGTGTCGTCAAGTCCATTTAGGATATAGTTCCGACATATGTAGTCGCTATGATGCCATGCATCAGACGTTATGCGTTTTTGCTCATCGGTTTCATTTTCCCCCCACAATTGGAGGTGTCTCTTTAAAAAAATCGAGACAAATTCAAAGTAGTTAAATAAAACAACATTTTAGATTGTTAAACGCTTAAATTTAGAACCTGAGAACTTTGTCGGCTTTTCTGTAAGAACAAAGGCGCTTGAAATTTGGTTGTTTGTTGCCGTTGTAAAGTTCAGCGGCACGTTGGTACTACTTGTCATCATTTGGTAGGGGGATCGGGTACATCACTGCTACTAGTCGTCATTTCTTCAACACAATTATCGTTTTGCGATTGTTATTAAAAATTAGGTGTGAAGAAATGCAGCGACAATAAAACCAAATATTAGTATAAATACTATAACAACATAACAAACAACATATGAAAAATTGAATAGCGAAAATAACGAAATGCAAACCGAGGCAAGAGTTAGACTCTTTCTCCGCAAGACGATAATGCTCCGCTACTCGGTGCAAGTGGTCTATAGCACTCGTCTCCAAGATACAACGGCTTCTCAATTACGAGTAGTTGCACTACTTCTCGTAATTCCGGCGAACTACTTGATATCTCGGGACTAAGGAGATACTAATTAATTTATATGTATGGAGTGAAACAATAGAGATAAAGGAAATAAGGAGGAATCATGTTTTTTTTCGGATTGTCGTTCCTTTACTACAAATCGTCCTATTTATAAATTTGAAGCACCCATTCATAAAAGACACAACTCTTCACAAACACATATGAAGCAAAAGACACAACCATTCATCATTTAGTTGACACATACGAAACAAAAAGACACAACCATTCGGATGAATTGTTTCAACCATGAAACCATGTGTCTTATTCACCCATTTGCCAACCAACATGTCTCTTCCCCTTAAATCACATATTAATTAATTTAATTAATAATCTAATTTCCATAATAAAAATCTAACAATTACCATATCGATGTAATAGCGATAAGTTTAAATGGCAATTCACTTCGAGTGGTTGAAATGCTTGTCTTATGCCAAAATTTTGCAGTTATTGTATGAGTCAGATTTAATCAGTGCACATCTTGGGCAACAATCATGGCTTCGCATGTAAATGCTATAAAACTCTTATCTATTATTATATATAAAACCCCAATATAAAACACTAGTGGTGTTTTAATTTCAATAAGCGAAATTAGGGCGTATAATCGCTGTAAATTTGGGCTTGTCAACTTCGTTATATTAACGTGTTTATAATTTGATATTATGTGTAAAATCGCTGTAAAAAATATATAAGGAATTAAATAATTATTTTCTCTTACAGAACTATTTTATATGTTTGGGCCGTTACTACAGCCCATCAGTCGAATAATGAGGCACGTGTGATTACTGCGATTTTCCCGCTAACCCTTATTTTAATCCGCAGCAAAGCGGAAGCATGTAAACTTGAAGAGTTTCTCGATTCTTGATCGTATCGCGATCGCCGTCTATTAATGACATATCAGCGAACGAAATGATTTGAATTCGTCTCATCTCCATTGTCGGATAATTGCGAGATTTTTTGCCGATTGAATTTAATATCATGGAGCCTGGAAAATGTGATACGCTGAAGAAAGACGTCGGCAATCTCTCGACTTCCCAATCGAGCGGCGCCTCCGAACGGAGTCCGCTCAAAGTTCCGTTTATAATCGGTGCGTCCCGCTCAACTTCTCTGTTCAGACGTGTTGTTTAAATTTAATTTTTCGGTTGATTTTGGTGTGCGAGAACTATTTTTATTGGAGAGTTTTTTTCAATTGAAGGTGTTGCCGGCGGGACTGCGTCGGGTAAAACGACAGTTTGTGATATGATTATTTCGCAGCTCCATGATCAGCGCGTTGTTCTCGTCAATCAAGTAAATCATATTTTATGTTTTCATGATGATTTATACATGAATTAATTCATATTTGAAAATTTTGATCATATTATCAAGAGGTCTATATGTGATGTGTAGGATGCATTCTATCGCTCACTGACTGATGAGCAGTTGAAGAGAGTCAGTGAGTGCAATTTCGATCATCCAGGTGAAGCCTATTCCAGAGTTCTAAACTTCTTTTTTATGATTCTGCAGTATGATCTCTGCATCTGATCCTGTGCATTATGTGCATTGCTCTGCAGATGCATTTGATACGGATCTTCTGCTTTCGTGTATGGATAAGATAAAACAAGGAAGAGCAGTAAGCATTCCCAATTATGATTTCAAGACTCACAAAAGCGTTGAACCAGGCCGTATGGTACTTAATGCTTTTTAGATACAATCTTCCTTTAAGTAGAAATAAAGAATTGAAAATGAAAACATCAAATTACAACTTTCTTTTAGGTGTTGTCTTGTCACTTGTGCAATAGAATAAGTGCAATAACAAATCTTCATTTCTGATGAGGGGGATGAATATAACCTTATGCATGTTATAAGGAATGCATAGAGTATCTCTCTCATATTTGGACTTGGTTCTGTTTTGTAGGTGAACCCCTGCGACGTCATTATCTTGGAAGGGATTCTTGTCCTTCATGATTCTCGTGTACGTGACCTTATGAACATGAAGATCTTTGTTGATACAGGTTCCATTCTCAGCGCTTTTCATACCTTTCATCATCTTTGTGTTTACAGGGGAATCTTTTATATTTCATATACCAGTATGTGGAATTGCTAGTAATTCAATCAAGTTATTTTTTTTTTGGAAGTTGGTCTAATAAGGGGACAAAATAAGATTCAGATACTGTAGTGTTATCATATGGTCCGCAGCTTCATTGGTTAATAGCCGTCAATAAATCTTTATCGGTGCAGATTCTGATGTTCGTCTGGGAAGGAGGATACAGCGCGACACTGTTGAGAGAGGGAGAAACGTTGAGAATGTACTCGACCAAGTAAGTTTGATACTACTGCTATTAAGTTCTAAGTTTGATACTACTGCTATTAAGTTCTTGATGAGAGTGTTTCTTTTAAGATAACAGAGTAATGTATCTTTGCAGTACGCTAAGTTTGTAAAACCAAGCTTTGATGAGTTCATACTCCCATCAATGAAGTATGCTGATGTTATCATTCCTCGAGGAGCAGATAACGAAGTTGCAATCGACTTGATAGTGCAGCATATTCGTACAAAGCTTGGCCAACATGATCTCTGCAAAATATATCCCAATGTCTTTGTTATACACTCCACTTTTCAGGTATTTCCACTTTCTGCCTCATGATCAAACATGGTTGAAGTTGAATGATATGTTTTGTTTAGATACGAGGAATGCACACGCTTGTAAGGGATGCCAAAACTACAAAGCATGACTTTGTCTTCTATGCAGATCGCCTCATTCGCTTGGTAACATCAGTTTTTCTTTTAAGGTACCATTACTATGCACATTGTAATGCAACATGGTTTAACTTTTATGTTGAAGGTTGTTGAACATGGTCTAGGCCACCTTCCATTCACTGAACATCAGATCCTTACTCCCACAGGTAGTTATTTTTCAATGCTTTTACTACTCCTACAGTAGGTTTTTGTCCAGCATGAGTACATCTATAAGAACTTTGTTATTAATGATGATGAAATGAACTAAGAACAAGTAGTGACTCAGATTCTACCTGCAGGATCTGTATACAGTGGTGTCGTTTTCTGCAAAAGATTGTGTGGTGTCTCAGTCATTAGAAGGTAAATATGTGAGAAGCTAAATTCAGCATTTCATTTTCAACATAGATTGTTTAGCCTCATGTATGTAAGCCATTGTATTTGTATCTAATTCTTGTGAAGTTTAATGCATCAGTGGGGAAAGCATGGAGAACGCGTTGAGAGCATGTTGCAAAGGTATCAAAATCGGAAAAATCCTGATCCATGGAGAGAGAGAAACGGACGAAAAGGTTTGTAGAGCCATAATCCCAAATTGCAACCACCTTTATGGTAATATTCATTACTTTGAAAATTGCAGGAGTTGATATATGAAAAGTTACCATCAGATATCTCCAGTCGCCATGTGCTGTTGCTGGACCCAGTTCTGGCCTCAGGTACAAGATCAAACCAGTCTTGAAATGCAAATATTGTATTGTAAATGATAATCATTGAGAAATATGATTAGGGAATTCTGCCATTAAGGCAATTTCTGTGCTGCTCAGCAAGGGTGTTCCGGAGTCCCACATAATCTTCCTCAACTTAATTTCAGTGAGTTTGGACTATAAGATTATTCCTTTTGTTTTATTTCTTAATTTTCATTTGTTGGCTATACTTACCAGTCTCCGGAAGGAATACACGCTGTGTGCAAGAAATTTCCAAAACTGAAAATAGTGACATCCGAGATAGACACGTGCCTCAACAAAGATATGCGCGTGATTCCAGGCATGGGCGAGTTCGGTGACCGATATTTTGGAACTGGCACCAAGACAGCTTCCCTAACCCAACCCACAATGAGACTATGAGAGAGAGAATGAAGACATTAATGAAATAGAAAATATTGGGAGTTCATCAAAATTTTGACGTTGCATTTTAAAATGCTCATTAGAAATAATTTAACTTCCAATTTGTGTACCATCGACATACAAATGTGGTGATTTTTTGACGGTGCTTGAAAAATGAGTTGTGGGTTCTGTTTGTTTTTGGTTGAGATGAGATAACTATATCACAACGGGAGCAGCGAGCTTGAAGATGTTGATTAAACAACTCAGACGCCTTAAAATCATTGCACATCACTTAATTGAAAAATTAAATATAATAATTCAAGATTTAACAAAACACTCAAAATTTATCTAAATTTCAAAAATGTTAAATACAATGAGAGCAACATATCGCACACATACTTGTCAACTAAACCAGGGGCAAACGGATCTGCACTTTGTTTGGGACTCTCCATCACTACTTTACTAGCAAGTTTTAGTCTTCCTTTTCTTTGTTTTTGGAGCAAAGCTAGTTGTGCCAGTTTCAAGGGAAATTCGCTTCGTCCTGCAACAAAGAAGGGTATTAACACTTTCCTTCGAAGCTAAACAGAGAAGAAAGTCATCATATGCAAAAACTCCGAGAAAAGAAAATTTAAGGTTAAGAAACATATGAAAATGTTAACATACCCACTGGATAGTTCTATAGCTTCATGCTCAGCCTCTTCATCAACAACATCTGACGAAAAGAATATTATGAAATTACAAGCAGGAAATCCAAGACTTGTGAATTTTATAGTTTTCTATAGAATCAAACAACTAACAAACATAACATTCTTACAGTTGAAATCAAATGGGAAATCTAAAGATTAAACCGCATCTGTTTATACAATTTTTATGAGTTTTCTAATAAAATTCTCAAATTGCAGTAGGAGAATTAACAGCTAAGGCTAATTCTCCTTCCCATCCATTAGCCAGCATTTTCATGTGAGAAGGGAACTTTGATTATAAAGTTATGCAATCTAATCCAATATATTTCACATGATTAAAAATGAAAAAAAGAGTCATTGATATAATAGACATACCTTCTTCATCATCAGTCTCTGGTTCTGAATCCGAACCATCTCCCCATCTATCTCCCCCATCATCATGATCCCAGCGTTCCCCTTCAGGAGGCATCCAGAATTCAGCATCATCCTCTGCATCACTACTCTTCTCCCTCACTTCATTTACAATTTCATCAACACTTTTCTCCTCTTTCTTAACCTTCCTCTTCTTTTCTTTCTTATCCTTCTTTATACTTCCATCTTCTTTCTTCTTTTCTTTTGCCTCATCCGGCTTTCCCACCGCCCCATTTGGAGTGTCTTTTCCCGACTCAAACTTATCTGTTCCCGTTACCAATACACACCATCACTATAACATCCAACTTTTTAAACTTTTGCCTAATTACAAAAAACAGTCCAATTTCCACACCGTTTCAAGAAAACACAAACCTAGCATGTTGAGAAACCGCTTCCCATTGATATGCTTCCATATGTGCTCCTCCGACTTATTAATTGTAAGCCCCGTCAATTTGCACTCTAACTTGGACCTACAACAAAACAATAAACCATCAAATTTCAAAACACCTCAATTCAACAACAAATGCACAACTCCCCAATCAAAAATCAAGACACTTTCTCGACGCTTACATAGCCCCAAGACAAATTGATATTCTCAATTTCACCTCTTTTCACATTCCTGAGATAAACCCCAGTCTAAATAAATACATACAGCTCTCTCCACCCCAAAAAAAAAAAAAGAGAGAAAAAAAACAAAATAAAATACCGAGAAAGAGGGTCTTGTTTAAACATGTTGACCGGTGGTTTTTTCCGAGCCAGCGCGGAGTCGATGAGTCCGAGGCGGCAGTGCTTCGACTCGGCGTAGGAGTCTCTGGCGTGGGCAGGCAGCTCATGGCCGGTCTCTACGCATTTGAAGCGCCCGTTTTCCAGCGGCTCGAAGGTCGGCGCTCCGAGTAGATTATGGCCCTCTTTCGGCTCGTCTGATTTAGGATTGGCTTCTTCTTTCTTCTTACCCATTGCAAACAAAATTACTGCAAAATTCAAGTTTAGGGCAAAGCAGTGCGAGCAGCGGTGTATTAAGCAATATTTGAAGAAGCACGACTTTAGTTTGTTGGGCCGGATTGACTCAGAAAATATTAATACTAATAGCTGGCCCGGCCCTTTTTCCAAGGAAGAGGTAGATGGTGGTGGACGAGCGTACCCGAAATGGAATAACTTTCAGGCATCCGCGTCTGCTGCACTTTTGCAACAGTCACTCTACTACAACTTTCAAGACTGCAGTTTCAAAAGAGTGGAGCTGCCGTATGAATACAGAGACAAAAGTTTGTGTGTACAATTTTTATATATTTTTGTGTGTACCACAACTCAAACGTATTGATATGTGTTAAATATGGTCTACTTAATTTAATGAGAAATGCCACATGCCAATACCCTTGTGGTACGATACATACAAGGGCAGTGGCGGATGCAGGAATTAAAGTTAGGAGAGGCAAAATAATGTACATAAGTCATTAAAACAAAATTGGTCAATTCACATGAAGCACTGATGAATTACTGTCTCTGGAGAATAAGAGATTTTAATTTGTTACTCTCATGAATACTAAATTTGGAGAAGTTTTACAACAAAAAAAAAGTTGGATAAATAATTTTGTGATACTTAAAATACAAAAATAATATAATAAACATTTCAAGTCAAATTTTAAGGGGAGGCAATTGCCTCTCCTTGGTTGTATGTGTGTCCGCCACTGTACAAGGATATACGAAAGTGGTACATACAAACCATTCCGAAATACAGATTAAATCCACAAGTTTCAGATTTGGAGATGGTCAATCTCAAAGGGTGGTCAATGAATAACTAGTTCTTAGTATTATTATTGTACTCACATCGTTCAATTATTTATGTTCACTATACCCGAAATGAATTTTCCATTATTTATATCTACTATTCAAAATGGAAATAAATTACACATTTTTACAAATTTCAGGACCACCCACTTTTTTACTTAACACTTAATATATTAATCTCCGTGCACATTTTAAAAGTTGACATGAATAATGAGACGGGAGGAGTACTTGAATTCACTCTTCTTTAACAAACATTTTGAAGTTGAATATTAATCACTAATTTAATTTACATCTTACATATGTTTTGCATGATATTATGCATGTGATGTCCCTAAATATTTAAGTAAAATATATAGCGCTTTCTAACTTTTTAAGAAAGTTTGAAAGAATAAAACTATGTGTTTTGAGTTCGATGTGCATTCTGTGATTAATGTTTTCTAATTGATTCATGAGATTGGATTTGTATGATATATATTTTTTTCTGTAACACTGAACTTGAGTTCAGATTTATTTAGGTCTTGATATGATTAGATAGGAGTCCAAATAATATAAACCTTTTGTAGACAAGATAAAACATTAGAATCTTGATTAGTAGACAAATAAGTTGTACTTAATGTTTTATAATCGTATAATTTTTTTTAGCGTTTGTAAATAACTAATCCAAATCAGCATATCAATTTAAATTTACTTTGAAGAATTCGACAAATCAATGTCATTAAACTAAAACCTAGTATTAATTATTCATCGACCACCCTTGAGATTAACAGTCTCCATATCCGAGCGCAACCGGAAGATATGTGTTGCTTTGTAAGGCAGCATCACTCTTCTCAAACTGCCGCCTTCAAGGTTATATAACACGTCTCCGTCGTCCGTCGCCATTAACACAACACAACTGCTGCAGAGCTAGTAACGTCCCGAATTTTTTAATATAAAATGTATTGCATATCTATTCATGCATGTTATCAAGTGTTTTAGTTGTGTAAGTCGCGCTTAGAAATCAAAATGAAAATCAAAGCATCTATCTCATTTGTCATGAAATTATTTGTGTTAAGTAAATTTATTTTGAACTTTGAATGTGTTTATTTATATCATATGTGTTTATTTATATCATATTATGAATATATCATGTTAGAATTATGAGGCAATAATAATATTTATTTATTTCAGAATTCCTATATAATATTTTATATTGTATTAAGTTACTTAGGAGATAATTTTAGATTATGTTTTATAATTGAAATAGATATATATATATTTGTCAATAATTAAAATCTATCTAAATTATACTCCCTCCATCCTATAATTCTGTCCCTTACTCCTTTTCGGGACGTCCCATAATTCTTGTCTCTTTACCTAAAATAGCAAATTATTACACACACTTTATTTAAGGGCCCCACCATCTTACTCACAACCAACCACTCTCCTAAATTCTCGTACCCAAAAGAAAAGGGACAAGAATTGTGGGACGGAGGGAATATAAGTACGAAAATAATTATGAATAAAATATATTTGATACCTTTTATGATAGGATCTAATTTAATCTAGGCCTATAAATACTCCTTTTGGGAAATTTGCCAACATATCTAAGAGTTGTTTCAAGAATTATTTATACATCTTCCCGTCATCATATAGTCGTGAAAATTTAGAAGAATCTTTCTTGGTATGTCTAGTATAGTCTATTATTTTTATAGAATTTTACAAGTATGATAAGTATTTGTTAAAAATTATTATTCGTAACATGCCAGTTTTTAACCGCATGAGCTTGACAGGAAAATTATTTTTCATGTTTTCTTTATGGTTTTTCGATCATACTAAATTTTAATAGAATATAATATATGTTAGGTTATTCATGTTAAAATTATAGAATTTTTCTCCAATATCATATATGTCTCTCAATACGCTGGACAATATATTGTTTTGTTTGTTTATATATATATAGAGGGAAAATATATCCGAAGCCCAGAAAATATATCCGGATCTCAAATTTGACCTACTCTTAAAACATAAAATGTAATAAAATAATAATCTCAAAGCCATCATCAATATTTTTTTAATTTTGGTAATAAAACATATCAATAGTTGTATTCCTAATATAATTAGAGCATCGATCTCTATTTAGAGTGTTCTATACACCATGATAGAGTTCAATGTAATTTTTTTTTTCAAATTCAGTTCCTAGAATCAACTCTATATTTAACTCTATAATATAATATCCTATTTTAATTACTTTTGTTATTGAATTAATGTGTTATTTAATTATAAAAGATTATATTATCTTTAGATTTATTTATTTTTTTGCTTAATCTCATTAAATATAAAATTAATAAATTTTTTCATTCTATTAATAACTTCATAAGGTAAAACTCTAATCTCCTATTTCTGTGCAATTTGGACAGTTATAGACTTGTATCACAAGAAAAATATAACTCGAAAGCTGAACTCCGCCATTTGCTTCAAAACCCTAAAAATCTCTCTCTCTCTTCACCAATGGCACTTCAACCACTTCGCCTCCGCCGATGTCTTTCCATGTATTATTCCCTACTCGAACATTGTTTCCATGGCTACGAAGCCAGCCCAATCTCCTCCATCTTCGCCTTCCGATATCATTTAAATACCGCCGCGTCTACCCACTCGATGCGGCGGCTGTTTACTACAACCACCGCCTATCCCGCCGTGCATATAATCCAGAGACTGATTACAAATTATAATTGCTCGGATAAATTTTACTATTTTTCCTTTACGAAGGCATTTTGAATTAGTTTTTTTGGTTGTTTAGCTGCCTCTATAAATCTACCCGACCGCACGGCCCAATCCAAATAAAGGCCATTGTTGGCTTGTTTCTTTTTGCTAAATACTGAGCTCCATAAAGGGATCGTGGTCCACAAATCATATTTATGTTAGGAGTGAAGACAATAATAATGGAATAGTCTGAAAATTAATACTTCATCCGTTCCATTGGTCTCATTTTTTTGCACTGAAATTAAGAAAATTATTTTTTGTGTGTAAGTGGTAGAAAGTTTGGGGGCACTAGATATATTAGAGTATTATTTAAATTAAAAAGAAATGGGACCCATGTAGAAAATATCGATTTGGGTCCTTTAATGTGGTCTCGGTCCGATTTTGGTCCTCTAATGTGGCAATGTCCGATTTTGGTTGTATAACTTTATAAAGTGTCCGATTTTGGTCATTTAATATGGTAGTAGTCGATTTTGGTCATATAACTTTATAATGTGTTAGATTTTGGTCATATAACTTTACAAAATATCCGATTTTATTCCTCTGATAGAAATTGTCGAACATTAAAAGGCTCATGAATTTCACACTTCGTCGAATGACGAAAAAAACCATTTTGTAAAGTTTCATGACAACAATCCGAGCATTATTTATTGTTAAAACAAGTTCAATTTTCGTTCTGCAATGTAGTTTCTAACTGTTTTGGGTCTTATAATTTTTAAAATGTTTGTTTTTTTGTCTCGAAACTCTAAAATATCTTGTTTTAATCATGCGGTAAATAGTGTAGTTCATGTGTCTTTTTTTGTTCGATGATTTCTGCCGGAAGACTGGAATCATACACTTTGTAAAGTTATAGGATCAAAATCGAACACATTATAAAATTATAGAACTAAAATCGAACACTGCTACATTATAGAACCAAAGTCGGACACTATATAAAATTATAAGACTAAAATCGATATAAGCCACATTAGAGGACTAAAATTGATATCTTCTCCCAATGGAATGGGACGATCTGATGAACAATTGATCAAGAACAAAGAAATGAATGTTGATATGGAAAAGAGAACTCTGTATTGAATGCATCAAAAATCTATTTACAATGTACAACTAAGTGGTATATATACACATTGATGAACTAAGCTAAACTATTCTGTCTTGTTGACCAAGCTAAGCATCTTCCTCCAACTGCATAACCGTCTTCCTTCAACTTGTATAACTGCCTTCAACTGTATAACCTCCATGCATAACCATCTATCTCCAACTACATAACCGTTGCTCTTTAACCGTATAACTGCCATGCACGTGTGTCAAGTGGTTGATTGCACTAGATCAGTCTCTTCCCCTTGATTGCACTGTTCCATTGATTTGTCAGTAATTGTTGGAATTGAGGAGGGTTCATGTGAAGTATCACAATACCCCCCGCAAGTGGAGAGTACAGATTTTGGACTCTCAACTTGGAGAGGAGATAGAGAAAAGAAGTTCTGCCTAAAGGCTTTGTAAGAATGTCTGCTAGTTGATTTGAAGAAGGAACATAAAGAAGATGAAGCAGACCAGAGTGAATATGTTCCCTATTGAAGTGACATTGAATTTGGATGTGTTTGGTTCGTTCATGATGAACTGGATTTGTTGCTAGAGAAATAGCAGATTTACTGTCTGAAAATAGAGTGGCAGTAGTGAGAGGATGACCAAGGTCAGAGAAACCTTGAGAAGCCATATGACCTCGGCTGAAGCTGAAGCCAATGCTCTATATTCAGCCTCCGCTGAGCTTCTAGAGACAGTGGCTTGTTTCTTGGAGCGCCATGATACAAGAGAATCACCAAGGAACATAAAGTATCCTGTAACAGACCTCCGAGTATCTATACAGCTGGCCCAATCAGAGTCACTAAACCCTTTGAGACGCATATCACAAGCAGAAGAATAGAAGAGGCATTGTCCTATTCTGCCCTTTAAGTACCTTAACACTCTGTGTGCAACATTCAAGTGGGCGTGGCTAGGTTTACTCATGAATTGAGCTAAAGTATTAACAGCAAATGTGATGTCAAGCATTGTGACAGTAAGATACATCAATTTTCCTATTAAGCGACGGTATGGAGAAGGATCACTCAAGTAATTATCATCATGAGTGCTCTGCAGGCTTGCAGTTTGTATATCCTTCTTGATCTAATAACTCAATGACATATTTTCTTTGGCAAAGGGAAATACCTTGAGTATTGCGGGCTACTTCCAATCCAAGGAAATACTTCATGCGGCCAAGATCTTTTATCTTAAAGGACTGATCCAAGAAGGCCTTAACCTTTTGAACTTCTGCAAGATTATTGCTGGCCAGAAGAATATCATCAACATACACAAGGAGGATAATAGAATAAGAAGCAGTATGTATTGTGAACAAGGAGTAATCTGAAGTGGACTGGGAGAAACCATATGTCTTGAGTGCAGATGTGAGCTTTGAAAACCATTGACGCCTGACATGTTTTAAGCCATATAGGCTTTTAAGCAATCTACAAACTTGCCCTGAACCAGCTGTATCAAAACCATCAGGAACTTTCATGTAAACTTCTTCATGTAGATCTCCATGAAGGAAGGCATTGTTGACATCCAATTGTTCAAGAATCCAACCTTTAGAAGCAGCTAAGGCAAGTAAACTGCGAACGGTTGTAAGCTTGGCAACAGGGGAGAAGGTGTCACTGTATTCTAATCCTTCCTGCTGAGTATAGCCTTTTGCCACTAAATGAGCCTTATACCTTTCTAATGTACCATCATCATGGTATTTGACCTTGTAAACCCATTTACAGCCTATGGGGACTTTTCCTGCAGGATCGGTCAGTGAGAATCCAAGTTTTGTTGGCTTCAAGAGCTTGAATTTCTGTGGTCAGTGGCCGCTTTCCAGTGAGGGTTAGAGGCAGCCTCAGAATAGGATTTGGGTTCAGGGATAGAAGAGATGGCAGCGGAACAAGCTTGATGAGAAGTAGAAAAATAGGAATAAGAGATATATTTGGACAAAGGATGAGGAGATTTACCTGAGGAGAACCGGGAGAGGCAAGGATCTGGCATAGCTAACATGCTGCTGCAAACATAATCTTTTAAATGAGGTGGAACTTGCCTAGCACGTGTAGAGTGGCGTGGAGGAGGTTTATCAACAGGTAGGGAGGAAGATGGAACAGAGGAATGTGAATTATGAGCAGGGTGAGAGGCATCACAAGAAGCAGAAGGAGATGATGAATGAAGGGGAACAGTTGATGAGGTTGGACTGACTGAGGTTGGGGATGAAGATGAGGATGCAAATAAGGTTCTAGAATGGTCAGATGGAGATGATATATCAAGAATAGGAGCAGGAATAGAGGCAGTGGATGAAGCAGTAGTAGTATGGGAATAGTTTGAAGAATAAGGGAAGCATGATTCATGAAACTGAACATCTCTAGATATGAGATAAGAGTTTGAATCAAGATCATAGAGTTTATATCCCTTGGAAGTGGTGGAATACCCTAGGAAATACACATTTTCGAGTTCTAGGATCAAATTTATGTTTATGATGTATAAGGTTGGCTGCAAAACATAAACATCCAAATACATGCATGAGCTCATAGTTGGGAGGCTGACCATAGCGGACTTCAAAAGGACTTTTGTTGTGGAGTACTGGAGTAGGGATACGGTTTAGAATGTGTACTGCAGTAAGTATGCAGTCCCCCCAAAATGCAATAGGTAAGTTAGATTGAAATCTAAGTGCTCTAGCAACATTTAAAAGACTTTGATGCCTTCGTTCCACTACCCCATTTTGTTGTGGGGTGTAAACACAACTGGTTTGATGTATAATTCCATGAAGATCATAGAGGTCAGGGATAAGAAATTCTGAACCATTATCAGTTCTAATTACTTTAATTGAGGTAGAGAATTGGGTAGAAACCAGTTTATGAAAATGTTTGAGATGAGATGCTGTTTCAGACTTATGTTTCATAAGGCAACACCATATCATGCGAGTGAAATCATCTACAATGGTAATGAAGTATTGAAACCCTTCATGTGTTGGAATAGAAAATGGTCCCCAAATATCACAATGAACCAATTCAAAAGGAAATTTGGATTTTATTGAACTAGTAGGAAAAGAGGATCTATGATGTTTTGCTAAGGGGCAGATATAACAAGGATTAGCATCATTTTTGACATTAGGTAGAGATAAGAGACATTCTAGCTGGGGAAATATGCCCTAATTTAGAATGCCAAGTTTGTGCAGAAACAGCAGCAACAAAGCATGATACATGTGAAATAGCAGCAACAGATGGTTGTGAAGGAACTGTGGTCTTTGGATGAAGTAGATGTTGGAAAATCTGCATTTAAATGCAGTATAGAGGAGTTTCTCAATTCCGATTTTCGGTGAGTGAGAAATAGCTTCTCGAAGTTTGTTGCACAAAGTGGTGGAGATAATATATCTTTTGAATTTGAAAGGAATTCTCCATTAATGGCCATGATTGTCTCCATTGATGGTCATGATTGTCTCCATTCTCCATTGATGACCATGATTGGCTCCATTGATGGTCATGATTTTCTCTAGTGATGGTCATGATTGTCTCCATTGATGGTTATGGTTGTGTAATCACCATTATGGTGATTGAATGACATTAATCCTCCAAGGTGGTGTAGTCCCTATAAAAAGGTGTTGGTAGAAATCATTTGAGATACACCACAAGCATTATCCATCTCATCATCTAGCATTAGTCTAAGTTCAAAGCTTGGTCCTCACCATTCGTCTAGTTCGCCGAAGCTTGTTATATTGCGGTGCTGCCTATAACAAGACGAAAGCCGTTTCATCTTTGGGGAGATCACGCCTAAACCGAGAGCACTATCGGGGCGTTTATCTCTTGCGGATAGAGAGCTTTTCTTGACTCGGCTTGATATTTTGTTATTGTTTTAGTTCTTATTCAAGTTGTAATATTTCATTTCCATTTCATGGGTTTTTGTGTTTCAGCAGATTACACTTACATTATTTTGTAACAGTAGAAACAGACCATGATCTATTTTAGCTATGCCAATCCTCTGTCTCAACCTGTGGTCCTGAATAGAACAAGAGCCAAAGGTAAAGTTTAGTCCCAAAGAAGTGGTAGTGATCAATCTACTAACTGAAATGAGATTTACATTAAAACTAGGAACACAAAGAACATAATGCATGATAGTGTTAAAGATCATGGCTGAACCAATGTGAGTGGCAGGAAAAGTGTCACCAGTGGGAAGGATTACTAGACTGTTTTTAAGGGGTGTAGGGTTAATGAGAAGAGAAGAATCTCCCACCATGTGGTATGTTGCTCCGGTATCAATGATCCATGATCCATTTGGGATCACACTTGTCACAGAATTACAATGTGCAGAATAAGAATAATATGCAATTTTACCTGAAACATTGCCTGAACATTTAGAGGATGATTCTATATTAGTAAGAGGAGACAAGGCAGAAGGCTGGGAAAGGTTTTGGATCAGAGAGAGGAGGTGATTATATTGGTCAGAAGAGATGGAGGGCCTTGGATTCTCATAGACTTCTTGAGGAGCAGCAACCATATGAGCCGAAGAATGAATCTGCTTAGTGACATTAGAGAGGTTTGAGCCCTGCCGAGATTTAAACTGATAGCCTGGTGGAAATCCATGCAGTTTGTAGCACTTGTCTTTTATATGTCCACTTTTACCACAGTAAGAACACATAGGACTATCACGCCTTTGATTTATATTGTATGGTGGTTGGCCACGAGAATGAGGGGCCTTATATGCACTAGTAGGACCTAGAACCATAGTTGGCAAAAGTAGACTCAACTCCAAAGGGAGTTCCATGTGCTGGAGTCTGAACCGCCATAGCAATGGAATCATTTGTAACAGGTGTACTATGGCTAATGCTTCTTTGCTTCTCATCTTGCATAATCAGGCTGTAGATGTCATTCAATGAAGGAAAAGGCTTCATCATCATAACTTGACCTCTAACAGAAGTATATACATCATTAAGGCTCATCAGAAACTTGATAGACATGCTTTGTTCTTCTTGTATGCCCAAAGTACTCAAACAATTACAGGTGCAAGACTTCATAGCACCACGAGAACAACTAGGAATGAGGCTGTATTGGTGCAACTCCTTCCATAAGGAATCAAGCTTGTTGTAGTAATTTGTGACTGAAAGATTACCTTGAGTGGTTGAGTATATTTCCTTTTGTAATTCAAAGATCCTTGGAAAGTTACCTTGACAATATCTATCTCGAAGGATGTTCCACATGTCAGCTGCAGTGTCTGCATAAAGAATGCAAGGGGCGATTTCTTTTGAACAAGAGTTGAGTATCTATGACTGAATCATGAGGTTACATGTACGCCAAGCTTCATAATCTTCATCATCTTCATTAGGAAATGAATCTGGATTCAGAATCATCCGGAGCTTGTTCTTTGCTCCTAAAGCAATTCACATTGATCTACTCCATGAATGGTAGTTGTTGCCATCAAGTGGTGGATTTACCAATACAACTGAAGGGTTATCACTCTGACTCAAGAAGTAAGGGCCATTATTATCATATCTCGACATTCTCACAACAATGGAAGAATCAAATTGATGGTATTTGAGAGAAAACAATCAACTAGAAATGTGATAGGGTAAACATAGTTTGAGTTTGATTAGAGCTCTGATACCATGATGAACAATTGATCAAGAACAAAGAAATGAATGTTGAGATGGAAAAGAGAACTGTTGGGTGATGATTCCATCCTCAGCACTGTTTCACTCAGTGGGAAATGATTCGGTCTTAGACACTGATCTTAAGCTCAGTAGCCTTGTGCTCTGTACTTGTCTGAAGATTTGAAGATCCCAAAACCCTATCTGAATGATGAACCATTCCCTTGTATCTGTTTTGTCTCTGAGGTTTCAGACTCAGTAGACACTCTGCTCTGGTCAAGGCGCTCAGTACTTATCTGCCTCAGCACCGGTCAAGGTAAGACTCGATGATACTTGGACTTTGCGGGAGCAAGATATCGAGAGAGTCGGTTGAACCGAACTCGGCGGAGTAGTTCATCGAACTCGAGCTGATCTTCGATAGACTTATCTCGGCGGTCTATCTACCGAATACAAGGTCGACTCAAAGAACGGTAGATAGTCTTCGGGACTGCCGGAATCCTTTGAAAGACAATCGGCATTGTCATGTACGAGGAAGAGAGAAGTCGGCTTGATCCCTGTCTCGAAGTCTGTGCTATCTCAACCACTCCATCCACCTCGACGAATGACAAGCATACACGTGTCTTCTCACCTGCTAAAGCTGCAGTCAACCTTTTACCTAAAAAGGGAGAAAATACACTTGTTACCTACACCAAAAGAGCCATTTGCTACCAAAAAGAGAGAGAGAGAAGAAGATCGTCTCCAACGGATCTATTTCAATCTCTGCTCTATAAATAGAGGGATCATTCAAGATTTGAAAGACGCGAAAAACACGAGAGAGCGCGAAAAAGAGCGAATTCCAAAGAACAAAGTCTTAGCAAGAACTTGAAGAACAATCTCCGGCAAAAGACTACATTCTAGCTCATAGGGAATCAAGCTATACCGACATATAAAGCCTCTAGTATCCAAATCGACGTTACACGAACTCAAAGCTTACCTTCAGCTGTTCGTCGATCTAGAAGCTACTCTCATATTCCCTATCCCTCTAACCCTAAGCTCAACCGTCCTTATCTATAGCTTAGACGAAGGAGTTCACATTTGAACCCAATCCTTATTGTATAAGGACTCCTTCACTGTTGGAGAAGTTTGTCAAACACTTTAAGTTTGATAGTGTTGTAAGCGAGACTTGGATCGCATATAAAAACCAAGACGCGGCTTTGCCCGGTGTGCAAGTTGATCGAGACTAACTCGGGATAATAAATAGCCTCCTGATCATTCGGGACAGTGGACGTAGGATTTGAGCGATATCCGAACCACTTTAAAAATCCTGTGTCTCTTACTGCTTTCTTAACTGTTGCATTGATTTTACTATTCATACTGAACATCATATTTAAATCAATCAACTGTCTCAGCATACTGAACTTTTAATCTACTGAACTGAGACTTAAAAAGTTTTCTCACAAACTGATTTGGGCCTACACTATTCCGCGCACTGAACTCTTACTGTAGATACTGAATTCTGACCTAGTCAGTTAGCAGATCTCAGCTGAGTCAGTACTCTTAGCCTTTAACTCGATTCGAACGGTTATGCAGTGTTGGCCGAACCGTTTGATCGGACACCATCCTGAATAGGACTGTTCGAGTTCGAAGTTGAGAAATCGAATCAGGTGTATTCACCCCCCCTACACCTGACCGTACACTCGGGACCAACAAGAACTCTGTATTGAATGCATCAAAAATCTATTTACAATGTACAACTAAGTGGTATATATACACATTGATGAACTAAGCTAAACTATTCTGTCTTGTTGACCAAGCTAAGCATCTTCCTCCAACTGCATAACCGTCTTCCTTCAACTTGTATAACTGCCTTCAACTGTATAACCTCCATGCATAACCATCTATCTCCAACTACATAACCGTTGTTCTTTAACCATATAACTGCCATACACGTGTGTCAAGTGGTTGATTGCACTGGATCAGTCTCTTCCCCTTGATTGCACTGTTCCATTGATTTGTCAGTAATGGTTGGAGTTGAGAAGGGTTCATGTGAAGTATCACAATACGATCTAAAAAAGTGAGACGGAAGGAGTATATGTTAATATTTTTATTTTATTTTTTTGAAAAAGTATTTTAAAATCTTCAGACATTTTTAATATGGGTTTCGTTGATACTAGAAACAATGATCCCTCCCACACGTATAATTATACATTATATTTTGGCATAGAGAACCATTGCTCCTCCTTTAGCATCAAATTTTGTTTGAATATGCATTCAAATTTGTAATGAGACAACTTTGCCAAACAAACTGCTGCATCTTACGTCCTTCAAAGGAGAAAAAACTGGACTAGAACAAAAAAAACGCCACCCCTACACCCTAAAATAAGGAAATAAAAAAAATGAAATTTATGAAAAAACATTAATAGCATGAACGCATCAACGTTAATTTTCTACTTAAATTCACGCTTTCCACTCCAAAACAATTCTACATTAAAAAAAAGGCAATGGAGATTGCAAGAGCTCTGTTTGCGACTACTATGCTAGTCTCAGTAGCCTCGCGCATCTGAGGAATCCACATTCCTCCGGCGCCCACGTGCGATTTTCCGGCGATATACAACTTCGGCAACTCGAACTCCGATACCAGTGGAATAGCAGCGGCGTGTTGGCCTTTTCCTCCACCGTACGGAGTGAGTTGCTTCAAAAAGCCTTCTGGACGAAAATCCGACGGCCGTCTCATCATCGATTTTTTAGGTGGGTACGATTTGATGAACAATCATATGTTATTTTATTTTTATAAAAATAGATTTTCTAACATTTGAGCTTGATCCTCTCTAGCTGACCACTTGAGGCTCCCATATTTGAGTCCTTATCTCGATTCAATCAGCGCGGATTTCAGACACGGTGCAAATTTTGCGGCGGGAGGATCGACGATTCGCCGGCAGAACGAGAGCATATTTGAGAATGGGATTAGTCCATTTTCACTTGATGTGCAAACACTGCAATTTGATCACTTCATTTCAAGAACAAGTCAACTATACAATCAAGGTAATTGTAAATATTGTTGGGTGATGATTCAATCCTCATCATGATCATACTTGTGGGAAATGACTCTTATCTTCTATACTGAATCATGCTCAGTAGCCTCGTGCTCTGAACTGTTGAGAAGATTTGAAGATCCCAAAACCCTATCTGATTGGTGAACCATTCCTTTGTATTCGTATTTGTCTCTGAGGTTTCAGACTCAGTAGACACTCTGCTCTGGTCAAGGCGCTCAGTAGCTCATCAGCCTCAGCACCAGTGTAGAAGACTCGAATCTTTGGACTCGGCAGGAGCAAGATATGCGAGAGAGTCGGTTGAACCGAACTCGGCAGGAGTAGTTCACTGGACTCGTAGCTGATCTTCGATAGACTTATCTCGGCAGCCTATCTACCGAATACAAGGTCGACTCAAGGCAACGGCGGATAGTCTTCGGGATCGTCGAATCTTTTGAAAGACAATCGGCATTGTCATGTACGAGGAAGAGAGAAGTCGGCTTGACCGTGCTCGAAGTTTGTCTTTGTCTCAACCACTTCATCCACCTCGATGAATGACAAGCATACACGTGTCTTCTCACCGCTAAAGCTGCATCAACCTTTTACCTAAAAAGGTGGGAAAGTACACTCGTTACCTACACTAAAAGAGCCGTTTGCTACCAAAAAGAGAGAGAGAGAAGAAGATCGTCTCCAACGGATCTATTTCAATCTCTGCTCTATAAATAGAGGGATCATTCAAGATTTGAGAGAGAATGCACGCACCTAGAACACGAGAGAGCATTCAAACGAGCGATATTAACGACTAAGTCCTCCGCAAGAAACAACCGAGTTATCTCCGGCGAAAGACTACATCCAGCTCAAAAGGAACCAAGCTGAACCGACATAAGCTTCTAGTATCCAAGCGACTGACACGAACCTATAGCTAAACCCTCAGCTGTTCGTCGCTCTAGATAGCTACATTCTCGTTCCTTATCCCTCTAACCCTAAGCTCACTTGTTATATCCATAGCTTAGACGAAGGAGTTCACATTTGAACCCAATCCTTATTGTATAAGGACTCCTTCACCGTTTGGAGAAGTTTGTCAAACACTTTAAGTTTGATAGTGTTGTAAACCGAGACTTGGATCGCATAAAAACCAAGACGCGGCTTTGCCCAAGATGCAAGCCGACCGAGACTAACTCGGGATAATAAATAGCCTCCCGATCATTCGGGACGGTGGACGTAGGATTTGAGCGATATCCGAACCACTTTAAAAATCCCGTGTCTCTTACTACTTTCTTAAGCAGTTGCATTGATTTTACTATTCATACCGAACATCATATTTAAATCAATCAACTGTCTCAAAGATACCGAACTTTTAAATCTACTGAACTGAGACTTAAAACGTTTTCTCACAAAAATTTAATTTGGGCCTACACAATTCCGCACACGGAACTCTCACGGAACGATACTGAATTCGACCTAGTCAGTTAGCAGATCTCAGCTGAGTCAGTACTCTTTTAGCCTTTAACTCGATTCGAAACGGTTATGCAGTCTGCCGAATCAGTTTTGCACGGACACCATCCCGAATAGGACTGTTCAAGTTCGAAATTGAGAAATCGAATCAGGTGTATTCACCCCTCCCTCTACACCTGACCGTACACTCGGGACCAACAATTGGTATCAGAGCAGGAGTTCTTTGACTCTTGGTATCTTTGAGACTGGTCTATTCGAACGGATCCAAGGGAAAACGTTTTCACTGCATATCACTCTACATTCATATCTATATTCTTCATGGCTGATATGTCAGGTATAAGGATGGTACCCATGTTCTCGGTGGAGAATAATGGAGTATGGCGAGTCAGAATGGAAGCACATCTGACATCCCTCCATGACAGTATGACTGAAGTTCTTGAAGATGGACCTATCGTTCCCATGATCGATAGTGTCGTAACTCAGGACCAAGCTCAAGGAGGAGGAATGGTGATCGGGAAGAAGATTCCCAAAGACAGAAGTCTCTTCACTCCTGAGGAGAAGAAGCTTCACAATTTAGACCGTGTTGCCAGAAACGCCATACTGACCACCCTTAGTGATTCTTATCTTGGCAGGGTTTAGGAATGCAAGACTCGCTAAAGAACTCGGGATGCTCTTGCGCTGCGAGTCGAGGGACTCGAGAAGATTAAAGCCAACAAATTAGCGCCGGAACTCCAAAAGCCGGAAAGCTTGTCTCTCATGCTCGGGGATAAAATCGAAGATCTAAACGTCGATTTACCAATCGATGAACTCTATCAATGGGTCGGGAAAGACATTCGAAGAACCGAGAGATGAATCCGAAAATTCCGAGGGCACCGCCGGATGGACACCTGGACACCTTTTGCCACTCTATTGCGACATTCCGACTTAGATGCTTGTGTCTCCGACCATATCTTTTCGTAATTACAGGCGAGGAGTTTGAGTTCGACGGACCTCAAAGAAAGCGGAGAGCCAAGCCGACATAAAAATCGACCATGCTTTCAAAGCATCGGTCAAGACAAAGATCTCCGAGCAACGAGCAAAACGACGAGTAAGACCGAACCTTCACTCAATGATCTACAAGAAGGAAGTCTCGCTCGAAGTATGCACTTGCTCGTCGTAAAGTATCGAAGGAGAAGGAGCGACGCAGAAAAGTGACTAAAGCCTATCGGGAAACGAAAGGTAAGTCAAATTATATGTCGAAACACACTCCCGACTCACAATCTTCCGAATGCGAAAGAAAGATGACTCGAAAACCATCAAAGAATAGCGAAAGCAAAGAAGAAAGAGTCATCGCTTGTTACAACCGCAAGAAGCCGGGACATTATCGGTATGATTGTCCCGAGCTCGGTAGTGCTTTGAACGCGCAAAGCACGTAAGGCAAGGAGAGAGAAATTCGCCCGAAAAGACAATCCTACATAGTCAGGTGAAATCTCGGACGACTCGAAGAGGTCGACTCCTTTATGGATTCATCGGATGATGATGCGGCTTTCATGGCCTTAGAGCTTGAAGTCGAAGAATCGGTGAAAAGTGCATGATGGCGGGCGAAGAGGATGAGGTAAATTCTCATGAACCACTTAACTCCTCTTCACACCGCACACACGACACTATTTCAGTACGAGATGAGAATTTGGACGTCGCAACCGCATACGAAGAACTCGCTCGACGAACAAATTCGAGATGAGTTTGCAGCTCGGCAAGACTCTTCAGGAGTTGGATACCCTGAAAATAGAGAATCGAGACTTTCTCAGGAGAGTCAGGTTGCTACTGAGGCCGAAGGACTTGTGTTGAGACTCAGGGAGGAAATAAACTCTCCGATGGCCAAGTCTCGAGCATCAAGAAGATCGGATTTCGGTTTTGACCAATGACTTGACTCGAAAGATCTTGAATCGAGTCTCGTCAAGCAAGAAATATCGGGACTTCGAGGCCGAGCACGACATACTGAAGAAGAGTGATGATGTCTAGAGGAGCCTGATGACTGAAAGGTACATGGGCGCTGAGAAGAAATTAGAAGCTATGCTAGCAAGCAATAAGCCAAAGCACTGCAAGGAAGGACTTGGATTCAGCCGGGGAGCTTCCTCATACGCCCCCAAGACACTCGAAGTACGGCTTGCTGATAGGTTTGTTCAAGGGGAGACTATGAACGCAAATATACTTGAACCCCCTAGCAAAGAACAAACGAGATGAAAGCACCTCATCCCACACATCGGCATTCCGACAAGAAGATCGGTGCCAAGAAACCCCGGTTCGGTCAAGGGGGGAATCAACAAATTAAAATTGGCGGATCAAGATGGACCTCCAAAGCCGACACATCCAGCTCGGTATGGGTCATACTATTATGAACCTATAGTCGAAGAGGCTCCAAAGGTCGAAGAAAAAGAAAGCCACACGAAAGGCTAAGGTCGGCGGTCCACCAACTCGAAGATCGGGACTCCCGAACCTCGAAGCCTCGAAGTCACCTTTGACCAGCCGGTGGTCGATATGTTGACTCTAATGGAAAGAAAATGTCCGAAACCACCGGGGTTGTTAGACAGATTTGGGTTATGAAAACTAACATCTAAGGACCCAAAATCAAAAATGAAGGGTACCCGAATAAAATTACTTTTTGCGGGTGCGTAAAGACCCATGGTATGTGGACGACTGGATGCTCAAGACACATGACATACCAAAGGAGTCTACGAAGAATTATATCACCGAAGAAGGACCCGAGTGAGTTTGGAGATAATGCCAAAGGCTACACGAGAGGATATGGAACACTCGAAGCATAGGAACTCGCCAAAGTTCCAAGAGTATCATATGTTGAAGGACTTCAAAGATAATCTTCTCTCTGTTAGTCAATTTTGTGATAACTCAAAAAGAGTGATTTTTGACGCCGGTTTACGTGATGTTATTGATAAATCCACGGGGAAAATAGTGTTATCGGGTTCGCGCGAAAAGAACATATATGTGGTTGACCGGAACTCAGCCTGAACTCGAAGCTTGCTTATTGGCGAAGAATGACAACCGCACGGGGTGGCTATGGCACGTAAGACTCAGCCATCTCAACTTTAAGACGCTCAACAAGCTTGCAAGAAATACTCTAGCAAGGGGACTGCCGAATGAAGTATTCAGTAAAGACACTCAGTGTGAAGCATGTCTGAAGGGAAAGCAAACAAGGAATCAAAATCCTCCAGTTCCATCGCCTTCCACGAATGGAATTCTTCAGCTGCTACATATGGATTTGTTCGGTCTAGTCTCCCCAGTGACGATCAGAGGTAGAAAATATGCATTAGTGGTCATAGATGACTACTCGCGCTACACATGGGTCATATTCATTGCCAACAAGTCTGACGTCAAAACAGAGTTACCAACGCTTCGAAAAAGCTCCGGGTTCGAAAGGAACACCAGATCGAGAAAAATACGTTCGGACGCAGGAACCGAGTTCCTTAATTCCATGGTAAAGGAGTTCTCGCAGCGAAGGAATAGAGCATGAGACTTCAGTTGCACGCATACCTCGGCGAGAATGGAGTTGCTTGAACGAAAGAACAGAACTCTAAAAGAGGCGGCTAGGACTCTACTCGCAGACTCAGGACTCCCAACCAAATTCGGGCGTAAGCTACCGATACGCATGTTATACTCGAATAGATCTCTACCGACAAAGCGACGATAAGAGAACACCATATGAACTATGGAACGGCGGGAAGCCTTCTCTATCTTATTTCCATATTTTTGGTTGTTCATGCTTTATCCACAATAATGAGAAAGATCAGCTGAAGACTTTTGATAGCAAGTCGGATCGGGGAGTATTCTTAGGATACTCTCGGGTCAACAAAGCTTTCGAGTATTCAACTATCGGACTCTTTGCGTGGAGGAAAGCCCTCATGTTGTTTTTAATGAGTTTGCTACTGAAGACAGGAGCAATAACTCAAATTCTGAATCTGAGGACATCAGTAAGCAGCTACAGGATCTAAGCTTAAAAGACAAATCTGAAAAGATCCAGCTATGTTGGGATGATGATTCGGACGAAGAAACCGAAGACAAATCTACCGAATCTCAACCAGCGAGCAAGTAGGCGAGCGATTGATTCTCCCGAACGATCAATCCCGGGTAACTCAGGTCGATGAGGAAACCGTAGAGGTAACCGAGACCAACACTACCGAGATTAACAACTCGGGGGGGGAACGTCTAGTAATGTTCCCGAGCCGAATGCCCCCGAACCCGGTGACTCGGTAGATCACACTCTTGTTCTTGAATTACTTCAATCTCGTAATAGTACAACCGAAATGCCTAACTCACCTTCTATCTCGTGTTGAACAAATTTCGAGATGAAGAGTTAAAACATCGTAGATCGTGGCTAGATGCTCACACTGCTGATCTTATAATTGGAGATCCTTCGACACATGTCAAGACAAGATCCAGATTCTCCAAGGAGAAAGCGCATTATTTTCCCCGCTTCTTGTCTACCGAAGAGCCTCGGAATATTGAGGATGCACTTAAAAATGCTGACCGGATTATTGCTATGCAGGAAGAGTCGAATCGGTTCACGAGAAACGAAGTATGGGAGCTTGTAGACGGACCCGGCATCAACATGTCATTGGAACCAAATGGGTCTTAAAAAACAAGCGAGATGAAAACAACGTTATAGTAAGGAACAAAGCAAGACTCGTGGCTAAAGGCTACCGTCAAGCCGAAGGGATAGATTTCGATGAGACGTTCGCTCCGGTTGCAAGATTGGAGGCAATTAGACTATTCCTAGCCTACGCAACACATCAAAGATTCGAGAGTTTATCAAATGGATGTGAAGTCTGCGTTCTCGAATGTCGTGCTTGAAAGAAGAAGTCTATGTGGAACAACCGCCCGGCTTTCAGCAGGGACATCAAGTATATAGACTCAGAAAGGCTCTATACGGGTTAAAACAAGCACCCAGGGCTTGGTACGATACCCTGTTTGAGTTTCTTCTTCAGAAAGGTTTTCGAAAGGCACATGAGACCGCACTCTATTCAAAGCATTCGACCGGAAGAAGACTTATTACTTGTGCGAGATCTACGTGGATGACATTATCTTCGGTTCGAAGAATGTCATCATGTGTCAGCAATTTGAAAAGATGATGAAGGATAAGTTCGAGATGTCGATGATGGGTGAAATGAACTACTTCCTTGGCTTTCAAGTCAAGCAATCTGAAAAGGGAACGTTCATCAACCAAGGCAAATACACTTGAGACCTCATCAAAAGATTCGGCTGCACATCCGGCAAATCAATCAAGATCCCCATGAACACGAATATGAAGATAGATCTTGATAAAGAGGGAGTATCAGTAGACCAAACTGAATACCGTGCTATAATTGGTTCTTTATTATATCTAACAGCTACTCGTCCTGACATAACTTATGCTGTAGGTGTCTGTGCTCGATTTCAGGCGAATCCCAAGCAGAGTCATATGGACTCAGCAAAGAAGATTCTCCGCTATCTACGAGGAACACCTGACATGGGTTTATGGTATCCAGCTGATGATAATATTGAACTAACTGGTTATTCTGATGCTGACTATGCAGGATGTAGAATAGACCGAAAATCAACTTCAGGAACGTGTCAGTTCCTTGGCAGTAAGCTGATCTCATGGTTTTCAAAGAAACAGCACTCAGTGGCCACGTCGACTACTGAAGCTGAATACATGGCTCCTGGAAGTTGTTGCGCCCAAATCCTTTAGCCGAGACAAAGAATGAGAGACTATGACGTCATTCGGAATGAAGTGCCGATCTTCGCGCGATGTACCAGTGCTATTGCAATCACTCGAATCCTTGTTCTTCACACAAGATGCAAGCACGTGGACATCAGACATCACTTCATTCGTGACCATGTCGAAAAGAAGGATATCAGAATGGAAAAGATCCATACTGACAAACAAAGGGCTGATATACTGACCAAGCCTCTAGCTGAATCCAGATTCAGAGAACTTTCAGTAGAGCTAGGTCTGCTGGACCCTACTGACCCCAGTCAGTAATAAGGTTTCAGGAGAGGAACATTCCAGTGAGGGGGAATGATCACTCTCAGTACTGAGTAAGTTCAGTACGTAGAGATTCAGAAAACCATCTACACGAGGTATCAGCTGACTACTATGTTCAACTGACAGGTTTGCGTATCTCTACTCTATAGTATCTAATGCAACAATGATAAGCATTTATTATGTAGATTCAGCATGATTTAAATATCTCTTAGTTTGTCATTTATTGATAACAGATTACATTTAATACACGACACTCTATGCACAACTTTGCTGAACTCTGTGCGCATTAAATGCATGTCTTATCATAGTTACTCTTTAGGCATGTTTACAACTTGCATTGACTTAGACGGCTTTTGTGATCATTACCTTTTATAATATTGAATCTTAACCGTCCATCTCATAAAGTAGGTTTAAACTCGACCTTTAGATCGATAACTGTTCATCTTCTAGACATGTACATATTTCGATCAAATCTTAAGAACCGCCATATTCGCACTTAACATTTCGATCATATCTTACCTCCGAAAATCCTAGAATACCTTTGTGCAAAAACCCTCATTTGCTTACTTTCACCTCGATCAAATTCTCGGTATGCCTACATGTAGTTACTTATGTGTTGATCATTATTGATTAGTATCATATATAAAAAGTTTATTTAAAAAAAAAAATCGATACTGATAACAACTTCATGTAACAGGTACAATGGCGGAAACCAATATCTCTATGATATCTCCGGCGGATATGCGAACATTCCGGAGAAGGATCGCGTGTGGTTTGAACCCACCATGGATTTCTATTCATGCGATCTGGAGTATATGGATGAAATCTTCTCAGCTCTGCGCGAGTCAGGACTGGAGAAATTTCTGTCTAGGAGGCCTTCGTTCTTCCTCCCGAGACAGGTTGCAGAGCTGTATTTGAATTCAGACGCAGTGTCTGGAGATATAGTGGCAAGATTCGTTGCCCATTCTATCCAAAACGCCACTATGGAGCTGAAGCAGATGTCCATCAAGAATGCCTTGAAGCGGAGTTTTGATCTGCCCTCCGAAGGGACCAGTACAGTCGGGTACAGAGATGACCGAGTTGATGAATACCTTACCGTCTTACGTGGAAAGCCCACTACATTCGTAGCCTTTTCCGAAGAACAAGCATGTTGCCTCGGTTCGGGGCACTTGCCTATATAGTGACGCACTCCTCGACAAGCCAAGCGGGTCGTTTGACCAAGTGTCGAGGCCTAAGATTCGATGATGATGGCCATATACGACCGAGCCCGGATAAATTGGACGGAGTTCTTTCTCCGAGAATTCATGGCTCAGCCGCTAAGTTCGACAAAGCATCGAACACGCCGAGCGCAAAGGGCAAATTCTTTGTATGGACTCAAACTGTCCATCATGATCGAAGATTTATGTGGATCTCGAGCCTATCACCTACAAAGTGACAAGGAGTACTTCAATGTGAAGAAGGTCGGATTTCACAACAAGACATCGGCGCTTCGGCGAGATAGGGTCGGGACCCTCGGCCAGCCTCTCCGAAATCAAAGTCTCAAAGGAGCTACGCCTACAAAGAAAAGAACCCCTCCCGCTAAAACTCCTAAGGCACCGACAAAGAAACCGAAGAAAGCCGGCCGAGGTGCCGGCCTGCGAGGAGGCTCCACAAGTGCCTGCCGAACGGGCTCCCGAGAAGACTACTCGGCCCATGCAACTGGTTGATGAGTCCGAGTCTTCCGAGAAGACTCGGTCGGTGGAAAAGATTGTTTCCATCGAAAGGGACCAAGGGGATGCTTCGAAGCTCGTAGCGCAGATATTCGGCCGCCTAGACAGCCCCCCTTCTGTCCCTCCACTCGGCTCGGTACCTCCAACCGAAGAGCGGACTTCACACATAGACTTGGAGTCCGAGACCGCATCCGAAGGTGAATCAATCGGGATGGAAGCTTCGGTGATTATATCCAGAGCATCCCGAGAAATTCTCGCAACTAGTTCCGGAGCTTGCCGACTACTCGTAATTGTTGCTCATCGCCAAGACAAGCAAGGCTCCACATGTTGCCTGCGACATCGGGAGTGGCCTCGTCTACGCGCGCCTTGTCCTCCACTACTCTTGTCGCCGCATGCATGAAGAGGAATTGAGACCGAGAGAGGAGATAGGCTATTCGAGCCCGAAGACCTCAGCTCAATGGACAATCCGAGGGGCCGCAATGCCGGCCATGATTCATGATCGACAAGCATGCCTCCGGCCCAAAGACCCTCGGATGGGTCGACCATGACGACCCACCCGGTGATTCGAGCCCCGGAAAGCTCGATGAGGGACATCCACAGGACAAGGATACCCATACCGAAACCGCTCCACCTCTCGGTATCCTTGGTCCCGAGAAGTCCAAGGCCGGTGCTTCGTCCTCGGCCAGAGCCCGCTCGGCTCTTCTTTGCAGCCGACTTTCGAACGGCGCCCCGGCCCGGACCGCAAAGAGATCTCGATCGGTGGCAAAAGCCTTAACGCCCAAGGGATCAAAAATCGAGATCTTGCGAAGGCTATCCATAGGACATGGAAGCAGATCGCTCAAGCCACGACTAAAGAACTTCGGGGCTGAAGTCTTCGTCTCTTCATCGGCCCGCCCCCGATGTTTCCGCGCTTATTTCGTAAGCGTTGGCTCAAGAAGCAAGTCAAATTCGAAGCTCAGCTCAAGATCTTTCAGGAGAGCCAAGCCAAGCTACTAGATGAATTTTTGGCTTCTAAACTGGCTCATACTGACGCTATCACTGAACAATCCGAGGCCACTGAACAAAGACTTGAGATTATCCAACTGGCTTGAAGACAAGATCACTGAGAAGCTGAAAGACTTCAAGGAAGCAGCTGACCTCTCTCACAAGCAGTACAAGGAAAACCTTACCATGGAGAGGAACGAGTTGCATGAGGCTCTGACTAAGCTCCACGATCGTCTTGATGAGCTGTCAACCTCCTACAAAAGTCTGAAGAAGTCAGTCCTAGTCCCTACCCCGGTGCTCATTGATGATGCCAAAAAGGGGGAAAGTGAAGGAAAAAGGGAAGGAAAGAAGAGTACTGAGAAGCTGCCTCAAACTCAGTCTCAGAAGGGTGAGGCCCAGGGTGTTTCGGCTGCGAGCACAGCTGAAACCGGCCCAAGTGGCTCAGGACCCCAGCAGACTACTCAGGCAACCCAGACTCCCAAAGACATTATTAAGGAGGTTGCTGAGTACGCTGAACAGGCGGTGGAGGACTCAGAAGAAGAAGAGGCTCCTATTCCACCACCAGTTCAAGAAGGCAAGGGCAAACAGAAGCTTAAAATTCCAACCCCTCCAGCAAAGAGATTAAGATACATATCTGCTGAGGAGGAAGCCCAAATAGCTGCGGATGAGAGACTGGCCAGAGAAATTGCAGAGGCCGAAGCAGCTAACAAGCCAAAGTCTAAGCCTGCCAAAGGAAAGACTAAAGCCCCATCCAGAGGAGGAGAAAGAGAAGCGCTAGGGCGCCTCCAGAAAGCTCATCATAACGTATGAAGAGGACAGAGAAAAAGACAAGGAGCAGCAGCAGAAGAATATTGAAAGGCGTGGTACATCCAAATCTAGATCTAGTACCCCTGCTGAATCGGAACAAGCTCCTCAGAAGCCTCAAGAGCAAGATGCAGAAATTGAAGAAATCTTTGCTCAGATGGATAGATATCTCTACAGAGGAGAGGAAGCTAGACAGATAGAGGCTGCCAGACAGAGGATACATTTGGCAGACCTTGAGGCACTCGTGAAGCGTCTTGAACAAGAGGCCAGGCGAGAGTTCCTTCGAAAGCCGACATTCCTTATCGATACGTAAGGTTCAGGAAGCCAAATGATCTGAAAACACATAGATGGCCGAGATCAGACGAATGGATGCCTATTCAGTTCAATCAGAGATGGGAATCGGCCAAGATAGAGTTTCTCAAGAGAAATTATTTCCGGGCAATTCGGCCTCGAAATGTCTAAGGCCGATGCATATGTCGAGTGGATGACCATTACGAACCCGATCTTTACCCATATATGCACGGAGCAAGAATCGAAGGGGTAGTAGTCGGCGTTCTCGAAGCAAGGATCATTCCTTCACCCGGAAGACAAGACGACTCAAGACATCTCGGAATGATTGAACAAGAAGTGAAGAATGTTTGCGTTGAACAGAGGACTAGAACAAGATGATCCAGCGAGACTTCGCCGAATACACGGGCCGAGGAAGAACACGTTCGGAATGTATGGAGTCCCACTGCCTGAAGATAAATCCCAAGGCTTCATGAATAGGATTCAGCAGTTTAAGGGTTTTCCCTCTTAGTTCTTCTTTTAGCTTAGCAAGATTTGTAATGTACTGAACTAGTTATTATATATATACAAATCTTATGTTGGCTCTGACAACTACTTGTTGTCTAAATAGCCGTGTTTGCTTTATGCTTTAACACTCAGAATCACTGAAGTGATTACTGACACACACACGTTGTTTATTTACTTGTCAGTTTTTGCTCGGTTAGATCTCTGATAGACTAGACTTTCGGAGAGTTATTATTTCTCTTAGGGGGAAATTGCTGCATGGGGGAAATTATTGTAAAGGAGGAAATTGTTCTGCCCTGTCTCCCTCAGTAGTCTAGCACTTACCAGACAACTCCACTAATCCTACTTGTAATATTTGTAAGGAGCTCTGTTTCTGAGTAAGTTAGTGTTTAACATAGTTGATAGGACATAGATGATAGGTTTTGGCATCATCAAATAGGGGGAAATTGTTGGGTGATGATTCAATCCTCAGCATGATCATACTTGTGGGAAATGACTCTTATCTTCTATACTGAATCATGCTCAGTAGCCTCGTGCTCTGAACTGTTGAGAAGATTTGAAGATCCCAAAACCCTATCTGATTGGTGAACCATTCCTTTGTATTCGTATTTGTCTCGAGGTTTCAAACTCGGTAGACACTCTGCTCCGGTCAAGGCGCTCGGAGCTCATCGGCCTCGGCACCGGTGTAGAAGACTCGCAATCTTGGACTCGGCAGAGCAGATATCGAGAGAGTCGATTGAACCGAACTCGGCGGGAGTAGTTCACTGGACTCGGAGCCGATCTTCGATAGACTTATCTCGGCGAGCCTATCTACCGAATACAAGGTCGACTCAACAACGGCGGATAGTCTTCGGGATCGTCGAATCTTTTGAAAGACAATCGGCATTGTTATGTACGAGGAAGAGAGAAGTCGGCTTCGGTGCCTCTCGAAGTTTGTCTTGTCTCAACCACTTCATCCACCTCGACGAATGACAAGCATACACGTGTCTTCTCACCTGCTAAAGCTGCAGTCAACCTTTTACCTAAAAAGGTGGGAAAGTACACTGTTACCTACACCAAAAGAGCCGTTTGCTACCAAAAAGAGAGAGAGAGAAGAAGATCGTCTCCAACGGATCTATTTCAATCTCTGCTCTATAAATAGAGGGATCATTCAAGATTTGAGAGAGAATGCACGCACCTAGAACACGAGAGAGCATTCAAACGAGCGATATTAACGACTAAGTCCTCCGCAAGAAACAACCGAGTTATCTCCGGCGAAAGACTACATCCAGCTCAAAAGGAACCAAGCTGAACCGACATAAGCTTCTAGTATCCAAGCGACTGACACGAACCTATAGCTAAACCCTCAGCTGTTCGTCGCTCTAGATAGCTACATTCTCGTTCCTTATCCCTCTAACCCTAAGCTCACTTGTTATATCCATAGCTTAGACGAAGGAGTTCACATTTGAACCCAATCCTTATTGTATAAGGACTCCTTCACTGTTGGAGAAGTTTGTCAAACACTTTAAGTTTGATAGTGTTGTAAACCGAGACTTGGATCGCATATAAAAACCAAGACGCGGCTTTGCCCAGTGTGCAAGCCGACCGAGACTAACTCAGGGATAATAAATAGCCTCCTCGATCATTCGGGACAAGTGGACGTAGGATTTGAGCGATATCCGAACCACTTTAAAAATCCCGTGTCTCTTCTTCGCTTTCTTAACTCGTTGCATTGATTTTACTATTCATACCGAACATCATATTTAAATCAATCAACTGTCTCAAGCATACCGAACTTTTAAATCTACCGAACCGAGACTTAAAACATTTTCTCACAAAAATTAATTTGGGCCTACACAATTCCGCACACTGAACTCTCACTGAACGATACGAATTCGACCTAGTCGGTTAGCGTGATCTCAGCGAGTCGGTACTCTTTTAGCCTTTAACTCGATTCGAACGGTTATGCAGTGTCGGCCGCTGAATCAAGCTGCATGGACACCATCCTGAATAGGACTGTTCAAGTTCGAAATTGAGAAATCGAATCAGGTGTATTCACCCCCCCCCCTCTACACCTGACCGTACGCTCGGGACCAACAAATATATATATATATATATATATATATATATATATATATATATATATATATATATATATATATATATATATGAGGAAGGATAAATTGAGAACAAGATCTTATTGAGAGAAAGGAGAACAAGATTCATCCATCTATTTTTTTGATGTGTGGCTCGGATTTAAGGAGGAAAGAAAATAATTTTTGACTTAAAAATATATCATTAAGGGTATTCAAGTAATTTATATTGTTATGTTTTTTCATCAAACCAAAACCACATTTCTTGAGGCTGCGATCGAGTAAGAAGAAAAAGCGAAGGATGAAGCTCTTCTCCAATCCTCGCGAATTCGAAATGTCATCGTCTTGAAGCTCCATTCCTCCGAAATCTAATCGTCTCGTATCTCTAACTTCTTCAAATCGTCGGCGACAAGATATGGGTAAGTTAATTAATCGATTCCGCCTCATTTTTGTGTGAATTCGTGATTTTTGATAGGGGAAATCATCTTCTTGTTGCTGAATTCGTGATTTTCTGATTCGCGTTTTTGTCTATTGAAGTTACATATCGTTTAATTTTTTTGTGTCATTTGAAGCTTTTTAGGGTTTTTGAGTAGCAAATTTCTATTGTTGTTCTATTTGTGAATTGATGCAATTTAGGGTTTATGAAAAGTAATTTATTGATATCTAAGCTTAATTTGTATTATTTCAAGCATAATTTGAATCGTCTTTTCTTTCTTTGGAAGATGGCGAGAATGAGCCTGAAAGCTGTTTTGACGAATGTTTTATCGAAAAAACGTCTATGTTGTATAGCCCTGTGTGTCCGGTAGAGCTTACACCGTTTGTTGGCCAAAAGTTTTTGAATTTGGATGATGGGGGTTTGATTTTACAAAATATACGCTGGGATTTGTGGTTTTGATGTCCGTTTGAATACCGTTCGTGCTACCGATCTCATTATCAAGCATAGGTACGTGTTATGCAATCATGAGGGTCAGGAATTGGTCATTTCTCTAATGTTGTCGAACCGAGTGAGGCTTCTAGTAGTAAGAAAAATAGAAAGACTAGGTCATCGAAAGCTGGATGTAAAGCACGAGTCATTTTTAAATTGTGTGGGTTGGAAGGTTATGAAATAACTAATTTCATTGAAACACATTCACATCCTCTTTTGCAAGATGGTCAGAAACAGTTTATGAAGCTTAATAGGAAAATGGATTATACCCACCAAAGTTTCATTATGAATTGTAATCGAGCAAACATTGGTCCGATTAGATCTTTTAAATTATTTAAGGAGTTAGTAGGTAGTTTTGATAAGATTGGTTGTAGTAGTGTGGATTTTAAGAATTTCTCACAGAAGGTGCGTGCTTCCGTTGTTGGGTTGGACACACAAGTTGTGCTGGATAATTTGGAAAGTCGAAAGAAACTCAGCCCAGGATTCACCTTTTCTTACGAGGTGAATGATCAAAAAAAATTGTCGCAGCTATTTTGGGCTGATATTATATCAATCAACAACTACAAGCGATTTGGTGAGGCTGTTTCGTTCGATGCCACATATTCGACCAACAAGTAAGATTTCTTCCTATACTGTTGTAATACTAATGTTCACATTGAATGAATGTGCATACTCTGTATAATATTGTTGTGCATACTATGTATACTGTATGTGCATACTCAGCATTATGAATGTGCATACTCATCGTGCTTGACTCTGAAGTTATATTGTAGTAAAATGTGCATACTATATTATGACGATGTGCATAATTTGTACGTTAAATGTGCATAACCAGGTATAACCTGATTTTTGCTCCTTTCACGGGTAAGGATAACCATGGTAAGTGTGTTACCTTCGGTGCCGGTTTGTTGTCCGGGGAGGATGAGTATTCTTATAATTGGCTTCTCCAAAGCTTTGTGAATGCCATGGATAATGTTCACCCCAAGATGTTGATAACCGACCTAGATCCGGGTTTGATAAAGGCGGTTGGAGCCATATTACCGGACACACGCCACAGATATTGTATGTGGCACATCATGTGTAAAGTTGCTGATAAGATATCAGTTTCTTTAAGATTTGATGAGGGTTTTAAGCACAAATTCAATGCATTGGCGTGGTTAGAATTAATCGAACCTGCTGAATTTGATCGGAGGTGGAATGAATTGATGACTGAATACGACTTGGTAGGACACAAATGGTTCGATACCATGTTTGATATCAGTGAAAGGTGGATTCCGGCTTATTTTAGAAATGTGCCGATGAGTGGTTTATTTAAGACTACAACTATGTCAGAATCCGAGAATAATTTTTACCAAAGATTTCTAAACCATCATGCTAATCTAATTGAGTTTTTCATGCACTTTGGGAGTGCAATTGATGCTCAAAGACAAATACACAAATTGGAGAGCTGCAATGATATCAAAAGTTCTCCAAATTTATTGTCGAACCTCGCAATTGAGAAGCACGCTGCATCATTCTATACATTTGCCAAATTCAAACAAGTGCAAGAAGAAATTGTGGCAGCAATACATTCATGTTGTATGTTGAAGATGATCACAATTGCTAACACTACCGTATACGAGGTAGATGATTCCGAAGATGGTGCCTTCACTCTGGTTTTTGATAGCAAGGACAATAGCATTGTATGCGGATGCAACTTATTTTCGAGAAAGGGTATTTTGTGTAGGCATATATTCATTGTTCTTAAGAATAAGAGAGTAGAACGTATTTCGGATAAGTATCTTCTATCTCGTTGGTCCAAAAGTGTTTCTATTGAGGACCATTATGCGAGCTTTGGTCATGGATCAACTCGAAAGGATAATAGGGAACTACTATACGAGAGCTACAGATGTATTGGATTGGTTGATTCTAGTGATGATTTGTGAGCTGACTTGTTGGTTGATCTGAAGCTTTTGACAGAAAAATATTCGAATCTTACCTTAGGTTCGAAGATAAATAAGTAAGTGTCTATTATGAAATTATGTTTTCTCCACACCCTTAAACTTATAGAAATGATATTTATGCATCCCTCTATTTTTTGCAGCGATGGTAGCAGCAAGAAGAAACTGGTTGAAGACTTCTATCGATGTTCTGTTCCGGATTTAGTGTCCGTCTTATCACCTAGCCCAATTAAGACAAAAGGTAGTGGAAGTCGAATACAGAGTAGAAAGGAAGCTGCCGTGCGTAAAGCTAATAAACCTAAAAGGAGATGCAACAAATGCAAGCAATTGATCAACCATGACGCTCGTTATTGCGACCAACTCAATCTTGAAGATGAATGAAAGCATCTCTTTTATCCCTAATTTTGAGTTGAACTATGGATTCATTGTATGGATTTAAAGGATTCACTGTATGGATTTAGTTTTGTTATTGTTAGATTTTGGATTATCCTCTGCATATGTGCAGAAGATTTATGCATTATGTGCATTCTTTTTCAATGATATGTGCGTATCATAGTAATTGTTTAGACCAGCGTTTCTAATCAAATGTGTGCAAACATTTTTAATTAAATGTGCATATACATATTAATAAATGTGCATACATAAACAATAAAGCATCATGTTCTACTTTCCTCAAAACACTGAATTTATATGCACATTAAGTAATCATTATATGCACATTAAGTAACACATGTATTTTATAATAGGAAGGATATATATTTACAGATGATTTTGGATTACCCTTGCATATGTGCAGAAGATTTATGCATTATGTGCATACGTTTTCAATGATATGTGCGTATCATAGTAATTGTTTAGACCATCGTTTCTAATCAAATGTGTGCATACATTTTTAATTAAATGTGCATATACATATTAACAAATGTGCATACATAAACAATAAATCATCATGTTCTACTTTCCTCAAAGCACTGAATGTATGTTTTTTCTACACAATCCAAATCAACCCATTGAACATCAATCAACTATGCATCTTGTTTTTCCTACAGAACTATGCATCATTCAACAAAACACAGAAATCCTACACGTACTAATCAATTCAATCTAACAAAGTCTTTTCTACATCGATATTTTTCCCACGAACAATTTTTTCATAGTATTCCTCGACCTTTTGGATTGTTTCATCATTCATTTGGTTCACACTCCATGTTATAAGCGCTGTCAGGTATCTCACCCTTAGTACACTGAGTTGCTTCTTTGATTTTTTAGTCAATCCACATTTCCATGACCCTTTGTCTTCTCCCAGGAATGTTTCCATATGTTGCATTGTGAATATTGCGCTATCCATCACGTTTTTATGTTGCCCCCATTTAACATGCATCACACTAAGCTTTGAAGCCCTCACATTTGCTGCCTTTTCTTCTAACTCATGAGTATCCAGAAAATCCGCCAAGTATTTTTGCTACAACACATTTAGAACTGATGTTAGCAGCAGATATTACATCTTCGGATCAACCAATATAAATTAGTGTTAGAGGTTACCAGTTTAGATGTCGAATTCCAGTATTTCTCTTCCGAACATCTCGATTGTTCATCATTTAAGCTATCTATGACATGGATTGTGGGCCTCTTCATTTCCACCATCATCATCTAGTACCGATCACCAAGCATAAAGGGGAACACAAACTACAGAGTCCGAAATAATAAAATAGTGAATAAAGGAAGTTGTATTTTGTTATGGTAGTAAATGGTATGTTTACCTGATCGAGGCACTACATTCCTGCTTCTTGATAACAAATTATCTCACCTAGCAACTGCTCAGAAAATTTGATGGACTTGTTTTGCATTGCTAAGCTCTACATAGTAATAAATGAATTATTTTATAAGTTTTTTCAGAATCTGCATTCTATAAAAACAGGTTGTGTGCATAAAGTGTATCAATAATGTACATAAAGAACATACCGTGATGTTTGTGCTTGCAAAAAAACGCCTTTGTGTGGAAGTTGATTTCAGACCTTCCTTCACATTCAACCATCGAGACCACAGATCCACCACCTTTGGCCTGACATGTCTTCTTGGTTTTAAATTGAGAAAGGTGTCTTTACATACTTCCACTTCAACACCATCATAGAAGACAATTTCATTCCTGCACAAATTGGTAACAACTTCATTAAATAAATTTAGTGACCTTTATGAAACTGTTATGTATCCGCAAAATGATACTTACGATGTGCCCTTTTTGTAGAAATGATACATCCCTATCACCTTTTCACATCTTATTAACCTTTTTGTCAAGTCCACGCTCCTTTTCACATATGATGATATAAGGGCTGTTGTTTTCTTCTTTTGTGTTCGTTGATTTCGCTGGGCACCAGCTCGAGAAGTTTCCTGTAAAACAAATAGCCATTTTAGATGTTATAGTTTTATTTACTCTTAGTATGTCAAGTATTCTTGGACTTACTGGGATGTCCTCAATAATATCATCTTCGGTATTTCCTTCATACTCCACCACCAAGTCAGCTGCACCCACACCCCTTTCAATTGAATCCCCAACAGGTTTCTCATTTGCAGCAGTCTACATGATGTGCGTATAAAAATACATCAATGTGCATATAAAAAATAATAAATGTGCATGCACCACTGTGTAGAATTATTTTCTTGTACTTACTGAGATGTCTTCAATAGAATTATTTTCTTTATTCCCTTCATTAACATCACCCTTTCCAGCTACATTCTGAACAACCAAGTCTTCTGTACAAACACCCCCTTGAACTGAATCCACACCATGTTCTTCATTTGCACCAAACTACATGATGTGCGTACAAAAGGACATCAATGTGCATATAAAAACTACTAAATGTGCATGCACCATAATAAGTTACGTGCATATCAAACCTCATCAGTGTGCATAACAAAGGAGAAAACATATACAAAACTAGATATGAATAAATTTTTTTGTACTTACTTTATTCCCTTCATTAACACCACCCTTTTCAGCTACATTCTCCACCACCAAGTCTTCTGTACCAACACCCCCTTCAACTGAATCCACACCATGTTCTTCATTTGGACCAGACTACATGTTGTGCGTATAAAAGGACATTAATGTGCATATAAAAACTATTAAATGTGCATGCACATAACTAAGTTACGTACATATCAATTCTCACCAGTGTGCATATAAAAATTACTCAATGTGCATAATAAATGATGAAAGAAAAGAACAGAACATACATACCTCGAAATTGTCTATTAATTCATTATATAGCTCATCATCACTGTCATTTGTCCAGCCCGGTGTTACCCTAATAACATATCACAGTTAATGCTATGAATCATTTACAATTTACATTTCCTAATGACCGATAACAGAAAATTCTCCAAATGTTTACCTCAGTATCTTTTTCTTCTGTGATCTCCTTTGTATTTTCTGCATTATGTTGATCATTCCCTTCTTCAGCACACTTTGTAGGGCCTGAAGTCCGAACCTAGGTAATATACATAGGAAAAATGTGCATAAACTATAGCTTCAACAAAATCCACCTTTCATAATGTGAATAAATTACCTCTCTATTCTTCGGTGTTGGCTGAGTCATTTGTGATAGGCCAAGACTAAAGGACGGCATACCCAACATGTTCTTGATTAATTCATCTCTCTTTATAGTTGCTTTCTCTATTACTGAGATTGCATGAATAAATGATTCGTTCGCCCACAACCTTTCATCTTCAAAATCATTTACATTCTCTACCCTTTCAGAAGTTTCATCATTTTCAACATCACAACCAATGTGTCTGCTTGTTGCTTTGATTGCCCTTTGAAATCCAGGGATGGTACTACTCTCCACAGTGGTGTTCTCAATTTCTTCAAACAATTCAAGCATGTGTTTTGCAACCAAGTTTGCTTTTCCTATCAATTTTTCCATTTTCCTGTTATTATCCTCACTACTTTTCTCAACTGTTACTTCAATTGGATCTAAGATATAGCCACCCCCAAAGCCTCATCCCTTTATTTCCATTTTTTGTCTCTTCTTCAATGCTTCATCATCCCAATTAAGCAACACTGGGAATCCTCTAGGATATGACTCATTAAATACCTTTAACCTATCAACATATACCAGCTGCAAATAAAACGTAGTTATCAACATATATTAGATAATACATTACGTATCAAAAATAAAACAGTAGCAAAATACTTACAGTTAGAAACAACGATGGCCCCCCGAACGGCTTGTCTGCTTCCCATTTTGGCCTAGTTCTAACTAGGCATGTCATAACATATTCACACCAGTTCCATTCTCTGACTTCATCTACATCTTTCAAACAACCCATTATAGATGGATACACATATCCATTTTCTGTATTCTCAATAAGGCAAGCTTCTACCAATGTTAGGAAGTGCCTCTTAAACCAAGTACCCCCTTCACTTTGATCCAACATCACCTCCATCAATGTGGCTGGAAAAATCTTCTTGTAATTATCAAAGAACCCTCTCCACTCATCCAACAAATCTTTACCTTTTGATCTAGGTAATGAAACTATACTCTTTCGACCCATGGGGAAACCGAAAACCCTACACACATCCTCATCAACTATATATAGTTGTCCATAGTCTAATAATCTAATTACACATTTTCTTGCATAAAACATCGTTACCAACCAATGTGTCATCTTCAAAGGAACTTCAGTAATGTTTAGTCTCAACAAGAAACCAAATCCTAATTCTTTGACAGCACGTATCTGATTTGTGTTCATTCTTGCAACAGATCTATAAAGACACATTGGGCTTGCACGACACAGTAAATAAGGGTATTCTTCAACTCTACCTGTAGATTGCTCTACTCTCAGCGGTGTGCTATGTAACTTACCCTTCATTTTCCTATCCACTTTCCCCCCTTTCACATCTATCTTTCCTCGTTTTCTTATCTTTGAACTGATTTGGGCTTTAGAACCACCGATCAAAGCCGCTGTCTTTCTCTTGCCAGTCGTCTGTAAAAAAAAATGTGCATATAATGATTACTTAATGTGCATATGAAATACCCATGGTGTGCAAATAGACTGTTATAAAATACCCGTGTTTGTGCATATGAAATATAGATAATGTGCATACGAAATACATATCATGTGCATATGAAATACCCACGGTGTGTATATAGACTGTTATAAAATACCCGTGATTGTGCATATGAAATATAGATAATGTGCATACGAAATACATATCATGTGCATATGAAATACCCACGGTGTGCATATAGACTGTTATAAAATACCCGTGATTGTGCATATGAAATATAGATAATGTGCATACGAAATATGCATAATGTGCATATAAAATAACCATGATTGTGCATATGAAATACCCATGGAAAAGATTTAGTCGTTAATGTGCATACGAAATGTACACAAGACTTGTGCATATTTTTTATACACAATGTGCATATAAACTGTTATCATTTTGACGAAACCCCCAATTCCAATCCCTAATTTGGTATGAACCCTAATTTTTCGAACATACCTTCAAATGGGTTACAAATTGGTACGAACCCTAACTTTTTCCAATCCCTCTTTCGAAAAAAATTTTATCAACTAGATTGAAAATATATTCCCAAAATATATTTTTGAAATGTATAAACCCTAGCATTTTCGAAAAAAATTGTAACAACAAAATTCGAAAATACCTTCGGTTTTTACAAATCTGACTTTTGCCAACACAAATCTGTATTCTCCTTGAGCAGTTAGTCTCAATTCCCACAGCAGATCTCAATTCCGGCAAGGTCTCTTCACCCCATCGCGTTTCGCACAAATTTATATGCACATTTACAATCGTACCAGTTCATACACAACGATTCGTCGAAGGCGATTGGTGTTTAATCCTAGCGAATCGAACAATCGCGTCGATTTTGATGATGCGAATCGAACAATGGCGTCGATTTTCACCGAGCTTGAAGCTTGGAGGGAACCTACGAAACTATTTTAATTTGAAAGTTTTGGGAAATGAAAGAGAAGAAAAGGAAACCCATCTATTATTTTTTTACACGTCCCCAAACTACCCTTACTCCCTTATTTCTTATTAAAAAGAATGCTAAAATAAATAAAATATCTTTAAATCCTAGTCATCCATTTTACTTGATCAATGGATGTAAGATGTTCTCATTTCTCTCATTAAGGGGGTGTTCACAATATAAGCCTATATATATATATATATAGGGTAGGGTTCACATGAAAACCAAACTCTATATAAGAACTAAGAACCACTATGCACCACCGATCCTATAAGAATAAATGGTCAGATCTAACGATTAATTAATTTTTTTTTATTTTCTTTAATTGTGTAAGGGTGATTGTGTAAAAATCAATTATTTGTCATATTATTACACATTTAAATTAGGAAAGATGGGTAGTATCTTCAATCAAACATTAGTCAAAATTAATGCATTATACTAATTAAAGATTTTAATTAGATATCCTTATTAATATAATATGGAAGAGAATTACTATTTTTTTTTACTTTAATTATTATTAGAAAGGTAATAACTATGACCAAAAAAAATACTCCTTTATTAATGCATAACTTTGTTAGTTTAAATGCATTAAGATTAACTTACAATTTAATGCATTTCAGCAATATTTCATACGCATCATAATATTACACATAGGCATCATATGCATCACAATATTTCATATGCATCATAATATTACACATGCATCACAATATTTCATATGCATAATAATACTACACATCGGAATCATAATATTACAGTAACATATTTTATGCATTTGTGTATTCTAATTGATGAATTAATATGTAAGAAATAATGCATATAGCTATTATAATTATGCATCAAAATATTCGAGATAATGCATAAACGTATTGTAATTATTGCATAAATTTATACTAAATAATACTTCATTTAATTCGAATTAATTAATTAGTTCAATACAATTTGAAATAAGTCTGAAATTGGAATCATTTTGATTGAATATTATTATTAAGTGCAATGAATTTTTTTAGTTAATGCATCAGTCATCACCATTAATCATGTAATGCATATCAATAATTGAATTTATTTTAGAAAATTAGTTAAACAAGGAAATTAAAAAGTGAATACACAATAATCAATTCGATGCCAATTTCTAAAAATACATTACTTAACATATGCAACGGAAATTACATTAATAACCTTTTAGCATGTATTATATTTAATTTAATCAATTTAGTCCTCATTTAATAACAACCATAGATTAGAATAAATCAGTGGACCTAATTAGTTCTCATTTCTCATTTAAGGTTGGAGTTTTCATAAGATCCCTCCCCTATATATATATAGGGTAGGTTCTCATGAGAACCAACTCCTATATGAGAACTAAGAACCAATATTAATCATAGATTTTGATTTTATAAACGGTCATATTTGAATCCAATTTATTAGTATTTTAATATTTTCATACTTTAGTAGGGGTAATTTTGTAACATTAATGATACCAATATTTTTGAAATAGGAAAGATTTACACAAATCTAGTCTAATTTTTTTTTCCGATTTACACAAATTAAAATGCATTACATTAGAATTATGATGCATTAAAATATAGTTTTGATGCATAAACAATTTTCTTATATTTGTTTTAATTTTCTTAGATTCCAAAATAAAAAATAAATTATTCAATTATTAATTATATGCATTACACGTAATAATGCAATGCATCCCAAAAAATAAAAAAAATCCGATGCTATATAATGTTTGATGCATCAAACATGCATTAATATCAGAATGAGGTGCATTAAAATATAATGTTTAATGCATTTCTTTATATCTTTGAATGCATCCATAATATCAGAGTGAGATGCATTAAAATATAATGTTTAATATCAGAGTAAGTACATCCATAAATATAATATGCATTTCTTTTATATCTTTGAATGCATCGATCTATATTCATAATGCATATAAACTATAAAATAAGAATATAATAATAACAAAAAATTAGTAATTATTGTATTCCTTAAATTTGATTTTCTTTATGCATTATTGTTGGTCCCGAGAGTGAGTTCAGGTGTAGGGGGGGGGGGGTGAATACACCTGAACCCAAATTTCTCAACTTCAAACACGAACAGTCCTATTCAGGAAGATGCCGTACTGAAAATGATTCAGAGGACCGGACAAGCGTTACCGAATCGAGTTAAAGGCTAAAAGGCTGACTCGGCCGAGATCCGCTAACCGACTAGGTCGAGATTCGGTATCGATCGGCAAGAGTTCGGTGCGCGGAATAATGTAGGCCCAAATCGGTTTTTATGAGAAAACGTTTTAAGTCTCGGTTCGGTAGATAAGAAGTTCGGTATCGAGACGGTTAATTGATTTTAAATAAGATGTTCAGTATGCACAGTAAAATCAATGTAACAGTAAAAGAACGTAAGTAAACGACACAGAGATTTTTAAAGTGGTTCGGATATCAACAATCCTACGTCCACTGTCCCGATAGATCAGGAGGCTATTTATTATACTGAGTTAGTCTCAGTCAGCTTGTGCACAGGACAAAGCCGTGGCTTGGGGATTATACTGAGCAAGTCCCAGTTTACAATACTATCAAACTTAAAGTGTTTGACAAACTTCTCCAACAGTGAAGGAGTCCTTATACAATAAGGATTGGGTTCAAAGGTGAACTCCTTCGTCTAAGCTATGGATATATCGGTTGAGCTTAGGGTTAGAGGGATAGGGAATGAGAATGTAGCTTCTAGATTGACGAACAGCTGAAATAAGCTTTAGGTTCGTGTACCGTCGATTTGGATACTAGATGCTCTTCTAACAGTTTAGCTTGGTTCCCTATGAGCTGAGAAGGTAGTCTCTCACTGGAGATAGATCTTCAAGTTCTTGCGGAAGACTTAGGGCTTTCTGGTTCTAGCTCGTTTTAGTACTTGTGTATGTTTTCGTCGTTTAAGCTTATGCACTCTTCTTTTTTTTTTTTTTCAAATCTTGAATGATCCCTCTATTTATAGAGAAGAGATTGAGAAAGATCCATTGGAGACGATCTTCTTCTCTCTCTCTCTTTTTGGTAGCAAACGGCTCTTTTGGCGTAGGTAACAGTGCCTTTTCCTCCTTTTTCGGAAAGTGTTGACTTGCAGCTTTAGTAGGTAGGATGACACGTGTATGTTTGTCATTTGTCGAGGCAGATAGAGCGGTTGAGACAGCACAGACTTCGAGGCAAGCTGAAGCTGACTTCTCTCTTCCTCGTATATGACAATGCTGATTGTCTTTCAAAAGATTCTGACAGTCCTGAAGACTATCTGCCGATGCTGAGTCTGACCTTGTATTCAGTAGATAGACAGCTGAGATAAGTCTATCGAAGATCGCTCGAGTCCAGGTGAACTACTCTCGCTGAGTTCGGTTCGATCGACTCTCTCGCATATCGCTTGCTCTGCTGAGTCCAAGATCACCGAGTCTTCTACACCGGTGCCGAGGCAAATAAGCTGCCGAGCGCCTTGACCGGAGCAGAGTGTCTACCGAGTCCGAAACCTCGAGACAAACAACATATACAACGGAATGGTTCACCAATCGAGATAGGGTTTTGGGATCTTCAAATCTTCTCAACGATTCGTAGTACATAGGCTACGAGCTTGGTTCAAGATAGAAGATAGAATCATTTCCCACTTGAGTGAAACAAAGGCTTGAGGATAGAATCATCACCCAACAATTTCCCCCTATTTGATGATGCCAAAACCTATCATCTATGCTAACACTAAACAGAACGAAAACAAATCTCCTTACAATTTTACAAGTAAGATCGGAGGAGATGTTCCATCGATTCTAGACTATCGAAAAACAGGGCAAAAATAATTTCCCCCATTACATAGAAGCAATACTAGCAGAATCTAACAAAGCAATAAACTGACAAGTAATAAAGAAAGTGAGTGTGTGTCAGTAATCACTTTAGTGATTCTGAGTGTCAAATCATAAGACAAACATGGTTATTTAGACAACAAGTTGTTGTCAGAGCCAAAAGAAGATTTGTATATATAAGAGTGATTCAGTTTAGTACATTACAAATCTTGCTAGACTATGAAGAGAGAATACTAAGACTATGGGCGCCTAAACTGCTGAATCCGGTCCATGAATCCTTGCGATTGTGTCTCAGGCAGTGGCACACCATACATTCGGTACGTGGTCTTTCTCAGCTTCAAGTATTCCGCGAAGTCAGCTGGGTTATCATCTTGTAAGAATCTTTGATCAGCAGCGTCCTTCACTTCAGCTTCAATAGTCGCAACATGAATTGAGTCATCCATTCTTCTTGGAGGTGGAATGATTACCGGGTCCGGGAATCCGAATCTCTTTCCCTTACGAAATGGCATTATACAAGTGGATGTAGAGATCCGCTTCGGTAAGCATCATCCATTCGGCATAAGCTTCAGCTCTCTAGACTTGTTCGGCGGAATCTCCGTAAATAATAGCGTTTGATGAACTCAATCTTCGAATTTTCCCATCTCCGAGTGAATTGAGCCGGCATCCACTTGTCTCGTTCTCGGCCATCCGTGAGATTTCGGAATAGTGGCCTTCTTTCGAACTTCCCGTAACGATATGGAATGTCGGCTTTAGCGGGAGTTATGTGCTCGGCTTCTTCCTCGAGACGCTTCCTCGAGCTTCCGGATCGGCTAAGTGGATTCTCGTTTCTCGTAGCCTCGATCTGTCTCGCCTCTTCGCCTCTATATAAGTACTGTCCATCCGGGCGAATATGGCTTCGGCCTCATCATCTAGCTCTTTAGGTTTCGGGAGGCATCTTACCGAGTCGGCGGGGGTACTTGATTTTTCTTTCGATGTACCACGCTTCTCGGTACTCTATTTCCTTTTGCTCCTTCTCCTTTTCCCTGTCCTCATCGTCTTCGATCCCGAGCTTCCTTGGAGGTAGCCTTGGCGAGGCTTTCTTCCTCCTCTCGCTTGGAGCTTTAGATTTTCTTCTCACGAGGCTTAGGCTTAGGCTTGTTTGCGGCTTACGCTTGCAAAGTCTCCCTTGCCGGCTTTTCATCGGCGGCAATCCGAGCCTCCTCTTCAGCGAGATGTATCGTTTCGTTTTCTTTCTTTGGAGGGGTCGGGAGTTTCGAGTATCTTTTTGCCTTTGCCCCGAACAAGTGGAGGGAGAGGTGTTTCCTCTTCATCCGAATCTTCGGCGACCTCCTCGAGCATACTTTGCGACTTCCTTAATGATATCGGTGGGAGTCCGAGTCGCATGAGCAGCTTGGGTTCCCGAGCCACTTGGGCCGGTCTCGAGTGTGCTCACAGTTGGGACACCCCGGGCCTCACCCATTTCGGTCCGAGTCTTCTTCCGAGTTCTTTGTACCCTTAGATTTTTCGGTTTTGGTGGGGGTCGGCTCCAGTACTCTTCTTTCCGGTACTCTCCTCTTTTCTTTCCTTATCTTTTCCTTCCCCCCTTTTTGGCATCATCAATTGCGCACTGGGGTTGGGATGAGTCTTGACCTTTCCGGACTTTTGTAAGAGGTTGACGGATCATCAAGACGATTATTGATCTTAGTCGAGCCTCATGCGGCTCGTTCCTCTCGGTGGCAAGATCTTCCTTGTGCTGCTGGTGTGAGAGGTCGGCCGCTTCCTTGAACTCTTTCGGCTTGTCGGAGATCTTATCTTCCACGACCAAGCTGAATGTTGTCTAATCTGATCTCGGTGGCACGGGCTTGTTCGAAGAAAGGACTCGAGAATGAGTAGACAAAGATGCCTTGAACTCTGCAAGAAGCTTAGCTTGTCCTTCTCCGGAAGATCCCGAGCCGATCATCAAATTTCGTCTGCTGCTGAGCCAGGGCTTGAGTGACAATGGCAGAGACATCGGGGGCGGCCGATTGGGACATAGAGGATTTCGGCCCACGAAGCTCGGTAGCGGTGGCTTCAGCAGTCTTCTTCCACACGTTGTGGACTGCCTTGGCGAGGGCACGGTTCTGAGTGCCTTGGCTTTTAATAGCCCTCGCCACATACTTGGAACATCGACAATGCCTCGAATGCAGACTCCAACAAGAGCTGAGCGGGCTCTGTGGATGCTGAGGTACCAGCCGTCGACTTCGCAGGTCCAAGGATACTGAGCGGACGCTGAGCTTCTTCAGTATGTTTATCCTTGTCCTGGGGATTTCCCTCATCAGGCTTTCCAGGGCCTGAATCACTGGGTGGGTCGTCATGGTTTGACCCATCTGAGGGTGCTGGGCCTGAGGCAAGTTGTCGATCATGTACCATTGCCAGCATTGCAGCCCTCAAATTTTCTATTGAGCTGAGGTCTTCAGGCTCTGAATAGCCTATTTATTCCCTCAATCTCAGTTCTTCTTTATGAAGGCTGGCGACGAGAAAAGTGGAGAACTAGGCGTTGTAGACGAGGCCACTCCCGATGTCGCGAAGCAACATGTGGAGTCTTGCTGATTTGGCAATAAGCATCAGATCGGAGTAGTCAGCAAGCTCCGGAATCAGTTGAAGAATTTCTCGGGATGCTCTGGATAGAATCACTGACGCTTCCATCCTGATTGTTTCTTCTTCGGACGCCGTCTCGGATTCCAAGTCGATTGGAGACGTCGATGTTCGGCGGGTGGCATACTGCCGAGTGGAGGAACCGTGAGGGGGGCGTTCTAGGCGTTGAATTTCTTCACTGTGAGCTTCGGTAGCCTCCCCTTGTTCCATCTCTATTGGTTCTTCGATGGAGACTCCCTTCTCCAGCGATTGAGTCTTCTCGAGAAGACTCGGCTCATCTATTAGCCGCAAAGGCTGAATAGGTTCTTGGAGTAGCCCGTTCGGCGAGGAGTTTCGTGGAGATACCTCGGATTCGGCAGGCACGTTCGGATGGCTTTCTTCGGTTTCTTAGCCGATGCCTTAGATATTTTCTTTGGAGGTGTTCTCTTCTTTGAAGGTGCGGCTGCTGAGGCTTAGTCGAGTTGAGCTTGGGGACTCGACCCTATCTGCCGAAGGGCGGCGCAGATCGGTTATGGAAGCGCACCTTTTTCACATTGAAGTACTCTTTATCATCAAAGGTGACTTGATCTGAACCACGGTGGTCTTCAATCATTACCGAGAGCTTCAACCCATACGGTAATTTCCCCTTCGCGCTCGGGATGCGTGTTGACTTGTCAAACTTGGCCGCTTGGATCATGAATTCTCGGATGAAGAAATCATCCGAGTTGATCTTAGCGCCATCCTATATCGCCATCATTAATTGGATCTTAGGTCGGGAGACTCGATCGAATGAGCCGGCTTGGCTTGTCGGCCTGGAGTGACAATGTAAGCGAAGGCTCGTATTGTGGTAGCATGGCGTTCTTGGGAAAAGCACTACGAAGGTTGTTGGCTTTCCGCGAGAATATGGATAGGTACTCGTCTACCGAGTCATCATTGTAGCCTACGGTGCTGATTCCTTCGGATGGCAAGTCAAAGCTTTTCTTCGGTGCTTCCTTGATAGATATACGTTTCAGCAGTTGGGAAGCATTGTTGATGGAGTAAGTTCTGAACCTCCCAATGATGTCTCCAGAGATGGAGTCTGAATTGAGGTATATTTCAGCCACCTGTCGAGGAAGGAAGAACGTTGGCTTCCTCGATAGAAACTTCTCCGGAGCCGGACTCCCGTAGAGATGCGAAGATCTCATCCATGTAGTCTAGGTCGCACGCATCGAATTCCATGACTGGTTCGCACCAGACACGGCCTTTTGCAAGAATGTCCTCCATGTTATGAGGGGCATCTACAGTTATGTTCGCCATAGTACCTGTTACATAAGAATCTTATTGGTATCAGTTTTAGATACAACAGTTTATATATATTGATACTCGAAGAAACGAGAGAATACGATAACTGAGTTCTAATAAGCATACCAATAAAATCGAGATAAGATATGAAGATGAAGTTGTAAGTAAGGATTGCTTTTGCAAATCTCGGATTTTTCGGACTTGAAAGATTTGAAGTATGCTAATGGCGGTTTGAGAAGATATGATCAAATATATATATCAAACGGGAAGATGAACAGTTATTTGATCAAAGGTTGAGTTTAAACTGCTTTATAGAATGGACGGTCAAGATTAGAAGATATATTATAGGTAATGATCGCATATGCCGCCTAAGTCAAAGCCAGTTGTAAAAATAGCCTAAGTAGTAACTGTGAAAAGACATGCATTAAATGCGCGCAGAGTTCAGCAAGCTTATGTATGGAATATCGTGCATTAAATGAAATCCGTTAATAATAAAGACAAACCAAGAGATATTAATATCATGCTGAATCTTTGCCATAAATGCAAGATTCTGTAATATAAATTACTACTGAGTAGAGATACGCAAACCTGTCAGCTGAACATAGTAGTCAGTTGATACCTCGTGTAGATGGTTTCTGAATCTCTATGTACTGAATACATTCAGTACTGAAAGTGAACATTCCCCCTTACTGAAATGGTCCTCTCATGGAATCTTCTTACTGACTAGGGTCAGTAGGGTCCAACAGACCTAGCTCTACTGAAAGTTCTCTGAATCTGGATTCAGCTAGAGGCTTGGTCAGTATGTCAGCCCGTTGCTTGTCAGTATGGATCTTTTCCATCCTGATATCCTTCTTTTCAATATGGTCACGAATGAAGTGATGTCTGATGTCCACGTGCTTGCATCTCGTGTGTAGTACAGGATTCTGAATGATTGCAATGGCATTGGTACTATCGCAGAAGATCGGCACTTCATTCTGAATGACGTTATAGTCTCTCAGCTGCTGTCTCAGCCAAAGGATTTGGGCGCAACAACTTCCGGCAGCCATGTATTCAGCTTCGGTAGTCGACGTAGCTGCGAGTGCTTGTTTCTTTGAAAACCATAAGATCGGCTTGCTTGCCAAGGAACCGACATGTTCCCGAAGTTGATTTTCGGTCAATTCTACATCCCGCATAGTCGGCATCGAATAGCCGGTTAGTTCAATATTATCATCATTGGATACCATAAACCCATGTCGGGTGTTCCTCGGAGATAGCGAAGAATCTTCTTTGCTTGAGTCCATATGGCTCGCTTCGGATTCGCCTGAAATCGAGCACAGACACCTACAGCATAAGTTATGTCAGGACGAGTAGCTATTAAATATAATAATGAACCAATTATAGCACGATATTCGGTTTGGTCTACTGATACTCCCTCTTTATCAAGATCTATCTTCATATTAGTATTCATCGGGATCTTGATAGATTTGCCGGATGTGCAGCCGAATCTTTTGATGAGGTCTCGAGTGTATTTGCCTTGGTTGATGAACGTTCCCTTTTCAGATTGCTTGACTTGAAAACCAAGGAAGTAGTTCATTTCTCCCATCATTGACATCTCGAACTTATCCTTCATCATCTTTTCAAATTGTTGACACATGATGACATTCTTTGATCCGAATATGATGTCATCCACGTAGATCTGCACAAGTAATAAGTCTTCTTCCAGTCGAATGCTTGAATAGAGTGCGGTCTCCATGTGCCTTTCTACGAAAACCTTTTACGAAGAAGAAACTCAGACAGGGTATCGTACCAAGCCCTGGGTGCTTGTTTTAACCCATACAGAGCCTTTCTGAGTCTATATACTTGATGTCCCTGCTGAAAGCCGGGCGGTTGTTCCACATAGACTTCTTCTTTCAGCACGCCATTCAGGAACGCAGACTTCACATCCATTTGATAAACTCTGAATCTTTGATGTGTTGCGTAGGCTAGTAATAGTCTAATTGCCTCCAATCTTGCAACTTGGAGCGAAAGTTTCATCGAAATCTATTCCTTCAGCTTGACAGTAGCCTTTAGCCACGAGCCTTGCTTTGTTCCTTACTATAACGTTGTTTTCATCTCGCTTGTTTTTGAAGACCCATTTGGTTCCAATGACATGTTGATGTCGGGTCGTCTACAAGCTCCCACACTTCGTTTCTCGTAAGCGATTCGGCTCCTCTGCATAGCTATGATCCGGTCGGCATCCTTTAATGCATCCTCAATGGTCCCGAGGCTCTTCGATAGACAAGAAGCGGGAAAATAATGCGCTTTCTCCTTGACGAGAATCCGGATCTTGTCTTGACATTAGGCGAGGGATCTCCAATGATTAGATCGGCGGTGTGAGCATCGAGCCACGATCTACGAAGTTTCAGCTCTTCATCCGAAATTTGTTCAACACGGATAGTAGGTGAGTTATGCATTTCGGTTGTACTATTCCGAGATTGAAGAATTTCGGTGATAAGAGTATGGTCTCCTTGAGTCACCGAGTTCGGGGGCATTCAGCTCAAGAACATTACTAGATGTTCCCCCCCGAGTTGTTATTCTCGGTAGTGGTCTCGGTTACCTCTTGGGTTTCTTCATCGACTCGAGTTACACGGGATTGATTCCGTTTGGGAGAATCAATCGCTCGCCTACTTGCTCTGTTGGTTGAGATTCGATAGATTTGTCTTCGGTTTCTTCGTCCGAATCATCATCCCAACATAGCTGGATCTTTTCGGGTTTGTCCTTTAAGCTTAGATCCTCGTAGTCGTCTCTCGATGTCCTCGGATTCGGAATTTGAGTTATTGCTCCTGTCTTCGATAGCAAACTCGTTAAAAACAACATGAGGGCTTTCCTCCACGCAAAGAGTCCGATAGTTGAATACTCGAAAGCTTTGTTTGACCCGAGAGTATCCTAAGAATACTCCCCGATCCGAATTGCTATCAAAAGTCTTGGTCGATCTTTCTCATTATTGTGGATAAAGCATGAACAACCAAAGATATGGAAATAAGATAGAGAAGGCTTCCTGCCGTTCCAAAGTTCATATGGTGTCCTCTTATCTTTGCTTTGTCGGTAGAGATCTATTCGAGAGTGTAACACGTAGTATCCGTTGCTTCGCCCGAGAATTTGGATGGGAGTCCCGAATCTGCGAGTAGAGTTCTAGCCGCTTCTTTGAGAGTTCTGTTCTTTCGTTCAGCAACTCCATTTTGCTGAGGTGTGCGGGCAGCCGATGTCTCATGCTCTATTCCTTCTGCTTCGCAGAACTCCTCTACCATGGAATTAAGGAACTCAATTCCTCTGTCTGAACGTATTTTTCTGATCTTGGTGTTCTTCTCGACACTGAGCCTTTTCAGAAGCGTTGGTAACTCTGTTTTGACGTCAGACTTGTTGGCAATGAATATGACCCATGTGTAGCGCGAGTAGTCATCTATGACCACTAATGCATATTTCCTGCCTCTGATCGTCACTGGGGAGACTGGACCGAACAAATCCATATGTAGCAGCTGAAGGATTCCATCAGTGGAAGGAGATGGAACTGTTGGATTTTGATTCTTTGTTTGCTTTCCCTTCAGACATGCTTCACACTGAGTGTCTTTGCTGAATATTTCATTCGGCAGTCCCCTTGCTAGAGTGTCTCTTGCTAGTTTGTTGAGCGTCTTGAAGTTGAGATGGCTGAGTCTTCTATGCCATAGCCACCCCGTTCGATTATCGTTCTTCGCCAACAGACAAGCTTCGAGTTCTGTCGAGTTCCGATCGGCCAACATATATGTTCTTTTACGCGAACACGATAACACGCTTTTCCCCGTAGATTTATCAATAACATCACGAAACCAGCGTCAAATACCACTCTATTTGAGTTATCACAAAATTGACTAACGAGAGAGAAGGTTATCTTTGAAGTCCTTCAACATATGATACTCTTGGAACTTTGGCGAGTTCCAATGCCGAGTGTTCCATATCCTCTAGTATAGCCTTTTGCATTGTCTCCGAACTCAATTCAGGGTCCTTCTTCGATGATATAATTCTTCGATAGACTCCTTTGGTATGTCATATGTCTTGAGCATCCGTTGTCCACATACCATGGGTCTCTGCGCACTCGCAAAAGCAAATTATATTCGGGTACCCTTTATTTTTGATTTTGGGTCCTTAGGTGTTAGTTTTAATAACCCAAATTTGTCTAACAACCCCGGTGGTTTCGGACATCTTCTTTCCACTAGAGTCAACATATCCGACCACCTTGGATGGTCATAGGTGACTTCGAGGCTTCCGAGGTTTAGGAGTCCTAATCTTACGAGTGGTGGATCTGCGACGTTTGCCTTACGTGCGGCTTTCTGTTTCTTCGACTTTTGGAACCTCTTCGACTATAGGATCATAATAATATGACCCATACCGAGATGGATGTGTCGGCTTTGGAGGTCCATCTTGATCGGCCAATTTTGATTTGCTTTGGTTCCCCCTTGGTCGAACCGGGGTACTTTGGCTTTGATCTTTTTGTCGAGAATCTTTGCTTGAGTAGGATGAAGTGCTTTCATCTTTTGTTTGTTCTTTGCGAGGGGGTTCGGTATATCAGGCATTGATGGTCTTTCCTCGAACAAACCTATCGGCAAGCCGTCCTTCCGAGTGTCTTGGGGCGGACGAGGAAGCTCCCCCGGCTGAATCCAAGTCCTTCCTTGCGGTGCTTTGGCTTGTTGCTTGCTAGCATAGCCTCCAATTTCTTTTCGGCGCCCATGTACCTCTCGGTCATCGGGTTCCTCCGAGACATCATCACTTTTCTTCGGTGCATCATGTTCGGTCCGAAGTCCCGACGGTTTTGCTTCGACGAGACTCGGTTCGATATCTTTTACGAGACAAGTCATTGGTCAAAACTGAAATCCGATCTTCTTGATGCTTGAGACTTGGCCATCGGAGAGTTTATCTCCTCCCCGAGTCTCACCACAAGTCCTTCGGCCTCGGTAGTAACCCGACTCTCTCGAGAAAGTCTCCGATTCTCCACTTTCGGGGTATCCAACTCCCGAAGAGTCTTGCTTTGAGCTGCAGACTCATTTGAATTTGTTCATCTAGTAGATCTTCATATGCGGTTGTGATGTCCAAATTCCCATCTCGCACTCGAAACGATGTCGTGTGTGCGGTGTGAAGAGGAGTTGACCGGTTCATGAGAATTTACCTCATCCTCTTCGCTTGCCATCATGCACATTTCGGTCGATTCATACCGCTTCATGCTCTAAGGCCATGAAGGTTGCTTCATCGTCGAGATGAATCCATAAAGGAGTCGACCTCTTCGAGTCGTCCGAGATTTCGCCGACTATGTAGGATTGTCTTTTACGGGCGAATTTCTCTCTCCTTGCCTTACGTGCTTTGCGCGTTCGGCACTATCGAGCTCGGGACAATCATATTGATAATGTCCCGGCTTTTTGCGGTTGTAGCATGTGATGACTTTTTCTTCTTTGGTTGCACTATCTCTTGAGGGTCTTGAGTCATCTTTCTTTACGCATTCGAGAAGATTGTGAGTCGGGAGAGCGTTTTGGTGTATATTCGACTTACCTTTTGTGTCTCGGTACGCTTTAGTCGGCCTTCTACGCCTCTCTTTCTCCTTCGATACTTTATAGCGAGCGACTGCATACTTCGAGCGAGACTTCCTTCTTGTAGATCATTGAGTGAAGGCTCGGTCTTACTCGTCGTCTTGCTCGTCACGGGAGATGTCTTTGTCTTGTTGCTTTGAAAGCATGGTCGATCTTTGTGTCGGCTTCGGCTCTCGGCTTTCTTTGAGGTGCGTCGAACTCAAACTCCTGCTCCTTGTAATTACGAAAAGATATGGTCGGGAGAGACAACATCTAAATCGAGAATGTCGCAATAGAGTGGCAAAAGGTGTCCGAGTGTCCATCCGGCGGTGCCCTCGGTATCTTTAGATTCATTTCTCGGTTCTTGAATGTCTTTCCCGGCCCGTTGATTGAGTTCATCGAGTTGGTAAATCGACGTTCAGCTCTTCGATTTTGTCACCGGGCATGAGAGACAAGCTTTCCGGCTTTTGGAGTTCTAGCGCTAGTTTATTCGCTTTAATCTTCCGAGTCCCTCGACTCGGTAGCGCTAGAGCATCCCGCAGTTCTTTAGCGGTTTTGCATTCCCGAACCCCCGAGATAAGAATCGCTAAGAGTGGTTAGTATGGCATTCCCGGCGACTCGGTCTAGATTGTGAAGCTTCTTCTCTTCGGGAGTGAAGAGACTTCGTCTTTAGGGATCTTCTTCCCGGTCACCATTCCTCCTCCTTCGGCTTGAGTTACAACACTATCGATCATGGGAACGATAGGTCCATCTTCAAGCACTTCGATCATCTTGTCATGGAGGGATGTCGGATGTGCTTCCATTCCGACTCGCCACACTCCATAATTCTCCACCGAGAACATGGGTACCATTCTTATACCCGACATATCAGCCATGAAGAATAATGATATGAATGTAGAGTGATATGCGGTGAAAAACGTTTTCCCTCCGGATCCGTTCGAATAGACCCGGTCTCAAAGTGACAAGAGTCTTAAGGAACTCCTGCTTCCGATACCAATTGTTGGTCCCGAGAGTGGGTTCGGGTGTAGAGGGGGGGGGTGAATACACTCGAATCCAAATTTCTCAACTTCGAACACGAACAGTCCTATTCGGGAAGATGCCGTGCTCGAAAATGATTCAAGCGACTGCAGACAATTGTTACCGAATCGAGTTAAAGGCTAAAAGTCGACTCGGCCGAGATCTCGCTAACTAACTAGGTCGAATTCGGTATCGATCGGCAAGAGTTCGGTGCGCGGAATAGTGTAGGCCCAAATCGGTTTTTATGAGAAAACGTCTTAAGTCTCGGTTCGGTAGATAAGAAGTTCGATATCTTGAGACGGTTAATTGATTTTAAATAAGATGTTCGGTATGCACGGAAAAATCAATGTAACGAGAAAAGAACGTAAGTAAACGACACATAGATTTTTAAAGTGGTTCGGATATCAACAATCCTACGTCCACTGTCCCGATAGATCAGGAGGCTATTTATTATACTGAGTTAGTCTCAGTCAGCTTGTGTACAGGACAAAGCCGTGGCTTGGGGATTATACTGAGCAAGTCCCAGTTTACAATACTATCAAACTTAAAGTGTTTGACAAACTTCTCCAACAGTGAAGGAGTCCTTATACAATAAGGATTGGGTTCAAAGGTGAACTCCTTCGTCTAAGCTATGGATATATTGGTTGAGCTTAGGGTTAGAGGGATAGGGAATAAGAATGTAGCTTCTAGATCGACGAACAGCTGAAATAAGCTTTAGGTTCGTGTACCATCGATTTGGATACTAGATGCTCTTCTAACAGTTTAACTTGGTTCCGTATGAGCTGAGAAGGTAGTCTCTCGCCGGAGATAGATCTTCAAGTTCTTGCGGAAGACTTAGGGTTTTCTGGTTCTAGCTCGTTTTAGTGCTTGTGTATGTTTTTGTCGTTTAAGCTTATGCACTCTTCTTTTTTTTTTTTTCAAATCTTGAATGATACCTCTATTTATAGAGAAGAGATTGAGAAAGATCCGTTGGCGACGATCTTCGTCTCTCTCTCTCTTTTTGGTAGCAAACGGCTCTTTTGGCGTAGGTAACAGTGCCTTTTCCTCCTTTTTCGGAAAGTGTTGACTTGCAGCTTTAGTAGGTAGGATGACACGTGTATGTTTGTCATTTGTCGAGGCAGATAGAGCGGTTGAGACAAGCACGAGACTTCGAGACAAGTGAAGCGACTTCTCTCTTCCTCGTATATGACAATGCTGATTGTCTTTCAAAAGATTCGCGATCCCGAAGACTATCCGCCGATCTTGAGTCCGACCTTGTATTCGGTAGATAGACAGTGAGATAAGTCTACCGAAGATCGGCTACGAGTCCAGGTGAACTACTCTGCCGAGTTCGGTTCGGTCGACTCTCTCGATATCTTGCTCTCGCTGAGTCCAGGTATCACTGAGTCTTCTACACTGGTGCTGAGGCAAATAAGCTACTGAGCGCCTTGACCAGAGCAGAGTGTCTACTGAGTCTGAAACCTCAGAGACAAACAACATATACAACGGAATGGTTCACCAATCAGATAGGGTTTTGGGATCTTCAAATCTTCTCAACAGTTCAGAGTACATAGGCTACTGAGCTTGGTTCAGTATAGAAGATAGAATCATTTCCCACTGAGTGAAACAGTGCTGAGGATAGAATCATCACCCAACAATTTCCCCCTATTTGATGATGCCAAAACCTATCATCTATGCTAACACTAAACAAACAGAAACAAATCTCCTTACAATTTTACAAGTAAGATCAGAGGAGATGTTCCATCAGTTCTAGACTACTGAAAAACAGGGCAAAAATAATTTCCCCCATTACATAGAAGCAATACTAGCAGAATCTAACAAAGCAATAAACTGACAAGTAATAAAGAAAGTGAGTGTGTGTCAGTAATCACTTTAGTGATTCTGAGTGTCAAATCATAAGACAAACACGGCTATTTAGACAACAAGTTGTTGTCAGAGCCAAAAGAAGATTTGTATATATAAGAGTGATTCAGTTTAGTACATTACAAATCTTGCTAGACTATGAAGAGAGAATACTAAGACTATGGGCGCCTAAACTGCTGAATCCGGTCCATGAATCCTTGCGATTGTGTCTCAGGCAGTGGCACACCATACATTCGGTACGTGGTCTTTCTCAGCTTCAAGTATTCCGCGAAGTCAGCTGGGTTATCATCTTGTAAGAATCTTTGATCAGCAGCGTCCTTCACTTCAGCTTCAATAGTCGCAACATGAATTGAGTCATCCATTCTTCTTGGAGGTGGAATGATTCTGGGTCCGGGAATCTGAATCTCTTTCCCTTCTGAAATGGCATTATACAAGTGGATGTAGAGATCCGCTTCAGTAAGCATCATCCATTCAGCATAAGCTTCAGCTCTAGACTTGTTCGGCCAGAATCTCCAGAAATAATAGCGTTTGATGAACTCAATCTTCGAATTTTCCCATCTCTGAGTGAATTGAGCCGGCATCCACTCGTCTGTTCTCGGCCATCTGTGAGATTTCAAATCAGTGGCCTTCTTTCTGAACTTCCTGTAACGATATGGAATGTCAGCTTTAGCAGGAGTTATGTGCCTGGCTTCTTCCTCAGTACGCTTCCTCAGAGCTTCCAGATCGGCTAAGTGGATTCCCGTTTCTCGTAGCCTCGATCCGTCTCGCCTCTTCGCCTCTATATAAGTACCGTCCATCCGGGCGAATATGGCTTCGGTCTCATCATCTAGCTCTTTAGGTTTTACGGGAGGCATCTTCCCGAGTCGGCGGGGGTACTTGATTTTTCTTTCGATGTACCACTGCTTCTCGGTTACTCTCGCTTTTACTGCTCCTTCTCCTTTTCCCCTGTCCTCATCGTCTTCGATCCCGAGCTTCCTTGGAGGTAGCACGGCGAGGCTTTCTTCCTCCTCTCGCTTGGAGCTTTAGATTTTCTTTTCACGAGGCTTAGGCTTAGGCTTGTTTGCGGCTTACGCCTCGGCGATCTCCCTTGCCGGCTTTTCATCGGCGGCAATCCGAGCCTCCTCTTCGGCGAGATGTATCGTTTCGTTTTCTTTGCTTTGGAGGGGTCGGGAGTTTCAGTATCTTTTTGCCTTTGCCCCGAACAGGTGGAGGGAGAGGTGTTTCCTCTTCATCCGAATCTTCGGCAGCCTCCTCGAGCATACTTTGCGACTTCCTTAATGATATCGGTGGGAGTCCGAGTCGCATGAGCAGCTTGGGTTCCCGAGCCACTTGGGCCGGTCTCTGGTGTGCTCGCAGTTGGGACACCCCGGGCCTCACCCATTTCGATCCCGAGTCTTCTTCCGAGTTCTTTGTACCCTTAGATTTTTCGGTTTTGGTGGGGGTCGGCACGGTACTCTTCTTTCCGGTACTCTCCTCTTTTCTTTCCTTCTCTTTTCCTTCCCCCTTTTTGGCATCATCAATTGCGGCCGGGGTTGGGATGAGTACCGACCTTTCCGGACTTTTGTAAGAGGTTGACGGATCATCAAGACGATTATTGATCTTAGTCGAGCCTCATGCGGCTCGTTCCTCTCGGTGGCAAGATCTTCCTTGTCTGCTTGGTGTGAGAGGTCAGCCGCTTCCTTGAACTCTTTCGGCTTGTCGGAGATCTTATCTTCCACGACCAACCGAATGTTGTCTAATCCGATCTCGATGGCCTTGGGCTTGTTCGAGCAAAGGACTCGAGAATGAGTAGACAAAGATGCCTTGAACTCTGCAAGAAGCTTAGCTTGTCCTTCTCCGGAAGATCCTGGAGCCGATCATCAAATTTCGTCTGGCTGTCGAGCCGGGGCTTGAGTGACAATGGCAGAGACATCAGGGGCGGCTGATTGGGACATAGAGGATTTCAGCCCCTGAAGCTCAGTAGCGGTGGCTTCAGCAGTCTTCTTCCACACGTTGTGGACTGCCTTGGCGAGGGCACGGTTCTGAGTGCCTTGGCTTTTAATAGCCCTCGCCACATACTTGGAACATCGACGATGCCTCGAATGCAGACTCCAACAAGAGCTGAGCGGGCTCTGTGGATGCTGAGGTACCAGCCGTCGACTTCGCAGGTCTAAGGATACTGCAAGGACGCTGAGCTTCTTCAGTATGTTTATCCTTGTCCTGGGGATTTCCCTCATCAGGCTTTCCAGGGCCTGAATCACTGGGTGGGTCGTCATGGTTTGACCCATCTGAGGGTGCTGGGCCTGAGGCAAGTTGTCGATCATGTACCATTGCCAGCATTGCAGCCCTCAAATTTTCTATTGAGCTGAGGTCTTCGGGCTCGAATAGCCTATTTATTCCCTCAATCTCGGTTCTTCTTCATGAAGGCTGGCGACAGGAAAAGTGGAGAACTAGGCGTTGTAGACGAGGCCACTCCCGATGTCGCGAAGCAACATGTGGAGTCTTGCGTTTGATTGCAATAAGCATCGGATCGGAGTAGTCGGCAAGCTCCGGAATCGGTTGAAGAATTTCTCGGGATGCTCTGGATAGAATCACCGACGCTTCCATCCCGATTGTTTCTTCTTCGGACGCCGTCTCGATTCCAAGTCGATTGGAGACGTCCGATGTTCGGCGGGTGGCATACTTGCTGAGTGGAGGAACCGTGAGGGGGCCGTCTCAGGCGTTGAATTTCTTCACTGTGAGCTTCGGTAGCCTCCCCTTGTTCCATCTCTATTGGTTCTTCAGGTGGAGACTCCCTTCTCCAGCGATTGAGTCTTCTCGAGAAGACTCGGCTCATCTATTAGCCGCAAAGGCTGAATAGGTTGCTTGAGTAGCCCGTTCGGCGGGAGTTTCGGGAGATACCTCGGATTCGGCGAGGCACGTTCGGATGGCTTTCTTCGGTTTCTTAGCCGATGCCTTAGATATTTTTGCTTGGAGGTGTTCTCTTCTTTGAAGGTGCGGCTGCTTTGAGGCTTAGTCGGTTGAGCTTGGGGACTCGACCCTATCTGCCGAAGGGCGGCAGATCGGTTATGGAAGCGCACCTTTTTCACATTGAAGTACTCTTTATCATCAAAGGTGACTTGATCTGAACCACAGTGGTCTTCAATCATTACTGAGAGCTTCAACCCATACAGTAATTTCCCCTTCGCGCTCAGGATGCGTGTTGACTTGTCAAACTTGGCCGCTTGGATCATGAATTCTCGGATGAAGAAATCTGTCCAGTTGATCTTAGCGCCATCCTATATCGCCATCATTAATTGGATCTTAGGTCGGGAGACTCGATCGAATGAGCCGGCTTGGCTTGTCGGCACCGAGTGACAATGTAAGCCAAGGCTCTGTATTGTGGTAGCATGGCGTTCTTGGGAAAAGCAGCTCTGAAGGTTGTTGGCTTTCCGCAGAATATGGATAGGTACTCGTCTACTGAGTCATCATTGTAGCCTACGGTGCTGATTCCTTCGGATGGCAAGTCAAAGCTTTTCTTCGATGCTTCCTTGATAGATATACGTTTCGAGCGGTTGGGAAGCATTGTTGATGGAGTAAGTTCCGAACCTCCCAATGATGTCTCCGAGAGATGGAGTCCGAATTGAGGTATATTTCAGCCACTGTCGAGGAAGGAAGAACGTTGGCTTCCTCGATAGAAACTTCTCCGGACCGGACTCCCGTAGAGATGCGAAGATCTCATCCATGTAGTCTAGGTCGCACGCATCGAATTCCATGACCGGTTCGCACCGGACACGGCCTTTTGCAAGAATGTCCTCCATGTTATGAGGGGCATCTACGGTTATGTTCGCCATAGTACTGTTACATAAGAATCTTATTGGTATCGGTTTTAGATACAACGGTTTATATATATTGATACCGAAGAAACAGAGAATACGATAATAGCTTCTAATAAGCATACCAATAAAATCGAGATAAGATATGAAGATGAAGTTGTAAGTAAGGATTGCTTTTGCAAATCTCGGATTTTTCGGACTTGAAAGATTTGAAGTATGCTAATGGCGGTTTGAGAAGATATGATCAAATATATATATCAAACGGGAAGATGAACAGTTATTTGATCAAAGGTTGAGTTTAAACTGCTTTATAGAATGGACGGTCAAGATTAGAAGATATATTATAGGTAATGATCGCATATGCCGCCTAAGTCAAAGCCAGTTGTAAAAATAGCCTAAGTAGTAACTGTGAAAAGACATGCATTAAATGCGCGCAGAGTTCAACAAGCTTATGTATGGAATATCGTGCATTAAATGAAATCCGTTAATAATAAAGACAAACCAAGAGATATTAATATCACGCTGAATCTTTGCCATAAATGCAAGATTCTGTAATATAAATTACTACTGAGTAGAGATACGCAAACCTGTCAGCTGAACATAGTAGTCAGTTGATACCTCGTGTAGATGGTTTCTGAATCTCTATGTACTGAATACATTCAGTACTGAAAGTGAACATTCCCCCTTACTGAAATGGTCCTCTCATGGAATCTTCTTACTGACTAGGGTCAGTAGGGTCCAACAGACCTAGCTCTACTGAAAGTTCTCTGAATCTGGATTCAGCTAGAGGCTTGGTCAGTATGTCAGCCCGTTGCTTGTCAGTATGGATCTTTTCCATCCTGATATCCTTCTTTTCGATATGGTCACGAATGAAGTGATGTCTGATGTCCACGTGCTTGCATCTCGTGTGTAGTACAGGATTCTGAATGATTGCAATGGCACTGGTACTATCGCAGAAGATCGGCACTTCATTCTGAATGACGTTATAGTCTCTCAGCTGCTGTCTCAGCCAAAGGATTTGGGCGCAACAACTTCCGGCAGCCATGTATTCAGCTTCAGTAGTCGACGTAGCTACTGAGTGCTGTTTCTTTGAAAACCATAAGATCAGCTTGCCGCCAAGGAACCGACATGTTCCCCGAAGTTGATTTTCGGTCAATTCTACATCTCGCATAGTCGGCATCGAATAGCCAGTTAGTTCAATATTATCATCAGCTGGATACCATAAACCCATGTCAGGTGTTCCTCGGAGATAGCGAAGAATCTTCTTTGCTGAGTCCATATGGCTCTGCTTCGGATTCGCCTGAAATCGAGCACAGACACCTACAGCATAAGTTATGTCAGGACGAGTAGCTGTTAAATATAATAATGAACCAATTATAGCACGATATTCGGTTTGGTCTACTGATACTCCCTCTTTATCAAGATCTATCTTCATATTAGTATTCATCGGGATCTTGATAGATTTGCCGGATGTGCAGCCGAATCTTTTGATGAGGTCTCGAGTGTATTTGCCTTGGTTGATGAACGTTCCCTTTTCAGATTGCTTGACTTGAAAACCAAGGAAGTAGTTCATTTCTCCCATCATTGACATCTCGAACTTATCCTTCATCATCTTTTCAAATTGTTGACACATGATGACATTCTTTGATCCGAATATGATGTCATCCACGTAGATCTGCACAAGTAATAAGTCTTCTTCCAGTCGAATGCTGAATAGAGTGCGGTCTCTTGTGCCTTTTCCGAAAACCTTTACGAAGAAGAAACTCGGACGAGGTATCGTACCAAGCCCCGGGTGCTTGTTTTAACCCATACAGAGCCTTTACGAGTCTATATACTTGATGTCCCTCGCTTGAAAGCCGGGCGGTTGTTCCACATAGACTTCTTCTTTCAAAGCACGCCATTCAGGGAACGCAGACTTCACATCCATTTGATAAACTCCGAATCTTTGATGTGTTGCGTAGGCTAGTAATAGTCTAATTGCCTCCAATCTTGCAACTGGAGCGAAAGTTTCATCGAAATCTATTCCTTCAGCTTGACAGTAGCCTTTAGCCACGAGCCTTGCTTTGTTCCTACTATAACGTTGTTTTCATCTCGCTTGTTTTTGAAGACCCATTTGGTTCCAATGACATGTTGATGTCGGGGTCTGTCTACAAGCTCCCACACTTCGTTTCTCGTAAACTGATTCAGCTCCTCCTCGCATAGCTATGATCCGGTCGGCATCCTTTAATGCATCCTCAATGGTCCCGAGGCTCTTCGATAGACAAGAAGCGGGAAAAATAATGCGCTTTCTCCTTGACGAATCTGGATCTTGTCTTGACATTAGCCGAGGGATCTCCAATGATTAGATCAGCAGTGTGAGCATCGAGCCACGATCTACGAAGTTTCAGCTCTTCATCTGAAATTTGTTCAACACAGATAGTAGGAGAGTTATGCATTTCAGTTGTACTATTCTGAGATTGAAGAATTTCGGTGATAAGAGTATGGTCTCTTGAGTCACCGTGTTCGGGGGCATTCAGCTCAAGAACATTACTAGATGTTCCCCCCCCGAGTTGTTATTCTCGGTAGTAGTCTCGGTTACCTCTTGGGTTTCTTCATCGACTCGAGTTACCCGGGATTGATTCCGTTGGGGAGAATCAATCTGCTCGCTACTTGCTCTGCTGGTTGAGATTCGAGTAGATTTGTCTTCGGTTTCTTCGTCCGAATCATCATCCCAACATAGCCTGGATCTTTTCGGGTTTGTCCTTTAAGCTTAGATCCCGTAGCGTCTACCGATTTCCTCGAGATTCGAAATTTGAGTTATTGCTCCTGTCTTCGTTAGCAAACTCGTTAAAAACAACATGAGGGCTTTCCTCCACGCAAAGAGTCCGATAGTTGAATACTCGAAAGCTTTGCTTTGACCCGAGAGTATCCTAAGAATACTCCCCGATCCGAATTGCTATCAAAAGTCTTGGTCGATCTTTCTCATTATTGTGGATAAAGCATGAACAACCAAAGATATGGAAATAAGATAGAGAAGGCTTCCTGCCGTTCCAAAGTTCATATGGTGTCCTCTTATGCCTTTGTCGGTAGAGATCTATTACCGAGTGTAACACGTAGTATCCGTTGCTTCGCCCGAGAATTTGGATGGGAGTCCCGAATCTGCGAGTAGAGTTCTAGCCGCTTCTTTGAGAGTTCTCGTTCTTTCGTTCGGCAACTCCATTTCTGCCGAGGTGTGCGGGCGGCCGATGTCTCATGCTCTATTCCTTCGCTTCGCGAACTCCTCTACCATGGAATTAAGGAACTCAATTCCTGCTGCCGAACGTATTTTTCTCGATCTTGGTGTTCTTCTCGACACCGAGCCTTTTCGTAAGCGTTGGTAACTCTGTTTTGACGTCGACTTGTTGGCAATGAATATGACCCATGTGTAGCGCGAGTAGTCATCTATGACCACTAATGCATATTTCCCGCTCCTCGATCGTCACTGGGGAGACTGGACCGAACAAATCCATATGTAGCAGTGAAGGATTCCATCGGTGGAAGGAGATGGAACTGTTGGATTTTGATTCTTTGTTTGCTTTCCCTTCGAGACATGCTTCACACCGAGTGTCTTTGCTTTGAATATTTCATTCGGCGGTCCCCTTGCTAGAGTGTCTCTTGCTAGTTTGTTGAGCGTCTTGAAGTTGAGATGGCTCGAGTCTTCTATGCCATAGCCACCCCGTTCGATTATCGTTCTTCGCCAACGAGACAAGCTTCGGGGTTCCGCCGAGTTCCGATCGGCAACATATATGTTCTTTCTGCGCGAACCCGATAACTACGCTTTTCCCTGTAGATTTATCAATAACATCACGAAACCGGCGTCAAATACCACTCTATTTGAGTTATCACAAAATTGACTAACGAGAGAGAAGGTTATGTTTGAAGTCCTTCAACATATGATACTCTTGGAACTTTGGCGGTTCCAATGCTTTGAGTGTTCCATATCCTCTAGTATAGCCTTTTGCATTGTCTCCGAACTCAATTCCGGGTCCTTCTTCGGTGATATAATTCTTCGATGAACTCCTTTGGTATGTCATATGTCTTGAGCATCCGCTGTCCACATACCATGGGTCTCTGCGCACCTGCAAAAAGGAATTATATTCAGGTACCCTTTATTTTTGATTCTGGGTCCTTAGGTGTTAGTTTTAATAACCCAAATTTGTCTAACAACCCTGGTGGTTTCAGACATCTTCTTTCCACTAGAGTCAACATATCTGACCACTGGACTGGTCATAGGTGACTTCTGAGGCTTCTGAGGTTTAGGAGTCCTAATCTTCTGAGCTGGTGGACTGCTGACGTTTGCCTTCTGTGCGGCTTTCTGTTTCTTCTGACTTTTGGAACCTCTTCTGACTATAGGATCATAATAATATGACCCATACTGAGCTGGATGTGTCAGCTTTGGAGGTCCATACTGATCGGCCAATTTTGATTTGCTGGTTCCCCCTTGACTGAACTGGGGTACTTTGGCTTTGATCTTTTTGTCAGAATGCTGCTGAGTAGGATGAAGTGCTTTCATCTTTTGTTTGTTCTTTGCGAGGGGGTTCAGTATATCGGCATTGATGGTCTTTCCTCAAACAAACCTATCAGGCAAGCCGTCCTTCCGAGTGTCTTGGGGCGGACGAGGAAGCTCCCCGGCCGAATCCAAGTCCTTCCTTGCGGTGCTTTGGCTTGTTGCTTGCTAGCATAGCCTCCAATTTCTTTTCGCGCCCATGTACCTCTCGGTCATCGGGTTCCTCCGGACATCATCACTTTTCTTCGATGCATCATGTTCGGTCCGAAGTCCCGACGGTTTTGCTTGACAGACTCGATTCGATATCTTTACGAGACAAGTCATTGGTCAAAACTGAAATCCGATCTTCTTGATGCTGAGACTTGGCCATCAGAGAGTTTATCTCCTCCCTGAGTCTCACCACAAGTCCTTCGGCCTCAGTAGTAACCTGACTCTCCTGAGAAAGTCTCTGATTCTCCACTTTCAGGGTATCCAACTCCTGAAGAGTCTTGCTGGAGCTGCGACTCATTTGAATTTGTTCATCTAGTAGATCTTCATATGCGGTTGTGATGTCCAAATTCCCATCTGCACCTGAAACAGTGTCGTGTGTGCAGTGTGAAGAGGAGTTGACTGGTTCATGAGAATTTACCTCATCCTCTTCGCCTGCCATCATGCACATTTCAGTCGATTCATCTGCTTCATGCTCTAAGGCCATGAAGGCTGCTTCATCGTCAGATGAATCCATAAAGGAGTCGACCTCTTCTGAGTCGTCTGAGATTTCGCCAGCTATGTAGGATTGTCTTTTCTGGGCGAATTTCTCTCTCCTTGCCTTACGTGCTGCGCGTTCAGCACTACTGAGCTCAGGACAATCATATTGATAATGTCCCGGCTTTTTGCAGTTGTAGCATGTGATGACTTTTTCTTCTTTGGTTGCACTATCTCTTGAGGGTGCTGAGTCATCTTTCTTTCTGCATTCAGAAGATTGTGAGTCAGGAGAGCGTTTTGGTGTATATTCTGACTTACCTTTTGTGTCTCGGTACGCTTTAGTCAGCCTTCTACGCCTCTCTTTCTCCTTCTGATACTTTATAGCGAGCAGTGGCATACTTCGAGCGAGACTTCCTTCTTGTAGATCATTGAGTGAAGGCTCAGTCTTACTCGTCGTCTTGCTCGTCACGGGAGATGCTGTGCCTGGCTGTTGCTTTGAAAGCATGGTCGATCTTTGTGTAGCCTTAGCTCTCAGCTTTCTTTGAGGTCTGTCGAACTCAAACTCCTCTGCACTTGTAATTACGAAAAGATATGGTCGGGAGAGACAACATCTAAATCGAATGTCGCAATAGAGTGGCAAAAGGTGTCCAAGGTTCCATCCGGCAGGTGCCCTCGGTATCTTTAGATTCATTTCTCGGTTCTTGAATGTCTTTCCCGGCCCGTTGATTGAGTTCATCGATTGGTAAATCCGACGTTCAGCTCTTCGATTTTGTCACCAGGCATGAGAGACAAGCTTTCCAGCTTTTGGAGTTCTAGCGCTAGTTTATTCGCTTTAATCTTCTGAGTCCCTCGACTCAGTAGCGCTAGAGCATCCCAGAGTTCTTTAGCGGTTTTGCATTCCCCGAACCCCCGCCAAGATAAGAATCGCTAAGAGTGGTTAGTATGGCATTCCTGTCGACTCGGTCTAGATTGTGAAGCTTCTTCTCTTCAGGAGTGAAGAGACTTCTGTCTTTAGGGATCTTCTTCCCAGTCACCATTCCTCCTCCTTCAGCTTGAGTTACAACACTATCGATCATGGGAACGATAGGTCCATCTTCAAGCACTTCATCATTATGTCATGGAGGGATGTCAGATGTGCTTCCATTCTGACTCGCCACACTCCATAATTCTCCACCGAGAACATGGGTACCATTCTTATACCTGACATATCAGCCATGAAGAATAATGATATGAATGTAGAGTGATATGCAGTGAAAAACGTTTTCCTCCGGATCCGTTCGAATAGACCAGTCTCAAAGTGACAAGAGTCTTAAGGAACTCCCGCTCTGATACCAATTGTTGGTCCCGAGAGTGAGTTCAGGTGTAGAGGGGGGGGGGTGAATACACCTGAATCCAAATTTCTCAACTTCGAACACGAACAGTCCTATTCAGGAAGATGCCGTACTGAAAATGATTCAGCAGACCAGACAACTGTTCTGAATCGAGTTAAAGGCTAAAAGGCTGACTCGGCTGAGATCTGCTAACTGACTAGGTCAGAATTCAGTATCGATCAGCAAGAGTTCAGTGCGAGGAATAGTGTAGGCCCAAATCAGTTTTTATGAGAAAACGTCTTAAGTCTCTGTTCAGTAGATAAGAAGTTCAGTATACTGAGACAGTTAATTGATTTTAAAAAAGATGTTCAGTATGCACAGTAAAATCAATGTAACAGTAAAAGAACGTAAGTAAACGACACATAGATTTTTAAAGTGGTTCGGATATCAACAATCCTACGTCCACTGTCCCGATAGATCAGGAGGCTATTTATTATACTGAGTTAGTCTCAGTCAGCTTGTGTACAGGACAAAGCCGTGGCTTGGGGATTATACTGAGCAAGTCCCAGTTTACAATACTATCAAACTTAAAGTATTTGACAAACTTCTCCAACAGTGAAGGAGTCCTTATACAATAAGGATTGGGTTCAAAGGTGAACTCCTTCGTCTAAGCTATGGATATATCGGTTGTGCTTAGGGTTAGAGGGATAGGGAATGAGAATGTAGCTTCTAGATCGACGAACAGCTGAAATAAGCTTTAGGTTCGTGTACCGTCGATTTGGATACTAGATGCTCTTCTAACAGTTTAGCTTGGTTCCCTATGAGCTGAGAAGGTAGTCTCTCGCCGGAGATAGATCTTCAAGTTCTTGCGGAAGACTTAGGGTTTTCTGGTTCTAGCTCGTTTTAGTGCTTGTGTATGTTTTCGTCGTTTAAGCTTATGCACTCTTCTTTTTTTTTTTCAAATCTTGAATGATCCCTCTATTTATAGAGAAGAGATTGAGAAAGATCCCTTGGAGATGATCTTCTTCTCTCTCTCTCTTTTTGGTAGCAAACGGCTCTTTTGGCGTAGGTAACAGTGCCTTTTCCTCCTTTTTCGGAAAGTGTTGACTTGCAGCTTTAGTAGGTAGGATGACACGTGTATGTTTGTCATTTGTCGAGGCGAATAGAGCTGTTGAGACAGCACAGACTTCGAGACAAGCTGAAGCTGACTTCTCTCTTCCTCGTATATGACAATGCTGATTGTCTTTCAAAAGATTCTGACAGTCTTGATGACTATCTGCCGATGCTGAGTCTGACCTTGTATTCAGTAGATAGACAATGAGATAAGTCTATCGAAGATCAGCTCGAGTCCAATGAACTACTCCTCGCTCGAGTTCGGTTCGATCGACTCTCTCGATATCTTGCTCTCGCTGAGTCCAAGATCACCGAGTCTTCTACACCGGTGCTGAGGCAAATAAGCTACTGAGCGCCTTGACCAGAGCAGAGTGTCTACTGAGTCTGAAACCTCAGAGACAAACAACATATACAATGGGATGGTTCACCAATCAGATAGGGTTTTGGGATCTTCAAATCTTCTCAACAGTTCAGAGTACATAGGCTCACGAGCTTGGTTCAAGATAGAAGATAGAATCATTTCCCACCGAGTGAAACAAAGGCTTCGAGGATAGAATCATCACCCAACAATTTCCCCCTATTTGATATTTGATGATGCCAAAACCTATCATCTATGCTAACACTAAACAGACAGAAACAAATCTCCTTACAATTTTACAAGTAAGATCAGAGGAGATGTTCCATCAGTTCTAGACTATCGAAAACAGGGCAAAAATAATTTCCCCCATTACATAGAAGCAATACTAGCGAGAATCTAACAAAGCAATAAACCGACAAGTAATAAAGAAAGTGAGTGTGTGTCAGTAATCACTTTAGTGATTCTGAGTGTCAAATCATAAGACAAACACGGCTATTTAGACAACAAGTTGTTGTCAGAGCCAAAAGAAGATTTGTATATATAAGAGTGATTCAGTTTAGTACATTACAAATCTTGCTAGACTATGAAGAGAGAATACTAAGACTATGGGCGCCTAAACTGCGCCGAATCCGGTCCATGAATCCTTGCGATTGTGTCTCGTGCAGAGGCACACCATACATTTGGTACGTGGTCTTTCTCGGCTTCAAGTATTCCGCGAAGTCACTGGGTTATCATCTTGTAAGAATCTTTGATCAGCAGCGTCCTTCACTTCAGCTTCAATAGTCGCAACATGAATTGAGTCATCCATTCTTCTTGGAGGTGGAATGATTCTGGGTCCGAGAATCTGAATCTCTTTCCCTTCTGAAATGGCATTATACAAGTGGATGTAGAGATCCGCTTCGGAAGCATCATCCATTCAAGCATAAGCTTCAGCTCTAGACTTGTTCGGCCGTAATCTCCGTAAATAATAGCGTTTGATGAACTCAATCTTCGAATTTTCCCATCTCTGAGTGAATTGAGCCGGCATCCACTCGTCTGTTCTCGGCCATCTATGAGATTTCAGATCAGTGGCCTTCTTTCTGAACTTCCTGTAACGATATGGAATGTCAGCTTTAGCAGGAGTTCTGTGCCTGGCTTCTTCCTCAGTACGCTTCCTCGAGCTTCCGGATCGGCTAAGTGGATTCCGTTTCTCGTAGCCTTGATCCGTCTCGCCTCTTCGCCTTTATATAAGTACTGTCCATCCGGGCGAATATGGCTTCGGCCTCATCATCTAGCTCTTTAGGTTTCGGGAGGCATCTTCCGAGTCGGCCAGGGGTACTTGATTTTTCTTTCGATGTACCCCGCTTCGCACTCTCTTCCTCGCTCCTTCTCCTTTTCCCCTGTCCTCATCGTCTTCGATCCCGAGCTTCCTTGGAGGTAACCTTGGCAGGCTTTCTTCCTCCTCTCGCTTGGAGTTTTAGATTTTCTTTTCACAAAGCTTAGGCTTAGGCTTGTTTGCGGCTTACGCCTTCAGCAATCTCCCTTGCCGCTTTTCATCGGCGGCAATCCGAGCCTCCTCTTCACCGAGATGTATCGTTTCATTTTCTTTGCTTTGGAGGGGTCGGGAGTTTCAAGTATCTTTTTGCCTTTGCCCCGAACAGGTGGAGGGAGAGGTGTTTCCTCTTCATCCGAATCTTCGCCAGCCTCCTCGAGATACTCGCGACTTCCTTAATGATATCGGTGGGAGTCCGAGTCGCATGAGCAGCTTGGGTTCCTGAGCCACTTGGGCAGGTCTCAGCTGTGCTCGCAGCTGGGACACCCTGGGCCTCACCCATTTCAGTCTGAGTCTTCTTCTGAGTTGCTGTACCCTTAGATTTTTCAGTTTTGGTGGGGGTCAGCTTCTCAGTACTCTTCTTTCCGGTACTCTCCTCTTTTCTTTCCTTCTCTTTTCCATATAAGCATAAAAATATTGAATTGTATGCATAATTTTTTTTTTTTTTTTGCATTGGTACATATTATTTTGGATTGATGTGCATAATTAATATTGTTGGTGTGCATAACTAGGTCGAAAGGTTAGCATAAAAACATTGAGTCATATGCGTATAATGTTTTGATTAGGGAAAGTTTGATGTGGTATTGGTATGCATAAAATATGATACTTATATGCATAAAATATATAAAGTGGGTGCATGAAATTGATATTCACTACTGTATTACTTTTTTACAAAATTTGATTATAGTGTGTGCATGAATATCTGAGTATATAAGCATAAACAGATTGAATAAAATGCACTAGTAATCACAAAATTTTGTACAAACGCAGGAACTTCGTGATCAAAAGGAAAGAGGAAGAGAACAACATCCTCGGACGAGAATGTTCCTATAATAAAGTTGGTGAATAAAGGGAAGGAGAAAGTGAAAAATAAGAAAGGGAAGGAGAAAGGGAAAAACAAGAAAGTGGAGGAGAAAGGGAAGGGGTTGGCCAACGCAAAGTAACAAGACCGCTGATGTTACCGAGTTATACCAAAAAGGCAAACGAAAGAAGGCTAAACATGATGAGCAAGGTCAGCAAACTAACGAAGAAATAATGGCAAAGAGGGATGATGAGGTGAATCAATTGACAAGCCGTTGTTGTCCTCATTCACTAATGGAAGCCATCAGCAAAATGAACGAAGCACAATTAGTAATGGTAAGATCTATGGGTTTTGGTGGAATTTTGGGGTTAGATGTAAGTAGGTTACCCAATAAAATGTGTTATTGGGTAGTTGACAATTACGACCCAAAAAGATTCCAACTTGTGATATCGGAGGGTAGGAGAATAGATGTGAATGAGTTGGATGTTCGTCGTGCTTTTGGATTTCCTAGGGGGCATTTAGTGATAAGGAGGAAAAAATTCAACGATCGAAGTGATGTAGTGGACGAATGGATAGCTCAATTCACAACTAACAGACTTGTTGATAATTGTCATAAGTGTTGGGTTATGAGTCAGTAGATGGTAGTCAGCTGTTTGTGGTTAAAATAATATTGGGGAAATCATATTAGTACTATGGAATTGAAGATCCCAAAACCCAGCTGATATCAGTAGTGTAGTGTCTCGATAGGATTAGATGATGTATAGGTTAGACTTTTTGTGATAGTTTATCTTTTTGTCTAAGTCCTGTACGGGGTAAACTATTGGACTGTTCTTCTGACGAAGTTACTTTCCAGAACCCACGTCATCAGTGTAATCGCTTGCATTCTTCTGTCTTCAGCTGAATCCGTCCCTCGCAGAAGATTCGTCATCGCCCGGTAGACATCGCGTAAGAACTTAATGCAAAGCTCAAGTACCTTCGAAGTCATCACCGACCTACCAAAGCCTTATCGGCTTGTCGGATGACTCGGTCGAAGAAGACAGAGATGTCCTAAGTCTACTGTGTCCGACAGAAAACGACCCAGTCGCTCAAGTCATTTCGAAGTTCAGCAGAAGATCATACGAGGTTGAAGAATAGTCAACTCTGAACACTGACACATTCTCACCTACCACAAACCTCGACCAATGAGAAGCCGACAACGCTTTACCTCGCTTCCGACCAACTAAAGCCGCTCTCATGTACGAGTGATCAATCGCCCTCGTCGCAACAATTCGAAAAATATGGCCGTTTTCTTTGGAAGCTTGTGACACGTGGCATCGTCTTCTCCAGCGGACATATGCCTGCTCACAACTATAAATAGAGAAGAAAATCGAGCTCCACGCATGGGATTAAAAAGGGAAAATGCTCAAGCATTCAAACACTCTAGCAAACTTGAAAGATCATCCAGCGAAGAACTTGCCTTCATAGAATATTTCTAGTTCTTCTCTCTAGAGTTATTTAGATCCCTTTCTTCTCTAGCTAAGCTCATTGCCATATTCATAGCTTAGAAATTTGAAGGAGTTCACTTTCTGTGAATTGTTCTTATTGTAAGAATTCCTTCTTAGTTGGAGATCATCCCCTCCCTTTCGAACTTAGGTTTGAATTGTAAAGTCGCTAAGGACTATAACTTAGAGGGGTCTGTCCAGTGCACAGATTCCTTGCTGAGGCTTGCTCAGATAAATCAACAAGTTCTCCTGCCTTGTCAGGACTGTGGACGTAGGATCTTGTTTATCCGAACCACGTTAAATTGCTTGTGTCATTTACTGTTTTATTACATTGCATAATAACTGGTTTAAAAATCATATCTTTGCATAAAACGTATTTTAAAAATGCACCAGCCAAAAGACTTTAACTTGCGAAAACACGTTTTCAAACTGAGACGAATCTCTGGGCCCTACACATTTATCCGCACAACGTCTCCGACTGAGTTTCAAGTACTAACAAAAGTCAGTAGGAGAGCTTAGTAGTTGGCACACTCTGACCCGTGATCGAAGGTTACTATCTGGCACTGTTCATCAGTTGCAACCTACAGCTTAGCTGTCCTTCACGTTCTGAGAAAAGAAATTGTGATCAGGTGTATTCACCCCCCCCGCTACACCTGACTATCGTCTCCAGACCAACAATTGGTATCAGAGCATCGGTGTTCTTCTGATCGCGCCAGTACTCATCGGTCTTCTCGAACAGATCCTGAAAACGTTTTCACTGCACAAGCATCTCTTCTTTCATCCTTATACTCGTTCACAACATGTCTGATATACCAGATATTCGGATGGTACCTATGTTCTCAATAAAGAACTATACGATATGGCGTGTGAGAATGGAGGCACACCTTACATCGCTGCATGACAGCATGAAGGACGTCCTTGAAACAGGACCCATCGTTCCCATGATCGACAGCGTACAATTTGCCGCTGTGGGAGGTGTAGGAGCACAAACCGGTGCTAAGATCCCCAAAGAAAAATCTGCCTTCACACCGGAAGAGAAAAAAATGCACAACCTCGACCGAGTTGCGCGAAATGCAATACTGACAACGCTCAGTGACTCTCACCTCGGGAGGGTGCAGGATTGCAAAACGACAAAAGAACTCTGGGATGCCCTGGCTGTACTGAGCCAAGGAACCCCGCAGATTAAGGAAAATAAGCTCGAGTTAGAGCTACAGAAGTTCGATGCCTTTGCTATGGAGCCCAGTGAGAACATTGACGAGCTAAGCGTCAGATTTACAAATCAAGTCAATGTTATCAACGGGCTGGGGAAGATGTTCACCAACAAAGAGATGAACACCAAGATCTTAAGAGCTCTACCTCGACATAAGTGGCTTCCATTTGCTACTTATTTACGACGCTCTGATCTTAATGCTCTAACTCCTGATGTTATCTTTTCAGAATTAAAAACAGAGGAATTTGAGCACAACTTACCCCAAAGATGTTCCAGTGCTCCAGCTGACACTCAAATTGACCATGCTTTCAAAGCAACAGTCAGCAAAACTGGAGCCAAACCTATTTCCTCCAGCAAGGCAGTGGCCACGATACAAGCAAAGTCCTCTGAGACTTCAGGCACTGACCAACTCGCACTAATGGCTTGAGATCGGAGAGATGGTTCCTGAAGAAACGACTGAATACTATCTAATGGCCGGAGAAGAGGCTGAGGTAAATTCTAAACTTAACATAACCTCTTCTTCACATAGCACACACGACACATGCTCGGTCACAGATGAGCCTCTAGATGTGGTACAAGCCTACGATGATCTACTAGAGGAGCAGATTCAGCTGAGCAGAGAGTTCAGTAGAACTATTCAGGAACTGGAACAGGTAAAGGCTGAGAATCAGAGACTTTCTTCTGATTGTCAGGTCTCTACTGACTCAGAGAATCTGGTTGTGAGACTCAAGGAGGAGATCGAATCTCTTATGACTAAGTCTCAGCTTCAAGAGACTCAGATTTCAGTTCTTATCAAGGACAATTCTGAGAAAGAGACTGAAATAGCCCGACTCAATCAGAAGCTCACAGACGTGGAAAAAGATTATGACTCACTTAGAAGAAGTGACGAGGTCTGGCGAGGACTGATGACTGAACAGTACCTGGGAGCTAAGGAGAAGCTGGAAAGTATGCTTAAAGCACAAAGGCCAACAGTCATGAAAGAAGGACTTGGCTATACTCACGAGGCTCCCACTTCAAAAAGCTCAGAAATGCTGGCTGATAGGTTCGTCAGAGGAAAGGTGCAAGCTGCTGACACCGCACCTCAGACGAAGAATAAACAAAAAATAGTTGCACCTCGCCCGAGCAAAGAAGAAGCAACGACCAAAGGTTCCAGCCCCGTGACACCATGATCAAACTCGGGGGGGAATCAAGAAGGTCGTGTGGGCGTAATACGATAATGAGCCACTGTATGAGCACCCGGCTCAGTATGGCTCGTACTACTATGAGCCCAGGGTCAGGAGAAGCACAAAGACTCAGAAGAAGAAAGCTCCTGAACCCAAAATCATCAGGAAGTCAGTATCTCCAGGTCCTGTGGAGAAGAAAACTGACAAGGTTCAGAAGAAGAAGTCTCAGACTTCTAAGGTCCCTAGGTAGATCTGGGTTCCGAAATCACCCACTAACATGTAAGGACCCAACTGAACCAAAGGGTACCTAAAAATGCTTCTGTTTTGCAGGTGCATAAGGACCCTTGGATAGTGGACATCGGCTTCTCAAGACACAGGACATACCAGAAGAGCCTGCTGACCAACTACGTATAAGAAGATGGTCCTAGAATTGAGTTTGGTGACAACTCAAGAGGCTACACAAGGGGATATGGAATGCTGAACATTGGGACTGCTTCAGTTCCAAGAGTAACATATGTTGAATTCTGTCAGTCAATTCTGTGACAATCTTAACAGAGTTATCTTTGACGCTGGTTTCTGTGATATTGTTGATAAATCTACAGGGAAAATAGTGTTATCAGGCTCGCGGAGAAAGAATATCTACGTTGCAAACTGGAAAACCGCAGAACCTGAGGCTTGCTTGCTCGCACAAACTAAATCTAGTGACAAGGCAGGATGACTGTGGCACAAGAGACTCAGCCACCTGAACTTCAAGACTATGAACAAGCTCGCCAAAAACTCTAAAGTCAAAGGACTGCCACCGAATCATTTATCAAAGACAGAAATTGTGAAGCATGCTTGAAGGGAAAACAGACAAAGAGTAGCAATCCACCTATTCCTTCACCTTCCACTGATGGAATCCTTCAGCTGTTGCACATGGACTTATTCGGGCCAGTCTCTCCAGTGACTATAAGAGGCAAGAAGTATGCCCTCGTCGTTATTGACGACTACTCGAGATATACATGGGTCATCTTCATCGCCAACAAATCTGATGTCATGACTGAGTTGCCTAAACTGCTGAAAAAGCTCAGTGTGGAAAAGGACATCAAGATACGAGAATTCGCTCAGACAGAGGAACATAATTTCTGAACTCAGTAGTTAAAGAGTACTGCGAAAAGGAGGGAATTAAGCACGAGACATCAGCTGCTCGCACCCCTCAGCAGAACGGACTTGCTGAACGCAAAAATAGAACACTCAAAGAAGCAGCAAGAATGCTCCTAGCAGACTCTGGACTACCCTCAAAGTTCTGGGCAGATGCTACTGACACCGCCTGCTACACTCAGAATCGCTCACTACTTACACAGCAACACATGAAGACACCATACGAACTATGGAAAGGGAGAATTCCTTCTATTTCTCATTTTCATATCTTTGGCTGTCCTTGCTTTATCCACAATAATGGGAAAGATCAGTTGAAGGTCTTTGATAGCAAATCTGATCAAGGAGTATTCTTAGGATACTCTCGAGTCAGTAAAGCCTTCAGAGTCTTTAACTATCGGACCCTTTGCGTGGAGGAAAGCCCTCATGTTATTTTTGATGAGTTTGTTACTGAGAACAGGAAAACTACAAAGTCAAATACTGAAGATGTCAGCAGCAAGCTACAGGATCTCAGACTGACTGATAAAGCTGAAAATATCCAGCATTGTTGGGATGATGAGTCAGACGATGAAGAAATTCAGACTCAACCAACATGCATTGTAGCTGACCTGGTTGATTCTATTGAACAGAATCAACAACAGGTAACAACGGTCGATGAGGAAGCCCCAGTGGTAACTGAGACCTCTACTGAGAATATAAACTCAGGGGGAACACAAATTGTTCCTGAGCTAAATGCCCATGAACCTGGAAACTCAGTAGATCCTAACCTTCTTACTGGACTACTGCAATCACAAAACAGTACTACTGAAATGCCTAATACACCTACTGACTGTGCAGAAGTAGTATCAGAAGAAGAAACCAGACTCAGACGTTCATGGCTTGACGCTCATTCTTCAGATCTCATTATAGGAGATCCGTCAGCAACGATAAGAACAAGATCTAGATTAAGTCAAGGAGAAAGCTCACTCTATTCTTGTTTCTTGTCTACAGAAGAACCTCAGTCAATAGAGGACGCACTCAATGATGCTGACTGGATCATGCAAGAAGAGCTGAACCAGTTCGTCAGAAACGAAGTTTGGGAGCTTGTTGACAGACCTAGACATCAGCACATTATTGGCACTAAGTGGGTCTTCAAAAACAAGCGTGATGAAAACAACGTCATCGTCAGAAATAAAGCTCGACTAGTTGCCAAGGGTTACTGTCAAGCAGAGGGAATCGACTTTGATGAAACATTCGCTCCAGTCGCAAGATTGGAAACCATTCGTCTTTTCCTAGCTTACGCAACGCATCAAGGATTCAAAGTATATCAGATGGATGTAAAGTCAGCTTTTCTGAACGGCGTACTGAAGGAAGAAGTCTACGTGGAACAACCGCCCGGCTTTCAGCAGGGACATCAGGTGTACAGACTTCGGAAAGCACTGTATGCGTTAAAACAAGCACCCAGGGCTTGGTACGATACCCTATCGGACTTTCTACTTCAGAAAGGTTTTCAGAAGGGGACGGTAGATCGCACCCTATTCAACATAAAGTCAGGAGATGATATCCTACTAGTGCAAATCTATGTGGACGACATCATTTTCGGTTGCAGAAACGTGACTATATGTCAACAATTCGAGAAAATGATGAAGGAAAAATTCGAGATGTCTATGATGGGAGAGATGAACTATTTCCTTGGATTTAAAGTGAAGCAATCACCTGAAGGAATTTTCATCAATCAAGCCAAGTACACTCGAGATCTTCTGAAAAGATTTGGCTGCGATTCAAGCAAACCAGTCAAGATCCCCATGAACACAAATTTCAAAATCAATCTAGACAAAGAGGGAGCTTCTGTTAACTCTATTGATTATAGAGCTATTATTGGTTCTTTATTATACTTAACAGCTAGCCGACCTGATATAACTTATGCTATAGGTGTATGTGCAAGATTTCAAGCGGATCCCAAGCGAAGTCATCTAGACTCAGCAAAGAAGATTCTGCGATATCTAAGAGGAACACCTGACGCAGGGTTATGGTATCCTGCTGATGATAACCTAATACTGACAGGTTATTCTGATGCTGATTATGCAGGATGCAGGATAGATCGAAAGTCAATTTCTGGAACATGTCAGTTCCTAGGCAGCAAGCTAATATCTTGGTTTTCAAAGAAGCAGCATTCAGTAGCAACGTCCACTACTGAAGTTGAGTACATGGCTGTTGGAAGTTGTTGTGCCCAGATCCTTTGGCTTCGACAACAACTGAGAGACTATGGTATAATTCAGGATGAAGTGCCCATCTATTGTGACTCCACCAGTGCTATTGCAATTACTCAGAATCTAGTTCTCCATACGAGATGCAAGCACGTGGATATTCGACACCACTTCATCAGAGACCATGTCGAGAAGAAGGATATCAGAATGGAGAAAATCCATACTGACAAGCAAAGGGCAGACATACTGACCAAACCACTAGCTGAGAACAGATTCAGAGAATTATCAGTTGAGCTAGGTCTACTGGATCCTACTGAATCGTGTCAGTAGAACACAACAATTGGTTGGTATCAATTGGTATCAGTAGAAACCAACCACTGATATACCAACAATTGGTATCAAGTGTAAGGAACTAGTACGACAGGTCAGAAGACTCAGTATATTGATTCAGTCGGGAGAATCAAACTGTACACAGTAAGGGGGAACGTGGTCATCAGCACGTCAACCATCCTCCTTAGTCTTAACGGTAACCAGCTGATCGTAAAAGTTCAGCTGAAGAGGTTTGCGTAGTATTATTTACTTAAATTTTTTCAGAAGCATGCTCGCATTTATTATCTCAGTCGCTTGCACTCAGTAGTTAATGAGCATTTATTTCCCGCCATTAATTTTTAAGGATAGGTCAGTAGGAAACCGTTCTTATTTAAAATGACTTAATCTTTAATGCTGCCTGCAGCACATTTAATGCATGTCTTTTCACTTACTTTAACTGCGCATTATCCTACGTGGGTCTATGGTAGAGGCGGCTTAGGCAATCATTCTTTTTATAACATCACATCTCAACCGTCCATAAAAATGAGAGATTAAATCCCAACCTTTCGATCTAAACGGTTTTTCACGCATGATCTTACAAAATCTTTCATCTTCTACCTTCTCCTCACTTATCGCCATTTCCGAAATTTTAGAGCTTTCTCTCCGCGATTCAGTTTTCTTCCAAAATCTTAAGACTGCTTTGCATTTTTAGTATCTCCAAGCTCTAAATCACTCGGTAATGTATTAAATCTTGCTTAAAACTCATACTAACTTACTCTATTTTCAAGTGCTAACGAGTTATTTTGCAGATTCTCATGGCGACAGTACAGACACCCACCAACATTGACGAGATCATCAAAACTCGCATCCAGTTCGAACCCACTATGGCGCTTCGTTAAGTTGATCTTCCATATGTGGAGCCCGTATTCACAGCTATTGAAAGTTCTGGACTAGAACTGCTCGTCTCCAAGCAACCTCGGGCGTTTTTGCCCAGACAAGTGGCGGAGGTATATTTCAACTAGAGAACCCTAGCTTCTGGGTTGGAGGAATCTTCCTTTTCGTTCATGAAGGAGGTTGTACCAAATTCTTGGGATGCAAGTCAGCACGTCATCAACATCCGTGATGCATTAGAGTTAGCATTTGATCTTCCAGCCAGTGGAATCTCTCCTATTGGATATAAGGAGAAGGAGATCAACGCTTATGTTCAGAAGTTCTGCGGCAGGAGCGACATAGTCTTCAAGACAGATCTGCCAAAGAATCAGCTACTGCCACAATACCGGGGCCTCGCTTATATTGTCTCACACATACTCACAAGCTCAGCGGGTTCATATGATCAGCTGTCTAAGCCACGCATCCAGCTGATGATGGCTATAGATGATGGAGTCCAAGTTAACTGGACTGACTACTATGTAGCCGAGCTGAAGGCTCAGGCTCAGAAGTTCACAGCATCGCCCACTGGAGAAAGAAGACTTATTAGTGTGGGGAAGCTACTGTATGGAACCAAGATGTCCATACTGATCGAGCAGTCAGTCTCGAGGAGTTCAGCCTTTGCTGACTCCAGGTATTTCGACAGCAAGCTTATTAAATTTAAGACGAAAGCCGTTGCTGAGAAATCCATCGGGCGAGGGCCGCCTGATCAGAAGAGAGACGTATCAAACTTGCCCCCTCGCGCCGACCCGCCTAAGAGGAAGAGGCTAACTAAGACTGGACCGTCTGAGGTCTCAGTAGTACAAGCTCAACAAGCCTCTCCTCCACCCACTCAAGAAGAACAGATCCTAGATTCTGACACCGACATTGAGGGTGCCACGATAAAGGACACGATAAAGGACAAAGTTCAGTGCATCAGTTCTGAGGAGACTCAGTCGGACATCAGGGTACCGACTGAGGAAACATCCTCTGAGTGGACCACCCTACACTCCACTCATCTCCGAGCTACAGGAGAAGTACATGCTCAGATCCCTGAGATCTCTAAGCACCCAGACTTAGTGGAGATAGCCATAAGGGCAAGGACACAAATGCTGCTGAGGTTCCTCAGTTGGGACATTCTCGAAGACATAATAAGGATCCAGTCAGCTCTGTCCTTACTTGCCGAGGAGCAGGAGTTACAATCAGCTATAGGGTTCGGGGAACCAGCTGATCTTGCGTTTTTTGAGGATCTGAGAGCAGTGATGCTATATCTTCTCAGCCTGCGATCCTCAATCCCTGGCAACAGCCCCTCGCCTCCATCTCATCATGGCGATGATGATGATAAGAATGATGAAGAGATAGAACAGGCACAACCCAAGGATGCAGATTTGGGAGGATCTGCTGAGGGCTCCACTCCCCGCGAAAAGGGCCAATCACCACCACCCTCCAAATCTGGTGAAGCTCAAGTTGCCTCAAAGCCGAGTCGAGCGCAACAACTCGCGATATCTGAGCAGAGGCTCGGGACCAGTTCTTATCAGATAAAACCTATCGGTTCCGTGACCTCCAAGTTGGTGAATAAAGCTATCAAGCGCCAAGGGGACAAGAATCGTCTCCTCGCCAAAGACGTACACATCAAGTGGGCTCAATATACAAAGGCCCAGACTGAAAGCGCCGACCGACTAGCAGAAGGGGTCAAGAAAGTCTCAGAAGCTCCTACTCCTCAGATAAACATTTAGGAGATCGTTGAGGCAGCCCTTTCAGCTCAGAAGGCGGACTTAGCCGCTCAGAGTCAGCAGCTCCTACTATCTCAGCAGAAATCTTTCTCTGAGCAGCTGACTCAAAGTCTCGCGGCAGTCCAGGCCACCATGGACGAGAGAAATAAATTGGCCACCACTAGCCTTCAATCAGCTATTACGCAACAGTGCCGAGGCACTCGAAAGCCATACGTATGAGAGATGACAGAATCTCACGATCAGTCTTTGCTGAAACTCCGACAGGAGTCAGCTGCTCAACTGAAAACATTCAGAGCTGATCAGGAGAAGGACTGGGAGAAGTATTGCGACCTAGTCAAGGATTTTGAAGCAACTGCTACTCAAATCAAAGATTTTGTACATAACTTGGAAAATGACGTGAAAGCCATCCGCACTCACCTCTCCCAGGCTGATGATGCCAAAAAGGGGGAAGGAGCAGTGAAAGAAGAAACTGAGGCGGAACAGGCTGATGTTGAGGTTATTGAGGAAGGAAATCAGGGGGAAGGGACCAGCTCAGTACCTTAAGGAGAAGGTTCAGCCGCTCAGGCTAGAACCAGTTCAGTTGTACTCCTCCTAGAGTATGTCCCACTGCAAGCCACCGTGAATCGAGCCAAAGACCTATCTCATCTCGGCCAAGACATCGAGGACGTAGATCGTTTCCTCGATCAGGAGGATGAAGAAGAGCCTTAGCAACTGCCACCGTAAAGGCCGGGGAAGGAGACTACAACTGAAACCACTCCTCCATCTTCCCCGATGCCCAAATTCAAAACTAAAGCGGAGCAGGAAGCCTATGATCTACAAATTGCTCAACAGCTACAAGACAAGCTGGATCATGAGCATCAGCTAGAAGAGGCCAAGAAGCCTAAGAAAGTGATTGGCAAGGCTGCCAAAGGCAAGGCTAAGAAAATCGAGGAGGAACTGAAGAAGAAAGCTCAAGAGGAGCTAGCCAAAGCTCTAATTACTGAAGTCCAGCCAACAGCTCAGAGTTACTACACTTCAACTCTTACACCTGAGCAGGAGGCCGAGGACAGAGCTACCTGGGAGGCAACGCTGAAGGGACTTAGTCTCAGGAGAGGAGATGCTAGATCAGCGGCCCTCAGAAGAATCCCTCCGCCCATGACTGCTCGCGGCGTGCTTTGCACAAAAGAGATAGAAGATGAGATCGAGGCAGCTGCTTATCATCACAATCTCAGCTCTGATCGACCTGGGGATCTCGAGGAAATCCAGACTCTGCGGAAGAGAATCTACAAGTTTTACTATCTGGATCCTCCAACTGACAGGTCTGCATACTTCAAGAGCCGAACGTAGAGATTCAGACGTCAGCCTTGAGATCTTCTAATCTCAGCTTTTGTAATAGCGATAGAAACTCTGTAATCATCTGTTTATATATATCAGTTTCTATTGCTTGCCAGACAATTACTCATTGTCTTACGGCTTTTGCTTGTGTTTTTCACAACTGATCACTGAAGTGATCTGACACACACTCACACATAACCGTTTCTCTGATTTTGCCTATCTCTCACCTGCTGAACTTACTGAAGTTATCTGTTTCAGTTTTACTGAAGTCTTTCTAAGTCAGTAGTCTAACATTCCTGTCTTTGTTTTTAGTAGAGGTTTTGGCATCATCAATTAGGGGGAAATTGTTGGGTTATGAGTCAGTAGATGGTAGTCAGCTGTTTGTGGTTAAAATAATATTGGGGGAAATCATAGTAGTACTATGGAATTGAGGATCCCAAAACCCAGCTGATATCAGTAGTGTAGTGTCTCGATAGGATTAGATGATGTATAGGTTAGACTTTTTGTGATAGTTTATCTTTTTGTCTAAGTCCTGTACAGGGTAAACTGTCGGACTGATCTTCTGACGAAGTTACTTTCCAGAACCCCACGTCATCAGTGTAATCGCTTGTATTCTTCTGTCTTCAGCTGAATCTGTCCTCAGTAGAAGATTCTTCATCAACCGGTAGACATCAGCAGAAGAACTTAATGCAAAGCTCAGTACCTTCGAAGTCATCAGCTGACCTACCAAAGCCTTATCAGCTTGTCAGACGACTCAGTCGAAGAAGACAGAGACTATCCTAAGTCTACTGTGTCCGAAAGAAAACGACCCAGTCGCTCAAGTCATTTTGAAGTTCAGCAGAAGATCATACGAGGTTGAAGAATAGTCAACTCTGAACACTGACACATTCTCACCTACCACAAACCTCGACCAATGAGAAGCCGACAACGCTTTAACTGCTCTGACCAACTAAAGCTGCTCTCATGTACAGTATCAACTGCCCTGCTGCAACAATTCGAAAAATATGGCCGTTTTCTTTGGAAGCTTGTGACACATGGCATCATCTTCTCCAACGGACATATGCCTGCTCAGAACTATAAATAGAGAAGAAAACCGATCTCCACGCACGGGATTAAAAAGGGAAAACGCTCAAGCATTCAAACACTCTAGCAAACTTGAAAGATCATCCAACGAAGAACTTGCCTTCATAGAATATTTCTAGTTCTTCTCTCTAGAGTTATTTAGATCCCTTTCTTCTCTAGCTAAGCTCATTGCCATATTCATAGCTTAGAAATTCGAAGGAGTTCACTTTCTGTGCATTGTTCTTATTGTAAGAACTCCTTCTTAGTTGGAGATCATCCCCTCCCTTTCGAACTTAGGTTTGAATTGTAAAGTCGCTAAGGACTATAACTTAGAAGGGTCTCTGCTTCGGCACGCATTCCTTGCTGAGGCTTGCTCAGATAAATCAACAAGTTCTCCTGCCTTGTCAGGACCGTGGACGTAGGATCTTGCGTATCCGAACCACGTTAAATTGCTTGTGTCATTTACTATTTTATTGCATTGCATACAAACTGGTTTAAAAATCATATCTTTGCATAAAACGTATTTTAAAAACGCACCAACCAAAAGACTTTAACTTGCGAAAACACGTTTTCAAACTGAGACGAATCTTCGGGCCCTACACATTTATCCGCACAACGTCTCCGACTGAGTTTCAAGTACTGACAGAAGTCAGTAGGAGAGCTCAGTAGTTGGCACACTCTGACCCGTGATCGAAGGTTACTATCTGGCACTGTTCATCAGTTGCAACCTACAGCTCAGCTGTCCTTCACGTTCTGAGAAAAGAAACTGTGATCAGGTGTATTCACCCCCCCTCTACACCTGACTATCGTCTCCGGACCAACAATAAGATATCGGTAAATCATGTAACTGCCGCATTGCTAGGAGATAAGAGTGCGGGAAAAATGTTTAGGATGAACTTTCTTTTTCTTGTCTTGCTTTCGAGTTCTCTTATTCAAACAAGCTCGAACGGGTACCTTTATCCATTCTTTTCCGACCCGTTGGAGGAGCAAAGCGATGCTAGGCAATGGAATTGGTGAAAGTTGGTTATCCGCTGCCTCATTGAAAGCACAAGGACATGGAAGGAAAACAAAACCAAGCCATTTTTCGGACCGTCACTTTTCCTACTGGTATGTTCAATGTCTGCCTTTATGCATATCATTAAGTAAGTTCGTGCTCACTATTTAACACTTTTATGCACATCATTCTGTTTTCAACTGTTTTATGTGGATTGTGTGGTGATGTTCAATCTGCACATGGGGAGGCATCTACCATTGATAACTAATTAGGATAGAGTACAATGGAGAAAGAGGCAACAGATGGAGTTGGAGAACGGTGGATTCGGAGAGGGTCGCATATTAGAACTGGTTGATATTGCGAGTGTAGATGAAGAAAATCAAAACAATGTTATAGCTGGGGTCGGACGCAGCCGCGAAGGGCAGGTCCTTCAATGCTTGAAGAACCGTCGTTGAAGTATTCTTCGTTAATAATGAAACAGGCCGAAGTGGTTGCAGGGCAAATGGTGAAACTGATGAAGCTCATTGAGGAGGCACCGTCTGAATTGTTTAACAACAATTCATTTAAGAAAACAGTAGATGCGACTTCTAAGATCATTGCTTGTGGTGTTCCAGAATCGGTTTCATTGGTTGATGACCAACTTGAAGAGATAGATGGGGAATTCTGGAATTCTGAAGAAGTGAAGGAAGCCATGTTTGCTATTGACACGACAAGGCTTATGGTGAAGAATTACATGGATGAATTACCGAGTTTCAGTTTGGGGATGACACAACTTTTCCGGCCTACACAACTTGATAAGGTAAAAATAATGTTATTTCGGCTTATAACATATAAAATACCATGACATGTACATTTATTTTTAATGTTGAAGGGAAATTTGAACGAAGACAAGGTTGAGCCTCCTGCCACTCGGCCAAATATAGACAGTGACACTCAGGGAAATTCGAAAGAAGACAAGGTCGAGTGTCAGGGTTCAGACCTTATCCCGGATCAAGGTGAGGCAGAATTGGCTAGGGCGATTGAGGCTATAGCGGGAGTTGTCATTAGCTTAAATGAAGAGCACGGTAATATGGAGAAAGAGGAAAGCAAAAAAGAAGAGCACATTAATACGGAGAAAGAGGTAATCCGTACTAGTACTTATCTAAATATATGAGTCACTAATTCATTTTTTTCCTTCATTGTTTTTTTTTTCTTCGTACCAGATGACTGTGGGAGATCAAACCAATGAAGGAGTTCAGTTTGCAGGCAATGAAGGAGTTCAGATTGAAGGCATAGTTGGTGATACAGATGAAACCCAGGTTAGTTTTGTCTTTTGGAAAATGTGTTTCGGGATATGCATAAAATTGGTTGTGTATGCATAAAGTAGTAATTGGATAAGCACGAAAAAAAATCTTCAATTAACATATTTAGAACTACAATGTTTGGTGTGTATAGTTTATACATGGTTTGTGCTCTAATATGGTAAATTTCATGCAATATGATTTTTACAGTTGCAATGTCATTGTCTATTTTGCAGGGATGAACCCCTTTCTGTATTATATTGAAGTAGTTATTGCATATGTAGTTTATAAATTATGCACACTGCATTATATATTCATGCTTAGTGTTTTCATGATGTTTAACTTGTATTGATAAAATTTTCAAGGGTGGCTATGATAACGAGGAAGATGAGGGAGAAACTCATTCCGAAAATAAGGGTGAAGGGAGTTCAAAACCGGCGGTACAAGATATATACGACGCTTATTAAATGTTCATCTTAACATTGAAAAATTAATTGGGTATTATGCTTATGATTTTGAATATCTAGGTTACAAGGCGAATGCCTTGTCGGAAAAAATCGTCAATGAAAAGTGCAAAGGGAAAAAAATCACCCTACATTCTGCGTTACGTGGACGCATTGAGAAATTTGACAAAAATGGAGATTACAGTGTGTTGGTTCAGCATTTTTGTGGCTGATGATAATTGGTATTGTTTTTCTAAACTCAAATTCAAAAAATTAATCATCTTTGATATGTAGTAATAACTTGTTTATCTTGGTTGCTTTTGCAAGTCTGCTCTTTGATTGGAAAGAAATAAAGATTTATGCCAAAAAGTTGCAGACCTTGAGGCAAAACAACTGGGTTGATAAATGTGATAATTGATGCATGGGGTGTCATTCTAAACGACAAGGAGCAAGTTAAGTCGGATGAATCACCACTTCGGTTGTTTGCTCCATTGACGGTACGTATAATTCAATTAGATGTGGAACTTTACAATGATTATGTAGATGGTGAAATATTAATTAACAATGTTTAATAAACACAGAGTGGAACAGTGGTATGTCCCGAGAAAGACATTGATTCATTTAAGAAGCAAGAAATTTTCAACCTTGGAATGGCAAAGACGCCGACATCACGTAAAGTTGCTAATCTGAACAAGATCCAACTGGTAATCGCAATTACACGCCCCCAACTTTCACTTGTTTTTATTCTGCCAATGTTGGATAATTGCAAATAAATTTCTTCTTATGTGGTATGTTTTCCCGATTGAGAACGACGGATGCTACTTCATGATCTGTTTTGATTTGAGGATGAAGAGGACTTTCATAATTGACAATATCACTGATCACAAAAGCGTTGATATAAAAGTCAAGTATGGAAACATACCCAATGATTTGGTGAGCAAAGATTGTATTATAATTTTTTTTGGTTTCGGAATTATTAATGTTCTTAAATGATAGTTGAAATGGTCTATATTGTTTCGTTCATATACATATCTGCTCTCACAATACCTGACGGAGATGAAATGCACGAGCCGTGCAAAAATGATTGAGAAATGCGAGGCAGAAATAATCATTCCAGTCTGGGGAAACCGATCTAAAGTTTTGGATTCAGGTTGGTATTTAGTAAGCATGAAATTATATAAATGTGTGCATGATTTCTAATAAAGGTAAGCATAAATCATTTTGAAACGGCAAAATCTGATAAATATGAATGATTTTTTGCAGGAGTGTATTTGATGAGGCATATGGAGACGTTCAAGGGTGACGTAATCAACTGGGACACGGGATTTTTAAGGAAAGGTGTGAAGCAAATCAAGCTTTTGAGGATGCGGTACTGCTTGAGCATAGTGAATTTCAATGATAACAAAATGAAGGAGACAGTGGAACAAGAGGTTGTTGGTCATGCCGATGAGAATGGACTTGATTCTAAAGAATGTGTGAAAGAAATGCTTGATAGTTAGAAGTTTGGTGTGATACTCTTTGGTTGGAAGAACTTGGGATGTAGAACTTAGAAGTTATGGTGGTACTTTTGTTTTTATTGAAACACAAGTTGAACTAATGTAAGCGAACACGTGTTTTGATATATTTAAGTATTAGAAGTTATGCATATATAACTTGTATTTTATGCAAATCTAAATTGGGCATTATGCAGATATATAAACACACATGTACATAAAAAATGGATATGCAAAACAATTACATACCATAAGCATAAAAATACACTACGGTTTGCATGAATATCAAACTTTAAAAAAATTACAGCACTGGATACTTTTGTTTTTTAATGATAAACCTTGAATATGACTACGAAAAAACAGACAAGGAATACAACCAAAAATATACGATAAAGCTTGAACATGAGTACGAAAATATATATGCATAAATGTGACAAAACACATGCATAAAAATAAACCGTCGTATGCATGAAAATAACATAAAAAATTATCAAGAGATTCAGTTTTGACAAATTAAAGCAAACAAAGCCAATGTTCAGTGCATATGTGTGTAGTAAGTTCTGCATAAACACTTAACACGAATCTTCAACATCCTTAACGTTAGGACAGTTTCTTGAATCGTGATGTCTCATCTGGTTGCATTTCCGACACATCATCTGAGGCTTCAACTTAGCACGCAATGTCGCCTCCTTCCTAGACTGTATTCTACTGCCCGAGCCCTTGGTTTTCACTTGATCTGGTGACAGAACCTCGACATCTTGAGGGGTGAGCCATAAAAACTCTCAAACGTGTTTTGGTTACCCTTACTACTTGTCACGCCCCAATTCCCGAGGGAAGGCAAATGGGCCGGAGCGCGACTGGGGAGGGGTGAAAGAAGCGGGAAAGAAAGGGGAAGAAATTGAGACATCTGAAATGGCAATAACACTTGTATTTATATAATCTAACTACCTCAGTAGAAACGAGAGAGGTAGAGTTTAAGGTACATAGCGGAAACGTCTTAAAATAGACGAGTATTTGTACAATAACATTTCAGACCAACTCAGCACCGTCACCTTCACACTGCCATCTTCAGCCTGCAAAATCATTTTTGAAAATATTTGGGCTGAGCACTAATGTACTCAGTGGGTAATGCAACTGATAATAAACCTCCGAAAATCCTTTTCAAAACCATGAAATGTTCATGCATTATTGGTATCACATAGACAGTTTTAAAATCGAAAGCAGTCTATGTATACCAAAACTTTCACTTGGCCAAACTTTTCTTCCTCATCTATTGGTGCATTCTATACTTCTCGTTAAACTCAGGGAAACAAATTCAGCTGAGAGTAACCTCGTTCCCTTCATTAGGCTTGGGAAAAACAGATTCTCCCAAGGCTAACTTCGTGACGTTTGGTGTACACTAACCCTGACTACTTCTAGCTCAGGATCTGATCATATTCAATACTTATGGGCAGAGCCCATTTTCATTCAAGTAGATGCACAATTCCAATAGTGAGCGAAGCAATTTTCATGAACATTCATAAACTTTAACTTGCATAAATATCAGAGCTTAATAACTCAAGCATAGATTTCGTAAGTAAAATATAACCCACCTTGTTTTACTCTGCTGAATTTCTTTGATCCTCTTTTCAGTTTTTCAGCTGAACCTTCTTCTTAATTCTTCCAAAGTTTACCTTATTTCAGAGTCTGCTGAATTTTCGTATGAAATGCTGAAGGAAATCAACAGGAGTATCTACTATTTATAGGACCATTAAGCTGCTGAGTCACAAAGCTAGGTAAGTTGTTGAGTCATAAAGCTAGGTATAGGTATAGCTTTGCATGGTCATGCTATGCTGCATATGTGAAACCCACGCAGAAGAGGAGTTCAATTTCATTTTTTCTTCCTTTGTATTTATTAGTTAGCATGAGGTGGAATAAATATCAGCCCCTATTTCTTTTCCAATTCTCGTGTGAAATTACACACTGGATAAAATAATCCTTTCCTTATAATTATTTCATCAACTAATTAAATTGTGCTAAGGAACTGGATTATCGAAACTTGGGATATCACATCCCTTCCTCCTTAAAAAAAATTTCGTCCCGAAATTTACGTACTTTTGTAAGATAATTCAGGATATTGGGACGTGATCTTGTCTTCCAGTTCCCATGTAGCTTCTTCTTCTCCATGATGATTCCATAGAACCTTTACTAATGGAATTTGTTTGTTCCTTAAGATTTAGATTTTACGGTCAAGAATTTGAGCTGGTCGTTCTTCATAGCTCATATCAGGATCTAGAATCACCTCTTCATGCTTTATTACGTGCTTAGGATCATACACGTACTTTCTAAGTTGAGACACATGGAAAACATCATACACATTCCCCACATTAGGTGGTAGGGCTAACTGGTATGCCACAGGGCTTTTCCGCTTTAGGATTTGAAAAGGTCCTATGTATCTAGGACGTAACTTGACCTTTTTACCAAATCGTATAATTCCTTTAGAAGGAGATACTTTGAGGAAAACATGATCGCCTTCATTAAATTGTAACTCCGTTCGTCTCGTATCAGCATAAGATTTCTGCCTATCTTGGGCTTCTTTGATTCTTTGCTTAATCTGATTAACTTTATCGACCATTTCTTGAATTATTTCTGGTCCCAAAAGTTTTCTTTCACCAACTTCATCCCAGTAAAGTGGGGATCTACACTTTTTGCCGTATAATGCCTCGTATGGTGCCATTCCAATCGTTGCTTGATAACTATTGTTATAAGCAAATTCTATAAGAGGCAATAAGTCTTCCCAGTGTCCACCTCTATCTATAATTACGGCCCGTAACATATCTTCTAAAATTTGTATCGTTCTTTCCGATTGTCCGTCGGTTTGGGGATGGAAAGTTGTGCTGAATTTCAGCTTAGTGCCCAAAGCTTCTTGAAAGCTAGTCCAGAATTTTGACGTGAATCTAGGTTCACGATCAGATGTAATTGACACTGGTATTCCATGCAATCGCACTATTTCTTTTATATAAAGTTTTTCAAATTTCTCCAACCCAAATGTCATCTGGACCGGTAAGAAGTGTGCAGATTTGGTTAAACGATCTACTATAACCCAATTAGCAGTATTTCCACGCACAGACTTTGGTAAACTGACTACGAAATCCATATTAATGTGTTCCCATTTCCGCTCAGGGATTGGTAGTGGTTGTAATAGTCCATACGGTCTTTGATGCATAGCCTTCACTTGTTGACATGCAAGACATCGTTCTACAAAGGATGCTATGTCTTTCTTCATTCCGTTCCACTAGAAGTTTTGTTTCAGATCTCTATACATTTTTGTACTTCCAGGGTGAGCAGTATATGGAGTGTCATGAGCTTCTCTCATGATAATATCTTTTAATTCTTCGTTTTGAGGCACACATAGTCTTCCATTGAATAGGAGAGCATTATCCTTAACCTCAATATACGCTTGATGTTTATCTGACTTTGCTGCTATGCGCATCTTTTTCAAAAATTCATCCTCCTTCTGTGCATTGACAATTCTTGTCCTTAAATCTGATGTAGCTACAAGTTTAGCTACATATCCGGATATTCTATCCGAAGGGAAAATTACTTCCAAACTAAGGTTATCAAAATCACGAATCAGCTTCTCCTGTTGAGTAATTAAGTACCCTAGTTTAGATTGAGTTTTTCGGCTTAAGGCATCAGCTACCACGTTTGCCTTACCCGGATGATAGTTGATGGTGCAATCATAGTCTTTTACTAATTTGAGTCATCTTCTTTGTCGCATGTTCAGGTCCTTTTGCTCGAAAATGTACTTCAGACTTTTGTGGTCTGTGAATATATCGCACTTAACTCCGTATAAATAGTGCCTCCAAATTTTCAACGCATGAACGACTGCATCTAGTTCCAAGTCGTGGGTGGGGTAGTTTAGTTCATGAGGCTTTAGCTGGCGAGACGCGTATGCTATTACCCTTTGGTTTTGCATGAGGACACATCCAAGTCCTAATTTTGATGCATCTGTGTATACCACGAATCCTTTATTCCCTTCGGGAATAGCTAATACAGGTGCTGTAGTTAGCTTCCTTTTTAGCTCTTGGAAACTTATTTCAGACTCAGTTGTCCAAACAAATTTTGATCCTTTCTTGAGTAATTGCGTTATCGGTCTAGCTATTTTTGAAAATCCTTCAATAAATCTTCTATAATATCCTGCTAGGCCAAGAAAACTTCGGATCTCGTTAGTGTTGGTTGGGGATTTCCAACTATTCACTGCTTCCACCTTAGCAGGATCAACTTTAATTCCTTCGGCAGATACAATATGTCCAAGAAACATTACCTCCTTGAGCCAAAATTCACATTTGCTAAATTTGGCATAAAGTTTCTCTACACGAAGTGTTTCCAAGATGGTTCTTAGATGTTCTTCATGTTTCTGTTTATTCTTTGAATAGATGAGTATATCATCTATAAATACCAAGACAAAATTGTCTAAGTATGGGTGGAAAACTCGATTCATCAAGTCCATAAAGACTGCAGGGGCATTTGTTAGTCCGAAAGGCATTACAGTGAATTCGTAATGACCATACCGTGTTCTGAAGGCGGTCTTAGGGATATCTTCTTTTCGTACCTTCAGTTGATGGTATCTTGATCGTAGATCAATTTTTGAAAACACGCTGGCGCCTTTAAGTTGGTCGAACAAATCATCTATCCTTGGTAAGGGGTATCTATTCTTGATAGTTAATTTGCAATTTAAGTTCTTGTAATTGCAATTTAAGTTCTTGCAATTCTTTAGGAGCCATTCTATACGGTGCCTTAGATACTGAAGCAGCTCCAGGTTCTAAGTCTATAGTGAATTCCACTTGTCTATCCGGAGGTAAGCCTGGTAAGTCTTTTGGAAATACATCCTCAAATTCACGAACCACTGGCACCTCTTCAATTTTCTGTTGTGACTTCAGTTCTCCAGTGAAGTTGACTAGGAAAGCCTTGCAATCTTTTCTCCTTAGTATCTTAGCAGCTTCCAGTGCAGAAATTATTGCTACTTCTTTCCCTATTCTTACGCCATAAAAGCTTGTTTCTTCTTTCCCAGGAGGCTGGAAAGTAAGTTTCCTTTCGTGGCAAATTATTGTTGCAAAAGACGTTTCTAACCAGTCCATTCCTAGGATTATATCAAAGTCCTTCATAGGGAGGGTATATAGATTTGCCTTAAACTTCTCGTCCCCTATGTTAAGCTCTAGGTTCGAGCACATATGTTCTGAAGTCATTATATTTTGTGCAGCAGTGCTAATTTCTAAGGCATGATTCGCTATTTCTGGTATCAATTTCAACTTTTCGCATGCCAGATTAGAAATGAAGGAATGAGATGCTCCCGTATCAAACAATGCTATGACAGGTATGTTAGAGACATTAATCATACCTGCCAAGTTTCCAGGAGCCTGTGCAGCCTGCTGCTGATTAAGGGCATAGGCCCTAGCTCTTTAAGGTGGCCTTTGACCTTGATTTTGTTGGGGATTCCTGTACTGATTCTGATTTTGTCTCGGAGGACCCCCTTGGTTGGGTCTAATTGGTGCTCCTTGTCGATTCCCCGGACAGTCTTTAATATAGTGACCCCTCTGACCGCATCTAAAACAAGTATTAGTGCCGGCTTTGCTTACTCCAAAGTGATTCTTGCCGTAATTATGGCAAAACGGCTTTTGTTGTTGATCCTGTTGTCTTTGCTAGAAATTCTCCTGCCCTTGTCTCCTTCCATTGTTGTTGTTATAACCTCTATTTCTGTCATCCCACCTACGCTTATTATCAAAGGTTCGGATAGGTACTATCACAGGTACTTTCTTCTCTTCTGGCATCATTGCCTCGATGTCCAGTGCTCTACTCAAAGATTGAGCATATGTCAATGGTCCTGAACTGGCCAATGACATACCTATTTCAGGTTGTAGACCTCTCCTAAATTTTTCAGACCTCTTCTCTTCTGTGTCTGTCAAGTCTGGAGCGTATCGAGATAGTTGATTAAACAACCTATCATATTCTGTAACCGTTCTTTTTCCTTGTTGCAGATTCCAGAACTCTGATTGCTTCCTAATACGGTAACTTAGAGGTATATACTTACCGTTGAATTCCTCCTTAAAATCTTCCCATTTAAATGCTTCCCATTGTGGTGGTGACAACGTTCTTGTTGTTGATTCCCACCAATAACCAGCCTCCTCTGTCAATTGGTATAGCGCACATGTTATTTTATCCTTATCCGAACAACCCATATAGTCGAATATTCGTTCTAAAGACCTGATCCATTTTTCTGCCTCTACAGGATCTCCCATTCCACTAAAAGTAGGTGGATTTTGCCTTAAGAAGTCATCTCCTGCTCTAGGTCGCGGTATATCCTCTGCTCCATGCCGTATTGGAATCTCTTGACGGGCTTCTCTTGCATTATGGGCTTCAGGTTCTCCAACAATTTGAACTTCAGGTTGCGACATTCTGATGATTATAATATTATTAGAACAAGGTTTGAAAATGATCCATAAAATTTAGAGCGCAACCATAGAACACTTGTATCACTCAACGAAAGTTTTCATTTCATTAAACATAATTTACAACATTCAACTACAATACTATTATACGGGCAATATATATACAACAAAAATGATGCCCGACTACATAACAAGAAAGGCAAAAAGGTCCCCGATTATCTACATATCGGGATTTTCCTCCACCACTTCCTTCCCTTTTCCTCGACTGACGGCGTCATGCGTGCCTTTCCTCGCCATTTCCCGGGTTCTGGGAGTCTAAATTTGTTCCTTAGTGGGTAAGCCTTGCTGTGGCAACATGGATGGTCCTGCCTCGTATACTTTCTCGCCCATAGTAAACAGCAAGAGGGTGTTGTTGTCATTGGGATCGTACCCGTCATACTGGAACTGGATATTATGGTCGGAGAATCCCGTTGGGATCGCACTACAAGATCCGGTTTCTGACATAGAGAGCTTGTCACCCATGACCCATTTGTCAAATACTAAGGAGACTAAGGCCGAAAAACTGCAGACAGGTTAATAGGTAACCGGGTCCCTATAGACACTAATATCTAGTTGATATTGTGTCCAAGCATGCCACTCCGAGGGTAGTTGTTCAATGAGGCGATTAGAAGCCTCAAAGTCTTTGACTTCCATCTTGGTCTCCTGCCAAAGTTCGAAGTATTTGGTGACGAATTCACCAATAGAGAGAGCTGGGTCTCTGAAGTAGTTCCTAAACCGACGTACGGGATCTGGTCGGCGAGTAGGGATGCTCTTCCTAGCGGTGACTTTTCCCGCGGCCATCTGGAAAACGGTCCTTAATTAAATTTCTTGATTGGCTCAATATGGTTTAAAAAGAACAATATTAAAATTAAGGAAAATAACATCTGCTGTAAAGCTGAAGGAGGAAAGATAATAAGGTTATTGGTTCAGTAGAAATCATTGGCTTAGTCGTATGTTTAGCAGAGAGGTTCAATAGAGAGATTCAGTAGGAAGAAGTTCAGAAGAGAATTTCAGTAGAAAAATTTAGTAGGGAAATTCAATAGCAAAATTCAGTAGGACAATTCAGTAGGAAGGTTAATAGAAAAGTTTAGTAGGAAAAAATCAGGTTTAGTAGCATTTTCGGGTTCAGTAGCTAGTTCAAGTTTAGTAGTGACGCAGTCGGAGAAACCGTCGAACAGCTAGCGCTAATTCCGAATCCACCATAGAATTGAGAAAATTCTCGAAATTGATATTAGGGTAAAATTTTGCGGCTGAAGTCTTACAAATACGTATAAATACTACTAGCAAAGACCAAATGGCAAAACGTAAATAAACTGAAAATTCAAAAAATATTGAAATGCTGATTTCGGGCCTTAGATGATCTCAAACGCTGTTTCGAGCCTATACATCACAGCAAGACAGTGAGTTGCGTCCGGAACACGATTCCCTTCCCGAAAAGGTATTATGGAGCCGAAACGGACACCGGACGCCCATTCTGCGTTTGCGTCTGCGCTACTCCCGCATCAAGTAGCGAGTTCGTATTCGATAGTAGGTTCGGGTTCAAAGAGAGGTTCGGGTTCAGTAGTAGGTTCAGTAGAGAAATTCAGGAGAGAAGTTCAGTAGAAAACTCAGTAGGAGGATTCAGTAGAAAAGTTCAGTAGGAAAGTTCAGTAGAAAAGTTCAGTAGGAAAGTTCAGTAGAGAAGTTCAGTAGAAAAGTTCAGTAGGAAAGTTCAGTAGAAAAGTTCAGTAGGAAAGTTCAGTAGGAAAGTTCAGTAGAAAAGTTCACTAGAGTGGTTCAGTAGGAAAGTTCAGTAGATAGGCAATTCAGTAGGGTTCAGTTCAATAATGTCCAGTAACAGTTCAGTAACATCCAGTAGCGTCCAGTATTAGTAGGCAGCTTAGTAACGTTCAGTAATCAGTTTAGTATCGATTCAGTAGCAGTTCAGTTATGGTTCAGTAGTACCCAAATCCACATTCAGGTGTACTCTACACCTAAAAGCTCGCCTCATCAGAGGTCCAACAGTCCTTTACTACATCTAAAGGACTTAAAAATTGAAATAATTCACCTTTCAAACTTTAATCATGCGGATTCACAAGTCCCGTAAAAAATCACACCCTCAACAAGGTATTTCCCATATCATTCTTTATTACGTCGTAAGGGCTTTATTACGTCGTAAGGGCTCACAGGTCCCTAACACGACCAATAATTTCACATTTCAGATTTACATTCTTTTCATTTCCTCATTTATTCTCTATTTTCAACTTGAAAATCCCTTTTTGAATTTCAATGGCAGCGGAGAGGGTGCTGAGAGTCACTGAATAACATCGGAATCTAGATTTTCTGTGAATAATAATTTGCATTTGAAACATTGAAGTCTAGCGAATCAAATCTAGACTTCCTTGAATGATAATGCATATTCTGGAAACAATCTCCGGATTCGTCTACTGAACTCAGTAGCTTGCTGAACTCAGTAGAATAGAAAGTTCAGTAGAATAGAAGTTCAGTAGCTTGCTGGACTCAGTAGAATAGAAAGTTCAGTTGAACTCAGTAGCAGAAACAGACAGCAAAATATACCAGAGACCTTAAGTCAAAGGACCAAGAACTTCGGCTCTGATACCACTCTGTCACGCCCCAATTCCCGAGGGAAGGCAAATGGGCCGGAGCGTGACTGGGGAGGGTTGAAAGAAGCGGGACAGAAAGGGGAAGAAATTGAGACATCTGAAATGGCAATAACACTTGTATTTATATAATCTAACTACCTCAGTAGAAACGAGAGAGGTAGAGTTTAAGGTACATAGCGGAAACGTCTTAAAATAGACGAGTATTTGTACAATAACATTTCAGACCAACTCAGCACCGTCACCTTCACACTGCCATCTTCAGCCTGCAAAATCATTTTTGAAAATATTTGGGCTGAGCACTAATGTATTCAGTGGGTAATGCCGCTGATAATAAACCTCCGAAAATCCTTTTCAAAACCATGAAATGTTCATGCATTACTGGTATCACATAGACAATTTTAAAATCGAAAGCAGTCTATGTATACCAAAACTTTCACTTGGCCAAACTTTTCTTCCTCAGCTATTGGTGCATTCTATACTTCTCGTTAAACTCAGGGAAACAAATTCAGCTGAGAGTAACCTCGTTCCCTTCATTAGGCTTGGGAAAAATAGATTCTCCCAAGGCTAACTTCGTGACGTTTGGTGTACACTAACCCTGGCTACTTCTAGCTCAGGATCCGATCGTATTCAATACTTATGGGCAGAGCCCATTTTCATTCAAGTAGATGCACAATTCCAATAGTGAGCGAAGCAATTTTCATGAACATTCATAAACTTTAACTTGCATAAATATCAAAGCTTAATAACTCAAGCATAGATTTCGTAAGTAAAATATAACCCACCTTGTTTTACTCTGCTGAATTTCTTCGATCCTCTTTTCAGTTTTTCAGCTGAACCTTCTTCTTAATTCTTCCAAAGTTTACCTTATTTCAGAGTCTGCTGAATTTTCGTATGAAATGCTGAAGGAAATCAGCAGGAATATCTACTATTTATAGGACCATTAAGCTGCTGAGTCACAAAGCTAGGTAAGCTGCTGAGTCATAAAGCTAGGTATAGGTATAGCTTTGCATGGTCATGCTATGCTGCATATGTGAAACCCACGTAGAAGAGGAGTTCAATTTCATTTTTTCTTCCTTTGTATTTATTAGTTAGCATGAGGTGGAATAAATATCAGCCCCTATTTCTTTTCCAATTCTCGTGTGAAATTACACACTGGATAAAATAATCATTTCCTTATAATTATTTCAGCAACTAATTAAATTGTGCTAAGGAACTGGATTATCGAAACTTGGGATATCACACTACTTGCCCCGCCTTCATCCTGAATCTGATATTTGTTGAGCAAATCATCAAAATCAGACAGTAGTTCGTTTATACGTGCAGGGTTGCCTGCAACCGAACCCGCACATTTGAATACTACGTCCAACAACTTCTTAGTGGCATCTGCAGCAGAATGGCCGACATTCCCAACTTCATAAAGCTTATCAAAACGTTTGAAAGACACATTTCTACCCCAACGAGAAAGGACACACGAATCTGGAACACAATTGATATTGGAATTCTTCAACACCTTCAAAATGTGCCTACACAACAGACCATGCATCTCCATCTTCCTGCATGTGCATGACACCCTGAAATCAACAACATTAAATGTAACGTTGAAAACACCAATTGTATTATCATCTATTTCAAACATCCTCTCGCAATCACTGTAGGTTATTTTCTTAATAGAACACACGTTAACAGCCTCAACCCATTCAGCCTGCACCTTATAGAACATAGTGTTTGAATACACTGCAGCCAAACTTCGCTCCAAAGGCAACGTTGTTATTAAAATTGGTAAACTACCATCATCCGCTGCATTAAGTTTGTCATGTGTGTGGCGTTGAGCATTTATTGCACTCTCATACAACAAATAAAACATCAGCAGATTGACCTTCGATTTTAAGTAAGTCCGGAAAAAATGATTCTCACTCTCGGACATGGATGTTGTGCGAAACAATCCAGACATTGGGAAGTCTCAGAAATAAGCAGGAATCCAATAATGGTGTAGATCAAACATCCCATCAAGCCAATCATGACCAACCAAATCAAAATCTGATAAAATCGCTTTCCATTTCTCGTCGAACTGCTCCGGTTGCGGGTCGATATTCCACACAATGTCATTAAATCTTTTGGTGAAATCAGTGTTTTTTCTTAATGACACCGGAATCTTATCTGGAACTTTCAGCATGATGTGCCACATACAAAAGCGATGACGCGTTTTGGGCATAACATTCTCCATTGCAATCTTCACGGAAGGATCCTGATCGGTTATTAATAACTTCGGACAACCGCCCATGCAAGTTTTGAATGTGTTAAGTAACCAAGAATAAGACAACAAACCCGCAGCAAACGTAATACACTTGTCGAGGCCGGTGTATGGAACAAAAATAATGCCTTAACTGCATGAAAATTATATAAATTTCAATTAATTTGTTTGCATAAAATCACAGCAGTATGAGCATAATTGCAAGGAATCATAAGCATGAAATCGGCAAAAGAACTGATCTATAGTATATGAATGTATATGATTATGTGCATAAAAGATATGGACAATGTGCATAAACGTAAGATTTCGTATGCAAAAAACTTTAACTGCAAACAATAATAATTTGATAACCATACTAACTCGTATCAGCTACAGAGAAAAACAAATACTTATGGTTGAATAAGTTGCATCCATTGATAACGAATCACCAAAAATCTTGTAATTGTCAATACATATATCATCAGCCCAAAATACACGCTTCAATTTATCTCCTCCGTCCGTAAAATATTAGTAAAAGAAATCCGGGTTCCTATCACGAGCTTCCTTCATTTTATCCAACATCATTTGTGCATCCGCACCCTCAACACATATACGAAGATCTCGGTGAAAATTTTTAAAATCCACTCCATCACAACCGATGTTCTCATAGCTGCCCACCAACTCACTAAACATTCTATATGACCTCACCGGACCAACATTAGAACGCGCACAACTAAGGACGAGATTCTTATGAACGGAAATCATGGTCCGATTGTATCTCATGAATTGCTTGTGAGTTGAGAATAACAAAGGATGTGTGTGTGCCTCGTGAAATAGATCAACAACAAAACCTTCGGGGTGGGATTTAAATACGACGCGTGCCAAGCATGATGACCGTTTTGAATTACACCTTCGCTTTGTTCTTTTGGAATCAACATTATCACCATCCATGATTTTCTCCCCTTCTCTACTGCACACCAGATATCTACGCATGATAGACCCATCTCCATGATGTTTTATGGACCACTTACGGATATCAAAACCGCACAAACCTCCGTAGTCTCTATAGAAACTTTCGGCATCATCCAGAGTATCAAATTTCCGTCCAACATACGGTTTCAATTCAGCCGCGCAATCAGGAATGAAAATGGAATCATCGGATTCAAGAGACACATTTGACTGTAACGATTCAGCCATTCAACAGACTGCATGCATGAATGTTAAACAGTATCAGCATAAACACTCAAAAACATATGCATGAAAATTGTTTTTGCGTAGAAAATGAAATCGAATAGTGGAACCACACTAATCTCAAAAATCTAGATGATTCCATTGAACAACACTAGATTTTTGAGATTAGTGGATGCAACTTAGTGGAACAACAATAATCTCAAAAATCTAGTGGATGCAACTTATTCAACACGAGTAGTGGAACAACACTGATCTCAAAAATCTAGATATTTCCATAACATAACAACACTACTGAATCTATTCATAAATCTAAAAAATACATCAGAAACCCTAATAAAAAAATTCGACCAATGAAATAAATCCAGAAATCTCAAAAAAATCCGCATAAAATGAAAACGAGCATAAACAATTGGAACCCAAAAAATCAATCCACTAATCTCGAACAACAATATTTTCAAAACCAGAACGAATTCTTACCTTAGATGCAAATTGGTAAAACGAGAAAAATAGGCAGAAATCTATCTTCGAAATCGGCATAAATCGGCATAAATCAGCCTTCGAAATACACCGGCAAAACCGGCTAAAATCAGGCAACAAACAAACAAACCGGAACCCATGAGTGATAATCGACTTCTACTGCCACATTAACGATTTCAAGGACGTATGTTTCCTTGTGAGTTTGCTGCTGTGTTTCTTTTGGTATTTTGAAATCGAGAAAGAAAAGAAGGGGAAAAGAAATGATGGAAGATTACAGTTTTGCCCTTAATGAGAAGATTTATTCCTTTTTTGATTTAATTTTAAATGCCTTTTGGGGAATAAAGGATAGCCTTAGATTTGCGAAATGGAGGACCGAGATCGGTTCTCATATCTCTTTTGAAATTAGGATCTCATTTGATCCATTTCCTATATATATATATATATATATATCTCATTAATTGGTAACCAGTTTTTTTTCATGCAAAATGATTTTTTGTTTTCTATTTTTTCAGCTACAAATCCGCTCAAGAAAAATAGAATCCCAAGACCTAGAGATTTCTCCAAATCGCTCTACGCTTTCGATATAGGCCAAAACGACATCGTTTCCATCTTCAGAAGGCAGAAAATGCCTCAAATCCGAGCAGCAATTCCGGACATTATTAATCACTTTACAACAGCATTGATCGTGAGTTGTCATCATAACATTTGAAGCATCCCCAAATTCTATGGTTAGTAAAAAATAAATTAATAAAAAATCGCCATAAGGCCCGGATTTTATTTGGTCCCCACAAATGGACTGAGGATTTGTGTAATTCTTTTCTCGGCAGGATTCAAAAACCCTTCTAAGATATGTTGTGGGCATCATGAGATTAAGACTCATGTCTGGTGCGGTCAAAGAGTGACGGTCAACGGCGGGGAGATCGTCGGCGCCGCCTGCGGCTCGCCAGCGACGTGTATAAGCTGGGATGGGATTGTTATTAAAAAATTAGGTGTGTAGAAATGTAGCGACAATAAAACCAAATGTTAATATAAATACTATAACAACATAACAAACAACATATGAAAAATTGACAAGCGAAAGTAACGAAATGCAAACCGAGGAAAGAGTTAGACTCTTTCTCCGCAAGACGATAATGTTCCGCTACTCGGTGCAAGCGGTCTATAGCATTCGTCTCCAAGATACAACGGTTTTTCAATTACGAGTAGTTGCACTACTTCTCGTAATTCCGGTGAACTACTTTATATCTCGGGATTAAGGAGATACTAATTAATTTATATGTATGGAGTGAAACAATATGGATAAATGAAAGAAGAAGGAATCATGTTTTTCACTATATATTTTTTCTTTACTACAAATCGTCCTATTTATGAATTTGAAGCACCATTCATAAAAGACACAACTCTTCGCAATGGACACAACTCTTCACAATAAGATGAATTGTGAATGGTTGCATTTGTTCAACTTCCAAGTACCTCTTGGCATGAACCAACACATCCCTTCATGAATCAACACATTTGTTCATCATTTGATTTATGAAACAATGTGTCCATTCCACGAAGTAACGTGTTCATTCATCTAGGAACCAACGCATCCTTTCAATTATTTATATATTAATTAATTTAATAATCTAATTTCCAATTAAAAATTCTAACAATCCCCCACATGGAAGTTAGATTATTGAATGCAAATGCAAATGCAAAATGTTATGCAAACCAAAGTCCCAATGACCTATTATTGCATCAGGATAGGTAGTTTTTTGCTTTGAACCTTCCTTAGTATAATGTTATCGGATTTACTCGCTGCTCGGTGAACGCGATGTCTTGAACCGGTCAGCTTTCGTGTAAACCAAGACAATAACATATACACAATAATAGATACAATATCTTTCGTTCTCACGTTGTGTCCATTTTGGCCTTGGACCATATCTTGGATTCATAAGTGTTTTTCTATTTGAAGCGGCCACACTTCTCACTTATATAGGTGATCTCCTATAAAGAGTATCCTGTCATACTCTACCAATAAGGCTATAGGAATCATTAAAAGCTTATACGCTTACCCTTTTACCACAAGCTACAGGTTTGCACTTGGGGCAGCTTCGAGAATGGATTGTTAGTTGTGTTTCCAAGTGCACAACTTGAACATTCTTAACTTAGTTGTCTCTTTGAACCATGCTCATGGGATCTCCAATCATCATGGTAGAGTTACCATTAAGAGCGTTCTTTTAGTGTGGATTTTAATCTCATTCCCCTTACTGTATTGTACAATTGATCACGATTAATACCTTTAGTAAACGGATCCGCAATATTGTCTTTTGACTTCACATAGTCAATACATATTATTCCACTGGTGATCAATTGTCTAACGGTATTGTGTCTTCGACAAATATGTCGAGACTTACCATTATACATACTACTTTGTGCTCTCCCTATTGCAGACATACTATCACAATGTATCAAGATGGGAGACACGAATTTTTCCGAACAAGGAATATCTTCTAAGAAGTTTCGTAGTCATTCGGCTTCTTCAACAGCTTTGTCTAGAGCAATGAACTCCGATTCCATTGTAGACCGAGCTATACATGTTTGTTTAGAGGATTTCCATGAAACTGCTCCTCCACCTATGGTAAACTCAAAACCACTTGTGGACTTGAAAGGATTCAGAAACGACCATACCCTCGGCGATGATATCATGTTTGATCAATTGAATCTCTTGCACTTGTTCGACAACGGTTTTGGTATCCACCATCTTGTAGTCTAAGAATTGTCCAATAACGAACTTCTTTAGACCGGCATCTTCGGTCTTGTATTTTATCTCCAAAGAATCCCACAATTCTTTCGACGTCTTTGCAGTCGAGTAGACACTATAGAGAGTGTCGTCAAGTCCATTTAGGACATAGTTCCGACATATGTAGTCGCTATGATGCCATGCATCAGACGCTATGCGTTTTTGCTCATCGGTTTCATTTTCCCCCACAATTGGAGGTGTCTCTTTCAAGAATCGGGACAAATTCAAGTAGTTAAATAAAATAACATTTTAGATTGCCAACGCTTAAATTCAGAACCTGAGAACTTTGTCGGCTTTTCTGCATGAACAAGGGCGCTTGTAATTTGATTATTTGTTGCCGTTGTAAAGTTCGGCGGCAGTTGCTACTGCTTCTCATTACTTGGACAAGGGGATCGGGTACATCACTGCTACTTGTCGTCATTTCTTCAACACATTTATCGTCTTGCGATTATCTAATCTAGCCGAGACAATTGTGAAATGTTTAATAATCTAATGGGGGGGATTGTTAGATTAAAAAATTAGATTATTAAATTTGAAACTTGTGAAAATACACGAGACACGTCGGTTGGAAAATCATGATGAATGGACACATTCGAAACATTGCATAACTTTGCATGTTGAATGTTGTATGTTGGTGAGGAGCCACGTTGCATGTTGAATGTACATAACGTTGCATGGCTTCACTTGGGAATGGACGCATGCACATACACATTACTACCTTTCCATGGAGGTGTGTCCCTTCATGAATGGACTTATCAAAGTCTATAAATAGACAACTAATCCCAACCGAGAGAGGACACCAACACAAGAAGTTCATTCTTCTTCCATTTCTTTTATGTTTCATTCATCACATACATATAGATTATCTTTCATTTCCTTAGTCCCAAATATCAAGTAGTTCGCCGGAATTACGAGAAGTAGTGCAGCTACTCGTAATTGAGAAGTCGTTGTATCTTGGAGACGAGTGCTATAGACCGCTTGCACCGAGTAGCGGAGCATTATCGTCTTGCGGAGAAAGAGTCCAACTCTTGCCTCGGCTAACGATATAATCGTCATTTCGACACACCCGTAATAACAATCGCAAGACGATAATGCTCCGCTACTCGGTGCAAGCGGTCTATAGCATTCGTCTCCAAGATACAACGGTTTTTCAATTACGAGTAGTTGCACTATTTCTCGTAATTCCAGTGAACTACTTTATATCTCGGGATTAAGGAGATACTAATTAATTTATATGTATGGAGTGAAACAATATGGATAAATGAAAGAAGAAGGAATCATGTTTTTCACTATATATTTTTTCTTTACTACAAATCGTCCTATTTATGGATTTGAAGCACCATTCATAAAAGACACAACTCTTCGCAATGGACACAACTCTTCACAATAAGATGAATTGTGAATGGTTGCATTTGTTCAACTTCCAAGTACCTCTTGGCATGAACCAACACATCCCTTCATGAATCAACACATTTGTTCATTTGATTTATGAAACAATGTGTCCATTCCACGAAGTAACGTGTTCATTCATCTAGGAACCAACACATCCTTTCAATTATTTATATATTAATTAATTTAATAATCTAATTTCCAATTAAAAATTCTAACAGGGATACACCTCTCTCAAGCAGCAAATCGGTGGATTGCTGATCACATACTCAACGGATCATTTTCCGAACCTAAAAGACCTATTTCTCAAGCGTGTTTTAAGCATTAAGCATGTAATGTAACCCCAATATCCAGTTCACCATCTAAGATGTATTTGTGTTTGACAAAAGAGATGGATAAATTTTGTTAGAGAGAGAGAGAGAGAGAGAGAGAGAGAGAGAGAGAGAGAGAGAGAGAGAGAGAGAGAGGTGGATCTGTACCGATTAAAAGGAAATCAAATTCCCCGTCGCATTTTCTTCTTCTTCTTCAGCCGTCGGATCCAAGCTTTATTCGGTTTCGCAGGGATGGCGAAATGCCGCTTCTCGTTCCGTCGCCCTAACTTGAATATGCAACCTGCACGCAGCTGCCGGGAAAAACAACAAAACATCTTGAGACCGAAAAACAAGCTCATAAGCATTGAAGCAGAAATTAAAACAAAATACGCACCCATTTTCTGTTGGAAGATATGCTAGCTTGTGAAACCGTTCGACCTGGACAGCGTGAAGAGACACCACAGCAGATTAGGAGGCGGCGGAGGAAAATACATTTCAATTTTGGATAAGGAAAAGAGGTAGACTCAATTTTTCACTTCGAACACACTTTTATAGACTCTCTCTCTCTCTTCTCTCTTTGTTGAAGGGATTTTGATTACTGACAGCGACTGCTACCTCAGTCTGGGCCTCTTGATCACCATGATCGCCCCGGTGCACCAGGCCGTATTTGAACGGAGTGGATGAGAGAGAAAGGAAAAGTGCAGCTTTGAGAAGAGAGAAAGAGTGGTTTTAGGAGAAGAAAAGAGGGTAAATTAAAGTTTGATATGGCTTGTCTTTGGCGGGATATAGTAATTTTTTTATTTTTAAATATTTTTTTCTCTTTGGTTATACAAAGGATCTTTTAGCACAAAAATGGAAAAACTCATTGCCAAGGAGTCCAGGATGCAAATCTGCCAGCCTACGACATATCTATTACTATTGAAAAACCTCTGAAATAAAATTGGAACTCAATGTCACAATTAATCAAAGTGTGGGTAAAGCCAGTTTATGTGATTATGAGGCTACATGCATACATACTTTACAACATGATAAAATTGCAATCACTGACGATATCCCTCAGGAAGGGCCACAACCCTGTGGAATGGCACCACTCGTTGCGGTAACGAACCTTCCTCCTCGTCGTCATCGAATTCCAAAACATAACTGTTTTAAAGGCCAATAAACATACTTTCATGGTTCAATTTCATGCCATTTAAAGAGAAAAATGGGGAAAAAAAGAAAAGCAACAACTACTTACTCGTCCATCTTCCTCTACACGATTGAGACCACGAGCATCACACGTATGTGAAGAACAATAGTTAGTTCACTCTATTTTGTATGTAAATGTGATCAATGGGCTGCAGCAAGAAATACCTTACGAGACTGGACTACGGTTGCTTTATATAGCGCCGTGGTCTCTGGATAAACTGCCAATACATGTTTTCCGGTGGGAAAGTCGGGGACACTAGATAGGTCGCTCCGTTTGGGGAAGGGTATGATGTGAGACATAGGCAGCTTGTATTTTCTGAAACCAGAAAACGGAAAATATGTGGAATGATTCAGTACAGTTACACAGTAAATGTATGGTTTTGGCACTAAGGGTGAATAATACAACACAAGTTTCTTCACAAAGACACAATAGCATATACAATTGTTGCAGATGGGAAATACGTAATTATTTGCATGCATGTGTGCAAATAGCAACAAGAGAACTAAGCATTATTAGTCTGTTGAATGTAATTACAACTACCAAATCATTACAGCTAGGAACATTAACTCTTCTCAATCTCAAATATCACAATGCCTGTTGTTAATATACTAAACTATGCAAATAATTGTATAATATAGAAAAGACTAATCTATATTTGTATTCTAGTTGGCAAATTCATTAAGTGGTCAAGTCTTAACTATGTTGAAGAATCTATACTTTCAAAAACTGCTAAAGTGAGCTCATATACTTTAAAAGAAAGATGAACATCATTATTTTTCATGTATTGCCTTCAATGAGCAATTTTGGGCTCCAACTATAAGAAGAGAATTAAAGTGGAACGACAACAGTACTAATAGTAGTAAAAGAGGTTATGCATTCTTGTGGAGTATAATCAAAAGTAAACAAAGGGAGTGAGAATAATAAATGAGGAAGGCCATTACCTCTGCACAGTGCTCTCTTCATCTTCGCTTGGGTCCTCGTCCAACACTTCAAATCTACATAAATTCAATGATGAGATGCAATCTGGACGAAAAAGTCAAAATAGTTTCTGAAAAAGCCAAAATTAGATTGATCTTCATCATTCGCAGTTAATGAAGAGCTCCTGGAGTTCTGCAAAGCCGGGAGTAGTACTCACTCTCTAGTTTCCTTGTCAAAATGGATTACTTTAACCACAAACCACTCATCCTTTCCAGAACTCTCTTGAGTGATCCTGGCTGCCACCTAAATCACGTGGAAGTTAAAATTGAAGTGACAATTGCAACTCCAGGCCATAGTAATTATCAAATTAAAATCATAAGGACTACAGAGGCAGATAATTCTCCAAAAAACCAGAAGGAAAATTGAGAATAAAATGAGGGAATGTATCAAGAGTGTTAAGCTGCTCAATTACCTGTTCACCTTTCAAATTTGCCAAAGATTCCAGCTGATTTCTTATGGAAGGAGATAACCTTGGGACTTCTGAATCAGCCTTTACCCTCTTCTTTTTCTGCTCACTGCCTTCTGTGGTCCATGGGGTTTTGAAGTTATATTGATGGACAGGGGATGAGTTATTGGACAAAATAATACAAAATTGGAATGGACTGCCAATATAGATGCCATATTGTTTTAAGCTTAGTTCCATTTTTGAAACATTAAACTGAATAAAAACTAAAACATAATGACAATGCACCTTCAGCGATCATTCATAAACATTTCATCCTATTTCCTGCAATGGCTTAAAAAAGAACTGAAGACTTCCTACATTCATATGATTATTTCTTCTAGAAACTGAAAGAAGATTTGAGCAAATTGATGGAGAAGAATACGGAATGACTATATTATACGCCAAAGATTTAGCCTGACCGGTTACATCTTTTGCATTCATTAGATTTTGCACTTACATAAAACATGCTTCAGTTAAATATTAGTTCGTGGAAAGGTACGAACCTATCCTTCTCCGGTGTTGTCCTTGAGTCCCAGAAGGCATTAATGCATCCAGTTGTCCGACCAATTGACTGGAAATGCTGCCGTAACAAAAGAAATGAGCTCAAATATCTTACAAATTTTGTTTTAGAGTATATTAGCGAATTTTATTGCTATAAAATACCCATCAAGATAAATACACTAATTTCAACGGTTAAACTCATTAATATTGCAGCATATGTAGCCAACTTAAACTACAAATTCAAAAAATAAGAACATCAGCATAAACTTCAAACATACCTCGCTTCATTTTCTGACAGCTCTTTGGCTTGAGTATATAACATCTTAAGCCTTGATAGTGAATTATCATTAGGCTTTTCAACCACCTCTGGATCTGCATGCATAAAAGGCAAAAAATGTTAAGGGATGTAGGTTATAATTAAGTATAGCAATCATGATGTTTTTACCATAAATGTGCAATCAAAATTATATATAATTCATCATTGTCTTCCATAGTAAAAGCTAATCTTGTTCTTCCTCTACATTATTACAGTAAAAACCAACTCATATTCATTTAAACAATGAAATCATTACATTAAAGGATTTCTATCAATGTTGCAGCGAACATGTAGCCCATCAGCAATAAAATAAATAATTTGTCTCTTATATTTACATAACTTTAACATGATAACTCCTCATTCATTATATTCAACATAAACCACATGTGAAAGGACATTTTAGACCACAATAAGAACTACACATATCATTCAAAAATACTTGACAACTATTTACACGTCCTCATTCAAGTAATCAACTTCAGATTTTCATAACTTGGCTGAGTGGGAAAATAATAAAGTTTGAAATGACCGAACCTACTCAATCCGGATAAAATCTCGTTTGAACTCAACTCATTACCTTATCACGCCAAGCTCGTCTTCTAAATTAGGAAGCTCAGTCGAGCTAACATAACAATTCAAACAAGGAATGCATAAAAAACATCTGATCTTTTTGAACTCATTATCAGTTAGCTTATAGATAACAAAAGTGATAAAATAAATCTCAAATGCTCAAGCTTAGCTAAAGAATTTGACAAAAGCTTAAGATTTACACACACTAAGCTTCTCTGCAATTCCACATATAATAAGTTAAAATTCATCAAAACCGAAAAACTCAACAACTGGTAACGCTTCCAACTAAATAATACTCACCTGTAACCGAAACAATAAACAAAACAAACCAATCTCAAGCTCAAACTTAGCGAAATAATTTAAAAAGTAGGGTGCTCGATTCGATCTAATTCCAATAATTTCAACAGTTAAACCAAAGAAAACATAAAAGAAGTTGATGATCTTTCGCTGAGCTCATCATCAAACAGTTTGTAAATAACTACTCAATCAAAGCATTCTGAAACGCTCGGAACTTAGCAAATAAACTCGACACGAAGCTCAAGTTTACAACATTCCGAATTTCTCACCCACATATAATAAGTTAAATTTCACCGAACAGAAAAATCAACAAGTGTCGGCAGCTTCAAATTCAAAAATCCACGCCTGTAACCGCAATAATACACAAACAAACATAATTGAATCTATCACTATGTCACACATTCAACCATATTTCCCTAACAGTTTTTTCCAATTAAAGACAAACGGGAAACAAGGAACACATAATTCTGACTAACTGGTTTGCAGCTTCCTGTGCATCTTGTTAATCTCGAGTAGCACCTCCTCCTGCTCTTTCCTCAGCCGATCGAGCTCCTTCGCGTTCTCCAGGATCGCGACACTGTCCGGGGACGACATCGTTCCGAGCCAACTCGGATCGCGCTAACTCAGCAGCTTCGACGGATTTAAGGTAGCAGGAATCTGGGAATTCAGCCGTGCATATTCATCTGCTCGATAATTTTTTGAAAAATAATTTCCTTTTAAATTGAAGTATGGATTGGGATAATAAAAAATAGATTTATTTAGGGTGTGAAGTTTGGGATTTTAATTCCGACTCAGGGTCAAACGTTGTGCAAGTCTGAGATGGTGTGCCACGTGGCTTCTGCTCAGGTGGCATGTCGTTTGACGTTGATGAGTTCCAACATATTTTAGTATTATCGGTAATAATTCTTGTGGTAACAGTTTAATCTTAATATTATGACCCAAGTCACAAATTCAAAACCTACCTAATGTATGGATTTTATGAAGGGGGTCTAAGTAGTTCCGGTATGAACGTGAAAAGCGATGTTAATTGAAAAACGTGATTTGATTTTTTTTTTTAACCGTTTACAATTTATTTGGTTCGTGGTTTTTAAAGTTTTGAATTGTTCGTAATGAATTAGCATCCTACATGTTTTATGTTTATTTTAAAATTTCCTATTTTTATTTGCTATCTAAAAGTAAAGTGCGGAAATATAAAACCACTTGTATTTTTCTGTCTATAACCTCAAACGCTAAGTCTCGTCCATTATAAAAAAACAGTGTTATGGTTTAAAATTACTCATTAAATGAATCTACCACTTGTGATTATATGAGAAAGCATTTATTTTTAAGCATTAGCTTTTGATTATGGTTGCTATTATGTGCTATTGCATCTTCCATTAGCATGTCAATACACTTAATTCGGTATTATTTACTCTCTTATATGATTATTATATTTATACAACTTTGTTTGTTTAGGGTTTAAAAGAAAGTATATAATCGACTAATCGAACCGATTCATTAAAATTTGATTATAATATTAAAAAAAAACATCCCGAACTGAACCTTAATTGCACTAAAACCGAATGATTCCACTCCCAATTTTAATTAAATTTAAGTAACGGTTACAATTTTTTTATTTTGTATTTCCTTGACTGAGAAGGGTTGTGCAATAGAAAAATTTAGAAGTTGGAAAGAATTGATGAAATTAGTAAATATGGGTTAATGCCTTAATGCTAATGGTGCATAGCGAACACATGGCCGAATATTTGATTTTATTAAACATAATCAGACCCATCAAATCCGGGCTAATTAGACACGACCCGGTCCAAAAGTCGCAATCAGCCTGCATAAGTCAAGCTTGGGTCAATGGTTTTTTTAATTAAGGTGGGAGAGATAAAACGATTTAATAACTATCTTTGTAATTTCAGAGTGATCCAACGTTGCCGAGTAAAAGGACCGTCGCTCAACGGATAATAGTTACTATAGGACAATAAAAATAGATAACAAGTGTCTGATCGAATTGATCAATTTTTCTCTCTCTAAGAGGTGGAATATAACAAGTCGGTTCCTAAAATATTTACCCTATACCCTGAATGAATTGGGCGCTAATGAACCCATTTGGATTGCCTATAACGATAAGGGCCTAAACCTAAAATTAAATTTTATTTACTAATAAAAACAAAAAAAAATTGTTTTTTTAAAGGAAATTGAAAAGGATTATTTGAGTGGTCCGTCTCATTCTTTCTCTCTCTCAATATTCGAACATATAACTGGTATCTCTCTCTCCAAACATTCGAACGAAAACTGATGGGACCCACCAGGTAATGTCTTCCGCCGAAACCATACGAGTTTTGATTAATCAAAACCAAAACTCGCAACTCGCAATAATTGCAGTGGGTTTTGTTTCAATCTCATTCATTCATTACAAATCACCTGTCTTTGGAATCTCCTTCTTTTTAATTCTGTAATTGTTCTGCCTTTTTTCCTGTGACTCAATTTTACCATCATTTGATTCCAGCCCCACTTGTTATTGAAACATCGGACGAGGTCGGGCCATATCAGATTCAAGATTCCTCAAAAAGGTGACAGCCAGACGCACAACATTTGCATTCTACGCATGATTGAATCTTGATTATATGTTCTGTCGCTTAAAGATTAATTATTATTTTTTCAATTCTTTCATGTGATGTTTATTGCAAGGATGGAAATTTGGTGGAAATTTTTGTTAATGATTTTTGCCCACATATTTGAACGAGTCATACACATGTCAATTTCCTTTTTTTTTTTCTTGGTCTTTATATGGTTTTCAATTTAATGATGCCCTGCTGTAAAATTCATTTGGCTGTGAATTATTTTTGAAGGAAAATGGTTTCTTTTTTAGTGTATTGGGTGTTGGATTGATCTTGTTTGTGGGAATGTGGATTTTTGTTCTTGAAGGAACGGAATCTTGAGTGATTCTGATATGTAGATTGGACATTTTGCTGCAAGATTGTGAATATGATGGCTACCCCTATGCGAAGGTCCGCGATCTCAAAGTAAATTTTCCATCTCAAGGATCTTTTTTCAAGATAAATTGATTCATGTTTTTCCGATGGTAAATCAATGGTGTTGTTGTTCCTTGCTTTTGCAGTGGCTGGCATATGCGAAGAACAAATGAAACGATGAGGCTGATTATAACCACTTTTGTGGGAGTTATATTTGGCTTCTTTTTAGGTGTATCTTTTCCTACACTTTCATTGACAAAGGCAGGATGTTTGGCTTTACTCTTCTTAATTTCTTACTTTACTGAATCCTACTCAATTTCTTGGTTTGGTGGTTCAATTTTGTCAAAGACTTATAGAGATGGTTGTGTTGCAGGTTAATTTTTCATCAAACATATTTCCTTCTATCGATCTTACTTATATAGAGGATAAGTATTCGGGTCTTTCGACTCAAGCACTGCTAAATGTATGGTCGGCTCTTAAAGGCCGGAGAGTCATCTCACGCAAGTTTAATAATACTAAGGTAAGCAATATTGTTTTGGCATGGTTTTTGGAAACTCTTGCATAACTTGCTAACTATTTAACATGCTCAATGTTGAAAAAGTGATATCTGCATTTTGTATCATATGTTTTTGGTGAGAATTAGGTATTCTGCTGAAATATCTTAGAATAATGGAACAAGCTTTCATTGGCTTGGACTTCACACCTCATCGATTCTTTAAGGAAGTCTTCTTTTGCGTGATATTCTATTTTTGGATTTTGTTGGTATGAACTAGTAAAATGGTTCATGTTAATATAATTTTCTTTATTTCAATACTTTTAGGTTGTTCTAGTCAAGTTGATCCAAGCTTGAATTGAATCAAACTCTTCTAGTGTTTTCAAATTTAGTTCTCTTTACCTCATCTTCAATAAGCCCAAAATGCATACAATATAACTCAGAAACCTATTTCAGTGTATTCTTCTTATTACTCCAGCAATCTTGATTGCCTGAGAATATTCCGGAGAATTGATGTTCCGGAAAGAATTCCAGTAACGTCATTTTCTTGGCTGTGGGTGATTCTACGCAGATATGGGTTCCATCCAATCCTCGGGGTGCAGAGAGACTACCACCCGGTATTCTTACAGCCGAGTCTGATATGTACCTTCGCAGATTGTGGGGCCTTCCTGCTGAGGTGTGCATTATTGACCTAAACTTCGTGTAGTAATCATGTTTTAACTTTTGAATTCCTTTACAATGTGTAGTCTGAGATTTTATCTTGTTGGAGAACAGACTTTGTTATATACTCGCTCTTTTATCACTGTTTTTAGTTTGTAGCATTTGATAGCCAATGCTTATGTCAACAAGCTTGTTTCATTTTCTGATGAGCAAAGCTTGTCCGTTGCAGGACTTAATCGTTAAGCCAAGATATCTCATGACATTTACCGTCGGTCAAGACCAGAAAAAGAACATAGATGCTGCAGTAAAGAAGGTAAAACTAGAAACCCTTCCATTTCCCCCTTGCAAAGTGAGCATTTTATATGATTATATGCCCAATATGTACACAGTTGACAGAGAACTTCCAAGTTATGTTGTTTCACTATGATGGCAAGACAAGCGAATGGGATGAGTTTGAGTGGTCGAAACAGGCTATCCACGTGAGTGCCCGGAAGCAAACCAAATGGTAACTCTAAATCCATTTCTTTTCTGCTCTTTTCTAACGTCACAATGGCTTAGACTGAAAACATGGACTATGTTAGGTGGTACGCAAAGAGATTCTTACATCCGGATATTGTTGCACCTTACGACTACATCTTTATCTGGGATGAAGACCTAGGAGTCGAGAATTTCGACCCAGAGGAGTGAGTATCATCAATAGGTTACTTCAGCCATCATTTTATGCAAACCGTAAAAATGAAACTATTTGCTGAGGCTATATATGTTCATCCACGACAGATATATAAAGCTAGTGAAGAAGCACGGGTTGGAAATCTCGCAACCCGGTCTATCCACCGACGGTGGTATGACATGGCAGATGACAAGAAAGCGAGAGGACACTGAAGTTCACAAGTATGCACAACTCAAAGCTTCATTCAACTCTTATCTGCTGTGCTGGTGTATTTGATGATCTTTGAACTGAAAATCGCATCTATTTTCTTAATAGGAAAACGGATGAAAGACCAGGCTGGTGCTCCGATCCTCATGTGCCGCCCTGTGCAGGGTAAGAACATCTCCTTCAATCTTACGAAGTTCAAACGTTTAAAGGCTTTCGTTTGTACAGATTTGTGGAGATCATGGCTCCGGTTTTCTCCCGTGATGCATGGCGTTGCGTGTGGCACATGATCCAGAATGACTTGGTCCATGGATGGGGTCTTGATTTTGCTCTTAGACAATGTGTTGAGGTTAGCCATCACTTCTATAAATTGAAACACATTTCCTTTCCCTCCTAATCTCTCTCTCTCTTGAAAATAGCCTGCTCATGAGAAGATAGGAGTTGTTGATGCACAATGGATAGTGCATCAAACTGTCCCTTCACTTGGGAATCAGGTGTATATATATATATGCTAAATCTCATCCAAAAGTTAGGTTTACGAACATCTTAAACAAACCTCTGACTGTGAACTACGAATGTCGTTCTATAGGGTCAAGTAGAGCAAGGGAGAGCGCCATGGGAAGGGGTAGAAACCATTTACCTTCAACTCATCACTTATCTTTATTGCAAAAAAGGTTGTAAACTTTGTTGTTGAATTGTGTTAGGTGAGGGAGAGGTGCAGAAACGAATGGACTATGTTTCAAGACCGAATGAGTGCAGCCGAGAAGGCGTATTATGAAGCCATGGGTATGGATCCTCCCAACTCCTCAACTCGAGCCTTCTGATTGGTCTACATAGTAACCAACCAATCATGTTTCATCTTCTATTCTCGCTCACGCCTTTCTCTTAGTAGGATAATGACAGACACTACATCTTCATATAAATGAGCTAGAAATCCTCTTAGTACAGTTTTGTTGCTTCATTTAGAATTAGGGAATGTACTCTTACCGAAAAGGGACTAGTATATATTAGGATTGTTGTTATATTTCATTTTCCAATAAATAAGATTATTAAACCTAAAAAATAAATGTCTATTCCAAAATATGGCATCAATCGAACGATGAAGGAAAAGCTAACATGGAGCTATTCTTGCAATAATAATTTTGTATATGATTAAAAAAAAAATGGCGTGGCGAAGAAAGAAATGTAATAATAATGTGGAATGGAATCATTAACACTATATGTATCCTTTTGTAATTTGTTCTTCCAACTCTTGAAATTCCCATGCATCATCAGCTGAATATTCACCAATCGAATCTCTGCGTAGGGCAGTCAAATGTGCACAGCTGCAACAGAAGAACAATCAGCAAAATGAGAAAATTAAGTTACTAACTTCTGTACATGAATGTGGAACAAACATCTTTCATACCTCCCCAGAGCCTTCCCAAAATCAGCACAAAGTGATCGAATGTATGTTCCTTTCGAGCAAGTCACCCGAAAAATCACATTTTGCCTGCAATAACAGAGCCATTTCATTACAACAGGAGATTATTGAATCCTAGTGATTGTACAAAGGTTGAGACCTATGCTTATGGTACTTATACCTGTCATCTAAACTTCTTTCAACATCGAACTGGAAGATTGAAATACGTCTAGGGGAAAGTTCGATGCTTTCTCCTTTTCTAGCTTTCTCATACATCCTCTCCCCTCCAACCTGCCATAAGGAAATATCAATGGAAAATGGAAGTCCAAGAATCAATGCCCATCAAATAACAAAAGATCACAAATCAAGTGGATTGTATCTATAGATAAAATTGGAAAACAAGCTATGAATATTACTTTAATAGCAGAGAACATTGGTGGGACTTGCCAAATCTCTCCGCAAAAGTTTGAAGCAGCTTTCTTTATATCCTCGTTCTTGATGTGTTCCCATGACTCCCTTTGGATTACCTACAAAAAGAAAATCAAAAACTCTCACTAATTCAAGTCTTCATGTATATGTATGTAGATGGCCGGAAAGAGACTAATATCACATTGCTGGTAGATATAAACATAGTAGGCCATATAAAGAATTGGGAAAGTGAAAACACACTGGTGAATCGGCGTCCAATGTTGAGGTGGCTTCCCCTAATCGGAATATTCCACTATATCCCTTTATCATTCCCTGGTATCTGCAAGTAACAGAAATTGTAATACTTCAAAGAATCTAAAAGTAACCATCTATATTTGAAAATGTTCTATGGCATCATAGCTTACCTGTCGACCACCTTGGTAGCTTTACCAACACATACGATCAACAAGCCGGTAGCCATAGGATCTAGAGTTCCAGCATGGCCTACCTGAGAATTATCAAGGCAAACTCAGTGAAGATGCATCGAAGGCATCCAGCCTATATGATAAATAAATAAATCACCTTTTTCACACTAACTAGGCGTCGCAGCTTTCCACACACTGTAAATGAAGTCCAACCTGTTCCAAAGGACTAATTAGTTTATCGCTTAAGAATCTAATTTAGCAGTGCTTAGTAACTAAATGAGAAAGAAAATTAACTTATAAATTTACAATGCAGATGAGATCATTCTAATTGCTCCTATACTTAATCAGGAGCTTCCAACTTGCCCTGTCACTAAGAGACCTAAGCTATATCGACCTCAAAATCCGACCAGAATCTCATCCCCTTCCATGTTCTTCTTCCCGGTCTTTTTTCTATAGGGACATACTTCAACATCATCATACCAATCAATTTATCATGGCAAAAATTCTGATTCATATCGAACATTCATAATAACATCTAGGTGTGAATCAATATAATACCAGCTTGATATCTAGGCACCAACCAATCAATATAATGGAAAAGTTATGATTATAATTCAACAAAATAACATCATCTACCTAGAAAACCAAGAATCTCAAACCTCATACACAAGAAGATGAAGATTTATTCTAAATCTCATAAAAGATTTCACCTTTAGGTTTGTTTACCAGAACCACAGTCCCATTGGGACCATCCCACTTCGGCGGAAGCCCAACGCTCCTAGTTGAAAGAAATGGTTCGGCCGCCGCCACATCACCACCATTCTCATTGGGGAATTTCTTCAAACACTTGAAGAAATCCACCACTTTCTTCTCAGTAACATCTCCAACCATCACATCCTTCTCCTCTTTCTCCCTCTCTTCAAAAAACACCATCCCTCTATTATCCTCGCCCTTCCCTTCCACTCCTTCACTCATCTCATTCTTCCCCTGCTCCGCCGCACGCGTCTTCCCGGGCTCCATAAACGCCTTGTCGAAGCCCTGATCCGGAAAATACTTCTTCTCCAATTGATAAACCATCTTGTAGTGCTTGTTTTTCTCCCATGGATAAGCGAATGTGTCGTGAAAATACAATTCTTCCTCCCTCTTATGCAAAGTGCGCAGCTCCACCACTTCTTGCTTTAATTCGATAAAATCGCTCTCGTCTGCGCGGCGGCCGTTTTCTTCATCCGATTCCGATTCTCCATACATTCTTTTCCTCCTTTTGTTGTAGTACTTTCTCTTGGATTTATCCATCGCTAATTCCGTGTTACTGTTATCAGTTTCTTTGCTCGAAAGCTTTTTATCCACCCATTCGTCGAAGCCCATTTCCGCGTCCGGTTGGGAATTTGCGGCGGCTGCTGCGGGAGATCTCCGTCGACCGGGCTGCCTGTGGGGGGAGTTCGCAGGGCGGGAGATAACCATTTCGTATTGCAACGGGTATGGAGTGGCGGTGGTGGATAGGAATCTTGTGGAAGGGAGCTTCTTTGGTTTCGAGCTAAGGCAGAGGAGGCGCAAGGGCGGCGTTACAGAGGCGTAGCGCGGTTTGCATCGGAGAAGGTGGTGGAGCAGGTTTAGGTGCAGAGCCGTCGCCATTGTCATCTGTTTCAGCGCTAAGCTTTTGATTCTAACCTCTTTTGTTTTTGTTTTTGTTTTTTTTTTTTTTTTGGGTTGGATTAATATGAATTTAGATCTGTATTTATTGTACGTCTTAAAATTGGATGTCTATAATTGTTTAGAATTAAATATTATTAAATATGCATTAGATTGGTTTTAATGAAAATAAGCTCACAAAAGAAAAGGAATTGCATTCTTTTAGATAGTTGGGTGTGAAAAAAACTGACCCGCCTTATCAATCCGATTTGGGCCTTTTGGGCCTCATTGTGAAATTATACCGAACCGTTTAGAAGATATATTGGACCATTAACCGGGTCACATATGGGCCAACATGCATCACTAATTTACATTTTCTGTTTTCGATTTATTTGTTTATAAATTAAATGCACAATTATTATTTTTCCATTATAGTCCACAAAACAATATAAAATACCATAAATGTATTAGATGACATCCGTCTCTTCATACGTAATTAGTATATAAATAGTAATCAGAGGAATACAAATGTCATTTGAATATTTATTTTATTTAGAGACTTTTAATGAAAAAAAATACCGATTTTTTGTATTAAAGTTCCCCATTTTATTATACTTAATAGTCTTGACAAGAAATATTGGGCGAGGTTCATCCACCAAACAATAGATGTAGTAGGTAAATTCTTTTTGAACTTGCTATTTTTGTTGAGCAAACAAGACTCGTGTTACCTATGATTTGGGTTTTCAAATTATAAAGTGTTAATACAATAAAAATAATTAAAAAATTTGTTAATTTTTAATACAACGTTAATTTGAGTGTCATCTTTTTGGTTTGGACTGTTTAGATTTTGAGCCCCGCCAGTCCCAACTCCCATCCACATTTTCTGGGCTCCTTTTCACCAAAGTGTTTAGCCTTTTCCACTTTTTTCAAAACTTACATTTATAATCAATTAAAAATTACTTGCAAAGACAACTCAATGAAAATTTAGAGTAAAAGATGCTGCCCTTTTCCTTGCATCTTGATTCATTTATTCCTCTATATAAAAAAAAATAAAAATAAAAATGGGATCCACATACTTGTAGAAGAACAAGTAACACAATTTATTGAGAGTAACAAGGATGAATTATTATTATCTTACTAAGAGAGTACTACAAATGCTATAACTATCGTGCAAATAGATAAGTTTTTAATTTTTTATTCATAAATATGTTTTATTTGAAGATAATTCTGCATGGAAGACTATGACAACTTATAATTAATTACTTTCCAATTGGAAATCCAATAGAACAGAATAATAAATCAAAACACATCCAAACAATTTTCTGGAAAATTTTCATAAATCTCATAATTACAACTCTACCCATTCCAACTGTTTTTAGATTTTAACCTCACAAAATATTTTTTTAATCCAATTTATGAGTAGAAAAATTTGGCATGCAGTCTACACCTTCCACTTTCTTTCCTTTCTTCTTCTTCTTCCCAATCGCTACAATTTTCCATCATATAATGCGAGTTTACCTTTCCGATTTCTCTTTTCCCTTAAAAATTATCTCGATACGCCATTTTTCCCTAAATAATTGTTCCTTTATCCAACCTTTCACTTTGTGTTGAGAAATTCTGCAAAAACTGTATTTTTATGAGAGAGAAAATTGGTCGTAATTCGTAAATGCTACCAACCCTTTGTCGATGAGAGATTGCCCGTTTTTAGGAGCATCAAGAACAAAATCAACATTCCCCTGTTTTTTCTCTCCAAATTTTCTGTCTTTTTCTTTCTGGAGGAGACCCTTTTTTCTACGAGGGTTCGCCATTATAATAAATATTTTCCTCTTTCCCTCCGCTTATTTATGATCACGTGTATGCAATCACGGAGGAAGAGGGATTTGTAGAGAGGGAAATATTTTTATCGCTACAGAAGAAATTGTTTGAATGAGGTGAGAGGGAAGAAAGATTTGTCTGCTCATGGTATCTGGTGATTATTACAATTTATCATGAATGGCGAAACATAATTGAAGGCGTTTGTGGTTGTTTCTCTCTCTCCGATTTTCAATTATTTCGAGAGAACTGAACTGCTATTTTTCTGTAATTTGGCACAGGTTAGTGACATTTCTTGTTTTTTGTTTTCCTCATATTTGATCAAGAAGGGGCTTTGACAGAATAGTGATGCTTGATTTTGTTTCTTGCAAGTGTATACATGCTGCAATTTCTTATCTTTATATTTTTCTGAAACTTTAAGGTAAAACTTGAACTTGAGTTAGCTTTATAGTTCAAAATGTATTGTTTAATTTTGATTGGCATGGACTATTCGAGAATTCTTTGGTATTTTGTCGTGGTCATGAGATTTCTTGATGAAAATGCCGTTGGTGGTTTTGATGAAATTTCAGATTAGCTCAAAACATCGTGAATAAGCAAAGTTGATGTAATAATCATCATCTCCCTTGCCTTAAAGATTTGTTTTTTTAAACATGGGACATTGTGTTATGGTGATTTAGTTGTCTGTTTCTGAAATGCAGCATTCTAAAAAATGCCTAGAGTACGTTGGTCTTTCCTTGGACTAGACTTCAGGGCCTTACTCTTCTTGCTCCTCGTCATCCCCTCAGGCGTATTCGTTATCTACCTCCACGGCCAAAAGATAACCTACTTCCTCCGCCCTCTCTGGGAGTCCCCTCCAAAGCCCTTCATCACCCTAACCCACTACTATCACGAAAACGTCTCGATGGAGACCCTCTGCAAGCTCCACGGCTGGCAAGTCCGTGAGTTCCCTAGGCGCGTCTATGATGTAGTCCTCTTCAGCAATGAAGTCGACATGCTCAAGATCAGATGGAAGGAGCTCTACCCTTACATCACACAGTTTGTGCTTCTCGAGTCCAATTCCACCTTCACCGGCCTGCCTAAGCCCCTCAACTTTGCCTTGAACCGGGACAAGTTCAAATTCGTAGAGCCCAGGCTGAGTTATGGGACGGTAGGTGGGAGGTTTAGGAAAGGCGAGAATCCCTTTGTTGAGGAGGCATATCAGAGGGTGGCGCTTGATCAGCTGCTAAGGATCGCAGGGATTGAAGAAGATGATCTTCTCATCATGTCTGATGTTGATGAGATTCCGAGTAGGCATACTGTTAATCTTTTAAGATGGTGTGAGGATATTCCTCCTGTTCTTCACCTCCAGCTGAGGAACTACTTGTACTCGTTCGAGTTTCTTTATGATCTGCAAAGCTGGAGGGCTTCAATCCACCGGTTCCATAAGGAGAAGACTAGATATGCTCACTACCGGCGGACTGACTACCTTTTAGCTGACTCTGGATGGCATTGCAGCTTCTGCTTCCGTTATATCAGCGATTTCATATTTAAGATGAAGGCTTATTCGCATACGGATAGGGTTAGATTCTCTCATTACCTTAGTCCGAAGAGGATTCAAGAAGTGATATGCAAAGGTGCTGATTTGTATGATATGTTGCCTGAGGAGTACACATTTAGGGATATTATTGGGAAGATGGGCCCCATTCCTCATTCGCATTCTGCAGTTCATCTACCTTCATTCTTGTTGGAGAATGCAGGGGAGTATAGGTACCTTCTTCCGGGGAACTGCATAAGGGAGAGTGGCTGACCATTCATTTTCTTGAACATGGTTGTGGTTATTTTTTGCTTTGCAACGCGCCATGGGAGACTAGTGTAGGTAGAGAAGATGGTGGCTCTGCAGCTTAGACAAAGTTGTAACAGCAGGGTTCTTCTTCTTGGGTGTTTGTTGATTTGTATTTGCATTTTCTGTTTCTAGAGTGATTTTATGAGTGTAATCTTACATTGATACATTTTGTATGTTTGCTTGGTCTCGTGATGTAACATTCTTTTTACAAGAAGGTTTGTTTGTGGGTGTTGTGAAACTTAGCCATTAAAAAATTGAATCTTGATAGCAATCAAATGTCTTATTTCCTTTGTATCCCTCTCATTCCTATATCTACATTTTCTCCCTGTACTTAGAGTTATCAATTTCTGGTCTTTTCCCCCTAGTATAAATACACAATCTTCCAAGATTCTCAGTTTTTAAATTTACTTGTACATAATATCTTGATATTAGAATAAATAAAAAATTCAAAAGTCAATCAACAAAATTGTCAAAATTAAAATTTTATTAAAAGCAAGAATTGAAAGCATAATACTAAGAAATAGAAGATATCTCCTCCTAAAAAACAACAATTTACATGCATTATTTGAGAGCTGCATTGCTAGGATTGTACTAATATATATCTAGCATAACAATAGAGCAAAGGTCTTTGGATGGACCTTAAACTTTTCACTACAATACTCCATAATCTACGATTCTCTTGCTTCCACACCAAATGGAAGCCAACAACTATGCAGAAGTTAATTACATCTCCAATTTAACCAGCATTTACCTCCTTCAACAAAATAGCAAGAACTAGCTACAGCAGAAGAAAAGCCCTCTCGGCTCGGCTTCCATTACCGCGTTAGGGTTGTTAGCGGTGTCACCAATCAAGGAGCTCGTCCCTGGAGACTCCGGTGAGAAGACAGCGTTCGTGCTGGAAGCAAACATGCGTTGTGGTATGGCTGGTTTCGGTGGAGAGATTGTGGTGAGATAGTGGAGGAGCATTTGTATTATCTGAGTGAAGTTGGGCCGAGCATTGGGATCTTCATTCCAACATAAGGTGACTATCAAAGCCAGCTCCTCCGGTAGGTCTTCCGCGCTTGGCCTTACATTCTGCAAAAGGGAAACACACATTTCAATAAAACACGCATAAATTGTGGAATATTTGAAGGTGGAGTTGAGGGGAGTACTTTGAAAGCAGCGGCGTAGGCTGCCTGCAAATTGGACATGCCTTCAAAGGGTAACTTGTTGTGTATGAGTTCCCACAGAACAATAGCAAAACTGTAAGCATCAACCTTGTGGTTGTAATGCTTTTTTTCGCCATGCCTTAGTGTGACTGTGCTGTAGAGCTGCAACATAAGTATCAAAGGTTATGATGAAGCATTTTGAATCAACCATTCTGATGAAAAATGTGGAAATAGGTTAAAGAAACTACCTCCGGGGCCATCCATCGGTAGGTTCCAGTTTCCGCGGTCATCATCTCAGTCAACGACTCTTCTCTGGCCAGACCAAAATCAGCAAGTTTCACTGTTCTGTGATCTTCTGTCAAGAGCAGATTTTCTGCAGAAGAAACTATTAGTCTTGCATAATCAAGCTGCATATACTTATATCACAAACCTTTGATATGCAAAATAAGCCAAGTATTCATTATTTGATTAGCAAGAGTTGTGCACGTTTCAAAGATAGCAAACAAGTTATTACAAATTGTTTTTGTGTGAAATACTGAGGACAAAGACCTACAAGCCATTACCAGGTTTGAGATCGCGATGAATGATTCCATGTCCGTGCAAACATTCCATCGCACGAGCTATATCAAGCGCAAATCCAATAGCTACTCGGATATCGAGGCAGCTTGGGCGTAAATTAATCAACAACTTACGCAACGTCCCACCGAGGAGAAGCTCAGTCACTATAACCATGATAGGTTCCTTGCAAGCTCCAATGAACTATAAACAAGGAAGAATTCACTTAGACAACAACAGTGATAACCTATTTCCAAAACACCAACCTTCATCACTCTCATTCCACCACACACACACACACAAATTTTAGTAGTTTGAAGCCACAATTCATTATTACAGTGGTAATATATAAGCCATCTTTGTAATTAGATGTACAACCTTAACTAAATTCTTATGTTGGACTCTGGAAAGCATTGCAACTTCTCTTGCAAATCTTCCCTCCCTCTTTGCAATCTCTTCTGCTGTCTCCCCTCTCCGAATAATTTTGATAGCAACATTCTGATATTTGTATCTTAGAAAATGCCAACAAAACAAAATTTAAGTTGATTGATAGTTCTATTAAAAGAAAAACACTTGTCCACAAACACAACTTTTGCTGATGTCTGCCAAATGTTATGAATTCAAGAATTCGGAATTTCTGGGATAATCTTTCTGTACTTCACAATTTCAGAATCATAAACTACTTCCCTTGAGAGATCAAGATTCAGACAGAAAAGAAGAGCAAAAAGTCAACTTACTTTCCCTCGTACACTTTGGCATGAGCTACTTCTCCAATCTTAGGCCCTACGAAGAGAAGCTTCGGATCCACCAACCATTTCGGTTCTAAATCAAACTCTGCTACGGGATAAAACCCGTTTCCAGATCCCATTTCTCGCTCTCTTTCTCTCTCCAAATTATCACAACTTCGAATTTCAGAACTTTTTCCCTTGACCATACAACCCAAGTAAATCCCACATCGAAAACCCACTAGAGAAAGATAATTTCATTGATGGAAGTGATGAATCCTCAGTGCCCGACTTCGTTTCTCACGGACCCATATCCACACATACATGCACCGAGAGAATGGATGTTTCTTTAATCTCAAAATTGCATCTTTTTTATTAGGAAACGAAGAGAGTGGACGGGATGTTGAGGACAAGTGTTGCAGAATTTATTGAAATTTTTTCTCACCGCGTACTACTATTTTCATACGAGTTATTTTGGGTACTAGTTTGAGAGCGGCGGAGGGAATTCTGCTCGTGTCAGAAATCAGTGGGGCCTCTTTATTTTGTCTTTTTGTTCCGACTTTACTTAATTTGAATTATGCAGTATTCTATTCTTAAGTTCGGTCTACTCAGGTAAGTTGTATTAGTATTATGCGTTAACATTAAAATTCGCACTCATTATCGAGATAGACATAATATGAAATTGCATATTAGTGTATGCATGTTAATCAACCTTGATGATGCAACCAGTTTCTAGAGTTAATTATAACTTTTTCTTCTCATTTTACGCCATTATAAATTCATTATGAAGCTAACCGCGATATTGACTTCCCCTTTTTTTTCTGGTGATTTATATTTTACCGATCTCCAAAAGACTTAAAATAAAAAGGCCGTTATTATTATGTTATTCAACACGAAGTCAACGTGTTATTGCAAAAATCGAAGAAATTGACATAAACAACCTTGATTTTGATACCCTTTAATGTTAAATCACGTAGATGTGTTAAAATTAAAAAAATAAAAAGAATTTAAAGATTTAATCAAATGAAATGAAAATTCAAAGACCAAGCAATTAATATTAAATAAATAAGGTGTCAAAATATGTCTTTTTGAAAGGTATGTGAACACAATATGGATGAGAGAAAATGAAATTTCTCCATAAAGTGTCAAATTTGTGGTCGTAAGAAACTGCGGGTGCTTTTTTGCGTCGGTGGTATAAAATTAATAGTACTACAAAATTGAATGGGTCAGGCTTAACTTTTTTCCTCTACACTTTTGTGTCACGAAAAATATAGTATATGCTTACTCAAAATAGTAATCATATATTATAGTTAAATTTTGATAAAGTAATAATTAATTAAGTAATAATTTCACTATGATAATAATTTTTTTATTTTTTAAATGTATTTATAGACCTAAAATAATATTTAATAAAATTATCATCTCATTAATCAATTTTTTTTTCCTAGTCCAATTATTACTGTAAAAAAAATTTAACTGTATTATACACGTATCACTAAATTATTATTATTTTCACTAAATTGTTACCACTAAAGAGACTTTTTCTGCTTTACATTTTGAATTATTATTATTTTCGGTATATTAATTATTAGAATTGTAAATATGGCAAGAAGAAAATCAGAAAGGAAATAGAAAAAATAAATGAAAGTCAGTATTCCCTGGTGAATCATGTGAGAGAGAGCTGAGAGCAGTCGGTGAATTATTTAGGTTTTGACTGTCACGTTGCTTCAACACACTCCAACTAACTTAGAGGGTATTTGTAGGTGTTTAAAAATAAGTGTTAAAAGCCAATAAAAGTGAAAAAAATAGTGTTTGAAAAACTGTTAATATAAGTAATTTATTTTAAGTTTTTAAATAAAATATTTATTTTATCTCAATATTATTAAATAATTATAATTTATAATAAATAAATAATTATTAAATTAAATTAATTTTTATATTATATAAATTTATAATATATCATATTAGCATACACATATCATACTATTATATTTTAAATATTATTTATTTATTTAAATTCATAATAATAATATTTTTATATAATTTTAAATAATTACACAACTAAAAAATAATTATCACTAAATGAAAATAAAAAAAATATTAATTTAAAATTCAAACTTTTTAGAACCCACTATTTTAATTAATTTATATTTAATTTTAATAATAATTATTTCATTAAATTTGAAAAATTTATAAATAATAAATATAAAATATTTTTGATCAAATTACTAACTAATATATTAAAATATAATTATAATTAGATTTGTAACTAAGAAAATATTAATTTTAAAATTAATAATTTTTTGAGAATGATAAAAATATTTAAAGAATAAAATAGTCTAATAAATTATATAAGTTGTAAGTTGCAGTTAAAAGCCGGGTCATAACAGCTTAAGCAACTTCTCTATCTTAACTATATTTAGTAGGAAATTTCTTTGAAAGCAAACATTACAAATGCAGCTGTAAACTATCACAAATATCACCTTAGTAGGTTGTTTATATAATTTAATTTAATATGGAAAAGGAAATTTAATTTTTCTAAAAACATGGTATTGACACCGCATTTGAAACATCAATTATGAACTAAATGACCAACTCCAAAAACGAGTGCATTATTCCATAAATTTTGCTAAGCTTATCCATAAATTCAATTTGAAATAAATGACCAACTCTTCACTAAGCTTATCCATAAATTCAATTATTTAGAATGCTAGAGATAAAACGAGTGCATTATTATAAGAATGAATATAATATTTAATAACTAATTAACCTTAATTTTGCTTTAGGTTGTATTCCCCATCTTTAAGGAGGCCTTTGGTAACAAAATTTCTGAATCAAGAATTAGTTATAAATTCATACAAAATGCTTGAGTTTAGTAATTTGGAAACAAAATTTAAGAATCACATCTAAGAAATTGGGATTTTTATATAAAGTGTTTGGATCAATTCTATCATAATTAAAATTTTAAAATCACAAATCACATTCTAAAACCTCATGTGAACAATCCCGTTCGAACCTAATTCCAAGTTGCGAAATAAACAACTCCTAAGTATCTCGGTTCAAACCCTTTTTCTGATTAACTCAATCTTATTGGGCCTGAGAACTAACATAATACTTGAGCACAAAGCTTGAGATAACCCAGTTTGATTTGACCATCAAAGATGAGAGTGTAAAATATATGAAGAAGAGTAAGAAAACCAACAACTCAAAGGGCTGACTTGTTTCAGCTATCAATCCCAGGATTGTAGGATAAGTATCAGAAAATACAAAGCTAGTAAGAACTCATATAGAACTTTCTAGAACAATGCAAATGGAACCTCTTAATCTATGTAAATGCATCCATTACATCCAAATAATGTTACTACAAAGAAGTATGAACCCAGAATTACATTAACTCCTAAAATCAAGGTAAAATGTTGAACCCCATGTAACAAAAGAAAGATGATGGAGAGCATCAAACAACATGTACCAAGAAACATATTGCTTATGTCACTAACATGTTCAGCCAGAGATAATTGTTTAAGAGAGAGAGAGAGAGAAGAGCATGCATACAACTTCAATACTTGTAGCCTTGAAGAACTTTTCGAGGATCTAACTGTCCGCTGCAATAACTGGAAGAGACGGCTGTGATCTCTTGACGGCCTCTCCATTCCTCACCGGGTTTCAAGGATATTGGGGTTTCAATAGAAGCAGAATCAAGGCATAACATTACCTTGTAGTCCTCATCACCAAAATCCGGCATAGCCTTTGATCTCTTGTCCCAAGGATTCCATAGAACTGCACGACATGGACAGTCTGTTTACAGCAGTTGCAAAGAGGAAGATAACAATACTAACAAACAAAAGGAATAACCTGCATCAGGCATGCCATCTTTGCGAAGGACAAACGTTCTCTTCTTCTCATGGTCTATTACTGCTATCTTCGGTGGGGTACTTAAGTAGACTCGCTCAACCTATCACCACATAACAGATTCTAAAAACTGCTTGAAATTTTTTTTGAATGTCACAGTTTGCAATAGCACTAGTTTTGATTTTCAGAAGTTTCTTTATGCATAACCAAGTAGACTAATTTATATCGAGATACTAATACTGATGGCTAATCAGCTTACAAATATGTGGTTGTATAGTAGGGATATCTGAAAACATAAAACAATAAACAAAATCGGAGAAAATGGAAAGAGAAACATTACCTCACCATCAAAAGTAATTGCATCAGCCTGCTCTGTGTACCTTTCCTTTTGTAACAAATTATCAAAGTAGTCCAGAGTCTCCAAGCCCTCAACACGCACTTCACTACATATCAAACAGCATGATGAAAATTGCAACCGATTTGTAAAGGTGACGGTAGATGTAGCACATTTAGATATGACTGAGGAAATGAGAAGAGTTCCTAATCCATGCTGACCGAGCTATTATGTAAATGCAAAATAGACTGACTATATCTAAATTGAACAAAAATAAAGCATGTCACCAATAACACATAGACCATGAGAACGGGAAGAATATATGTAAGTGAAGCTGCAAACCTGATATCAGAGACAGATAGATAACTGCATAAAGCGAATGTGAAAGAGAACGCCTTGCTATCAGCATTCCGCACACGAGGGATCAAGGTGAGCTTGCCAGCACTCAGAGAGACCCGTACACGTAACTCAAATCTAAATATAGAATCAGACATAAGAACATCACAAATTACTACAATCATTGGGATGCTTTTCACTCCATTTCCAAGTTACCTGTGTGGCCAATTCTTCAAATCGTCATCTGTGGATTTTAGCACAAGATCCACTGTTGACTGAGGATTGGCCGGGGGCAAAGGCGAAGGAGAGCTATCTACCGACCACAGCCTATTCCTCACAAATCCAGGTTGCTCCGGGGACCCAAACTTGGAAGACTAAGATGGGCATGGAACAAATAAGAATTCAACCACAAAGATATATAGTCTGTAGATGTTTGAAGCAAAGTTAGTGATTCACCTGCGGGAAGCAAATGGACATTCCACCTCTGATGAATTTACCTACCTTCCAAAGAGCCTGATGAATCCCAAAAACAAAAAAATGCATCTTTACAACAATACTAATAACTGTATCAACTGCCATACTAAATAGATACGCATAGTTGACAGTACTGCTCCAAAAAACTATTAACATATATCACTAAAACTCCTAACCACATTCATACGCCTAAAAATATGCTGATATACAATCATCCATCCCTCCAAAGACTGTATCCAATTCTTACTACCGTCACATTATCTCGTTACTTAGACATTATATAATCCGCAAACTTTACCTTATTGGTTACAAATAGATTCTCTTCTCTTCTTTCATTCTTCCAAGATATGATCTGTCCACCGTGCAAAAGCACCTGCGCAATATATAAAATTTCAAGATTATGTTAAACTTAATCAACAACCGTTTACTCTGAGTAAGCTAAACTTAATTAAATGTATTTAACCAAAAAATCAAACAAAAATCCAAAACAAAAGGAGATAAATCGCAGACCACAGATGCATAGATAGGAAATCCCAATCGAAATATTAACATACAGTTGTATTTTCTAAATCCCTCGTCCAAAACACGTATTAGAAACGATGAATATTCATAACGAGAAATAAAGCAAATTCACAAACCAAATCAAGATATACAAACCTCAGCCGTAGTTCCAGTGGGCTCCATTAAGATAACCCTAGGCGATCCATCGCCATCCTTAATCACATTAGCCGGCATCGCAGTTACCCCCAATTTTTCTCCGGAGTTGCTGGCAATCGGGTGAACTTTATTTTCATCCATTCCAGCTGCGCCACAAATTATATCGAAAAGAAATCAATCAAATCAATCCTAGATTACAAAAATTAGGGATCAGTTGTCCAAAAGACGGAAAGTGAAATCCAAAGCCATAAACCACACCTGAAATCAAATAAAATAAAATAATACAATCACAGAACAGATGGATGATCGAGCGAATATATTAAAAAAGAAAAAGGAAAGCGAGTGAATCCGAATCATACATTCGGCATAAATAGAATCTGAGTTGAATAAAAATAAAAAAAATCGGTTTCGAGTTTGAAGAACGGCCACCAACTTTTAGTCCATCTCTCTACGGAACCGTTGCAATGACAAACAATCATGCAATAATCGAATCGAAAATGACGAGATTGTAATAAATATTGGGGATTTTTGTCTTGATTAAAGAGTATTATATTCATTCATTCGATTAAACTGCAAATGGGCCTACTTTCTGCCGTTGATTTTGGTAGATCTCAATTAGGGATGTAACGGTTCGGTTCGGTTCGGTTATTTATGTATTTTAGAAATCGAACCGAACACATATAAATGGTTCGGTTTGGTTCGGTTCGATGAGTTTTTCAATGTCGGAACCGAACCGAACCGCTTATAAATGGTTTGGTTCGGTTCGGTTCCTCGATTCACCTTTTTATTTTTTTATTTATTTTTTAAATCCTAAATAATGCAAGAATAATAGTTTGTAGGATGTCACTCATTCCGAACTCATAAGTATAGAGTTGTTACTCATTTCTCTTCATTTATATAGATTAGAATTGATCTTAACTTAAATCTAATATCTAAATTCAATAATATTCTCATATAAAAAGGACAAATATTAAATAAAAAAATAAAAAAATATAATATTGGTTCGGTTCGAACAGTTCAAAAATTCTTGGAACCACGAACCGAACCGAATGTAAACGGTTTCTAAAAAAATAAATCGAACCAAACCGCGAAACCGAACCGAATCGTATTTTTCGATTTGATTCGGTTCGGTCCAATCGGTTTCGCTCCGATTTCGCGGTTCGGAGCGAAACTACTTACACCCCTAATCTCAACACTTGGGTCATTCATATTGCGACGCTACCTGTTCCTGTCAATTTCCAAGATGTAATCAAATTTTATAGATTGAAAAAAACAAATTTATTTATACAATTTTAGTGTCGTTATAATTATATAAATAGATGGGTCGCATTCGAGATATTTTATATGAACAAAAGTCATATCATTTGCTTAGATTTCATTCTTTTTGCTCTATATTTTTAATTATTAAATACATGCAATTATTGTGAACATAAAATTTTGATCCTTGTACTAACCTACTGGAGAAAAATTAAACTCAAACTCGAGCTTTATTAAATTAATAATTTGAGTTTTTCATGATCAGCTCAGAAGATGGTTCGACGTGTGAATATCCCGACAACATTTTATTTTTCGGAAAAAATTCGTAATTACTATTCGAATTTTATTTTTTTATTAGGGAGATTTGCAGGGGTCTTCGAGCAACAAATTAGTAATATTATGAAACAATATCCTCTAGAAATAAAATTCAATTCAAGAAGACAAAAATAGAATCAACTAAAAAAAATCGATCTCGTAGTAATTACCAGCCGGCTTCACATCAACGCATTGCACCTTCCCAGCCGGAGACGGCGGCGAAGGCGCCGCCGCCGCCCCATCGTTCGCCACGAACGGCGGCGGTACCTCCGGCGGGCTAGCACAGCGGATAAGCGCCCAATTCACGCTCTGAAAAAACGGATGCTGCTTGATCTCCGTCGCGCCTCGGCGGTAAGCAAGGCGGTGCTGCGGCTCCTTCACCAGCAAGCCTCTGATCAAATCCCTAGCAGCAAAGCTGACCGTGGGAGAATCCGGGAATCTAAGCGGCTGCCCGACGACGTTGAACAACGTAGCTCGATTGCCTGCTCCTTTGAACGGCGTTCGACCGAACAAGAGCTCGTAGAGGAATATCCCAAGCGTCCACCAATCCACCGCGCTGCCGTGGCCCTCGCCCTTGATGATCTCCGGCGCTAGATACTCGTGGGTGCCGACAAACGACATCGATCTTGCGCTCGTCGGCTCGGCCATTAGCTCCGGGAGAGGGGTGACTTGGTTGAATGTCTCGGTTTTTGGCTTGGTTTTCTTCTTGTCTTTCTTCGACTTGCTGAGGAAGCGCGGTGTGAAGCATGTGGGTTGGATTATGCAGGATGGCTCGATGCAGGCGGGTTGGACGCAGTAGGTTGAATTCTTGGATTCGGTTATGGTGTTGGAGGACTTGACTAAGGTGGGACTGACGGTGCATCTCAAGGAGAGGTCGAAGTCTGAGAGCATTATGTGACCGTCTTCTCGGACCAGAACGTTTTCGGGTTTGAGATCGCGGTAGATGATGCCGAGCATGTGGAGGTATTCGAGGGCAAGGAGGACTTCGGCCAAGTAGAACCTGAAAGATTAGCATCAGAGATGTAGAGATGAAGACTGCATTGAGAAAAGAATGGTACAAAATCAGGAACTAAACTTTTTGGACAAGAACACAAAATTTGCAGCCTTGAGTTCAAAAGGGGATTTTAATGAATCCGGGATCATGAATGACTCAATCAAAGTATAGTTCTTCTAAAGTTCAAGAAAAAATAGACATGAATTTCAAGAAAAGAATGGTGGAAAATCAAGAATATGTAATTTGAGTATGTAACCAACTGCAAATGTGGTTTTGAAGTATATCAAGAACAAAACTTTTTGCAAAAGAACGCAAATTGCAGCCTTATAGTAGCCTTTCTTTAAATCCATAAGTATATATATAGTTCAAATCAATCTGGGATCAAGAATCACTCAATTGAAGTATATTTCTTGCTACTGGCTAGAGATTCAGAATAAAAGTAAATATGGAAACTGGGATTCAAGGAAATCTACCTTGCAGCGTGTTCCGGGAAGAACTTCCCGGGTTGCTTCTGGCGGAGAGCATGCAAGTCTCCACCAGGGCAAAATTCCATCACCAAGAAAGAGAACTTCTCAGTCTCAAAGTGAGTGTATAAGCTGGGAAGAAAGGGATGGTCCAGACACTGAAGAATCTCTCTCTCAGTCTGAGCTCTGAGGATCTTTTTCCTACTTGCTAGAGCTTCTTTGTCCATCACTTTCATGGCAAATAATGTTCTTGTGCCAATCAGCTCTGCAAGATGAACACTGCCTATATCCCCACATCCCAACCTCTTGAAAATCCTGAAATTTTTCAGCTCCAACGACCCGCTGTTTCTTGATCTGACCGCTTGGATTGCTTCCCAGCTTGTATCATTTGCTTTATGAGGTTTGTAAATAGCACTGCTGAAACTACTGGAGCTGCTCTCATCACTAACATCACTGCCGGTGCTTCCCCTATATATGCTACTAGTCTTCCTACTCTCCACAAAATCGAACGAGTTGCTGATTTCACCAGACTTCCCCACACTGCTTGCAGATTCACTCACTTCTGTGTTAGTGAAGCTTTCTTTAGCTTCTGCATACTGTGTACCGGAGTATAAACTACCTCGAGGGCTCGTACAAAACCCCGTTCCTAACTTAGGCTGTACTACTTGAACAGTTTCTTTAGCTTGCAATGAATCAAACTTCACTTGCTCAACAACAGCATTGGGACTAGAAATCTTGGCCTCATCAACTGGTTGCTCGATTTCATCATTGCTTTCAGATCTATCTTCCTCCTTTCCACTATCTCCAACTCTAGTGCCAGGAACTTTCTCTTTTCCATCATCCAATCCAGTGTTATCCCCATCTTTGCTCATTACTAGATGAGCGGTTTTGTGGGACCGTTTTGAGACGGCCATTGAGCCCGAGGGAGCATAGATGGTCTTCATGATACGGTCCTTAGGAACAGCGTGATCCTTAGGAACCGAGTGTGATCCGGATGAGCTCCCACCATATCTATGGTGTGGCCTAGAAGGGTGGTGGGGCGGACGAGTCGATGGAGGTGCAGAAGTTGATTCATATTCTGCCTTACCAACTGAACTGCAACTCATCTCCAAGGAATCAACTCCTTGAACAAGGGATTCCATAGCGTCGTGTGGCATCGACACTGCAAATACACCACCACCAAATCAAAAAGAATCAAGAGCTAAACTAAGGCAGTCTCAATACAATAACTCAAGAAAAGTTTGTGCATGAAGATTCATAAAATAAGCAAACATTATTTCAATCAAAAAGGACTCGATTGACTTCATAATCAACCATCTCTTCTACACTGCAAGCAACTCCTATGAAAGAAGCCTAATTCATAATAAATGGATCCACAGTCCATAATAATCTTTTTTTCATTTTTTGCACTAAAAGTTTCCTAAAATACAAGAAACCAAGGCGAATCCCCTCCAATAACAACAATATGCCTTTAAATACAAATCCCATTAAACAGAAAAAAGCCCAAACAAAGAGATAGACTTCATCCTGATCATTAAGAGACTCAATTCCACAATCCTACTACGTTCAAGATTATCCTTTTGGCCCACATTATATACATGAAGAATACAAAATCAAATGGCAAGAAAGAGAACAGTAAAAGAGGAAGAAAAAGAGAGTTCTTGAATTTACCTTATCAGAAAATACAAATGGCTGAACAATCTTTCATCGCCTTCCAGATATACTCCCAGAAAGTAAATGAGCTTTGTCTTCAAGAACAGATTTATTATTATAATTTCGTCCTCAACATTGTTGCGCAAGTCCTTTTCAGATCCGATCGGAACAAGAAACAGTTTTTGATGGATATCTATTACTTCCCACAAAAAGATAAACTATAAAGAAGCAATTTCAAGATTATGTCAATAACGATAAAAACCAGCTATTCTTTTTGTGTCGTTTAATTGATCGAAAATGGGAAGAGAAGGAAGAAAGAAAACTTAAACTCAGTTCACAAGCAAGGATTTAAAAGTAAGAAAATACGGAAAAGGTGAGAGAGCCGAAAGTAGGGATTTCTTCGCCCTGCAATTTTGCTTATATGAAATTGAGAAGCCGTCTTGACTCTATTCACTCCCTCCTCTCTCTCTCTCTCTCTAATCTCTCGCCTTTTCTTGTTTTTTGTAACGCTCTCTTCTCGTTGTCTGTGAGTAGTACAAAAAACTATATGCTTGTTTTTCATGAAAGGAATTAATGCGTTCTTTCCGACTCTCACACACAATGCTCTCACGCAGTATGTGTGGTAATTTCATTTATTTATTTATTTTAATTTGGACACTTTTTTTATAAAAAAAATATTAATGGCGAGCGTAAAGTGCGAAAGATTCTTCGTAGGTTTTGAAATTTCTAATTTCCTCTGTTTTCTGTTTCGTAAATCAGTATTTTAATCGCTTACTTTCTCAAATGTGCATTTGTTTACAATCCCCCAAAAATTTTATTTCTCCCAATTATAAGTAAATACTTTTCGTATTCATCTTGTTTCGCTTTCTTTTTCGCATTGTCTTATTTCAAAAATCACAACTTCTTTAATCAAAACTAATCATGCCATTTTGTGAGACTCACCCACTTATTTGTAATTACTAACTTTTCTTAATATACATGCCGAAAAGAAGTGAAAAAATCTCAATAATCGGAGTTAATACTATATACAATTGCATCCTTGCAGAGAGACAAAATGTAATTTTTTTTAAAAGCAGGGGAAATGCATATCTTATTGAAGCATAAAAAATGTCTGAGTTCAATACCTTATTAAGTTTGTAAATGATAAGATAACAATTAGGGACATTGCATATGCTACATGCAGGGTAAAATTATCTTCCATTCGAAAATAGTAATATAATTTAACATGCATAAATAGGTTGAATTGATTATAATGGGTTTTAATCAATAAAAAATTATAGACATCGGCTACTTCTTATCCAAAGAGCGCCACAAGTCTTATTATAAATTAATAGGAGATTAATTCCTCGATAGAATACAAAATTATTATAAATTAATTATTGTAGATAATTCGTGTGGTTTAAGTAAATGCACATTAATTTACGTATAGCGAAACTAAGGAGGTGGCACATGCATGCACGTGATCGAGGGCCGCGGCATGTGGAACGCCTGACAATTACTATAGATAATTCAAGCACAATAATCGTAATCCCTAAGCCCTAATAATTCTTAACTATGCCCATTAATTAGAGTCATTAAATAAAAGCCAGAAACATAAACATACAACAGTACTAGATAAGAGGTCAACGATCCAATTAGTGCCCCGGTCTTTTTTTTTTTTTTTTTTTTTGTCTCAATGGATAAATCACGCTCATGTATAGTAGAACGCAAACACAAACTAATCATATGCAACTCAACCTATATGTATCGACCTTTGTCACAAGACAACTATCTCCACCGCTTTTTTACGGTACTTGAGATTGATTGCCTTTGTTACACATACTGGCTTGAGTTCTCAAATATTATGGTATTAAATCCCAATGCCAGCAAAGAACCAACTGGAAGAAATGTTCAGACAAAACAAAACAGCTTAAAATTGAGCCATGACCCATGTTTTCTCCTCACCAAATTATTTAGTATTTCTACATAATTATTGTCCTCAAACCACCCATGACTTAGCAAGATTCACAAATCTGAACATTAGGGGGGAAATGGGAAGGAAGGACAAAAAAGTCGATGCTATACCTAATGAAATATAACGCACATGATTGTATGAACACATAATTCATAGATGAAGTAGGTGACTGCAGCATATGTATCATATATTCACACACTTATATAAAATAGGTACAAATGAAATATAGATGTTACGGCGCCTATTATAATACTCCCTCCGTCCTCTAGAAATGATACGTTTCTTTTGGGCACGAATATCAAAAAAGTGATGTTATTTGATGTAATTGTTTGACTTTTTAGTAGTTAAATGTTTTTCAAAAATGTGTCATTTGTAGTGGGACGTTCCGATAAAGAAAACGTGTCATTTCTAGTGGGATGGAGGGAGTACCATAAAATAGGTGTAGGTTTTAGTTAAAATAAGTCTTCCATGTGGAAGAATGAAAAGACAATTAAGTTTCCAAGGGGGCCACTAATGTCACCCATCAACATAGCATGTTTAAGACTAATTATAAACAGAGTGCAGACAGGCATCATTGTTATGCTTTTCTTTTGCTTTATTTACTTTTTGGCAAGAATAATCTTAGTCCAATAATAATGTCCTTTAAATTCTCAACCCAAAATCTTCTTCAAGGGGCTGTCAAAAACCATAAATAGTTCATACTTGTATATAAATTTAAGCCTGCAAACAAGTTGAATTCGGAATGTAGCATACATATGGTTTTGGATTATGAACCAGCTAAGATTTGAGCTATGCCTACTATATAAGGGTAACTATTAAAACTGCTAACCACTGCAATCCATACTTTGGTTAAAGGTGCGAACTAAGAAAGTTGAAGAACTATTCCAATGCATTAAATTAGATCAATATACAAGCGAGAATGGAAATAAGAAAGTTGAAAACCTGGTGTTCCAGTCAGTCGAAGTAGGCTAGAGGAGGTAATATATCTCAAGATTGTTGGAGCAAATTCTCCAAATACAAGTTCAATATGTATCTTCCTGTGGACAGCACATCAAGCCTTTTCTCACTAGGTTCGTATTTCCCTTTCCTGAGCTGATAACGGTGAGTCACAGATGATACGGTATATGTTTGGCCTTCTATGGTCACACTCTCACCACACTGCACAGTCTGCCATTACAACGGGCGGATATATCAGTCAGTCCAAAGTTAGCCAGATTAAACTACATATATATTTTAATGCGACAACAAGATGTTTCACACCCCCCATCATATGAAGTAAAAAGGCCAAAACAGTATTGCAAGAGTCCTGTTTCTTATTGATACTTTGGATGTGGGTAAAGTGTCGGGTTGCTAGGCGAAGCATTCACTATTCTGAGTATGCATATACACCACCCAATCTTAACTACTGCAGCTGGTAAGTTCATCAGAATTCATATTACAAACCTAAAGCCCTAAAATTCTACTCTCAAATATTATCAGAAACCACACATATAAGAATTCTGATCACCCTCTCGCTTTATTCCTCAAGAGATATTTCCCCTTTTCACTTTCATCTCTAATTATTCAAAACTCACAAATTCAACCTTCAAGATATACTGCAAAATGTAATTGAATATCCGATGTGCTTAATGTAATATCATAAGCATGACGAAAAGAGAAATTATATACCATCACTAATATTAATGGAAAAACTACTTTGAATTAAACGTAGAGAAAAGGATTGCTGACAATAAACTCAAAAATTCCAGAATTCGCTGCAATGTTTGAATCCCAATAAATAGCCTACCAAGGGAAAGCAGCGAATGCCGAGGTTCTTGGACGGGGGACTTATTTCTACAACTTCGTAAGGGTAATTATTGTTCTGACCTCCTCTCTCCTTCTTCTCTCTCTTCCTGCAGAAAACTCGGCATCTGCATCTGCATCTGCATCTGCTGCAAGTACAAATTAACAATTCAACAACAAAACACCCCTAAAAATAATCGCAGAATTAGATTGTACCTTTCGCATTGTAGAGAAGCTGTAAACAGTCGCAATTGTTCTTCACTTTTTCTGAATATGATTTAATTTTATCTTCGCTGATATTTTTCTCTTGTATTTGGTTAAAAGTAACAAACGTGTCAAATGACCGATTCTTCTCTCTGCATTCCAAATCAATTTCTGAATATTTAGGTATACTCTTCTATACCACACACAATCTTATTTACCACTTTTATATACTCTTGTAGCTATTGACAAACCTTTGTAATTTCCCGTGCAAATTGACATAATTTTTGAGATACATTAGTAAGTAAAGTGATTATTTTGGCATCCAATTTTCTTTTTATTTTAAAAATATAAAATTAATTAATTCGAAATAATTTATACTAATTAATTATCCTACCAAGAAGTTGAAAATACACTATTGCTACATGAACGTCACCAACGGCCAAGCTCAGAAAATTCGTTCTTACAAAGATAGAACACAAAGCAAAAATCTAGAATGTATTCTGCTGAATAGCCCTCCTATAATCTTGCCTATAATAAGGAGTTTCATCAATAGTCCTCCTCACGTAGTCGATGAACGGCTGCGGCGTCCGAGGCGACTGCTCGTTCACTACGGCCGGACTTTTGCGCTCCGGGGTGACCGGAGCCACCACGCTCGGACTCCCGGAGACAACCGCCGGCAGTGATCTGTCCGGTCTGTCTAGATAACATATGACGAAGACCACTGTCAATATCAGCACAAAGAAGAGACCAAATATACCAGCCCGGAAAGCCATGTTTGCTGATCTGAATTCTGCTTCTCTCTCATCAGGATCATAGCTAACACCCACCTCAACTCTCTGACCGGTTGCTGGGAGTGAGAAGATGAGACGATCTTGGTTTCTGTAAGACCCATGAGCGGTAACCTCGTACTTTGCCGCATTGGGGTCGCCTCCATGGATCGGGGTAACGGTGAGGAGGTTGCGGTTGAGCCAGCTGAGCTCGACGTTGGTGTTTCCGGTTAGGGTTATGAGAGTCTTGTTTGAGTGTCGAGTCAAGTTAAGATGCAGTGTGTCCAGAGTAAATCCTCCGACGAAGAGGGCAGAGGCAGAACCCGAGATGTGATGATCTTCTGTTAATGAAGCTCGAACAGACACAAGAACCTGATGTGAATCTTCTGTGTTGGAGGCTAAATGTTGAGGAGAATGTGGGAAGAAGAGGCAGTGTGTGTTGCCGGTGACCGGATCCTTCCACGGCTTAGCGAACCCAATTTGAGGCGGAGTAACGGCGCAGTCAAACAAAAGTGGCATCTTCTTCCCTTCATCGGTAAATTTAACAGAGAAAGCATAACCTCTAGCCGGAAATGGGACATTTGTTAGTACCTGCACCGGAGCTTCAACGGATACTATGCTCCCTTTCAGTACAGTGACTGTTGTATGAAGCTTGAAACCCGAACTTTGACTCTCGAAGCAAACAACTGTTGTACCTTCTCCAATCGCTTCAGCTTTCCCAGATAGCCTCTCTACAGAGACGACACTTTCATTAGCACTGAACCACTTCTCTGCTGCTGAATCACTCAACCCTTTCACGTCGAATTCAAGACTAGCCCCGCGATGAATGACTGGATTCTGGGGATACAACTGAGGACCAACAGAGATCACAGTATAAACTGATTTCCTAGCATTATTGACGAAAGACACTTGAACAAGAGCTAAACCTTCACTCTTTGTGCGTAGACGGATACTCCCACGACCATCATATTCACCAATCGAAACAACATCAGGATAGTTAGTTTCCACTTCAAACAGAGTGATGTTATGAGCCTCGTGGAAAGGATTTCCAAGAACGTCGTGGTACCTGACTGGAAGGGCGAGTTCATCGCCTAGAGCAATCGTGTGAACTGGAAAATCATCTGCTATCCTGATCTGATCCAAGTCAGAAACCCTCACACAAGATGCAACTTCAGTTCTTCCAGTTGCCTTGTCTTTTGCTAGAATGCACGCAACGTTTCCGGAGTCCTTAGTTGTAATTTTAGATCCATCAATATATATCATCATCTTCATGTATCTCATCAGTATTCCTCTTGCCCTGTCCTAGCAGGGAATAAGCAATACCTTTATCGCTCAAAGAGCCGCCTTTACTATGTGAAGATAAAGGTAAAAGATCTGAAGAAGTATAGTAAGAGGGCAGGATCCAAGTAATTGGAGAACCCAGAGCAAGTGGAAGATCAGGGACCACCCACAATGATACAGAGGCCGTGTAGAACATTTGCTTCGAGTTCTTGTAACTGCAAGAGAACGAAACTGTAACATTTGTCTTGCCAGGTGATCTTCCACGAAGAACTTGAACAAAGTTGAGGTCTAGCTCATTCAATTTCTGACTGCTATTCCCTTTAAAATCCATAACATCTTTGACTTCCACAGTCCACTTGAAGTTGCTACAAAGCTCATAAAAGGAAAACAAATTCCCCTCAGACAGAGAAGGATATATAGGCATCGTTCGCTCAATGGCGAGTTGTTCACTCTGGACGTTCAAAACTGCTGATGAAGGAATTCCAACTTTAACTGTACCATGTGTTCGACAAAGCATGATACCATCGCTACCAAAAATTGTGGCAACAAGGGTACTGTTCCCTAGTGAAATTGCTGATAGCCGGCCTGAGGTTTTGTGGATTTGCGCTGTTTGATCATCTGCACTAGAATACTGAATGTGTGAACCGATTTTAGGGCCTCCTCTGACTGTAAGCACATATGAAGCACCAGGGACAAGAAATATATCACTGGGATGCAGTCTTGGTGGATCATATACTTCCACCTTAACTGGCTGGCTCACAATCTCAAGTCCAGAATACTGAACAACACTAAGATATACCGTTGTCACTCCAAGATGTGTGGCTTGCAACGTGAAACTTGGCCCAAGTACATGACTATCATAATTCTCCACGATATCAACTAAATCATCTTCAGTGTGCACACGTATTTTCATGTAAATGCACTGAGAAGGGTCAAAAGTACGTCCATCAGCAACCCCAACCAAGAAACTAACGGACTGCAAACTTCCCTTCTCAATGCTAATATGCTCTCCAGTTAAAATCTTAATCCAGTCTAGGGGTGGGCGCGGGACGGGTACCCGCTGCGGGTACCCGTTTGCGGATACCCGCGCCTGCGGGTACCCATTTGCGGATACCCACGCCTGCGGGTAATTAATTTTAATACACATTCTCGTTCCCGCATAGAGCGGGTACCCGCGCGGATACGGTACGGGTACGGGTTTACCCGCAAATATTACCACCTATTTATAATATATTTAAATTCATAAATAAAAATTAAAAAAATACCAATAAATGAAATTTTAAAAACATAAATTAATATTAAAAAATACCAATATATTTACACCACTAAATAGGACTATAGGAGTAGATAATCTGTTTTATAAACCATGTTCCAATGGTGTCTCACCATAAATTATAATTATAAAACCGACCATATGATTATCAACTATGAAACCATAGATTCTTATAATTAAAATTACCGTGGAAAACTGTTTAATCACACTCTAGTGCTAGCACAAAACATGCAAACGGGTACCCGCGCCCACCTCTACGTAAGAGGACCTCATGTAAAAAAAATTTGTTTATTAATGCGGGTACCCGTTCGGGAACGGGTACCTAAGAATAAAACCCGTTCCCGTTCCCGACCCGCGTGATTTTTTGCGGGTACCCGCGAAACGGGTACCCGTACCCGTTTTTCCCGACCCGAACGAGAAATACCCGAACGGGACGGGTACGGGCGCGGGAACCCAAATTGTTTGCCCACCCCTAATCCAGTCCATCTCCGCGACTTGGACAGTGGAAGATGCAGAAAGCGGAGGAACTAACCCGACATCCTGAACTGTTACAACAGCAGTTCCCAGGCTTTTAGGAGCCAACATCAGTTGAGAGCAATCATAGTCAGGGTTTTGTTGTATTACTTCAACTATATGAGTATCATTTACCAATGTGTCCAAAAAGCAGCTCCCTCCAGATATAGAGATATTCAGCCTAGCTTCTGGACTGAAAAACAACAAACTGGACTCTGGACTGACTCTAAGAAAAGAAACCAGTTGCAGCTGGATTGCATCTGTAAGAGTATTTGTAGAAGTTTCATACTTGGTAGCAATATGGCCCAGAGAGTCAAAGCCGACAGTGGTGGAGCGCACAGTACACAGTCCGGATGTGTTTTGCAGGATCAAAAACCTTTCCCAGCTAGAATACACTGAACTATTAGTGTCATCCAAGAGAGCCAATCCTTCACATTTGTCTAATTCCCAACTTAAAAAGAGGGAAGACGAATTTGCAAAAGCTTTGCCAGAATCACTGAGGCCAACAGCTGATACTCGTATCCTGCGCCCATTGGCTACTTTAATTGGGGAGGCACGAAGTCTACCGGGCAAGCGTTCAGCCTGAGCAGCAGACTCTATAGCTAGAGGAGTATTCAAAGCTTCATCAGCTATGATTACAATTGAAGATGGAAAGTTACACACAAGCAGCAACTGCACTTCAGATACTACGGGTAAATGATGGTCCTCCCCCATTAAGTTTCCACGTCTGAAAATAAGTTTAAGGGTTCCCAAGCTCTCACATCCTATTCTGTACGGATTTCCATAGCTGGTTGATATTTGACGAATGAGAATTCTATCTTTCACAGAAGCACCATTCTCAGCCAGTACTTCAACACTTTCAATGAACTCGACATCCTTACCCCATCTTTCTGGTCCTCCACGAAGCATTACATCCAATTGAGTGCCAGGGACGAGGTATAAATAAGCTAAACTGCTCAACTGATTTTGAGATTCAGCATGGACAAAATCAAACCAATACCCACCAAATGGGTTCCCATCACTTGCCTGGTGAACAATAAGAGATGAAAACGCAGCAATAGAAGAGGATGTTTTTAAGACAAGTGACTCCCTACCAGTATGATCTGGTTGATTATCCCTAGTCAATGTTGCATGCACCAAGGTCCGACCAGAACTTGCAGCATATATGTTGGTGGACGAACATGGAGGACCATATGAAATGGAATGTGGTTCAACTTCTTTTTTGTTTGTAACAAATAATTCTGTGCTTGTATTGACAATTATGAAAGAATCAGTCTCAGTTTTCCATCTAATGAAGGACTTAAAAGCATCACATGCATAGAAATATGCACCAGTTGATGCTTTCAATGCAACAGAAGCTTGAAGATGTGAGCCAACAGGTGTTTCCACTGGAAAATTAGGCATCAGGACCATTGAATGGGGCACAGAAACTTCGATGACCACCTCATCGTAATTCAGGGAATCAAAGATGGACACTGCTCTAATAGTTGCTTTGCCGGGCTTTTTTGCTTGGACAATCCCAGAGACAGATACCGAAGCAATAGACATGTCCGAAGAAAACCACTTATAGTCACTGGAGGACATTGAGCAACCTCCACTTGCTGTAAGCTCCAGCTCCTGATAGACACCAGGGACCCATGGGAGGAGAACTTTGTCAGAAATGCTACTTCCTCCTTCCGTAATGAACTGAACTTGTTCGCAGACCATGACTTCTTGAACACCCTTGAGAACTTCCTTCTTTACATCATGCCCAGTGTTGTAAGCCAAGGTTGCTGTAAGCTTTCCCAGTCCATATGATTTTGCATCTAAGATTCTAGAATTCGTAGCACCTTCTGAATGTGGGAGAATATTCCAGAATTCATCTTGGTTACTGTACAGCTGTATTTCATCACTTTCTGTTATAAAAATTTCTATTGATCCAGGTCCTGCAGAGAAGACCTTAGCGAGAACGAGATATGAACGGCCGGCCACTACATACCAACGGGACACGGAGGAAATAGGCTCTCTACCTTCAATATGATCACCAGAAGAAGAGAGAGGTGAAATAAATAGCAACAAATTATCAGGCAAGACAACATGAAGAGATGAAAATTGCATGTGTCCTGCAACCCTGATGTCTTCAACAGCCACTGTTGTAACCCCCAAGTTAAATGCATGAACTGTACCCATTGCTCTGTCCACCTGAGCCACTGAAGAGTTCAATACGGACCACTGATGGAATGGAGATGGTAAGGCTACAACATGTGGAGTATTGCTACGGATGACTTTAAGAGTGTAATGAACAACAGCTCCAATAAGGACATGTACAGGTGATGGGGGATTGAGAGACATTGCTTCAGCCACAGTCAAAACAATCTTATCCTCCAAATGGCCCACTGATGGTTCTAGCAACTTCACGGAAACAACCTCATGGCCAATTTCAGTACCTTTTACTACATAAAAATCTGAATAAACACGACTTTCTTCAAGTTTTACTTGTATATCCAAATCACCGCAAAAGCCACTGCAATCACTCAATGGAGAGTCTTTTATTGGAACATGGACAAGACTATGAGGCAATCCCTCAGGTTCAGGCATCAACTGCCACATGAATTGCAGGCCCACCAATGAGGAGAAGACATTTTCTGCACCACAACAGCAAGGGAGAACAATTAGGGAAAATAAGATAAGAAAATATATAAGGAAATGGACAAAGTCGTGCAAAACACTGAAACATAGTAGCTTCAACATGAAGTCTTGCTTACTATGATAAAAATCAAGAAATTTATGTTGCTTACGGTATCTAAGAACAGCCGAGAAGTCATAGATAACAAGAAAGTTTCAGGCAACAAACAAAAAATGCACAAAACAACTTATCCGATTAGAAAAACTTGCTTCTATAATTAAAACTCAATTAACCTCAAAGCAAAATACTATAAGATCATTTGTTCTGCATTTCTTTATCAGCGAGATTACACATGGACATTGCTTAGTTACATATAACCTACAAATTTTTTGATGTTCTGAGGCACCACAGAAGCTTGATCTCAAAATAATCCTTCTATTAATTTGCGAAAATCTGAGAAAAGCAAACAGACTACTACAAGAAGGTAACACGAAAAATCCAAAATCGAGCCAAAGTCAACTAGAAGACAGCATATATACGAGCATTCAGAAATCAATCGACATACAAGCAACATCCAGCGACATACCTTCACTATCAAATGCCCGAACCCGAAGAGTAGCGAGCCCATCAAGATCAAGCTTAACAGAGTTATGGAATATCTGAACCCTCGATATTGTATCAACATATACTTTACACCGAATCACCATTCCACTATTCATATCAGTAGCATAAACAGCCGTTTCCTTCCGCCCGCCATAGGGAGCAATAGACCTCAACCGCGCACTGGTTGAACAACGGCTACTCGCATTGAACTCCGCAACACCGACAATATATCATGATGATCCCACAACCTTAAAATCACCCAAAAAATAATAACAAAAGTTCAGCAACTTCACTATAATCACGAAAAAGGAGAAAAAGATACAAAAGAGAAAGTGTCATGACCCGGACGGAGGACGGAAGAGCATTGGGTGCTCCGGGAGAAAGACGTGGAATCGGGTAGCTTTAAAGATCGTCGAATGGGCTCGGGTGATGTCGGGAATGTCTATTTTTAATATAAGATATAGGCTAAGTTGTTATTTCAATTAATAGTTGCTTTTACGTTTTTGATGGGCTGTAGTTTTCTTCTTTAAATATGTGTGCTTTGGAATAGAAAGGATAACAAGGAAATTAACGAAATTCTCTTCTCTCTGCACTCATTCTTTTCTCTCGGCTCTCTCTCCCTCTCAACTCTAAAACTCAACTCTTCTCTCTCTCAATCTCTCGAGCTCTTCCCCTCTCTCAAATCTCAATCTCTCTCAGCATCTCAATCACTCTCTCGTCCTCAGCTATATTATTTTTCAGATCTAGATTTCAGATTTAGATCCAAATCTAAGCTAATTACAATGCCGATCGAATTTTCCCGATTGTTTGTTTGCAAAAGCTAATAGACTTTCCTTGGTCTATTACAGAAAGCATACTAACCATTTGAAGCAACCGTCGCTGCCCTGAAGCCTGTACTCGACGGGATGGGTCATTCTGGGCGGCAGGAGTATGTTAACATCGGCGATGTGGGGGCCGGAGGATGAGCTTGGTTAAGCACGACGAGGAGGAGGAGCGGAGATAGAAGAAACGGAGTGTAGAGAAACATCTTCATGGTTTTTCAGGTGAAAATCTCCGAGTTAATTAATGGGAGTGATAAATTTTTGAAGAGAGAAATTTGAGGGGGAAGACATTGGGAATTATTCGTTGGAAATTTGGGAGACTTGTTTTATTTATTAGGGTTTTGGCGTAGGTTTGGGGGAGGGGGGGGGAGAGAAGATGAGACGCGGCGTCAGATAATTGGGTGAGTTATTTGGTAATGTTGAATTGCTCTGTTTAAAAAGGTGTAAAAAGACTAAAAAGTAGTAGTAGCAAGTTTAGTAACGTGTTCTGGTTTAAAGTTACACCGACCATTTTTATCGCAGTAAAAAATCAGCGGTTGGTCAAACCTTAGTATGTATTTACATGCTAAAAAGAAAATAAAATATATTGCCAAGTGGTGCTTTTTCATTGGATGATTTTATTTGTTTTCTTAATCTAGAAAATCGAATATATCTTTTATATATATTAATAAAAAAAATTAAAAATATACAAAAATTCGTGATTTTTCATTCTCTATAAATAGAAATCAAATTTGTCATACTTCCTCACACAACCAAATTCTATCACTTTCACTATTTTCATTCTTATTCACCGATTTTTGTTCTCTTCAACTATGTATGAAATATCTATAAAGCCAAAACTACAATTTTTGTCACACTTGTATGAGTTTTACAATTTCTTCATATAATTTAAGTTAATTATAATAATAATTATTATTATTTAAAATAATAACATTAAAATTATAGAATATAAATTAAGTATAAATTATATAATTTGATAATTAAGTGATTTAGTGTTTTAGCGTTTTGGAGTGGTCAGAGATAAAAGAGAAAAATAGAAGTGATTGGATTGAGAAAAAATTGATAATATATGGAGTAATAAAATAATTAAATATTGAGATAGTTGTGTGTTAGAGGTGTTTGGGGTAGTTAGGAATAAAAGTAATTAGGAAAAAAAAAAAGTTCTAAACTTTTATGCATTACTTTTTTTTTCACTTTAATGCTCTTTCATTAATCAAGCTTTTTATTCTATAAATACAATTAGACTATATACATATCATTAGCCCCCATATTTTGTTAATCAGAAGATTATATATATATATATATATAAATATATATATAGTGGAGGAGGTTTAAATATGAATATTATTTTATCGTATGAACGTGTGAACACTGCATTTTAAAGACAAATACACTGTATTTTTATAGATGATAATATTACACTTTAAGTACTGCACTTTTAAAATGATCAGACTGCACTTAAGACACATTTTTGTAATCTGACAGATAAAGTGCAGTATCTTTGCCTTGAAAGCACACTATATTTATCTTAAAAGTGCAGGGTTCATACGTTCACACAATAAGAATTATTCACATCGGAACCACTCCATATATATAGTTATATTAGTGATCATAGTCATTGTCATTTAAACACATTTCAAATTTTGATTCATTGATGTTACAGGAATGAGCACCCCAAAATGCGACAAATGTATAAATTATACTCCCTCTGTCCCACTCATCTTACAACATGTGGCATTGGGTGCGGATTTTAAGATAGTTGGGTAAATGTGTAAAGTAGTGGGCCAAAGTAAAAGATAATTAGGTCCACTTATTTAGGATGATTGTGGTCCACTCATTTTTTTCTATTTTAGGAAACGTTGCAAGATGAATGGGACAACCCGAAAAAGAAAATGTTGCAAGATGAGTGAGACGAATGAAATATAATTTTTTAAATTATCGTTATAGTTACGTTTTAGTTAAAATTTCTAAATTTTATAGTAAAAATATTATTTGAAGAGGAGGACCATTATTTATTCCTTATGCATAAAATTTTATAATTTCAAATAGTATTTTTTACAAGTATGTAATGGGGATCTCTTAACTTAATGATCCATCTAACATTGATATGACATTAATATCGTGTTTGACTAAATCTACTGTTTATATATGGAGAAATATAGTGAAATTCTCATCTAGTGTGAATATTGTATATTAGGTGTAAGTAGTAATGCATATAATACTCCTCCTTCATTCTATTATTGTTGATTTTTTTTTAAGTCGGAAATTAAGAAAATGGTTGAATGTGGATTAAAATGGTAGGGTTGATTTATTTAAAGTGATTAATGTTTAAAGAAGAAATATATTAACATGAAATAACAATTTTTGTACTGCCGAGAGTTTTACTTTTAGGGAGTCTTTGGAATAGTTAAAGCTGTTGATTTGATAATCTGTAGGTGTTTGGAAATAAGTACTGAAAGCTTCTGAAAGTGGAGAAAATAATGTTTGAAAATGTTGTTGATATAAGTAGCTTATTTATACTTTTTAAATAAACATATATCTTGCATCTAATATTATAAAATAATTGTGATTTATAATAAATAAATAAAATTTATATAAATTTATATTATATATATTAGTATAAATTTACTAATATGATATTTTTGGTTGTTGAAGAAGAGAAAAAATTTACGGGAAGAAGAAATTTGGAATTAAATATACTTTAGGATTAAAGGTTAGTTTTGGAATTAAATAAATTAATTCAGGATAAATTTATCCACAAAAAAAATAAAAATGTGATAACTGTTAGCAGAAACTGCTGAAGCTAACAATTAGTAGCTTATGAAAAAAAACTCTAAAATTGGTACAAAATAGAGAAGGTGTAGCTTAAAGCTAAGTTTCCAAACACCAAACTACAATTTTAAGCTATAAATTGTGAAATATAAACTATTCCAAACACCACTTTACCCTTACTGATTTTTGCTACTTCACCACACTATTCAAAATTGTATGAATCTCATCGCCACGTGTCATAAGGAATCTAACACCTAGGGTACTACAAAAACTCAACTTTTTACTCGTCACGTCAGCTTTTAAAACCCACCAAATTTTTAATATTTTTTACTCCAATCATATCCATATAAACTCAACTTTTTTATGGGTCCCATCAATATATACACACAACTATATCTATATCTATATATGAGAATATATATACACAACTATATCTATATATATGCATATTCTTTATTTATAATATTACTAATATATAATAATAATTTTGAATTTATATATATTTTTTAAATTCATATACGATTTAATTATTAATTTATTTTAAGAAATAAAAATGACATAAATAAAATTAGAAAGTACATTGTTAAGCTTAAAATTACATCAACGAAACTAAAAAAATACAATTTAATATGCATAATACATAAAGAAACTACATCGATATGTAGTTCTGCCAAATGTGTTCCGTCAAGTCAGCTTGAAGGCGAAAATGAGCTGATAATAATGCTATTTGACATGGACGGCCTCGCGGGCATGAGTACTGGCCAGCCTTGCATCGTTGTAATATTTCGCGACTCTTTCCCAGAAATCTTTATTCTTTTGTGTATTTACAACCCCCGCGTCAGTGCTGATGATGTACCAAGACTTAGCTAGACATATCTCCTCATCATGAGACCAAGACATCTCACTCTTTTTAGGCGGTGGAGTAATTTCCTCGACGCTATTATCTTCATCGACAAGGCTAATATGTTCTAGCCCCGCTTGTGAAGAATGTGGTGGAAACGACGAACTAGGAAAGTGAGATGATGGGTGTTGTGAACTGGAAAATGAGTCTGCCATATTTTGGAAGTGGGAAGTAATTGATTGCATTTCATAAAGTGATGGAAATTGAGAATTTGGAGGAAATGGATAACTATAGGGAACTTGAAAATTCTAAGAAAATTGAGAGTTATACGGAAATTGATAATAATTTGGAAATTAAAAATTCTGAGAGATTTTTGATAATTCAAATTTTGAGAGCTAGAATTTTCAGCCATATCTTAATAGAAAATAAATGAAGGAGAATGAGATAGAATGTGTTAACTTGATTTCTATCAAATACGTGTATTTATATACATCAAAACCAACGGTCATAATATGTATATTCTCCAACGGTAACATTATTCAACGACCACATTCTTAATTTTTCTGTCATGAAAATAATCAATAATACTAAATGAAATATAGTATAGACTACATGCATATATACATACACAAGATAATGTATTTATATGTATATCTATAATTACACACTACACAGGAAGCACTCATGAAGGTTGTTTTTTGAAGCACTCATGAAGGTTGTTTTTTGAATTTATATGTCGAATTATTTAATTTGTTGGCGGTGTTTCATTAATTATGCTTATATTAATTATTCACAAACTTCTTTTCGTGTTTTACAACGTAATTGTTTTATGTCACCCATTCAATGCCAGTAATAAATTATAGGTGGAAAAATATTATTCATCTTCAATCAACCACATGATATTTATTGTGTCCAGCTACCAACTCCACGCGCGCGTTGTAGCAATGCCCAATTGAAACGTGCATCCCTTCCACGCGCCACGCGTTTTCGATTCAATCAACAGTAAAACCCAACTTTTTACTGCAAAACTCATGTTGGTTCGGAAACGAGTATCAGGTATAGAGGGGGGGTGAATACACCTGATTGCAAGTTTTTTCTCAAACGCGAAGGTCATCTAACTATTGAGATTTACTACGGAACGAATTCAGTGCCAGATAAACCTTCTGATCGCGGAGCAAAGTGATTCAGCAGCTGAGTCTCTTCTACTGACTGAGGTCAATATGAGAAGTTCAGTCACAGAATGTTGCGCGGATAAGTGTGGGACCTGTTTGACTTCGTCTCTTTGAAAATGTTTTTATGCAAACCAAAACCGTTTTTGGCTGGTGCACTTTTCAAGTCAGTTTTATGCAAATGATGACTTTGTAAACACTTTGAACACAATGCAATAAAACAGTAGACGACATAAACAATTTTTAATATGGTTCGGATACGCAAGAACCTACGTTCACGGTCCTACTGAACATGAGGTCTTGTTGATTAATCTGAGCAAGCCTCAGCAATGAATCTGTGCACTAGACAGACCCTTCTAAGTTATAGTCTTTAGCGACTTTACAAATCAAACCAAAGTTTGAAGGGGAGGGGATGATCTCTAACTATGAAGGAGTTCTTACAATAAGAACAATTCATAAAATGTGAACTTCTTCGAAGGTTCTAAGCTTAAGATATTACAATGAATGCTTAGAACGAGAAAAGGAACTAAAGATTCTCTAGAGAGAAGAACTAAGGATATTCAGTGAGTAAGTTCTTCGCTAGATTGACTTTGATTACGCTAGAGAGTTGTATGCTTGTAAGCGTGTGTTCCTTTGATGTCCCGTGCGTTGAGCTTGTAGACTCTTCTCTATTTATAGTTGTGACCCAGACATGTATCCGTTGGAGAGGACGATGCCACATGTCACAAAATTCTAAAGAAAACGACCATATATTTTTGAAATGTCGCCGCAGAGTGGTTGGCGTTCTGTGCATGAGGACAACTTTTGTGTCAGAATATGTAAGCCCGACTTGCTTCTCATTGGTCGAGGTTTGCGGTAGGTGAGACTTGTCAGACATCAGTCTTCTTCTTGAGTTGACTCTCTGAACCTCGTATACTGAATGTTCTCTGCTGACATTCGACTGATAAAGATTGGCCTGCAACTGAGTGCAGCCTATCAGTAGATCAATGTTGATCGTACTGAGTCTTCATCTGAGTCGGCTGATAAAAGGATCTTCTACTGAGTGTAGTAAGCTTCTGACTCGAAGACGATCAACGGAGCTCTTCACGCAATCAGTAGATCAGGGATCATACTGAGTGTTCTTAAAATGTCTGCTGATGAGAATCTTCTACTGAGTGTTGTCAGCTTCTGACTCTGAAGACTACTGAGCTCTACTGAACCGATGACTTTGGGTTCTAGAATTTTAACTTCTTTACTGAAGTTCAGTCCAACAATGTACCCCTTACATGACTTAGACTAAAATAATCTAAACGATCAAAACAAGTATAGCTTATTACATCAAAATGGTTCAAACACACACAGGAGGTCAGGACGGAGTTTTGAGATCTTCAATTCTATAGCAATACAATTTAGTATCACTACAATTTCCCCCAGAACAAATATTACAAAGACGTCCCTGAAAATTGCATAAACTACTGACTCATATCAATACACATCTACTAAGTCAAGTTCTATGTACCCCCTTAGCAATGATCTACTAGACTACTGACTCATACCCCTACAACCCAACTTTGCCACGTCCTTAATATTCTCTCTCCAATGGTAAAAAGTTAACTTCCTAACTTTTAGCAAAAATTAAAAATTGGGTAAAAACCTCAATTGGAGGTACCTTAGAGCCTTTTGGGCTCGTTGGCAGGTTTAGATAGAGACTTCTCGGTACTTCAAGAAGCTCGATAGGCCAGCCCATCCAAACATAGCATAAAATTTACATACAAGTATTTTAATTTATAATTATTAAATGTAACACGAAAAAAAATCAAAATTTGCTAACTATATTGGCTGCTTTTTGGTTTTAGTTCAACATATTGTTTCAATCCAATTTCAGTTCTTTAGGTTGGCTAAATGCTCGATTTTGACCCGATTTCAGACAAAATTTATCAATTTTGGCCTGAAGGCGCATGTACACATGCATGAATAAAATACAATTACATAGGCTAGCAAGTAGGAAGCCTGTATATACAACAAATACACGTGTCATAAGATGAGAATTGAAGCGACGACAATCTGTAAACTGAGCTTGGCCTTTTATCAAAAACGAAAAAAACAAACCTAACCCCCCATAATGAATTAATTACAGAGATCCGAACATCTGATTGAGGACAACGACCATAGCCATGGCCTTCGCCGCGTCCAGTCTGAGATGCACGACTAGCCGAAAAACATAATTCCCGTGAGCGACTCCTCTCACGGATGCCTCCTTCTGTCTGATCTCCGCGACCCACCGCCGCTTCTCATCATACACGGCGCAACTCCGACGTGCATAAGATGTCTCGATCACGTACTTTGTTGAGATCTGATCTAATAATGTGGGACGATAGAGGAGGATACGAGCTGCAGGAAGTTCAGAATCTGGTATGGTGGTTAAGAAGGCGGTTGAGTTGTTATTAACGGATGTGCTGGTAGTCGTTGGATCAAGATCATTAGCTGGATGATCGGATGGTAGAAGTCTAGTGCGTTACTAATGGAGTCGTGTTCTCTACGATTACGTTTTTGTTACGGTTAGGGTTAGTTACTTGAGTTCACGTGTTTCTGCAAGTTAGAAGAAATAAATAGGGGTGTGTATCTCATATGTTGTAACTTCTTGCAATGTTGCTTAATCAAATACAATTTCGATCTCTAGAATCTTCATCTCAGGTCTGAGTTTCATCCTTTATTTGTTCATCTAAATTCTGAGTTTCAATCACAACATGGTATCAGAGCCACATGGTGCGATCATATCACACAAATTGGAGTGTTTTGGCTGATGAAGAGCTCAGAGAAAGTAGTGCGCAAGGAGAATCTAGGAATCGGCCAGGTAGAAGAACGAATCCACGCGGACGAGGATCACAAAATCACGGTGGTGATGACTCTGGTAGTGATCCTTCGCAAATAAACATACCAGATCCGGAGATGGAGAGAGTTGAGCAGAACTCAAGGATTAATGATGTCTATTATTTGAGTCCACACGATCATCCTGGCCTCAAAATCGTGAATGCTATGTTCAATGGCAACAACTATTACGCATGGAGCCGCGCGATACGGCGAGCGCTTGCTGGAAGAAATAAGGTTGGTTTCATCGAAGGTAACATACCTAAACCTCTTGAAAATCATGCTAGTTATAACTCATGGATTCAAGCCGATTTTATGGTTAATCTTGGATAATGAATTGCATAGCTCCAGAGTATTCTGAATCGTTCCTATTAATGGAGACTTCTCACCAGTTATAGAACGAATTGAAGTTGAGATTTGACCAAAGTAATGGTGCAAAAAATTTTAAGTTGAAAAAGGACATGTGTGCTTTTATTCAGGGAAATCAGTCTATCATGAAATACTATAATAGCCTTAATGTGATGTGGGATGAACTTAGGCTATTGCAGCCTAACACAGTATGTACATGTGTTGCTGCAGCTGCTTGTATTTGTGGGGCAGTAGGCAATCTCAGAAACTGCAATGAGATAGATAAGTTGATGCAGTTCTTATTAGGACTCAATGATACGTATGATACAGTAAGGAGTCAAATCTTATTGATTGAGCCATTGCCTACAGCTAGTAGGGCATATGCCATGTTGCTCCAAGATGAAGAGCAGAGGAAAGTGACATCTATTCATGCACATCCTCAGGAACAAATAGCCATGAATGTGAACAATAGTAATAAGGAAACACCTAACACAGAGGTAGTTGTCATGAATGTTGGATATAAAGGGGCTGAAAATAACTCTAGAGACCGAGGGAATGGTTTTAAACCTAGACTAAACAAGGAAGAAAGAAGAAGGCTGAAGTGTAGTTATTGTGAGAAGATGAGACATGAAAGAAATGAGTGTTTGAAGTTGAATGGAGTACCGGATTGGTTCCAAAAACTAAAGGACCAGAAATCAAAAGGACAAGTAAACTATGATGTGCAGCAAGAGATTTCACAAAATTCATCTGGAGATTCTACTATCAGTCAGTCTAGAAATCCAAATGTTGGAGACTTGATTTCAAATATAGAAAGGTCTTTGAATCAGCTTAAAGGATTAGGGAATACAGGTAGTGTCAACAATGTTGAGACCTATACTCCCTTAAATGTGATGGAGAAGCATTACTCATTCAGTTTACTTGATGCCTTAAGGAAGGAAAAGATTTGGATTATGGATTCTGGTGCAAGTAATCACATCTGCTGTAACAAAGATCTTATGTTTAATGTTCGTAGACTGACACGTCCTCAATGTGTCTATCTTCCTAATGGAGCAATGCAGACTATATATGAAATTGGTAAAGTACAGCTGACTGAAGAGTTAACTCTGCAAGATGTACTGTTTGTTCCAGAGTTTACACATAATCTGATCTCCACTCATCAATTGAGTAATGATCTTCAGCTGAAATGTGTCTTTTTCCCTACTTATTGCATTGTTCAGAAGTTGTCCAACGATCATGTTTTAATCATAGGGCAAGCTCAGGGAAGATTATATATCATTGATCCAGAACAGAATTTGGAGAGGATCAATCAGATTTCCAAATCTCAATCTGATTCTTTGGTAGATTGGCATGTTCTTCTTGGACTTGCCTCATATACTACTCTACAACATATTCCAGAATTGGTTAGTTTATGTGAGAAAGAAGCTCATACCATTCTTAGTTCCTGTGAGGTATGTCATAAAGCCAAACAATGCATAAATCCATTTCCCACTTTGGAGCATGAGGGTATAGAGTTATTTGATCTTATTCATGTAGATATCTGGGGGCCATACAGTGTTGAGAACATGGCAAACTCATCTTACATTCTGACTATTGTTGAGGACTGCAGTAGAAGTACCTGGACATATCTTTTGCACTCTAAGAAACAAGTGCACAAAGTTTTGGAGAACTATTTGAAGATGGTGGAGAATCAATATAGCAAGAGGGTAAAAAAAGTCAAGACAGATAATGGAACTGAGTTTGTGAACTTACAAATCCAACAGCTTTTCCATTCCCTTGGAATTATTCATCTAAGATCATGTGCCTACACACCACAGCAGAATGGCACAGTTGAACGCAAACATCGTTCCTTGTTAGAGATAGTCCGAGCACTAATGTTTCAAAGTTGCTTGCCAGAATCCTTTTGGCCCTTTTCTATTCTAACAACAACTTGGATCCTGAACAGATTGCCAAGTAGGGTGCTTGGTTGGCTTTCTCCATTTTTTGTTTTAGCTAAATCTACGGTTGATCTGACATTGTTGAAACCGTTTGGTTGTTTGGTATATTGATGAGTGGTTTTTATACCATCTCATTGTGTTATTTTTAAGCTTATTTACATCATTTTCTATTCATTTTTAGCTTTTGTTTTGCTTGGAATTGTATACTTTCGATGGTTTTTGGTTTTGTAGGTTTCTCGCGCATTTTGAGCATATTTGGTGGTATTCGGCACCAAAATGAAAGAAATCATGACCATTGATGCATTTTTGGTAAAGATGGAGTTCTTTGGATGTAGAATGAAGAGGATTTGAAGCCGGATGTTGAAGAAACCGTGTTTCGGAGCTCGTGTAAAGGCAGTTGGAAAATTGCGTGGCAGATGGATCTAACGATCTTATAATCCGATCTCCACCGTCCACATCGTAGTTCTATGTGTTAGGAACATTGTGGCAAATTTTTGTGGCGATCCAACGGTTATCGAATGAGATATCGCGTTTTTCCCAAAACTGGTAAGTGCAGGAAATTGCAGATGAAGCGTTTCGGACAGAACAGGTCGGACCGCGGTCCGCCTTTTATGCTGGACCGCGGTCCGCGTCTTTTACAGCCCAAAAACGTTTCTTTTGGGCCCGAAACCTATATAAACCCTTCCGGACTTCTTTCCTTCGGACCATATACCATATTTTCGACTTCTTCCACCCTCCAAAGCAGAGAAACACCCAAGGCATCCCTCCGTTGAAGATTCAAGACGAAGATTGAAGACCACAACCCGAGAACCAAGTGCGAGTATCAATCCGCTAGATTCTAGGTTGTATTATTCATTCTCAGTTTTGTTTAGGGTTTTTGATACTTGAATTTTATGGATTATTTTTGCATCTTTTGTGATTATTTTTCTACGAATATGAGTGGCTAAATCCCCTTGTGTGGGGGTTTAGCAGGATCTCTGTTTTTGATGAATTGATTCAAGCCCAAGTTTTCCAATGAATGAATTATTTTGTTTCTTAATTGTTAAGCCTGCTTTTGATTTCTCATGATTCTTTAATGTGACTGGCCATCATCTTAGATAATTGTAGAGAATATAGGTAATAGATAATACGGCGCATCATACCCGGTTATTTATTTAGACCTGCAATTAAGTGTCTAGATTGTCACCATTGGTTTGGGATAGTTTAGATGGTTCCTTAAATCCTTGAGCATGATATGATCCTTAGGTTCATGATATGATCACTTGATTGACCCTTAGGATTACAAATTAGAGATCTTCCGCCATCATACGGAATCCCTAAAGCCTTAGTGGATGAACCAACAAAAGAAATTCATAAATGCTAGCTAGAGAATGGGAATGAATCGATCATCTTAGGCATAGTGATTGCTAAACCTCTGCACTCTTCATCAATCTTGAAACCACACCTATTATTCCACTTCGCTTTGCTTTTACTTGCTCTTTTACTTTCCTGTTATTTTAATTTAGTAGTTTTAAGTAAATCAGACCCAATTAAGGACCAAGTAGATAGTGAAATAATTAGGATAATTAGAACCCAGCTGAGTCCTTGTGAGATCGACCTCGGGAGTTGCTAGATTATGTACTATACCGATTTGTGCACTTGCGAGAATTATAATTTGTTCATCAAGTTTTTGGTGCCGTTGCCGGGGACTCAGTCGTTTTGATTATTTTTTTTACTAGCTGTTTATTTGCTTAGATTTTATTTTTACGTTGGTTAATATTTCTTCTTTTCTTTATTGTGTCGAGTCTTATTCTTTGAGTTTTCTCGTAGGTTTATGCACGGTAGAAGGTCGCAAAATCCAGAACTTGCGCCTTTTATCGATAACATACACAGAGTGGGGACTCGAGTTACGAGGAAAGAACAGGAAGACAAAATTGTAATGGATCGAATTGAGAACAATCCTGAACCAGAGAGGTTGCAGGGAGACTACACAAGGCCGATACTTGGAGCCAATACCACCTGCATCGTCCTAGAAGAGACCGCAAGGAATTATGATCTGAAGCCTATCTACTATCATATGCCACCATCTTTCTATGGGCTAGCAAATGAAGATCCTCTTGCTCATATTAGGGAGTTCTAGGCTACACTGGAGACTCTTCCTCTCAGCGGGCTCACTACTGATCAATTGGGAAGACGATTGTTTCCCTACACTTTGAAGGATCAGGCTAAGACTTGGTTGAACACACTACCTGCTAACTCTTTGCGAACAATGGAGGATGTGTTCAAAGTATTCACTGAGCGATACTACTCGCGAAGCAAGAGCCACGAGTTGAGGCAGAAGATTGATACTAACTCTTGGGATAGATTTAAGGGACTCCTCATCCAATGTCCACATCATAATTACCAGGTCGCGATGCTGAATGAGTTCTTCTACAATGGATTGCTCTTGCCGTGTCAGATTATGGTTGACAACATGGCTCCCGGAGGCATTCTTGCACTAACCCCGAGTGCATTGCATGAGCTTTTTGAGACATCGAAGGCTCGTTCCGTACAAAGAAGTCAGAGTGTGAGACGTGGATCGCAGGATGTGCGGGCTGCGCACGTAGATGACACTATCAAGGAGCTTCAACTACTTAGACAAGAAATCAAGGCCCTCAAGCAGGCACAAGTGCAAGCCCCAAAGATTGGCGAGGTCTGTACCATTTGTGATGATCCACAACACTCAACTGTCCAATGTCAGTTTAACATCATCCATAACCAATTTGAAGAGGAACAAGCTAATTGGGGACAAGGCATAGGACATCCGGAATGGGAGGAGCGAAAGCAATATCAAATGCCGCAACAAAATTTTGTCCATAAGCAGCAAGGGAACAATCCCAACTTTAAGAGTTACCAGAATTATGGAGGAAGGAATGCTAATCAGCAGCAGAACTTTGGAGGCACATCATCTTCTCGCCCTCAGCCAAAGATTGAGGAAGCTGAACAGAATTCCATTGCCATCTTGCAAGACACCTTAAACTCCTTTATGAAGAGTTCTAGGGAGCAAATGGAGACACTCACCACTTCTGTCAAGAACGTGGAAGCAACTTCCAAAAATTTGGGGACTCAACTTGGCCAGCTAGCACGGGAAGTTGCTTTGCTTAAAATGCAACAAGGGGAACTACCTGGACAAACACAGCAAGCAAAGGCTATTCACGTATTGAGGAATGACACGGAGATTGAGAAGCTAGATTATATTCCTGAAGACTCACCCCTTGAGGAAAAAATCAAGAAGGATGGCGTAGTCGAAGAGGATGAAGAAGCCTTGACTGAACAAGCCAAAGGAAAAGAGAAGGATCATGTAGAAAAACCCACTTTACACAAGGCGAGTAACCCATACAAGCCTCCTCCACCATTTCCCGGGCGTCTGAAAGGAAGCAAGCCAGATAAGCAATTCTCTACCCTTTTCAATATGCTTTCTAAAATGAACATCAATCTGCCACTCTTAGACCTTATTAAGAGTATTCCAAGGAAATCCAAGTTCTTCAAGGAGCTCATCACCAATAAAAAGGATTACGAGCAGAGTACAAATCTTCCTATACTTGAATCAGGGGGTGTTGTAGTTGATGTATCGGCTCTACCGCCCAAGTTAGCAGATCCTAAAGTACACAAGCTATGCTAGATCTTGGAGCTGGTATCAACCTCATGCTCTACTATGTCTACAAAACGTTGGGAGTTAACAATTTGAAGCCTACACCTACGAGGCTTCAATTTGCTGATAACTCGGTGAAGACCCCAATGGGGATTGTTGAAGATTTGTTGGTAAAGGTAGACAAGTTTATTGTTCCTGTTGACTTTATTGTTCTTGATGCAGATGATACTTCTCGAGGGCTAAGTGACCAGCTTATCCTCCTAGGGAGGCCATTTATGGCAACCACTAGGACTTGTGTTGATGTACCATCACGAACTGTGAGGATGGAAGTCTTGGGGGAGGTTACACAATTCAAAGCACTAGCTCCAACCACATTGGGAACTAATGCCTCAACTGCTGAAGTTAACTTTGTGCAGCCTGAATTTGAGGTAGTGAAGGATTCTGATGGTATAGATAGATTAGGAATACACGCATTATTCGATGAGGAGTCAACAGATGTTGGTGTTCTGAACTTGGATGAATGTGTTGAAGATCAAAAAGACATGTTCCCGAAGAAAACCATCTATGTCAGACGCACTAAAGCTGCTTGTGGGAAGAACACGCTGGGTAAAACACTCTATCCTGGTCTTAAAGTTCTTTTATATGACGATGCTTCTAGAGTTTTTCCAGGATACCCAAGTTCAACATTTTCCGGACCATTTCATGTGGTGGACGTTTTGTCGCATGGTGTGGTGAAGTTGATGAATCCACGAACCAAAAAACATTTCAAGGTGAAGGATGTCTGTGGAGCATCATTAAAGGAGGCGCTCGATAAGGCTGTAGTCGGGAGTCCAAAGTCGCCAAGTTTCTAGTCTGATTCAGCTAAGTCGAGCCAACGACTCTAACCAACAGCGCTTCGTGAGAGGCAACCCACGTTTGTGAGTTTTTCTAGTTTTCTTAGTTAGATTTATTGCTTTCCATAAACTTGAAAAAAAAAATAAAAGTGAGGAGGAAAATTTACATATATGCATCACCTATTGATTTTTAATGCATACTAAGTTATATCAGAGCAGTAGGGGAGCTGATACGGTGGGGATTAACTTTGGATCTGAGCCTGCCAAATCAAGCTTCGCATATGTAGATCGACTGGACATCACCTAGACATCAGGGAAGATTCGTTTACCCAATTTTCTTTCTTTCACTCTATTTTCGTGCTAGGGACTAGCTCGTAGATAGGTTTGGGGGGGGGGGGTATGTAGAATCTTGAACCCTATTTATTTGGTAAATATTGTTATGATTTTGATGATTCTCTATGAACTAGATATTTGAACTACTATGACTTATGCTATTTGATGATTATGCATTTCTTGCCTTAAAATTTTTTCTTTGCTGAAAAGCATTATTGAATTAAATTTGAGCATGATAAAATTTTCAAACATGTAGGATGTAAAAGTATGATAGTCCAAAAGCCTTTGTGAGAATTTGAGCCTGTTGTGAACTGACGAAATCCTATGTCGGTCTCAATTTCTTTCACGTGTGATACTCGATTTAGGGAGAACATTTAGAACTTGCTTTGAGTCTGTTTGAAGTTTATTGAACACTTTTCGTATATGGCACTGATATGATCTTAGGCACTATCTCGTTCTTTAGCCAGAGCCAAATATGATTCCTACCTTGAACATCAACCTAGTAAGCCCCTTTGAGCTTAATGTATCCTTTTTATTCATGTACCTCCACTTAAATTGCCTAACCTATCTAGCCTTAACCGAGGATCAAGTAGAGTCATTAGTGTTGTAGGGAGAAAATGGAGGCTTGTGAGGGTTTGGTGATCAAGGGACAAATATTTGTTGAAAAATGAGATTGGTGTGAATTGATTTTGATTATATCCAGCCTGGTCCCGAACTTGATGACACCGTGTTATTTTGAAATCTTTATCTAATTATTGGTAGAGAGTTGGTAGGTAAACAATTGGATAGAATAAGAGAACTTGGGCATGTACTCCTAACTTTGATTGAAAGGGATTTATTGATGACATGTGTTAGAGTTGGGAGATGAAAAAAGGGAGAGAGAAAAAAAAACATTTGAAAAGAAAAAAAAAGAGGAAGTTGAAAAGGGGAATATATTTTGAAAAAAAAGTGAGAACTTGGGGTGACTTGATTGGTTCGATTATAGGTGATTCAAAGGTGGTTGGTTTTAGATGTTTATTGTGATAAATCATCATTTGGATTCTCTACTAGATCCATTGATTGTTTGTACATTATGAGTCACTTTTCCTATATATTCCCTACCTTTTTATTACATGTCTTAGCTCCATTACAACCAAAGTAAGACCTTTGAGATCTTTGCCATGAATTGTGTTCATTATGAGTAGAATTAGACAATCTGCAAGCTTATGAAGACGCTCTCCTAGGGTTGAGTTTGAGTGATAATTTTACCCTTATACACTTGAGTATTTGAGTGATACAGATTTCTGGAGAGGGACTACTCTACTTCTATGTTCGATTTTGTTTTGAAGGTGGCATCAAGATTGAATAATTTTCACATACTAATGATGTGTTCTTCTAAAAACTAAATAAGGCTCGAATTGCTATGCTCATCTTTCTGATATTTGGTCATAGTCTTTCTTTTATCTTGTTTCTTTGCTTGAGGACAAGCAAAAGCTTAGGTTTGGGGGGATTTGATGAGTGGTTTTTATACCATCTTATTGTGTTCTTTTTAAACTTATTTACATCGTTTTCTATTCATTTTTAGCTTTTGTTTTGCTTGGAATTGTATACTTTCGATGGTTTTTGGTTTTGTAGGTTTCTCGCGCGTTTTGAGCATATTTGGTGGTATTCGGCACCAAAATGAAAGAAATCATGACCATTGATGCATTGTTGGCAAAGATGGAGTTCTTTGGATGTAGAATGAAGAGGATTTGAAGCCGGATGTTGAAGAAACCGTGTTTCGGAGCTCGTGTAATAAGGCAGTTGGAAAATCGCGTGGCAGACGGATCTAACGATCTTATAATCCGATCTCCACCGTCCACATCGTATTTCTATGTGTTAGGAACATTGTGGCAAATTTTCGTGGTGATCCAACGGTTATCGAATGAGATATCGCGTTTTTTCCAAAACTGGTCAGTGCAGGAAATTGCAGATGAAGCGTTTCGGACAGAACAGGTCGGACCGCGGTCCGCCTTTTATGCTGGACCGCGGTCCGCGTCTTTTACAGCCCAAAAACGTTTTTTTTTTGGCCCGAAACCTATATAAACCCTTCCGGACTTCTTTCCTTCGGACCACACACCATATTTTTGACTTCTTCCACCCTCCAAGGCAGAGAAACACCCAAGGCATCCCTCCGTTGAAGATTCAAGACGAAGATTGAATACCACAACCCGAGAACCAAGTGCGAGTATCAATCCGCTAGATTCTAGGTTGTATTATTCATTCTCAGTTTTGTTTAGGGTTTTTGATACTTGAATTTTATGGATTATTTTTGCATCTTTTGTGATTATTTTCCTACGAATATGAGTGGCTAAATCCCCTTCTGTGGGGGTTTAGCAGGATCTATGTTTTTGATGAATTGATTCAAGTCCAAGTTTTCCAATGAATGAACTGTTTTGTTTCTTAATTGTTGAGTCTGCTTTTGATTTCTCTATGATTCTTTAATGTGACTGGCCATCATCTTAGATAATTGTAGAGAATATAGGTAATAGATAATACGGCGTATCATACCCGGTTATTTATTTAGACCTGCAATTAAGTGTCTAGATTGTCACCATTGGTTTGGGATAGTTTAGATGGTTTCTTAAATCCTTGAGCATGATACGATCCTTAGGTTCATGATATGATCACTTGATTGACCCTTAGGATTATAAATTAGAGATCTCCCGCCATCATACGGAATCCCTAGAGCCTTAGTGGATGAACCAACAAAAGAAATTCATAAATGCTAGCTAGAAAATGGGAATGAATCGATCATCTTAGGCATAGTGATTGCTAAACCTCCGCACTCTTCATCAATCTTGAAACCACACCTATTATTCCACTTCGCTTTGCTTTTACTTGCTCTTTTACTTTCCTGTTATTTTAATTTAGTAGTTTTAAGTAAATCAGACCCAGTTTAGGACCAAGTAGATAGTGAAATAATTAGGATAATTAGAACTCAGCTGAGTCCTTGTGAGATCGACCTCGGGAGTTGCTAGATTAGGTACTATACCGATTCGTGCACTTGCGAGAATTATAATTTGTTCATCATATATGCAGCAAATACCAACCCTTACAAACGGAAGTTTGATGTTAGAGGAGCTAGGAGAATTTTGCTAGGGATTGCAGCTGAGCATAAAGGTTACACACTTTTTAATTTGGCCACCAAAGAGGTTATTGATTCTAGAGATGTTAAGTTTTTTCCTCACATATTTTCATTTAATGCCTCAAATTCTCCTTCCCTTGTTGAGGCAGAGCCTAGTGTATCTCCCCTATAGATGTGATTCCTTCTGTTGATTCTGCTCCCTTGGAAGTTATCTCTACTGATGCAACATCTCCATCTGCTTCTTCCTCCCTTGTTTCACCGGAGGAGGCAGTACACTCTCCTGATACAACTTCATCATCTGCAAATATTGAATCCTCCATTGAGCAGATTACAAGGCCAAAACGGTCTACAAAACCCCCTTTTTGGCTTAATGACTTTGAGAGTCAAATTGAACTGACTCTTCCCAGTCAGTCATCTACTACCTTAACCCCTCCTACATTTCCTTTCATTAATTCTCCTGCTTTTAGTCCAGATTATACAACATTTCTTACTAATGTTACCACCCTACAGGAGCCTTCTACCTATAAGGAGGCAAGCAAATATGTTGAATGGGAATCTGCTATGTAGGCTGAATTAGCAGCTTTGGAGGAGAATGCCACATGGCAGTTGGTTGATCTTCCACCTGGTAAGCATGTTATTGGATCTAAATGGGTTTATAAGGTAAAACTAAAGGCTGATGGATCTGTAGAACGGTTTAAAGCCAGGTTGGTAGCTAAGGGGTACAAACAAGAGTATGAGATTGACTATGAAGAAGTTTTCTCTCCTGTGGCTAAGCATGTTACTATTAGACTTCTACTTGCTTTAGCAGCTTCCTATAAATGGCATCTCCATCAAATAGACATCAATAATGCATTCCTTCATGGCATCCTTATAGATGAAATATATATGCTATCTCCAGAGGGATACAATAAAGCTTCTGCTAGCAAAGTCTGCACACTGGTTAAAAGCTTGTATGGGCTCAAGCAGGCCTCTTGTGAATGGAATGCTGAACCGTGTAAGGCTCTTTCCTCCTATGGTTTTATTCAGTGCCCTCATGATCATTATCTATTTACTTTGGGTGTTGATTCCACATTCATGGCTCTGCTGGTGTATATTGATGATATTTTGATTGTTAGCCCAGACTTGGAATTGATTTATGCTTTAAAGTTGTTTCTGCATAAACGGTTTTCTATTAAGGATTTGGGTGTGGCACGTTATTTTCTGGGTATGGAATTGGCTAGAGGAGAGCAAGGATTGTATTTGAATCAAAGGAAATATGTTCTAGATGTTGTGGACCGTGCTGGTCTTCTTGGATGCCATCCTGTTTCTACTCCCTTCCCTCAAGGAGTTGATCTGTCTACGAATTCCTCTCCCTTGCTTGCTGAGCCTGGTCAATATAGGCGTCTTGTGGGGCAACTTTTGTATCTTAATCTCACCAGACCAGACCTTACTCATGTTACTCAACAACTCAGTCAGTTTGTGGCTTCTCCTCGAGAAAACCATTGGTCTGCTGCTTTACATGTCCTTCGATATTTGAAGGGTTGTCCTTCTATGGGGTTATTCTTTTCTTCTGATAGTTCCCCTATCAAGTTAAGTGCATATGCTGATGCTGATTGGGGAACATGTCCTACTACTAGCCGTTAATTAACTGGTTTTTGCATTTCTTAGGTGCATCTTTGATTTCTTGGCGCTGCAAGAAACAAGAGACAGTCTCTGCCTCGACTGCTAAGGCTGAGTATAGAGCTCTTGGATCTACTGTCCGTGAGCTTTTGTGGATCACTTATCTTCTTAAAGAGCTACATATAAAAGTCCCTACTCCTATTCCATTATATTGTGATAATGTTGATGCCATTCATATTACTCGCAATCAAGTGTTCCATGAACGCACTAAGCATTTGGAACATGATTGCTACATTGTTCGGGATCGTTACAAGGAGGGTCTTATTGTTCCTACACCTATTCACACTACTCAGCAGCTAGCTGATTTTTTACCAAGATCTTAGCCGGTCCTCGTTTCCGCTACCTTCTTTCCAAGATGGGGCTTGTGGATCTTCACCGCCTCCATCTTGCGGGGGGGGGGGGGGGGAGTGTTGAGATTTGATCTGATAATGTGGGAGGATAGAGGAGGATACGAGCTGCAGGAAGTTCAGAATCTAGTATGGTGGTTAAGAAGGCGGTTGAGTTGTTATTAACGGATGTGCTGGTAGTCGTTGGATCAAGATCATTAGCTGGATGATCGGATGGTAGAAGTCCAGTGCGTTACTAATATAGTCGTGTTCTCTACGATTACGTTTTTGTTACGGTTAGGGTTAGTTACTTGAGTTCACGTGTTTCTGCAAGTTAGAAGATATAAATAGGGGTGTGTATCTCATATGCTGTAACTTCTTGCAATGTTGCTTAATCAAATACAATTTCGATCTCTAGAATCTTCATCTCAGATCTGAATTTCATCCTTTATTTGTTCATCTAAATTCTGAGTTTCAATAACAACATACTTGCTGCAATCGGAGCTCACGTGAGCTAGGCAACAATTCTTCATGAGGTTCAAGTTTTTCATCATCAAAAACATAGAATTCTCCGCGACTCCATGTCGAATATCAGCCATTATCTCCTAAGCTCAATCTCTACACATCAATTAATGATCAATTAGCAATTTTGAATCAATTATCATTATTACAAATCTAGAAAACTAACTTGTCATATATTTACACTTTTATTATGAAAATTGATAAAACTGTGGCGGATTATGAGAAGAGTTTTGCCGGGAGCGTCCATGAGGAAGAGGAGTCTTGCTAGCACACATGTAATTGTCGACGCGGTAGACGAGGTTGGCGTGGGGATTGAAGACGATGAAGCCGTCGCAATTGAAGATGAGCGATTTCTTCCATACAGTGAGCACCACCGCAGCATCCTCCTCATTGCATTCAAATCTTGACGACGGAGAGGTCGATGCGTTTGGACATACCTTCGTCATTTCCAATGTATCCCTCTATTTATGGGGGAAAAGATGTTCGTTAATAAGAATTTTGTTAAAAGAAAAAAAAAAAAAAAAAAGGATAGCGCGTGTTTTACCGTTGCAATGCGCCTTCGGATCAAAATTAATAAACTTAATCCGATTTCGAAAATCGAGTCATAATCGAACTTTGTCAACCTAAATAACTGAAATTAGACTAAAACAATGTAACGGATTAAAATAGTCAATATATTTAGCCAATTTTAATTTTTTTTTTCCCCTCGTAACACATGGTGGATTTAGCAATTCCGTTCGTATATAATTATATACGCGTTTGAGATCAACCATGTTGTAATAAAAATTAGGAAAAGCATTTTGAATGCCACTTTTCCACCAGTAAATTACCTCTTAAAAATATTCTGAAATTCCAAGTGGGAGAATCTCGAATTTTTGTGATGTTCAATCATCATAAAATATTTAGACATGATTCTTTAAATAAATTTAAAATCAATCTCAACACCAGCCAATTATGACCAGAAAAATACATAAATAGATAAACCACTCTAATAAACTAAAAAAAAAACTCAAAATAAACGAGTGGCAGGTAAATTAAAGCCAAATTGCCGTCGCAAGTAATACTAAGAGCATCTCCAATCAAGTTGTCTATTTTTAACACTATTTTACAGTTTTTGTCAAATCAAATAGTAATCTCACTTCAACCCACAAACTCAAATTCACCCTTAAAAAGAATATTCTTCATATATTTCATTTCATGCTATTTTTACAACAATACCTATATATTTCTCAATATTACACATTAGACCCACAACAATTTCAATTAACAATTATATATGTAATACCATTATCGTAGTGTTTTCCTATTAATGGGTATGTATTTCATAATATTTTTCTATTATTGTGATTGTTTTTAATGTAATATTATATTTTATATTTTAATATTTTCTATTGTTGGTATACTTGTATTCTATAAATAACATAATTAATTTTTATAATTATTACACATAATTAATACATTAAAAAGGTCGGCCCATTTTTTATAATTAACAACATGACCTATTGTTTAATGATCATTGCCATACAATTTTTTCTATGTAATCTTCTAATTAATTTTCCCATCGGAATGTAGATTTTGATTTTTCAACAAAATATAGGACTTGAGAGTAATTTTATAAAATTGAAAAAGTGAATTGGTGTTGTGAATAATAAACACCATTTATGAAGTAGAGATAGAAAAATGACAAACTCTCATTTTAGTGTTGAAAATAGATTTGGGTTGGTGATGGTTTTTCTAATCCACAAACACCATTATAGTTAGGGGTGTAACGGTTCGGTTCGGTTCGGTTTTTAGTACAATTTAGGAACCGAACCTAACATATGAAAGTGGTTTGGTTCGGTTCGGTTTAAGGTGTACTTTACTTTTGGAACCGAACCGAACCGCTTAGAAATGGTTCGATTCGGTTCGGTTCATCGGTTCTACTTTTTTTAAAACCTAAATAGATTTTTTTGAACCATAATATTTCATACATGCTTAACGTGAATGAAATCCAAGCACGACAACTCCAAAACATTAACAAAATATAAATATACTAAACATAACTACAAAAGTTAATCTCATACTAGGGCTCCAAAATATTAACAAAATATAAATATACTTAACATAACTACAATATTTAATCTCCAACTAGGGGAAACAAATTCATGACTCTACAATCCACATAGGCAGTAGCAAAATGAAACAATTTCATGACTCCACATAAACGAATGAACTAAGAACTCCCAGAAAAAATTCATACGGATGAAGGACTTGTTCAACTTTTACGTTTTGGTAGAAAAAGTGAAAATAGTATTGAGAATGAATTGAGAAATGAGAAAGAAGATGTAAATGAGAATTGAGAAGACAGAAGAGTGGTGTAGTCAGGACTCAGTTGTGCGGCGTGCCCTACTGCCCTAGTGTAATAGTAGTATTAACATTTCTTTTTTAATTTTTTTAATTACATATTTACATATGTATCAATTACCTACTATACCCATAGTAATCACATATTAGTATACTACATAGTAAGTAGCATGTAGTATTAACAAAAATCTTTATATTTCATTCGGTTCCATTGGTTCGGTTCGGTTTGAGCGGTTTCTAAACTTTTGGAACCGTGAACCGAACCGATTGTAAACGGTTTCGAAAAATATAAACCGAACCACAAAACCGAACCGAACCACATTTTTCGGTTTGGTTCGGTTCGATTCCGTCGGTTTCGCGGTTCAAACCGGAATTTATAGTGTGGGTTGAAGATGTTCTAAATAAAAAGAGCAGCTGCAATTCAAGAGAGCGAGAAGCCTTCACAAAAAAAAATGGACAAACTCTGCGACGAGCTTCTCCAAGAAATCTTCCACCGTGTTCCGCCGTCCTCAGCCGACTGCGTGGCCCTTGTATCCCGGCGTTGGCGAACCCTCCTCCGCTCCTCAACCTTCTTTCTCTCCCTCAACTTCCCCCCTCCATACAAACCCACCACCATCACTTCTTTCTCCACCTTTCTTACTCACTACCCCTTTCTCTCCTCCCTCTTCGTCGCCGCCGAAGGTGTAGCACACCCTATCCTCGTTTCCACGCTTCTTCCTGCCCCAACCTCCGCCGCCTCCATTTCTCGAACCCACCACTTTCTGCTTTCTCTCTCTTAACTCTCTCGAAGTCTCGTGATCGTCTCTCTTCTATTACTGTTACTGTTTCTAGGCCTGTGTCTTTCCATTGGCTTCGTAATTTCAAATCTTTGAACAGTCTGTCCCCTTTTATCCGGAACCCTTTAGCAGAAAGTGATGGTGAAATTGAAGAAGTGAAAGATGATATTTTTTATGTTGAGTTGAGTTTGGAGGGTCTTAGTTTATGTGGGATTTCTCCAGGAGATAATGGGATTGGATATGTTTGGAGGAACTGCAAATATGTTAAGAAACTGCAGCTCAAGAGTTGCGAGAGTGTTGGAGATTTCTCATCGTTTCGAGGTTTTTGAGGTTAGCAAGTGATCTTCATGAACTAGAGCTAAGATCATCTAGGAGTATAATTGATGTTTTCCTCTTGAAATTGGCTGATAATTTTGTCTCTCTTAATTCTCTATTGATATATGATGGTGGAAGCAAAGAGAGTTTGCTTTAATTCTTCAATCATAGCCAGGGGTGTAAAGGTAAGGTTCGGTTTGGTTCGGTTCGATGAGTTTTTAAATGTTGGAAGCGAACCGAATCGAACCGCTTATAAATGGTTTTGTTCAGTTCGGTTCATCGATTCACTTTTTTATTTATTTATTTATTTTTTAGAGCCATTTGGTGTTATATATTTTATACCCAATGGGATAAAGTCAAACACAAATCTACTCACTCTTATATTTAACTACACTATATACCCAAATGTACTAAAATACCCCTACTTTTTCAATAAATTCAATCACTTTTCAATGATTGTCAGGTGTTTTTATAATTTTTCGTGCAACAAATGATTGATTTTTGAAAAAAAAAAATAACTATCTCGAAAATATCGTTGTCCGACCGTGGGGTCCGATCACGGTCCGACCACGGTCCGACCGATCGGACACTGACCGATCATGATCGGACACATCCCGATCAAGTGTCCGATCACATCTCCATTGCAAGGGTCCGATCGGTCGGACACATCCCGTTCATGTGCCCGATCGATCGGACATACTTTTTTGGACCTATCACCTTTTTCAGTGTGCCCTATCACTTGCCCTATCGGTCGGATACTTTTTTAACACATGCCGTTCAATGTGCCCTATCATCTTTTTCAGTGTACCCTATTACGTGTCCGACCGATAGGGCACACTCTCTCATGAATAAATACTTAACAGTGCCCTATCACCTTTTCGCATGTGCCCTATCACCTTTTTGCAGTGTGCCCTATCACCTTTTTGCAGTGTGCCCTATCACGTGTCCGACCGATAGGGCACACTTTCGGCCCTATCGGTCGGACCATATAGTGTGCCGACCGATAGGGCACAAATATATATATATATATATATATATATATATATATATATATATTTTAAGTGTGCCCGATCGATCGGCACATTCACAATGTGTGCCGATCGATAAGGCACAACTTTTTTTTAAAAAATTTTTTTGGGGCCGATCGATCGGCACGTTGACAATGTGTGCCGACCGATCGGCACACTACGTTAAATTCAGTGCATTTATGCAACCTGACAATTTTCAGGTGAAAAAAGTGAAAAAGTGGGGGTATTTTAGATAATTTGGGTATTTTGTAGATAGTTTTTAGGAAGTTGGGTAAATTTGTTTTTGATATAGGGGGAATGGGTAGATTCCCATAATTCCACTATTTTTTAAATCCTAAATAATACAAAAATAATAGTTCATCGGATGTCACTTGTTCCGAACTCATAAGTATATAATTGTTACTTCTTTCTCTTCCTTTGTATAGATTAGAATTGATCTTAACTTAAGTCTAATATCTAAATCCAATAATATTCTCGTATAAGAAAGACAAATATTAAATTAAAAAATAGGATATTGGTTCGGTTCGCTTTGAACCGTTCAAAAATTCTTGAGACCGCGAACCGAACCGAATGTAAACGGTTCCTAAAAAAACAAATTGAACCAAACGCGAAGCCGAACCGAACCACATTTTTCGGTTTGATTCGGTTCGGTTTGATTGATTTCGCGGTTCGGAGCGGAACCATTTAATTTGAAAAATCTTGATTTGAGATTGCCCCTTGATCTTGACAACACCCATTTCATAGCTTTGTCAGAGAATCTTCATTTTAGAGGTTTGATTAGTTTAAGGTTACAAAGCTGCTGTCTTGTTACTGGTGATGGATTGAAGGCCTTAGGAAGAGCCTTGGCTCATGAGCTGGAAGAGCTTTCCTTGATAAACTGCAGTGTCATAAAGAGGGAGCTTGGCTTGCTGACAGCATTAGGTCAAGAATTAAAGATGCTACGGAAGTTGGACTTGTCTTATAATGATATGTTGCTTGATAAGGAGCTTGTCTCAATGCTGGCCTCTTGTGGTGGCTTGGTTGAACTGAAGTTGAGGGGTTGTAGTAGGTTGACTAATGCAGCTTTGTCTGCAATGGTTAGAAGCTGCAAGAAGTTGCAGCATGTTGACATGACTTATTGTTGTGGTGTACAAGTGCAGGGAGTTGAGTTGTTCGTGCTCAACTCCCCGCGCTTGAGAGTTGAAGTGGAGCAGAGCAAACTCTCTCAAGTTGCTAGGACATGGGCTTTGGATAAATTTGTGCAGGTTTTAAGTTGATGGATAGAAGAATGCGGTTTCTTGCTCTGAGGTATTAAGGTAGACCACTTTGATCACTTCTTAAGGTAGACCACTTTGATCACTTTGACCACTTTGCTCTGCGGTATTAAGGTAGACCACTTTGATCACTTCTTGCTCTGTGGGTTGTGCTATTATCTATATATTCTGTTTTGAATAAAATGAATTGGATCATCTATTCTTGATAGTTCTTTCATAGTTTTATTGCATATATTGTATTCATCTTCAAGAATTTGTCGTTCATTTATCCATGAATGAGTCTAAACACTTAAGCCGGTTTCATGCTTAAATTAGACATTACATACTTGTGTTTTGTCTTCATTGGTGCTACTATTATTATTGCCTTAAAAACACCGCGTTGGGTCGAGTTGAGCCAAATATAATTTACATTGTTTCAATGAATTTTAATTTGCTAATCAATTCAATCAAGCTCGAGTTACGCTACAATTAGTTATTTTCTTTTACTCAATTTCATATAACGAAACTCAAATTTACACAATTCTTATATTTGTTACAGAAAATACCCAATTTTACTTACACTATTCTAACTTAATTAAAAAGTTGACTGACACCAATCATTTTCAGGCATTTTTCGAAATTCGAGACGAATTCAGTCAAGAAACAAAAAAAATAACACACGAGTGTATATATAGTAACTAATCCCGCTCGTAAATAATAAATCTCACTCGTGTCTCGCTCAATTCCGCTTGAAAAGTTAAGAAACACAAACTCGGCTTTCGCAGTCAAATCTCGCTCGGCCCATCCCGCTCAGTCCTGCTCGGCATCCTGCACGGCGTCCCGTGTTTCTGTCGGCGTCCCGCTCACAGTCGAATCCAGCTCGTCGAGCGGGAATCTACGAGCGGGATTTGAACGGATCTAGCATTTAATATCTGATGAGTCTAATTCGTAATATACAAATTCTATCTGTTTTGGCGCCCACCTGGGCAATTGGATCGTATTTCTTGTTCTGTTTTGCAGATTTCTGCGCTAATGTGGCGATGACGAGATGCTGAGGTGGCAGGCACGAACTTGGGGCTGAATTTGGACGATAATTCGGAGAAGGAAGTCGAATGATAAGGAAAGAAGAGATATTGAAAGAATTAGATATGGTATTATCTAATAAATATCTTTCAATACTTGGATAAAAGACCTACTTCTACAAGGAAACAAAGGAGCCCTATAGAAGAGAGAAGGACGGACGAGAATCGGATCAATCATTTCCACGTCTTTTTCACACATCTTGACGCCGCAGCTGAGAGAGAAAACCAGCGAGAGAGAGAGAGAATCAAGATCGAGGATAGCAACATATTTAGTTCAGATTTGGAGACAAATAACACTACTTTTATTCCGTTCTTAGTTTGGATTTGGATGATCTTGACTTTGTTTATCGTTTGGATGGTTTGGATCCTTGAAATTTGTATTTTCTGATTGTTAAGTTGGAATTTCGTTCCTATTCGCGCTTTGAATAAGCTAGTAAATCTGTTGCAATTTTCGTGTGTTTTATTTCTGAATTTCAGCATGTTTTGTTTTACGGTCCGCCTGCCCAGTCGGACCCATATGCGTAGCTAAATTCTTTTTAGGGGCCGGCGAGATATGAAGCACACACTTTAACGAATTCATGAGACTTAGGCTTTAATAATTAATCACTTACGTTCTAAATTAATCTTGGTTAATTAATTGGATTAGTTAATTTAGGCTTGATCACCCTAGGTTAATTTTATCCATAGCTAATTTAGTACTTCCATTGTTTCTCATGGGATTATGCTAAATAAGTAGCACAATTGTTCTAAGAACAATAAGATTAATTTGGTAGGAGACTATTAGATGCCCACCATACGAGTAGGATCCTAAATCGGGTTCCCTTAGTTCTTAAAGCTGATTAGGTGTTAAATCTATTGATTGTCCACCAACATAGGTTGGATCTAATTTAGAGAAGTAGTCATTTCAATGCCCACCATGACGATTACCGAATAATTAAGGGGGAATAGGGGATGTGTCAGTTTAATTACGGCGTCCTACAATTGATTGATTTATAGGGATTAATTTATCTTTAGTATCGATGATCAATTGTGTGTGTGTGTGAATCATCTTGATGGACCCATTTCTTTGCATACGTTTATTCGCATATTTATTCTTGCTTTTTACTTTCTTATTATAGGATTTAGAAAACCCCAAAATTTGCGTGGTCGCTAACCAACCCCATAGATTAATAGGAATTTAATATTAAAATCTTCGTTCCTTATGTTCGATACATGTTTGCTATACTGATCTAAGTTCTAACATTTTACATAATTTATTTGGTGAAAACAACGATCACCAGATCTGTCACTTTCTCTCATCTTTCTCCTCAAATTCCAATGCCCGTCGCCGAAATCCCGCTAAAGACCGCTCAAAAACACAAGTTTGTAGTATAATTCGACACCAAAACACGAGAATGACCAACCAGGTTAGTCTCACTCGAATGTTGTAGCTCGAATTTTATCCGTTAAATTGGCGTGAATCTTATGATTTTCTTAGCATGGTTTTGTTTGAATTTTCTGAGCATGAATTAGTCGAATTTGGAGCAAGAATATTGTTTAATTTTTCGGCGAATTTAAGAATTTTCGGCTCGAATTAGTTGAATTTAGAGAATGAATACTGTTTAATTTTTTGGTGTAAATATTGGTTGATAGCGAATGAAATTTCTAGGCATAAATATTTCGTTGTTGCATATAATTTGTGATTTTCTGGAGCATGAAGAACCGATTTGTGATTTTCTGGGCTAAAAAAATGAAATCAACTCCCGTTCGGCCCCGAAAGGAAATTCCGCTAGGTCGAAGTAGAATCCTGCTCACCGAGCGGGATTTTGTTTCGGCCACCAAATCTCTCAAATCCCGCTCGCCGAGAGGGATTCCGCTTCGGGACCAAGCGGGATTTCCCTTCAGGGCCGAGCGGGATTTGATTTTTTTAAAATTTTAAGTGTTAAATTGTTTCGGTGCAGCCCGTATTTAAAAGAATTGGTATTCTCGATGCAAATTCGAGGATCGACATAGAATATAACCCGAAGATTTTTTATACGATTAAATTTTTTTTAAGAGCTATCGAGGATGATGGGTTAGTGGAGGAGTTTAGGAATGGTGTTTTTGGTCAGTTTATGGATTGGAGGGTGGGTAGGAATTGTTGGGATTTTGTATACTGGAAGCAAATTTTATGCTTGTATACAATGTTTTTGTCCCTACCACTATTTTATTCTCCTATCTGATAAATATATATATTTGCACATGTAATCATTTATCTTGTATAAAATTTAGATTTGTGTGGTGTGTCGGGTATCACAGAAGACAACACAAATTGGTTGAACTGACAAGATATAAACAGTTATCACAGCTGAGACAACTTAAGGATAAGTTGTCGGTTTAAGCTGCAGTTTAGATAAGAAGTGGCTTGTCTTAGCTGCTTGTTTTTACTGGTACACTTAAGGTGGTGTATTGATGGATCACAGTGAGATGTGTTCTCCTAATTGACCTTAGTGGAGAACCAAGATCTCGGTGACTTAGCTGGTCTTAAGCTTGGTAAGACTTTAGCTGAGTGTCTTTGGCTATCTATCACTTTGACCTACTATGGTGAACGTCATCGCGACCGGATCTACGTATCTTGGGTGTTAGTAGTTATTTGTGGCTCAGGCTGGTTGTCTGTATCTTGCAACCGTATCCTAGTAAAATGGGTTGATAATATCCCCTGAGGAACTCGAAAGGATTAGCACACTAAATCCGGTCGGTTGATTAAGTTCAGGTGTGTTAATAAGGTCGAGTGGTACTACTCAAGAATACAAGATGTTAATTAATTTAAGCTGTCAGTGAGGTTAATTAATTAACAGATATTTCTATCTTAAATACGGAGATCGATTAAGTCTAAAATACAAGTCCTTGCTCAATTTGGGATAAAGGGGTAAGTCAGCATCGATTCTCTAGTCGAATGAATCTGTGTTTATTAATTAATTTTGCTCTGGGCTGAGCATAGATAATTAATTAATTTGAGGCCCGACTTTATTTCTTGTATTAGATCCTTGATCTGGCCCAATTAGTTGCCTAGTTATTTATTGTCTCTCAGAAATCATTATTAATAGATTAATATATTTTTACATTATTTACTAATGTTATTTATCTGGAATTAATTGGCCGTGCCCATTGATAAATATTAGTAGCCCAGTGGATTAATTAATTATATTATGGGCTAATTATGTGGAAGCTCATTAGGAATATAATTAAATTAATAGGATATAAATATATTAATATTATATTGGCTTTCGAAGCCTATATATATTAGTATTCTGTTCAGAAACAGATTATACTCACACATTATACACGCGCACGGTGTGAGTAGTGGGGGAGACAGAAATCTTATTTTCTCCAGTTCTTTGACCACCCAGAGGGAGAAAAAGGCTGGGACACAGATCAGAAGATCTGACACACGAGCAACAATCAGAGCTGCAACAACATACGAAGGAGGAAGGTATCGTTCCTAACCTTATATTTCCTTCAATTGGTATCAGAGCGAGGTTTAGGCTCTGATTGTTGCTGTTAGGTGTATGATTAGGGTTCAATTCCGTCGTTATCGGGCTAATTTCGTGTTTGGGGCGGCCTACGAGCCACTGTTTTGACCCCGTTGTAACGTTTTTCTCGTGAGAAAATCCACGAGTAGTTGATAGGACCTATTTGTTATGTGATTGTACTGTTTTTGTACTGTAATTGGTCCGGGATGCACGAAAATCGAGGCGGGAGGACGGAAAAGGGCAAAACCCTAGAAACTGGCACATAACGACCTCCGAATTGTGATGGCGCGTGCGGGCGCGTGTTAACGAATTTTTCCGATCCGTTGGATAGTTTTGTTCATTTTTTCGTTAGCTTCGTCTGGATAGGTCGCATGACCCATTCTGATTTCTGGTTTATGCGGAATAGTGTCGGAAAGGAGAAGTGGTCGTGCTGTCCAAAAATCCCCAATTCGGACGAAAACCTTAATTCGCCTAGGGTTCCGCCGCATCTTGCGGCGGCGATTCTCGGCGAGTCCACGGTCCGATTTTCGATCGTCTTGAATCGATGGATTCCTCGTCACACAAGCTTCGTTTCTATATGTCGTATGGGATCATCCGATCCTAGATGCGACCGGAATCGACGTCTAAAGTTCGCTGCTCACAACGAATTTTTCCGGCGAATCGTTTCGAAATTGAGGGAAATTGATGGACGATTTCGGCCGGAATCCGTTCATGGTGGTCTAAAATCGTCCAAGGATCATTACCCATGAATCAATTGAACGCATCGCGGCTCGGAAAGTGGTGTATTTGCGCGGAGGAGCTCGCCGGTGACGGCTGCAAAATTCTGCAGCTCCATGTCGGGCCGGTGGCTCTAGGCGGCGATTAAGCACAACCCAGACGTCTTGGGGACGTCGGGCGTGGCTGGAGACGACGGAGGTAGGCCGAAACAGCCGCGTCGGAGGCGGCAGCCGTGCGCAGCGGGAGGCACGACGGCGCGGGAGCTGTGCCCGTTCCCAGCCACGATCCGGTGATGGCGCTGTGCACAGGCGGGTAGGCGGGGCTCCCGGGATGTCGGGGAGGTGGCGGCAGGCCGCCAGCGGCGGCGGAAAGGCGACAACGGCGGCATCAGATTGTTGAAGAAGATGCTAGCGTGGTGCGCTGATGTGGCGCGCCACGTCAGCCCTTGCTGACTATGCTGCCTGCGTGTCTGCCACGTGGCAAACCCCCTGATGACGTGGCGACAACAATTTTTGATGCAGTTTTCAAATTCGAAGATTTTGAAGATCGAAGAGCTGTATTTTTATCGGGCTATGTAATAGTTAGGAATTACGTGTTTTAAAGCCCGGTAACAACATTTTAAATTTCTTATTTGCGCATTTATTATTATGCTTTAGCATGCGATTATGTGATTAATTGCGCTTAGAAAAGCATGTAAATAGGATTTATGTCATTATTAAGCATGTTTTAATTTTCGCGAGCACGTTTTATTATGTGCGTTTAGAAATTGCATGCTTTAGGAATTATGTGGATATGCATGATTCAAAACAAACCTTTTCAATAAAAAGACTAAGCAATTCTTAAATTAAATGTTTAATTAGATTCCATTAATTTGGATATTAAACACTTAATCGGACCTCCATTAATTGGACTCTACACGAAAGTAGTAAGATTATGTGAGTAAACGTCCACCTGCGTAGCTTGTTTGCATTTTTGAGCTACCAGTTTTGTGAGATGGGTTTTCCAAAACAATATTTGATTATTATTGAGTAGTGGGAGCAAAGCCGTAAACGTCCACCTGCGTGGCTTGCGTGCCTAGTAAACACGAGTATTCTAGAAGATAATAATTAAATAGGATGGCTAATTAGATCAAATTGAATGCGGCATGGTTCGAGTAAGTATGTCAATTTCGAGAATTTGATTCTATTTTGGTCAAATTAATGGTCAATGCTTAGATGTCACCGCATGTACTATTCACTTCCCTCGAAGTCCCTTCCCGCGTTTTAATAGTGACATGGTCCAGAATATTGAACTATTAATTTCATTCGTTTGAAGAACCTAGACGTGGATTGGAATTAAAGAGCTAGGTAAATAGCTTGGTTTAGGGTTACGCAAGTAAACGTCCACCTGTGTGGCTTGCTAGTGGAATTCCTAGAGTTGTTCGATGTTTTTAATATCATTGTTTTTACAAAAGGTTACAATAATTATTAATTACGAATTATGTACAAATATTAATTTAATACATGCTTTTAAATTACATTTTTCAGATATGTCTGTTCGAATATTTTATTTTTCGAGTTCCGAAGCAGTCTCACCAACCAAACTCTAACGGGTTTAACAATTTTAAATAATTTCATATAGTGGAAGAGAAATTTTACCTCTCCCAATAAATCCTCTGCAAAGGTCCTATAAGAACTTCTGTTTTAGGACCGCTATGTCTAAGAACGAGTTTACTATGTGTATGTTACTCAAATCTTTGGTAGCGGTCAAAGAGGTTATAGGAAAGGGCAAGAGTGCTCAAGTCTTGAATATCCCTAGTAGTTTAAGGAATCCTCCGAAAGGCGAAAACCAGAAAAAAAAAAAAAAAAAAAAAAAAAGCAGAAAGGGTGGTCAATTCAAGAAGAGCAGTGGGAGTAAGAAGACGGTCCTTACCGGCGACATACGAATGTCAAAGGAGAAAGGAAGGTTCTTCAAGAGTGGTAAGAAAGGACACTGGAATAATTATAATCCAGATGTCAAGGCAAAACAGAAAGAGACGCGAGTCGCTCTTGTAACTGAAACTGTTCTGGTTTCCTCTTCTACCCACCAATGGGTAGTGGATTCGGGGGCAACTGATCATGTTTGTTACACCTTGCAAGGTTTCTTGCAGAAAATGCAATTGAGCAATGACGAGGTGGTAGTCTCAATGGGCAATGGATCGAAAGTTCCTGCAATTGCCATTGGAGATTTAAATCTATCTTTTGATAGTTCTGTTTTAGTATTTAAAGAAGTTTAATATGTGTCTGAGTTTAGGCGAAATACTATTTCTGTTTCAAAACTCTGCACCATGGGTGGTTGTAAATCAAGTTTTGATAGTAAAGTTTCTATCATAAAAGACGTTGATTTTATCTGTGGTGGACCATTAAATGAATCTTTATATACTATTACTTGTAAACCGCGTAGTTCTGTTAATATTGCTTCCTCATCATCAAATCCTAAGAAGAGGAAAGAGTCTTCTAAGGTAAACCAAACTTATCTGTGGCACTTAAGACTAGGTCACATCAATCTTAACAGGACTCAAAGGTTGGTGGTATATGGATCATTGGAGTCTCTCAAAGTTGAACCATTTCCAACTTGCGAAACCTTTTTGGAAGGATAGATGATGACTAGGCCTTTCAAGGCAAATGGTTATAAAGCCACAGAAGCAGTGTTGTCAAACTCGCGATCCTAGGTAGGATCGTTGGGCCCTGGTGGGATCGTGAATCGTAGGATCGTGGTAGGATCGTAAGAGTCTACCAAAAAATATATTATAATTAATTAAATAATGACAAATCAAGAATTGGGTAAAATGACCATCAAAATATCTAAAAAGTTATTAAATGTCTAAAAATACAATATCAAGCACCAAGTACCAACATTAAAATGCCAAATAAACACGACAACCACATGTCCAAAAAAGTCAAAATGTTCCAAAAGCAAATTAGAAGATGATAAACGAACATAATCACTTATCAAATCGCAAATAATTACAACCTACATGACCATGCGGTTATATTTTGTCGAACATCAGGCTACATCTACGAAGGACTCCAAGTCTCCAACAACATAATAAATCGCAAATAATTTGTAACAAGAAGTGAAATTAAACAACATATTTTTCTCTCCGAAAATCAATAAATCGATGGACAAACCTTTGATTTCGAGAGCTGACTTCGAAAGCTTCAAGTAGTTTCAGTTTCAACTTCAAATCGTAGGATTTCGAATTTTAGTTTTATTTTCTGGAATTTCTGGCGCCGCAAGGGATGAAGGAAAGATTGAAGAATGAAGATTTTAGGGTTTAGGGGGGAAAATATTTTATTTTTTACAATAAATTATAAAAAAAAATTGATCTTGATAACTAGTTGGAATCGCACGATCCCACGAGTCCACGTGTTGACACGCGATCCCACCCGATCCTATCACACATGCGATCCTATGCCGATCCGTATCGTTTTAGCCGCGAGACTCGTAAACTCGGCCGAGTCTACGAGTTGACTCGCGAGTTTGACAACACTGCCCTCCATCCCTTTTAATAATTTGCTCGAATCCCAATATCAACATTTTATCTTGATATTAAAGGAAAAATGATGAGACTTTTATCTCAATTAAAGGAAAAAGGAATGTGGAGTATTAACTACCCGTATCAATGACTTGGATGCCAATCCCCACTACATTGTATCTTTATTAAACCATTCACATGATATTAAACTCCACAATTGAAATGAAAATTACATGAATCTTGAAAACTGGATTCTTTCTTCACAAATCATCTCCAAACGTGGCCGGCTCACCGCATAATAACTCACTCTCCCCATTCTCCTTAACAGGAGCCCTCCACCTCTTATGCCAAAACACAGCCACCCTTGACCACAAAGGAAAGGGAGTAAACCTCTCTTGCCTAGCCTTCACAGTCAAAGGCAGCCACATGTACCTCGAGTCCTTCAGCTCATGGCTATTCCATCTATCCGCCATGAACAAGGTTGTCAAACTCGCGATCCTAGGTAGGATCGTTGGGCCCTACTAGGATCGTGAATCGTAGAATCATTGTAGGATCGTATGATCCTACCAAAATTAAATTTTAAGTAAATTACCATTAACTTATAAAAACTTAGGATATAATATCCATAAACAACATCTAAAAAGTCATTAAGTCTCTAAAAAACACAAAACTTCAATCAACGAATAAGCTATTTCATTCGGCGTTGGTCATATCAATAAGTAATTAAATATAGAATTAACATGTGCATTGTATGGTTTATGTCTTGAACAAGCACCCTACCAGTAATAAAAACTGTAAACTGTAAAGAGACTCATATCATATTTGGTAAGGGAAACATCTCTCATTTTTTTAGTATAACACGTTTTTCAGCCTTATCATCATCTAGTTTCTTTTTGAAAATTATTTTTAGAAATCAAACAAAATTCTAAATCATGAAACATACAAAAAATTTAACATTACAATAAACTCAAAAAGGCAAGGAATTACTTCGAGAAGCCAAAAATTTCGAATCTTGAGGCAGATCGAGAAAACAATTAAAATCACATATGGTCCATACATTCCGAAACATATCATTTCTTCAGCAATCGAAGCTCTTTGAGAGATGAAGTCGTCAAGTCACGATTGATTGGGAACTCGAATCAATTGATTGGGTTTTTTTTTGAAGAATGAAGATTGAAAAGGCGATTTAGGGTTTTTAGTCTACTTGGAGTCATTTACGGTTTTAAGGGAAAAACAATAATATATTTTAATTGAAAAAAAATAAAAAAATAATTTGATCTTGTAGACTCGTGCTGACTCGCACGATCCCACGAGTCTACGTGCTGACTCGCGATCCCACCCGATCCTATCACACAAGCGATCCTACACCGATCCGACTCGTTTGAGCCTTGCGACACGTAAAATCGGACGAGTCTACGTGTTGACTCGCGAGTTTGACAACATTGCACAGAAGTATTAAGTTTGATACATTCTGACTTGTGTGGGTCTATGTCTACACAAGCTCGTGGAGGGTATGAGTACTTCGTCACATTTACTGACGATTACTCGAGGTATGGATATGTTTACCTTCTTCGCCACAAGTTGGATTTCTTTGAAACCTTTAAGGAATTCAAGGGAGAAGTGGAGAAGAAGCTAGGTAAAGAAATCAAAACACTGCGATCTGATCGTGGTAGGGAATACCTATCCAACGAGTTCAAGGACTACTTGACAGAATGTGGGATTACATCCCAGCTAACAGCACCGGGCACGCCTCAGCAGAATGGTGTGTTAGAGAGGAGGAACCAAAGTCTCTTAGAGATGGTTCGGTCGATGATGAGTTATGCAACTTTGCCAGTTTCCTTTTGGGGATATGCCCTAGAGACTGCAGCATACTTGCTGTACCGTGTGCCTACCAAGTCAGTACAAAAGATCCCTTTCGAGTTGTGGAGCGGGTACAAACCCAATATGCACCACTTAAGGATTTGGGATTACCCAGCTTATGTGCTAAATAGGCAGGCCGACAAATTGGAATCACATTCAGAAGTGATGTTGTTCATAGGGTATCCGAAGGAAACGAATGGTGGATACTTTTATGATCCTAAAGAACAGAAGATCATTGTTAGCCCTAACGCTCAGTTCTTAGAAGAGGATTACATTAGTAACCATAAATCTCGAGTCGACATCATCCTTGAGGAATTACAAGGTGGTCGAGTTCCACTTGAACAACCAGGTGTGCAAGATAGTACTCCACGAGTAACTGCACAATCTGTTAACAGAGCGCCTAACACTGCTCGACGTAGTGGGAGGGTGATATTTACACCTGATCGGTATATGTTCACTGGGGAGACGTTTGATCATCTCCCGGCAGATGAACAAAATACAGTGGATCCCTGGACTTACAACGAAGCAGTGGGAGATGTAGATGCATATTCCTAGCGAATCGTCATGGACTCAGAATTTAAGTCCATAATTGATATGGATGTATACGAGATCACTGAACTACCTGAGGGCTGCAAGACTATTGGTAGTAAGTGGGTATACAAGAGAAAGAGAGAGGACCGAATGGAGAGATCATGGCGTTTAAGGCCATGCTAGTTTCAAATGAAGGACTTAGGTGAAGCTGCTTACATCCTTGGGATCAAGGTTATCCGAGATCGCCAGAAAAGGATGTTAAGCTTGTCACAAGCGTCCTACATTGACACTGTTATTGCTCGTTTTAGCATGCAAAAAGCCAAGAGAGGTTTAATACCTTCAGACATGGCATTTTTCTATCCAAGAATCAGTGCCCTAAAACGCCTGAAGAGATAGAAAGTATGAGGCTAGTACCATATGCTTCCGCTGTCGGTAGTCTCATGTATGCGATGCTTTGTACGAGAGCAGATATCTCATATGATGTAGGCATGGTCTCAAGATATCAGTCTAACCCTGAAAAGGAACACTGGACTGCGGTCAAGCATATTCTCAAGTACCTTAAACGGACTAGAGATTATAGGCTTGTTTATCAGTCAGACAGTCTAGTGTCTTTGGGTTATATAGAATTGGATTTCCAGGCTGACAGAGACGAGAAGAAGTCTATCTCGGGTTATGTGTTTACCTTGGGAGGTGGAGCCATTTCATGGAGGAGTGTAAAGCAGAAATGCATCGCGGACTCAACCATGGAAGCAGAGTATGTGGCTGCTTCAAAAGCTTCGAAAGAGGCAGTTTGGCTCAAGAATTTCCTCCTGGATCTTGATATTGTTCAGAATTTGCCTAAGGCGATCACGATTTATTGTGATAATGCGGGTGCAGTGACAAATTCTAAGGAACCTAGATCTCACAAGGCGTCTAAACATGTAGACAGGAAGTACCACATTATACGAGTATTCGTGATCGAGGTGACGTGGTGATTGACAAAATTGGAACTGAAGTCAACCTAACTAATCCTTTCACGAAGAGCTTACCACTCCCGGCTTACGAGAAGCATGTTCGTGGCTTAGGAGTGGTAGAGATGCCCCCCACTTAGGACTACAGAAACTTTTGTATAAGTGAGAGAAGATGCAGTGATAGATAGGATAGATAGCTGAGATATAGCTGAGTACTAGTTTGTACCTAGAACTGACACATTGTATACTAAAAGTTTACTTTAGTATAAGTGGGAAAATTGTTGGGATTTTGTATACTGGAAGCAAATTTTATGCTTGTATACATTATGTTTTGTCCCTACCACTATTTTATTCTCCTATCTGATAAATATATATATTTGCACATGTAATCCTTTATCTTGTATAAAAGTTAGATTTGTGTGGTGTGTCGGGTATCAGAGAAGACAACACAAATTGGTTGAAATGACAAGATATAACCAGTTATCACAACTGAGATAACTTAAGGATAAGTTGTCGGTTTAAGCTGCAGTTTAGATAAGAAGTGGCTTGTCTTAGCTGCTTGTCTTTACTGGTACACTTAAGGTGGTGTATTGATGGATCACAGTGAGATGTGTTCTCCTAACTGACCTTAGTGGAGAACCAAGATCACGGTGACTTAGCTGGTCTTAAGCTTGGTAAGACTTCAGCTGAGTGCATTTGGCTATCTATCACTTTGACCTACTATGGTGAACGTCATCGCGACCGGATCTACGTATCTTGGGTGTTAGTAGTTATTTGTGGCTCAGGCTAGTTGTCTGTATCTTGCAACCGTATTCTAGTAAAATGGGTTGATAATATCCCCTGACGAACTCGAAATGCACACTAAACCCGGCCAGTTGATTAAGTTCAGGTGTGTTAATAAGGTCGACTGGTACTACTCAGGAATATAAGATGTTAATTAATTTAAGCTGTCAGTGAGCTTAATTAATTAACGGATATTTCTATCTTAAATACGGAGATCGATTAAGTCTAAAATACAAGTCATTGCTCAATTTGGGATAAAGGGGTAAGTCAGCATGGATTCTCTAGTGGAATGAATCTGTTATATTTCCTTCAGGAATGCGGCCAAAGCTCTTCACATGTTGATGTGTCATGAGATTCAAGTGGACGGAGATGATTCAGTTATATGGTTTTCCGTGTCCGGGTCGATTATCCGATTTCTTGTTTCGATTATGCCCTTGTGACGGGATTAATGTTTGAATCCTGCAATTTTGATCCACATATTCAGCATGATCCCCGTTCCTCGACTATTTACACTATGTTAAATGGTTGTACACCAATAACAGACAGAGAATTGCTGACAAAGTTCGAGAGCGGAGATTTGGAGTTGGACAAGTTGGGGTTTTTGAAGGTGGCTAATGTTCTAGCTTTATTTTTCTTTGCCCTCGGTTACAGCGACACGAGAGTGGTGGGCACGTGGATTTAGGTATTAGTAGACGATCTACGTGCATTTTATCGATTCCCTTGGGGCTCGTACACTTATGGTGCTCTGAAGCACTGTTGTATTTTTGTTCCGAGAACGTCGGAACAAATTTCAAAAAATATCATTTCTATGGACCTGTTTGGGCACTCCATGTGTGTATTATGTTTTTTAATTTAATTATCTTAATTATTGATATATCTCCTATACTAATCAATATTGATTTTCATGCATTATAGATTTGCTCTGACGAGGCTATTCCAGATTTAGGAGTGATATTTGCAGAAAGGTTGTCTACAACTGGATTTTCTCGTTGAAAGAACTGGTTCTTTGCCGAGTTCCTTCGACATGGTTCTCTCAAGCGCCCTAGTATACTCCGGGGGAGGCCAACCGCGTAGGCTTAATAATTTCTGGCATTGTAAGGTAAAAATATTTAATTTAGAGTTGATTCATAATATTTTAATTTAATTTTGTTTAATAATAATTTATTTATTGTAATCGCAGCATGTTGTTCGAGATGGTCTCACACCATCCGATACGGAGACACAAACTCTTTATTGGCATAGTATCATTGGAGACGATCGATTTCATGTGTCCTACATTCCGGCTGAGAATCCGTTACAGCCTACGATCATAGGGGACCATGGGGAACGAGAGCTATACCGATTCGGACAGGAGACACAACGTACATCCAGTTTTAGAGGAACTAGACAGAGGCAACACTGTTCCACTGAAGGTGGTAAGCGGATCCGAACGGAGGCGGGACCGAGGGAGCCCGGTCACCAGCAGTTCTAAACCGTCGAAGAGGTCCAGATAGTTGTGAGGGAAGAACACCGGACCTTACGACAGGAAATAGTTCACAACGTGAAAAACGTATTTCGGTCGATGTTTGGTCGGTCTAGGAGTCGAGGCTTGACTTCTACGTCCTCTCATGCGGGCGGTAGCCGTCTGAACCGTACACCGTATCACCTTGTGAGGAGTGAATCGGTGTCGATGGGGGTACCGTTGTGAGTGGGATGTTCGTGAGGAGATGGGGGATAACTCTCACCGGGCTGAGGATAGAGACGACTTGGTGTACCTCCTCGAGATTATGGAGATGAGCGATAACTCCCCCATGGTTGAGCACAAAGCCGACTTGATGTACTGCCCCGAGATTATGGAGGTGGACGACGAGTCAGATAATGAAGAGGAGCAGCCGGTCATTCCATCGACGCAAGGTCGACAGAGCGTCTACGAACGTGGTTATGCTCTGGAGTCGGTCCGAAGCATGTTTGACTATTATGACCCTGTTTATGGAGATTGTCCATCTCGTTAGAGCTGGTCATACGGTGCACAACCTATGCACCCACTTCCTTTCGGGTATCAGGATCCTTAGGATCGGTCACCGTTGAGTGATGATTCAATCCTCAGCATGACCATACTTGTGGGAAATGACTCTTTATCTTCCATACTAAATCATGCTCAGTAGCCTCGTGCTCTGAACTGTTGAGAAGATTTGAAGATCCCAAAACCCTATCTGATTGGTGAACCATTCCTTTGTATTTGTATTTGTCTCTGAGGTTTCAGACTCAGTAGACACTCTGCTCTGGTCAAGGCGCTCAGTAGCTTATTTGCCTCAGCACCAGTTCAGAAGACTCAGTGATATCGGACTCGGCAGGAGCAAGATATGCGAGAGAGTCGATTGAACCGAACTCGGCAGGAGTAGTTCATCGAACTCGTAGCCGATCCTCGGTAGATTTATCTCGAGCGGTTTATCTATCGAATACAAGGTCGACTCAAGAACGGCAGATAGTCTTCGGGACTCGTCGAATCTTTTAAAAGAGAATCGGCATTGTCATGTACGAGGAAGAGAGAAGTCGGCTTCATGCCGTCTCGAAGTTTGTCTTTGTCTCAACCACTTCATTCACCTCAACGAATGACAAACATACACGTGTCTTCTCACCGCTAAAGCCGCAGTCAACCTTTTACCTAAAAAGGTGGGAAAGTACACTGTTACCTACACCAAAAGAGCCGTTTGCTACCAAAAGAGAGAGAGAGAAGAAGATCGTCTCCAACGGATCTATTTCAATCTCTGCACTATAAATAGAGGGATCATTCAAGATTTAGAAGAGAATGCGTGCCTAGAACACGAGAAAGCATTCAAACGAGCGAAATTAACGACTAAGTCCTCCGCAAGAAAACCGAGTTATCTCCGGCGAAAGACTACATCCAACTTCAAAAGGAACCAAGCTCGAACCGACATAAGCTTCTAGCATCCAAGCGATTGACACGAACCTATAGCTAAATCCTCACTGTTCGTCGCTCTAGATAGCTACATTCTCGTTCCTTATCCCTCTAACCCTAAGCTCACTTGTTATATCCATAGCTTAGACGAAGGAGTTCACATTTGAACCCAATCCTTATTGTATAAGGACTCCTTCACCGTTGGAGAAGTTTGTCAAACGCTTTAAGTTTGATAGTGTTGTAACCGAGACTTGGATCGGATAAAAACCAAGACGCGGCTTTGCCCGAGTGTGCAAGCCGACCGAGACTAACTCGGGATAATAAATAGCCTCCCGATCATTCGGGACAGTGGACGTAGGATTTGAGCGATATCCGAACCACTTTAAAAATCTTGTGTCTCTTCTTGCTTTCTTAACTGTTGCATTGATTTTACTATTCATACTGAACATCATATTTAAATCAATCAACTATCTCAGCATACTGAACTCTATATCTACTGAACTGAGACAACGTTTTCTCACAAAAATTGATTTGGGCCTACACAATTCCGCACACTGAACTCTCACTGAACGATACTGAATTCTGACCTAGTCAGTTAGCGGATCTCAGCGAGTCGATACTCTTTTTAGCCTTTTACTCGATTCGAAACGGTTGTCTGCCGTCCTGAATCTAGCTGCATGGCACACCATCCTGAATAGGACTGTTCAAGTTCAAAATTGAGAAATCGAATCAGGTGTATTCACCCCCCCCCCCTCTACACCTGACCGTACACTCGGGACCAACAGTCACCCACTGTGCAGATTATGTCTCCTGAGAAACAATTGATTTGAAGAGACTCGTGGAGTTGTGGACCGATGGCGTGCATGGTAGTGAAGCGAGTCATTGTCAGTTACCCGACGATCGAGTGGGGAAACAACCCTGATAATGTAGCCATTTATCATCGATTGATAGCTCAAAGGATCTTCGAGATGTGCTACACACGTTCGGGCAATTTTTCATGACTTACTTGAATTTGATTGACATATTTTATTTGGATTTATAACTTTTGATTTTGTTTACGGGTTTTTCGAGTTCTGTTTTATGGTATTTCGACTTATGACATAATTATAAATTAACATAATTACGAAATCATAAATTACTTTGACAATTACAAATCAAGAGCAATTACGTCATATTAAATTGCTTCCGACTCCGGTGAGTCCGACACATCCGTTGTCGGACACTTCCTTCTGGTATAACCAACCAAACTGCATATGCTGTAATTTTTCAGACCGTCTGTTCTCCCACTAGATGTACTTGCTTCGGCACCTAGGGGTCATCTGCAATTCTTCGGTCTCTCTGTCTGCCGTGTAATTAATGGTGGCAACACAACCATTGAGGTCACATCTGACGACACCCGCCAATTACACATAGGGGATACCTGATATAATGTTCCGGCATATATCATCTTCCAATTCTCTGTCTTGTATGCGTCCGAGACGAAGTCTAGTAAATTTAGTCCACCAGCCCTATAGATAAAAAACATGTTAATACATAGAATTGTAGCAGCCCTATAGACGAAAAATCTCTTATACATGACATCGAGTTGCCATTCACGACATTCACAAGCGCTTCTATTGATTTTCAACTCTCCATTGATACGTTTTGTTGTGAACCTTGAACTTGTCTCCGTTTTACAAACACAACAATGAAGCGATGTAAACGGTCCTCAGACGGAGCTAACTTTAGCTCTGCAACAATTGTGAGCGCATTATCTCGTGCCATGACTTTTGCTCGACATTGGTCACACCACTGTTACACCATGTGACTTATTGCCTCGATAATAATGCATATCGGCAGACACCATGCTATGAGCAACCTCGAGTTGATGGATTCAGCTATGTTTGAGGTCAGCTGACTATATCGGCGAACGGGAGACTTCGATCTAGCCTACTTTCTGGTCCGACATCCATTAACTTCTCGTATGCCTCGTGATAGGCTTGACGAATCCCTTCCATCGCATGATCAAAATTATACACCGTATATGCATAGGCAACATCATGATACAACTTGATCAGCTTCTTACCATATCGTGTAATCTTATTCTGAAGATGATAGTAACAAGTGTCATGGGCTGCTTCCGGATAAACTGCCTCTACCGCATTAGCTATGAAGCGATGTTGATCGGAGATGATCATTAAATGGCTTGGCATTGTATATGCTTCTCTTAGTCGGGACATGAACCACGTTAGGGAGTAATCATTCTCAATTGGACCAACACCAAAGGTTAGTGGAAATATTTGGTCGTTGCCATCTATCGAAGCAGCCACAAATAACACTCCTTTATTTCTTCCTTTCAAGTGAGTCGCGTCGACCACAATCATATCTCGGAGGTTAAATACCCACGGGCCATGAGAAACATTAAAAGCTACAAATAATTATTGGAAACGACCTTCTGAATCGACTTCGAGATCAGTCATTGTATCTGGATTCGTTATTTTCAGTATGTAGAGGTAACGAGGAAGCATCTTGAACGAATCTGAGTAACCATCAAAAATCATCGCCACAACACAATTGCGTGCTCGTAGAGCTACACTGTATCTTGCTTGAAAGCCAAATTCCCCCTAGACATGTGCCATAATTTCTTTCGGTTTTAGGACAGATTTTTTACGACGCATTCGTCGAGCAACATAAGCAGCAAGCGCCTTTGCACGCACCCAGTCTGCGAGAAATCTCAATTACATGTGTGTTCGGCAAGCAAACAGTTTACAATCCACAACACATCTCTGCGAAACTATGCCCGTAGAAAAAATGGGTAATCGCGACTCCGTCTGCATTTATACTCAACCCGACCAGGTTTAGAACGAGCAACCCTGAAATCGAGACCTTGTTACATGTGCTGAAGTGCAACAGCAGCAAACAAATCCTCATTCTCTCAGAACATCGCCCCTTCACGGAGTGGATAGTCCACAACATGATCCAGATCTCGAACCATTGGTGAGTCGGATGCATCGACAGGAACAAGTGGAAGTAAACCATCACTTACTTCTTCGCCGCCACCATTTATTATTTTGTCACTTGGAGAGTCACAGTTGTCTGGCACGAGCCTAGATATCAGTTGATTCACACCACCTTCTCGTCAGATTCATGCCATTAAGTTGTCAAACGTACATTCATTTAATGCATCAAGCACCTCATTGTATTCTTCGTCGAATGAACTATCCAAATTATTTTCTTCATCACTGTCGGACACAACACGGATATCCTCTTCGTGAACAAAGGTTTCCTGTTCGCGAACATTCTCAGCCCGATTGCTACCACCCGCTTGCTCTTGAAAATTGAACCTTGAACCGAATTGTTCAACAACATCGGGTGTACGATAAGATTGAACATTGGAGTGCACAAAATATAAATTCGGCTCAATTTGTGTACTGTAAAGATGAACTAGGTCCATATCGGTCGCAATAATTGACCTAAGCGTAATACCATGACGAGAAACGTAGGTATTATAAATTTCATAATTTGACGAAAGTTAAAATGGATTAAGATTGTATTGAATGAACTGTCGTAAATCGGGATAGAAACACTGTTCCTAGGAATGCAGACAACTATAACTTCACCGTCGACATACTTGGACAAATTGTTAAATTGCCCGTTAAAATGAACAATAATATTATACCAACTTTTCATTTTTTTTCTGGAGTGTGGAAGCAAAATTCTATAGAATGATTTTGTAATTGAAAATGAAATGAAAGATGATTGAGTGTGTTCGATTTTAGACTTCAATCACGGCTATTAATAGAGAAAATTTCATGATAGGGACTAGGAATGGAACGAGCGGGACTTCACAGGGTCGAGCGGGACTCCGTGAGCGGGGTTCTGCTTCGCCTGCCAAGTCAAAAAAGTTGAGCGGAACTAGACCGGCCGAGCGGGATTCTGCTCCCTGTCAAGTCAAAAAGCCGAGCGGGACTTGGCAGGTAGAGCGGGATCTCCCGAGCAGGATTCTGCTCCTTGCCAAGTCAAACTCGAGCGGGAATTAGGCAGGCCAAGCGGGACAGAAAAGAGTGAGATTCCGCTGTGAAGGGAGCGGGATTTGGCGGCGCGAGCGGGACACGAGCGAAATTCCATGTTCTGCTTCAGATACCTGATTCCAATCATTTATGCGCGGAACGAAGCAAAATAACGAAATTGTAGGCTAAAAAGTCTGAAAAGTAGGGATTTTAAAGTAAAAGTGAGTATTTTGTGTAGCAAATATAAGAATTGGGTAAATTTGAGTTTCATAATATCGATTTGGATATTTAAGAAAACACCCCTAATTTTATTGCATATATTGTATTCATCTTCAAGAATTTGTCGTTCATTTATCCATGAATGAGTCTAAACACTTACGCCGGTTTCATGCTTAAATTAAACATTACATACTTGTGCTTTGTCTGCATTGGTGGTATCTATTATTGTTGCCTCATAAACACCGCGTTGAGTCGAGTTGAGCCAAATATAATTTATATTGTTTCAATGAATTTTAATTTGCTAATCAATTCAATCGAGCTCGAGTTAGGCTACAATTAGTTATTTTGCACATTTTTGTCTTACTAAATTAATAAGTTAATATTTGAATCTAGCTTATGTATCTTATAGAGATAAATTATCTCCGAATCATCTTTGTACTCCATGTTTGATGGATGGAGTGATTCCCAAATTGGGTTTTAGTTTTGAAATTCCATATGGAATGTAAGCCAAATTAAACAACCTCTAATTCAAGAATCTCGTAATAATAATATTTTCTAACACGAGAATATATAAACTTAAATAGTATCAGTGCCGCCACGGTGGGGACCGGCCCCGGTCGACGCGGCGCGGCGGGTCCGGGTAGACGGACGGCGATGGGTCCCGGCAGACAAACGGCGGTGGATCTTGGTAGAGATAGCGTGGTGGGTCCCGGTTTACGCTGAGCGGGTCAATGACTATCATTATGCATATGAATAAGGCTATGAAACCAAATACTACTATAGCAGTAAAAATGAAAAGAATGTCCCCTAGTGGGACGACGGCATCTCCTTTCTCCTCGACTCTTAGAAGAATCGACAAGACGAGCGGATCTCCGACACTGCAATCCACGTCCGCGTTCAGATTGTATTTCATCGTAGCGGGAAGGCCAAAGAGGACATGCCTAGCAGTCAGGTGCTTCCGGTCGAGCGGGTCCCAGTTGACCTCGATATGGGCGTTTGCCCTTAGTGTTATCATGAGTGTCGTGTTGGATTGTTTGATAACTTCCACGTTCATCGTAATATTGCCGTTTTCAATAGTGAATCCTCCCACATCGGAGAAAACAGCTCGGATGAGGATATGTTCGCGCCAAGGAGGAGGAGATATTGACGCAACGAAAATCCTATCCGCTTTTACGTGATCTGATGAAGGTTCTTGAACATTCGTGGAGATGACGTCATAGTCAATCGCGGTAGCTTTTGCTACGTAAGAGTAGTCTACAAAAGAGCCACTCTTGTCCAACTTTGCAATGGAGCTACTCTGGCCCAACAACTTTATTTGTACATCATTAAAGTCCGTGATGTTGACGTGGACAAGGCCGTCACCACGTCCACGTGGCACCATAAACTGTACTCCCACCAACGAAGAGAACATATTTCCTACACCACAAGCAAAAATTACCCCCAAAATTCAACTAAACAATTAATTAAAAATTATCAAAATTTACACCAAAATCCAACTAAACAAGTAAACAACATGCATAACGTCAAAATACTATACTCACCTCCGCTATTAACTGCCGAAACTCGAAGGATATCAAACTCGTCCAGACGGATTTTTTCAATTTTTCAATTTTGTCTATACAAAGCTTGACATCCTTGACATCTGACACCGTGTCACCTTTCTTATAATAGATAAAATCCGCTCGTCGGACGGGGCGGCAGTAAAGGACCTCAGCAGAGCACCGGTTGACAGACGGCTGCTTGCGTTGTCGAATTTCGGCAGCAATGATTGTGTGATGCCATCATCCCATGACCATAATCAAAACGGCCAAAATTAACAATATATTAAGATTAATAAAAAGGGCATACAAGTTGTACGTACCAATTGAAGGAACCGGTGGTGTTGCTCTGGAGGCCGCCGGTGTGGGTAGTTTTAGGCAGGAGGAGTGTGATGGTTTCGGAGACGTGGAAGCGGGAGGCGGAGAAGGTTGTCGCATGGTAAACGAAGAGTAGCATAAAGAGGAGGTAAAGCAGGAGGAGTAGAAGTGCAAAACAAGAGAATTGCATTGCAGTTTAGAGAAAGTAAATTTGGAGTGGAGGCCGGCTAAGATCCTTCTTAATAGGATGATTCTAACAACTCTCTACCGGAAAATCAGCAATATTATTAGATTTTATTTTTATCAGTATCTTTCTATCTATCTCGTTATTATTATAGATTTATGGTAATTCTTTATCTTGATACAGGAATTCGGAAATCTTTTGAAATTATAAAGGGTGTGTTTGATATTATTTATGGGCTTTTTAAAGTTTTCACACCCCAATGAAGTGGGATAGGCCCAAACTTTTTCAAATCTAAAGGATTAGTAAGCGAGTTCATGGCCCATTTCTCTCTGCTTCAATTTTTATTTTTTTTTATTTTTTTTAGATTTCTTTTCGTGGGACGAAATTAGATCGTATATAATAATTTTTTTGTATACTTTTGATTTTTTAATAAATAAAAAACTTTGTATATTTTTTGGAATAAGTTACCATCCACGAGATAATTTAGAAATTTTAGCCTTATTCTTCGTATTTCCCTTTAAAAAACCCCCTAATTCTGGGTAGTTTCGAGGGTTTATTATTTCTTATACGTAACGAGCCAGTGAACTTAAAAAATAAATTCTAAATATAAAATACTAATACTTTTTCTTTTTTGTAGGAATTAGGATTTTCGTGGGATGTGTAATTTATGACAGTATAATATTCCACAGTAATCAATTTTATAAAAGAATATCCAGTAAATCTTAGATGCAAAAATAACAATTATGAACCCGATAACAATAATTAGTTTCAGTAATTTAAACATATAAAATGTAAAATTAATATATATATCAACAACACGTGAGTCTAAAAAACGGTCACAATCGGACCGGTCGAAGCCGGATCACCGCGTTTGGCGGGGGTTCAAATATTTGGCGCGAACTCGAGAACAGCACCGCCGTATTTCCCGCCAAAACCACTCCCGGGCAGTACGGACGGGCAGGGACTCCGAGGCAGGGGCAGGGCTAACGGTTCATGACCCGCATCGTGCACCGAAGAGAGAAAATTAGCTGAGAAAATGAAACGGGGCCCCACCCGTCAGCCAGCATGAAAAGGCACGAGAAGATTTGATATTTGCTGGTAATAATTTCTAAAATTAGAATATTTCATCTCCCATCATAGGATTCTTCCCAACCCCATGTGTGCATGTTTAATATTGTTTCATCATTTTCTCTTTCTATCTCATCACCCACTGTAGATTAGTATTCATGCATTTATATTCATTCATTGAATACCACCCAAATTATAAGATTTGATTTTTATGACATTATGATCTCTTATTGTACTTGTTTTGAAATAACAGTAAATGCTATTGACCCTTAATTACAATCATTTTTCTATTTCTTTTAATTTGATGTTTTGTTCTGTATATTTAACATCCAAATTTTATTTTATTTTCCTTTGAATTGACTTCAAACTTACATTCCTAGCCACTTTAATCCTTAACCTGTTGTCTCAATCTTGATGGTAATTTTAAAAAAAAGTAAAAAAATAAAATTGACGGTGCTTACTCAATTCCTAAGTGAGAATAGATATTGCCAAATACTATATACTTCCTCCATCTCAATTATGTTGTCCACTTAGGTTGCGTGCGAGTTTTAAAGAAGAGTGTTAATTTTGTGTAGAGTGGTGTAAAGTTGTGGTTCACATAAAAAAATTATGTGCAATAATTTGATAAAAAAAACTTTACAATATATTTGATTCACCTTAAATGATATATTGGACTATATAATTGGAATGAAAGGAGTATATATGTTTCTATTTAATTATACCTCTATTATCATTTATCACCACATTAAAATTCACAACTACAAAAGAAATACCTACTATACATCATTAATAACTTATATGGTTATTTTTGGATTGAATCATTAATAATTGGAGCCCAAAACGAAATTATACAGTCAAACATTATATTATAGATTTATGGCAGTGTTGTTCAATCAATTTATTAACCCTCTTTATTGCAGCAAGGGTAGAAAAGGATAAGAAACCGATAACAATTATTGAGTAAAACAAAGATAGGTACTTTTTCATTTTCTTATGTACATTTACAGATGTTGCTTCCTACAAGGAAACAACAGTATGAGATTGATACTGTTCCTCAATCTGCTAAGGAATCCAATGAAAAAACAATTAATTAACTATCAATAGTTCTTAATCACATATTCTAATCTCGTATTTTATTTAAAATGCACACCTATAACATATAGAAGTTAAATTCGGGTTATATATAGAAAAAATTATCTTTTAATTCATGTTACTCATAGCTAATTTTTTTTTTTTAATGTTATCATTATTATGTTTCACATAGACTTGATGAAGATTCTGACCCCTCTATTTAAAATTGTAAATCCCTTCCGTTTATACGGTCTTTTAAAGAAAATGTAATTCATCATGATATAAAGCAAACCCATTATGGTGATTCATTTGGTCCCTATGTTGGATCGGTGAACCATTTGTTCTCAGGAGAAATATGACATAATTTATCATTTTATACACAGAGATATACAAACTATGAAGATGTGTGGGAAAAAATCAATTTTGGCCCATTATGTTGGCGCCCGATTCACTTCAGTCCGTTATTTTGGCAGAGTCCGATTTTAGCCCATTAATTTGTAAAAGTGTCTAATTTTAGTCCGTTTTTTAAAATTGACACAATTTTTCCGATTTTGGTCCATTTATGCGCGTTTACGAGTGAATCACGCGCAAGAAATATTTTTTTTTTAAATTCCAACTCTAATATTTTAATTATATTTTCTTATTAAAAAATCCCCTATTCCCCTATTCCAACTCCATTTTCTATGCATTTTTTTTTTTTTTTTGGGGAAAGAAAGACAAGACGCATTTTGACATAACTCAGTGTTTGGTCTTGCAAACAGGCAGTATGAGCATTTTGACATAACTCAGTGTTTGCTTCATGTTTTCAATTATCTAATTTGGTAGGGGATTTTAGGATTTGAAACTGTAGGTTTTTGTGATTTGTGAAGTGATTTTGATGTTGCATGGCTGTGTCGCGGATGCATTTTGTGGATAATGAAAATTGTGTCCAATTATCCTTAAGAAAATGGAGTAGGCATTTGGTCTCTTAATTTATTATGTATTCGTGTATACTATTGACGAATTTGTGAGAAATATGAGATTAAATAGTATTTAACCAAATTAGAGAAATTAATAGTGAAATAGTTTGATTCACATCTTATAATATAAATGACCAAAATTGATATTAGAAATTAGAAATATGTTTTAAACACAAAAAAATAGGATTTATTATTTTTCTTTTTGAACCAGCGCGTGTCTACACGCATAAATGGACCAAAATCGGAAAAATTGTGTCAATTTTAAAAAACGGACTAAAATTGGACACTTTTACAAATTAATGGTCTAAAATCGGACTCTGCCAAAATAATGGACTAAAGTGAATCGGGCGCCAACATAATGGGCTAAAATTGATTTTTTCCCAAGATGTGTACATATTAATGATATTGTTGTTAACGTCCTTTGATTCTTTAAAGATTTTTACAAACTTGTAAGAATTCTAATTAAATCGAAATATGTGATATTGGTTGATTTTGAACATTTGAAAAGTAAAAGATTTGTTTAAGTATGCATGAATAGTGAGTAATGTGACAAAGGTAATAAGGCCTAAACTTTAGTTAATTTTAATGCAAAAAAAGATGTTGATCCCAAGGAAACAAATTTGTTTATACTAAGGAGCTACCCTTAAATTAAACTTTCACTTTCACTGATCACCTTTTGAATTAATAAACAAAAAACAAGAAGCCAAGAAAAAAATCACTTTAGTTTAATTAATGTAATTTCCTACCACTCCACTACCAAGAACAAGTGGGGCTGCTTGATGGTTTGTGGCAATGATTTAAGGCTGCTAATCCTTAAAAACGTGTTGACTTACACGTAGTTGGAATTTTGATGTCCATTCACACACACACATACAAATGTTTTGTATGTTTGAAAATGAAAGTTGGGTTCTTGAATTGATCGTTGTGTACAAAGTAAAAGCCCAATGTCGTGCCTTAAACTGAATTTTTTTTTCTGCATAGTTGTGACTTACCTTGCAGATTGCCGGTGTGATTGACGCAATGACGACAACTCTCTCTCTCTCTCTCATCAAAGATGTAACCAAGACTCCACACGTGTGGTTTGATCTTGTGGCTATTGGTTTTGCTTATACATAACCTTTATTTAATAGCACTAAATAAGTGTAGGAAAAAAAAATGGTTAGCTCTTCAAGATAAATTTAATAAATAGATAAATTCGTTATCCACTCTCAGAACAGCTGATGGCAAGGTGGATAAGTTTCTATATAGATATATATACAATGTTACGTAAGGAAACTTTGAAATATTAAATGGAAAAATAAATAAAAAGGAAGTTCATAGGGAAATATGATGTGGGCCACTAAAAATGAGAGAGAGAGGGGGAGAGAGAGAGAGAGAGAGGGCCTTGAAGTCATAAAAACCCCACATAGGATTCTCCAGAATTAACACGCTCAATTATGCAAGTGCTTTGTCCTTTTTAATACATCCATTCAAGCCTTACGAGGGACCTTCACTTGGCCTCTGTCCATATAGCCCTCGTTGGCCCACCCACACCCTTTTGGATTTTCTTTTTCTCTTTTCTTTTTTGTGGCTGAATTGGACAGACTTGGGTCAAAAATCAAGAATTTGCGAACCATTTTCCACCATGAAAAAGATTTAAGCTTTCTTGCTTTTCTTTCTTGGATTAGTCTTTCTTTTGTCTCCGTTCTTACGCACGCACCGTGCACGTGCATGCTCTGTTTGGTGCATTCTTGAAAATTGAGGTTGGGGTTTTAGAACTAATTTAGCAAGTGAGCTGAAATATATGAATGCTAAACAATCATATAAAACTACTTAACAAATATGGATTTGCTCCAATTTCTTGAATTGACCAAAAAAAATACTGTATTTATACATTGCATTATTACTATAATCCAAGCACAAAGCTACTACAAACTGCTAAACTACTGAAATTTTCTAAGCTTGCTAACAAACTAAAACTGAAAACCAAAAAATTAAACAGAAAAAAAAGAAATAATACTTAAAGCATGGGTCGCTTAAACCCTTCACCACTAAAAACCTTACTATTGCTATTTCATTACTTCACTTCGCTCTGCCAGCGTGGCACATAAATATGGACTCCAGCTCCGGCGGATTAAAGAACTCTCGTCCTCCATTGAAATGACACGTGGAAGCCGGGCGGCGCTTCCTCGGCGCCGGAGGGCAGGGGAGCTTTTCCGGTATTCTTGATTCACCCGCCGTCGGGGTCGTCGAGCACGAGCCTTCGTCTTCGCTACAGTCGTCTCGGGCTTTCGTGGAAATGGGTTTTAATGGAGCCCTAATTGCGATTCCGGCTATGGCCCATTTCTTGGGTTCTGAATCTTTGCCCATCTCGACTTGATGCTTCTTCGAGAAACCCATGTCGGAATAACAAGGAGTGAATAAATTCTTGGCCTCAAAATTGATTCTTTTTCAGCAAGAAGGGGGGGGCGGGGGGGGGGGGAGGGGTTGTTTTTTGGTGGAAATCAAGAATGACTATGAGAATAAACTGAAAGAGAAAAGGGTCTTTCTTTCTTTCTTAGTTGTGTTGTATCTGTATGGCAGTCTAATTCTTGGTGTTTTGGGTTTGAGAAAAGGGAAAGAGAAAAAGGGATTTTGAAGGGGAGGAGTGAAGGCGGCAAAATATGTGATTTCAAGAGAGATTTTATATGGGGGGGAGGAGAGAGAGAGAGAATTAAAACCTAATAAGAGATGTTAAAAGGGCTATACTTGAGCAGAAATTGCAGTTTATATGGGGAAATTGGGTGGGTGATGATTGGAATTTTGAGAAATTCGTTCCTGGAGGCTGCCCGTGAAAATACCGGGTAGCTGAAATATTTGGGATTGACATTTTGGCGCCATTTTGGTGGTTGGGATAGCAACGGCTCTCGTTCCCGCGCGTGTTTAATACATTTCCGGTTTTGGCCCTATCCAATTTTCGTATTTCCCTGATTGGCCCCTGTTCAGCGCTCGGTTTGCTGAATTTGCTGTAATTAGATAAGGCAGCAGAGAGCCACGTCGTCGTTTAGTGTTTATGGGTAGATATGGGCTGGGCTTCACATATTTATATTTAAATTTTCTGACAAGTCAAAAATGATTTTTACAGTGGCAAAATCAAACCTCTAATTGCATTAATTAAAGTATTAAACAATTTCATAGACAAATTATGATTCCCTATTAATCATTAATAAACTTGATTTAATTGAAGTATTTTTAAATGAAATAAATATAGTGTTTAGCTCAATTTTCGTCGAGTTAACTATTTCTCAACCTAATATGAGGAAACTAATAAGTCCAATTACTTAAGGAAACACAATTTATTTATTATTCATAACATAATTTTAGGTCTTTTTAGGTACATGTTATTGAATACTACAGTCTACAGTGCATATATAAATATGTGCGTGTTTTTATGGCTGGCTAAGAAGAGCTGTGGAATTAAGTCAGCCACCGTGGACGGTGGCGCAACTGGTGGGCCCGATGGGCGGCGGTGACTGCCTACGTCATCCAATCCAAAGATCAGGAATGTACAACAATGTGACAGGGAGGCCATGTTTCTGGCGTGTTTTTAGGCACGCCAGAAGATCTTCTGGTCAAAAAAATGATGTCCCTCGGTGGCCCATCAATCACGCCACGCCATGCGTGTATTGGTTGGCCACTTTTTTTAAAATCAAATATTAATTTAATTGAGTGGGGCTCATTTATCTACGCATGACGGAGCGTGATTGATGGACCACCGAATGTTCATTCCCATTTTGGGACAGCAGATCCGCTTTGATTAGGCACTGCTATTCTTCTCGATTCGTCGAACCCAACAACACCAACTTCTTTGTCATATGGGCCCGCCGGACCCACAAACACGGATTATAGCAAAAATTAACTCATTCTAAAATGCCACAATCCACAATTTTATATTGAGTTTATTTTGCATATGATTTCGCTCCATTCTAAACTTCATAAACTTGTATACTATTTCCTCAATTATAATATATTAAAAAAAATTACCTGAATTATGTTTTAATAAATTGTGGATGAGATCTCATTTATTCTCACCAATCATTCATCGAAAACTACATTCATTTCTTAATACAATTAAAATTTATTAATTTTCATGTTGAAAAGAAAAATGACTTAAACCACGAGAAGGAAGAGGTATTTTACTTGAAAAATAAAAAAATTGAGTAAAATTGCAATTCAAAAACTCAATTCTCAAATGGATCGACAAAAGTAGCAGTTTAAAAAGGTGTCCTGTTCTACTTTTCTATTAGCCTTTAATTAAACATATGATATGATATCTTCCAGCCAGAAGATCAAATTTACATGTACTACCAATTATTAGTGGCTATATAATACTATATTTAAAAGGGGCAGAGCTACCTCTGACCACACATTGCTATGATCTCTTGATTTCATTAAAAAGTAAGATTCCTTACACTACATATCATGCTCCTATGTCCTATCTAGTAAAAAAAAGTCTTAACAATCAATATATCCTAGGTTTTAAGCTTTTTAGGCTTCATCTTAAATTAGTTGGATTTACTGTGTGTAAATTGCATTAATACTGAACCGCTCCCTCCATCCCGATATTTGTGGTCCACTTTCTTAATTGAAATGTTCCAATATAAATGACTCATTCTAAAAATAAATAAATATTGCATGAATCAAATTTAATGACCAAAAGTCAAACAATCTACACCGTATAACACTACTTTCTTAATTCTTTTACTGAAAAGAAATGAGCCAAAAAAAAAGGAACATAAGGAATATAAAGTTTAAACCCCAGTATCAAGACTTAACTTCTTATGATACTATCAAGACATGGCATTTTGTTATCTTTCCCAGCATCGGTATAAGAGAGCATAAAATAATTGATTATATTTTAGAAGAAAGATTTAATTTCATCTTCTTTTTGTCATGATTGCAGCTTGGTCATGTAATTGATCACTCACAAGAACAATGTAGTTCTGCAGCCCAACTCAAAAGTAATAGCAAAAGTGAAGTGGCATTTTTGTCAGCTATTGCCAACTTTTGCAAAACGTTTCAATCAGGGCATTATTGCATGGTTTCATACCTTTTGTAATAACAATAGGATGTAAGAATACTTGCCTGTAATAATCTAGGTGTACTCACATGACAAAGAAGGAATTTAAGAGGCGATTTTTGGAGGATTTCCATGTGTGAAGTAGATGGAGCTATCTATGATAATTAATCATTATATGACATTTACTATATTATTATTTAGCATGACACCAGATTCAAGTTCTTGAAACAGATTTACGTGCTCCCCTGATATGTAATTCTCAGACAATCATACATGGAATAGGAAGTGTTTACTTTGATGATCGGAAGAAACAACTTGTACAGACAAGCTATTATTTATGTAGGTTCCTTTTGTCTTCCAGTTATAGAAACAAACAGTTGCTCCTTGTAAGATATATCTGAGACCTTTACTTAGAAGATTATTGGGTATAACTGTCTAAAATGCTTTAGAACAAACATGTTTGAAGAATTAGGACCCACGGTATCCCACAAGACAATGAAGGATCCACAAATAAAAGTAAGTTTTGTGAAGAGGATAAGCCTCAGAAGCTAGTATCAGAGCTCTGTGGAGGATTCAATTTTCATCAGTAATTCAACATTTACAGGAGATGAAAAGTGGTGATGTTAAAGCAGCGAGTATAGAGTTACCTCAAAGACCTTTGAAAGACAACTACAGTCGATTTGGTAGCAGCTGATTAACTTTTCAAATGTTTGCTTTCTTCAACATCCCCTCTGCAGAAGATTTAGATATTAATGAAGATACCACCACTAGGCATAAAAATTATGATGAAAAAGAGGTAGTAATCACAGCAAAAAATACAGAGTTCATGAATGAATTAAATATAAAATCACTCTTTTTTCCTTGATAACCTCCATATGTCATCAATGAATTTTATTTGAAGAGGCAGATGCCAAGGCTCCAGAAGACCTAAACAAAGAGCATTGAGGAAGCTAGACACTAAAAAAGCTCACGAGTTAGACAGAAACTCGGGATTCAAATAAAGAGGTAGTTCGAAAATGTTATGATGTGACTCAAATCCTAATCCTTGAAGGAAATTGACTCATAGCCCACATTGAATAATTAATGAAGTTCATCATTAATTTCACCTATAAATAGATAGGATCTCTAATTGTTTGAAGTGTGCTTCTACGCATCATAGCCCACATGTTATGAGATTAGTTAGTTGGACTAATTGACCATGTTTTTGTGGGTATGTGCTTTTGGGCCTAGGACCATATTCCGGAGGCCCATTTTGTATTATCCTCTTTATTAGTGGATTGTTTCTCCGCCGCCCGTGGATGTAGGTCGATTGACTGAACCACGTTAAATTCTCCGTGCCTATTTCTTTTCTCTTTGTGTTATTCTTTATTATTGTCTCCGTTGGGTTCCAAGAACCCGTTCGTCACATTTTGGAGGGTCCGAAGATCCTAACAAGTGGTATCAGAGCTAAGGTTTGGCTCGTGTTTGTGCCAATGACAATAACAAAGATTGTGGTCGAGAAATTTGAAGGCTTTTGAAGGAGGTGGAGCATGTTTGAGGAGGAAGCATCATGACGTGAAGTTTCACGTTATTGGAGTACCGTTTTGCAGGAAGATTCCAATTCTGAAGATTTAAATGATGGATGATCCTTGTTCGAGGGACGTTGCGACTTTGTTGGTATTCTGATTTAGATTAAGCTCATTGAGGCTTTTGCGGAGGCGGTGGAGCAAGATCGTTCTGTGTTCGCGATTAGAGTTTTGGTCGATGTGAAGATTTGTCATGTTGGATTGGATATTGGAGTTTTCGCCACGGTGTATATTGTTATGATGTGACTCAAATCCTAATCCTTGAAGGAAATTGACTCATAGCCCACATCGAATAATTAATGAAGTTCATCATTAATTTCACCTATAAATAGATAGGATCTCTAATTGTTTGAAGTGTGCTTCTACGCATCATAGCCCACATGTTATGGGATTAGTTAGTTGGACTAATTGACCATGTTTTTGTGGGTATGTGCTTTTGGGCCTAGGACCATATTCCGGAGGCCCATTTTGTATTATCCTCTTTATTAGTGGATTGTTTCTCCGCCGCCCGTGGATGTAGGTCGATTGACCGAACCACGTTAAATTCTCCGTGCCTATTTCTTTTCTCTTTGTGTTATTCTTTATTATTGTCTCCGTTGGGTTCCAAGAACCCGTTCGTCACATTTTGGAGGGTCCGAAGATCCTAACAGAAAACATAGCAAATTACATATTCACTAGGTCTCAATTACCTAAAACATTTGCTGTGTAGGGTGTCCAATAATCCATGCAAACAAAGTGAAGAACAGAACGATAAAGATCAATTTTGTAACTCGGAAAGATGAGGTTATAATATTTAGGATGCAGCCATATTCACCATTCATGAACTCAACCACTGAAGACTACTGTTTCTAAGCAGACATCTATTCAGCAGGAAAACATCGTGTTTTCTTGGACGAAACCTGATGATGATAAAGAAGCCTATTTTGAGGCTAACTAAGAAGCTTGATTTTGAATCGCATGCCAGAAGTATATCAGAATGAATAATTGAGGTAAAAGAAGCAACAATAGATCAAGTAGTTGAGCAACTGAATAAAACTGAGTTGTGCAACACATGGACAAGTATAGAAAGTATGCTGCTCAAACCAATCTCCTTAGTTTAGGACTACATGGAGAATTGAATAAAACTTATTTCAAAAACTCTCTTCAGAACAGGAAAGCGAGCTCAAATTCAACATCTGAAACGACCAATGTGAGAAGATTTAGACGTTAATGAACATATCACTTAAGCCAATCACAAGCAACAGGAATCGTATCTCAAGAACATTCAACAATCATGTTTCAAAGAGTACCAGCTTGGATTAGGTGTCCCAGAGAAGAACAATGATCATGTTGTTGAAGAAGCAACTAATCAGGTAACCTGCCCGATTTGACATGGGGAAAATTGCGGGCATCCAATAATATTATGTGTTATGTCTTATAGGCCCAAGCTCGTAAGGTGTTCGGTCCATGTGTCTTTGGCAGCCCAGCCCAATATCTCATTTTTGACCTATGTATAAATATGCATAGTGTGTGTTGTAGAGATGTGAGAGCGTGTGGTTGCGCAGCTTGTTCGGTTACTTCATTTGTCTTCAGCATTCACTCTGTGAGAAAAAGAGGACTGTGTGTGAGGGTGATCAACAAGGTGTTTCTAGACACGGTGTGGCCTTCGTCCTTGTGAGCTTCTAGTGGTGTGGATGATTGCCTCCTCAGAAAGCCTGAGCCAAGTTTGAGACACGATTGTGATGGAGTCGAGACCTAACAGTGGTATCAGAGTGGGTTTTATCGCCGCTCGATCACCTTCCGCCTCTAACTGCCTAGATCGCGAACGGGCGATTTTCTAACTGTAACCCTAGATCTAAGGTTGTCAGTCTAGGAACAGGTAATACGGGGTTCAAGTCACCGAACCCCGATCTGGTAAAGCCGCTAAACTCTTTCTCGTTTTTCAATTTCTGGTAGAAACTGTCGATTGGTACAGTTAGGATTGGTATTGACTGCTTATAGAATCTACCGAATGGTGCAGCTAGGGTTTGTGATTTTATCTGCTTTCTTTCTCCAACTTGGCTCGATTATGTGATTTTGAAACTTGTTTGTTTTCGCTGCTATTCTGATCTTGAATCTGGCCTGATATTTATTTAATACACTGATCTGAAGAGATCAGATCTTTTGACCGTTAAATACGATTTGTTTCCTTTCTCTAAGATCTTTGACAGTCGACAAGGTGACCCCCTGCGCCCAGTACTTGATACTGCGATTGTGAACTGGGAAATTCTTTAGTCTATTTATATTGTCTGATATCAACCCATACGGGTCCATATCATTTTTCATTATCATGGCTTTGTTTTCTTCTAGTGGAATTGCCACCTTTAATGGAAAAATTGATTTTAACTAGTGGAAAAAGAGAATGACTGCTATCTTGATTGAAAAATGTGTTTCTGCTGCTATTACTCATACTTATGAAGCTGATTTATCTGAAAAGAAAAAGAACGAGATGAATGATCTTGTCTTATCTGCTATCACTTTGAATTTGTGCTTAGGAAAGTAGAACATCTTTCTTCTGCTAAAGAAACATGGGATAGATTAAATGAGTTATATATTGAAACCTCACTGCCCTCTAAGATGTATTTGTTGCAGACTTAGATGAGTTTAATAAATTGTTACAGTTGATTAAACAAACTGGTGACACAAATATTGATACTTATGTTCCTATTACCTTGTTAAATGTCATTCCTGAGTCTTATAGTGATGCTCAGTCTTCCCTTAAGTATGGAAGGGATAGAATTGATCTTGACACTGTGATATTTGCTCTAAAAAGTAAGGAGTTAGATCTGAAGTTTAATGGGGGGGGTAGAAACTCTGAATAGGGTAATGTATTTCATGTCAGGGGTAAGAAGAAATGTCAGAAAGGAATGCCTAAATTTAGAAAAAATTATAATTGTGGTGAAACAGGTCACTTTATCAAGGACTGCCCTGAGAAGGGAGAGAATAAAAATGGTGATGATATTAATCATGGCAAAGTCAATCTCCTTGATGATATATTGAATCGTGTTTAATTTGATCTGTGTGATTTTGTGTCTTTATGAGTTTATGAACTTTGTGTTCTGATCATGTGTTGGTTATGCGGTCTTTGTGTACCTCTTGTGGTTATGTGTCTTTATCTTAGTGATTATTTATGCGGTCTTTGTGTACCTCTTGTGGCTATGTGCCTTTATCTGAGTGATTTTACTTCTTTGTGAGCTTAAGCATGATGTGTCCTTGCTTATAGACTTAGTGTCTTGTTACTTCTTTGTAAAGTTTGAGTTTGTAGATCTTATGCTTAGGAATTGTGTGTTCTTATGCTTAAGTTGTTAGTAAGGTTAGTAATATCAATGTGTTCGATGTCCTTGCTTATTGCTTTGTGCATACTTTGTGTTTCTAAATGTGTTGGTGGATCATCTTTGTGTATGTTCCTTATGTGATGTTTTTTAGTGCATGCGTTGTACTAATATGTGCTTGGAGTTTGTTCTTCTTGTGTTTCATGTGTGCAGGTGCACTACCCAATGAAGTTTAGCCAGTCTAGCAAGATTGGCTAATTGGCAATGATGTTGCTATTTCGGCAGACATCCACACGCATGTGCACGTGCACACAGTTTCTTTGTAACAATTCTTTTTATTTTCTTCTATTTTTTTAACATTGGCCTACCCATCATGAAAATATAATAAAATGACTCATGTACAATTTTCAGTAGCCCAATAGTCTACTGCACTTAGACTTTCAATTACTTAGTAGCCCAACATTTAATAATAATGAAATGACCATGTACAATAATAAATGAAATGGCGGCCCATGTACAATAACTAGCACGTCGTTTAACCGTGCTATGCACGGTGGTGGGATCATGCCCTGTGTATTTGTTTAGATTAGATCATGAGAGTAACAGTAAAATATGAGTACGGTGAATTTCGAATTGATCAAATATTAGTACGGTGAATTCCGAGTTGCTCATCTTGTATTGCCACTTGTAAGTATTTTCATATCCAAGTTGATCAAATATGACTACGGTGAATTCCGTGTCCGTATCCGGTATAAAGACAAGGATGTCGTTATTCTGCAAGTTGTGATCTTCGACGAACAGTTTCCAGTTGAAGTGTAGGCGCTTTTTCTGATTGTCGTCTAACATATTTTGGTATCAAATCTAAGAAAAGACGTAAATCTTTCTCTTCAAGAATGATTAGAAGGTGATGGCATAAGAAAGAGAGATTGGTCCATGAGGAATTCATCAATAACTTCCCATAGTAAACAAATCAACAAAGTATTTTACATCCATCATCAAAATACTACCACCATTTAACGACTCAGAAAACTCATGGGAAGACCAAAATTCAGGCACATACTCAATAAAATTCTCAACTGTTCGTTGAACATCGATATCAAGGAAATAATGGGCTTCGCAGCAACCATGGCAGGGGACAGCCCATGTTTACCTTTCCACTGAAGCTCCTCCCAGCAAATATCCCGGTTTACAAAAGCAAATTGAGACAACGCCTTAGCACCCTTTCCATGATCTAAGCCACCGCATTACCAGGCAAAATCGAGAACCACCCGTAAGATACGCCTAGGATTTCCTGAAGATATAAACAGCTACGAATAAAAACAGTGATAGCCAATTGAAAAGTTGCATAAGAGTAGCTTTAGATATCAAGTAAATCAAGTAATTGAGACACTACAGGAGCACATTCAACTTTACATGAGAAGACATCAATAATTTCCATGAAGATCCAAGAATCCTGAGAAAATGTTGTCTTGATCTACTTAAGAAGACAAATTGCAGTTAAGGACTGTAAATTTGAAGAATACTCTAGAAAATTTTGAGTGTTGGCATTCTCAAATTGGAATGAGTAAAGGTTGACGATGTACACCATAATTTTTAATTCAGACAATCAATACGGAAATTGGAGAAGAAGCTGCCAAATTATTGAAAGCCTGGTCAAACCCATCCTAACAATTTGAGCTTCGACAATTAGAACCCTTATCAGCCTAAATGCAATTTTACTGTACTAATGCCGGTTCACAGTTGAGAGAACAACTTATCAACATGGAAAAGCTTACTTTAATCACTTTTTGCATTAAAAAAAAAAGAAGAAGAAGAAAATCTCACAGCTTTTTAAAACAAAAGAAAAAAATATTGATCGTAAATATAATTATAGAGGACCCTGCAAAGCAACATTTAGACTAATTGTTGATCTATTATACTATGTATACCGACTGAAGTATCAATTACCTCTCCCGAGACTGCATCTATTTATAGTAGATCGAGACTGCTAGTGTCAGTCAATAATACATATGAATGACCACATAACTCGTTCTAATTCATCAAGAAGAGATATTCCACTTGTTGATTTCATCTTTCCCAGGGTCATCATCCCATGTGGGCTCGTTCAGAAACAGCTGAAGCATTTCTGCAACACCAAATCATACAACACAATAATAATCTAGAAAAATGATTTCCCTAACTAATCCAGTTAACATAAGAAAAATATTCATGAAACAATGCTCAAGATACGGGACACAAATATGATAGCAGCGCACAATTGCATCCAACTGCAAAGAAGTTAATCAACAAATCTGTGATGTTCAATCACACTAACTGATGAAAACGAAATTCAAAGGATCAGCTCACGAAATTCAAAGGAAATAACTTTGTTTGATTGGTCACGATGTACGCCGCTGCAACACAATTAATATAAGAGAACCATATGTTGATACCATGCACAGCAATTTACGTTAGAAACCAACTCAAGCTTATAACAATATCAATCTTGCAAAATAAATAATAATTGAAAGGATAAAAAGATCAAACGAGTCCGTGAAGAGCTCGCCCCAAATCAAGGCACGTCGCCTTGCCCAAAATTCGTCCAAAAACCAAGATGCCTAGAACTAAGGGTTCTCATCCCTTTTTATAAGGATGGATACCCACAAATCATACCAAAAAAAATATAATTAAAATATAGAAATAATAATAAAAAGGGAACGAATATATCTTCTCAAATCTCGAAATCTTTCTTTCCATATCTCGTCAAATCTTCTCAGATCTCGAAATCTTTCTTTCCATCTTCCGATCGTTTCACATCAACTTTCACCCCCTCAAAAACAGTCTTGTCCTCAAGGCGGAAATCCGGAAATTGATTGCGTAACTCCTCCACCCTAAATTTCACTCCACGGCGACTTTTATTTGCTTGATTCCGCATTCTCCGTATTCGATCTTGCGCCCGTTCTAAATTCACCCGAAATTGCTTCTCAAATTTATCCCGTGACAATACTACGTCCGAGACCACGGCCATGCGGTATTCCTCTGACAAATGCCTCATCCCTCTAGGCGGCGGCCATCCATAGGCCAACTCAAGTCGAGTAGCCACGCGACGAGCCGTGATCGGAGTACGGCGTGGGATAACAAGTCCATACTTTAGCAGTCTATTCACCACCAACTCCGTTCTAGGATTTCTGGAGTTCCGGGAAGCATCCTTGTATACCTTCAAGCTAGAACAAGCCCGTTTCGAGTCCGGTTCCTCTGAATTCTTCGACGGGTCGAAGCCAAATGAAAAATATCCGATTAATGGTGCGGATTTATCCGGGTTTTCGCTAGTTGTCTTGATCCCCACGCTCAGTGTTTCCAATTCTTCATCCTTCTCCATATCCACGCTCACTTGCTCCTTTTTTTCTCTTAGATCATTCTTCTCCTGGATCAGCTCACGGGACTCCTCACTGGGTGCAACATATTTGGAGTTTAATCGTCCAATTTGAGAGGTCAAATCCTTAATCATTTGGATCATATTCGAGATAATAGTTGCTTTATCATTTTTAGGCCTATCTGGATCTCGGGCATTCTCCCTCCCCATGAATTGCTCATTGGTCATCATACACTTCGCCTTAGGCCTATCTGGAAACCCCATGAATTGCTCATTGGTCATTATACACTTCGCCATGAATTTGATTACAAATTTCGACTGGCTCCCGTTTGAAATCGTACGCCGTCAGATCTGGCAGGTCGGACCAATTGATGAAAACGAAATTCAAAGGATCAGCTCACGAAATTCAAAGGAAATAACTTTGTTTGATTGGTCACGATGTACGCCGCTGCAACACAATTAATATAAGAGAACCATATGTTGATACCATGCACAGCAATTTACGTTAGAAACCAACTCAAGCTTATAACAATATCAATCTTGCAAAATAAATAATAATTGAAAGGATAAAAAGATCAAACGAGTCCGTGAAGAGCTCGCCCCAAATCAAGGCACGTCGCCTTGCCCAAAATTCGTCCAAAAACCAAGATGCCTAGTACTAAGGGTTCTCATCCCTTTTTATAAGGATGGATACCCACAAATCATACCAAAAATAATATAATTAAAATATAGAAATAATAATAAAAAGGGAACGAATATATCTTCTCAAATCTCGAAATCTTTCTTTCCATATCTCGTCAAATCTTCTCAGATCTCGAAATCTTTCTTTCCATCTTCCGATCGCTTCACATCACTAACAGACAATCACTCGCAAGAATACAGTCTTATGAAGATATTTTGTGTAACATGGAGAGAGAGAGAGAGAGAGAGAGTTATGAGTCAACCATAAAACCAAACTACTCATGATTTCTTAATGAAACCCAATATCTTTATTCGGTACACATCCGAAAGGAAAGAATCTTTATTTGGTACATCAGCGGCACATTTGTCTGAAAGGTTAGTATTTACTAAGTTTCTGTAGAGGAGTTTACACCTTAAACCAACAAGAGCAATAAACTAAAACAATGTCTACAACCATCCAAATCAACAAATAAAACTGTCCACAAAATCAATAGCACAAATTGTTTGAACGTATATATGTATCGGGATCAGCTTTATATACTTCAACTGTAAATTTTACCTGATGATATTTTGCAGATTCTCTCCAACTCCTCCTATAAAATAGAAAATCCAGAATGGACATGATAGGATATAGTGCTAGTAGAAAGTTGGAACTAGACCGGAAAAGAAATCAGACAAAGCAAATACTCATATACTCTACACATGCACTGATCAATATTATATAAAATTACATTGCCATAGCTTAAGAAAGCCTAAAGACCAGACGGTATAAAACTATCATTACATGTCACCCGTAAAAGAACAATACTTTTACATAATTCTCCATGTAATCTGACCATATAAAAGAATAAAATGGTAGTCCTCCTTATCATAATATCATAACAAGAGAACTTACCGTCGTATCGCTCGGCCTGCTCGGCGAGTTTGGCGACGTAGACGAATGTTTCGCGATCTGAAGAGCGCCGATCCAAACGGACTCGAATTCGCAACCTGACTTCTCTTGTTCTGGATTTAGTTCAAGTTCATAACCATTATACACAAAAAAATAGAAGTGACCAATCAAGACTTGAGTACTTCATTATTCTGTATTATTAAATAAAAATAATCCAAGATTTGTACCCAAAACATATTTTGCAAAAGGATGACTGAAGAGGTAAAGTTATTCCACATGAAATGACCAATACAAGGAGAGTAGGAGACTAGGCTGCCAAATTACAGTAAGTCCAATTTTAGTTATTCATAACAGCACATTGAAAATCAATCCATGTAGATATCATTTTTATACTTTATTATGCAGCATACCTAACTTTTTCTTTGCAAAAAAACTCAAGCATCAAAAGGCATATAATGTCACGTCCAAATACAACAAGGTAATGATTGTATAGGGATTATGAACAGGTACTTCTGATGTATATGCTCCACTGCTTGTTCAGCAATCTGTTCATGGCAGGTGGAGATTTCTTGAATTAGATCATTAACTGCTTCAATGACATTGTATTTCAGTTTCCGTGTTACTGTGTTTTTATCAGCGGCTGGAAGGAAGAAACAATATATAAAATTAGAAGATAATAACCTTTAAAGAGGACATAAATGAAGATTATTCATTTATTTGAGACATGAGGCATAACTGAAAATGCCTGATTCACCATATATTTTATATATATATATAGGTTAAAAGTATAAGACTGGCTCTTAGTTCACCAGAAGAAACTAATCACATTCTTACAAATGAATGTAGATTATAATATGCAATCCGAGTGAAAGAACATACATTTGCTTTTTCCTTCAGAATCGCCTCCAGAAGAAGAGGTATGAGGAGCAGCCGCTGAATGAGGTATGTCCTCAAGTAGAGTCTGCAATGAGGTGGCCTTAAAACATTTCTTGCAGCAGCAGCTACAGCAGTGGCTGAAAGAACTGGATGATCACCTTGTTCGGTGGCATCTTCATAGTCGCTTTCAGATGCCAAATTTAACCCACCAACAGCAACAGCTGTTAGAGAAAGATCTTCTTCGCGTATGATTGTGATATGTAGAACACGGCGGACAACATTGCCAACAACCAACTCTGGAATCAAAACCGCTCTACACAATCAAGCTAAGAGAATTGAAAGAACTCGAGAGAGAATAGCTCCTTGATGTTTAAATAGACAAATAGAGCTTTACACTAATCCACAGGAAACAATAAGAACTGCCTGATTTTTGAACATCCAACCAACTAAAAGAGCCTACCTATTGCTAACAAACTGCCTTTAGTTATGGCCCTCACAAGTATTATTTGTCTATTTCATATATAAATTGGTCATTCGTGAAACAACATTCTCTCTTTGATAACCTTAATATAACTTCTTATACTCGTTCAAAAACACACAGTTCTAAGGGCTAAGGTAATACACAGATTACGCAAATAATGATGTTATTTGCAAAAACCCAAGCGATAAATGGGTGGGGTAGCAAAAACCCAAGCGATAAACTTAACAAGTAGCAAAAATGGGTGTGACTTTGTTATATAAACCAGGAGAATTAACTAACCAACAGGTTTCGCAGCGATGAGCTTCTCTCCAACAGCCTTGACGGCGTCAATGAGATCCCCAGCTTGATTGCTATGCGGCAACCTCGCAATTCCGCCGTCAGCTTAGCCGTCGTCTTCGATCCCTCAATTTGGCTGCAGTTACCAGTGCACACGCAAATTGAGCAACAAATCAAGCAAAACAACAAAAGAAAATTCATGTTTCATCAATACCGTTTGTCCAGCTTCGTTACGAACTCAATGATCAGGGAATGCATTTCCGGCATGATTCTATCGGATAAGCCAATAGCAACAAAAATGAAAAAAAAACGAAGTAGGTGGTGAATTGGTGAAGAATAAGGGATTTTAGGATTTATCGATTGGACCAGAAACTTTCGACAGAAAAAGGGAGGAATATAGCGCACATGCTAAAGGGTGGGCGGTGATAGGAGAGGGCAAGGTTTTTAAAAGATTTACAATAATGCCATCCAGAGGAATATTAAGCAGTCCGCTTCCTCTGGCCCAAAACCCGTGGCGCCCCGGTGGCCCCAATCAATCACGCGCGCCACGCGCGCGTCGTTGGTGGGCGTAATGTTAAAATAAAATAATATTTAAGTTATAAAAAGGTGGCCCATCAATGCACGCGTGGCGGGGTGTGATTGGTGGGCCACTGAAGGGGCCACCGGAGTTGGGCCAGACGATTTGTAGCGAATATTAAGGAATACACTGGCGGGCGAGTTGTTAATATTCGAGTAAATATGAGCATTATAGATATTTTGCGGGAAGCAAGTAGGAGACATGAACTTTAAAGTATAGGTAGATAAGAAAACAATTTCAATACTTCAACAATTTAGACAACACCAATCAAAGCCAATTTCTAGTTTTCAACACACCGCCGTTGGCCTGCAACTCGAATCCATTGGAAAGCTAGTGGAAACAAGAAAACACTTCTCGTATCCATCAGTACATCATCTGTTGAAATTTGCGTTGCTTTTGTCTGTAGCAACATCAAGTGTGGAAAGATGCTTCTCAGCAATGAATATCATCAAGACGGATTTACGAAACCACATTTCTCATCAATTTTAAAGTGATTGTCTTGTATGTTGTATTGAAAAAGATTTGCTTAGAATCATTACAAATAATGATGCAATTGAGCGTTTTCAAAATATGAAAACGCGCAAGGTCGAAGTATGATTTGTAGCTTTCTAATGATATTGCTTAGACTTTTATATTTTAGAGTTTGTAATTTAACTTGTGCACACACTATAAGAAATTTCTGCATCCGCTACTACTTGCAGGGATCCAAGCGTCTCCCCTCTATCAAGTCTACACTTGGTAGAACGTGTCAAGCCTAAAAAAATTTGCATACCAAAACCTTAGCCCATATTTTAATTCGTGTAAAACCAATCAAAGGAATTGAGCAACACTCACGCCTCTCGTTTCCTTAGGAGAGATTTTTTTTCCTTTTTCCTTGTTATATATTATCTTTATAATATATTATCTCTACAATAAAGATTCTACATGGTCAGGAGCGGAACCAAGATTTATAGATGGGGGGCGAGATTTATCGGTCCGCCCCCGAAAATTTTTGTAGAGAAAAGATAATATAACAATGAGTATAAGGAAGTTAAAAATACTTATAACATATACAAATGACAAAATAATGAGTCTAAAATGATATACAAAAACCATAAAAATGATAAAAATAGCGAGTCTAAAATTGTGATCTACGCTTTCTCATGTTATTGAACTCATCAATAATTGAGAATTTTACCACAAAAGATAATAAATCAAAAATCGAAGAGTAAGGACTCCGGACGCCGGATGCCGGACCCCGGAGGCGGAGGATGCTGGATGCGGACGCCGGACGCGGAGGATGCTGGATGCGGTCTACGCCTTTAACTCTCGGCTCTCAATTCTCGTTGTGTAGCTGCCAGCTGGGCAATTTAATTTAATTGCTTGTTGGGCTAATTGATGTTGTTGGTCTAATTGATGTTGTTGGACCACTTAATTTAGTTCATATTGTTGGGCAACTAATATATTTTTAAATTCGCTTCCATATATTAAATTTTTGTAAAATACGGGGGGTGCGAAAATATTTTTTTCGTAAAATTTACAAATGAATTTCGACTTTAACATGAAAAATGGGGGGTGCGGTCGCACCCACCCGCACCCCCTAGTACCGCCCCTGTACATAGTCTTTATTCATTATCCAATAATGATAGAGATATTGATTTTACTAGACATAAAATTAATCAAATTAATTTACGTTTCATTAAATTAATCACAATTAATTAATTAGATTCAACCATTGAATCTGTGATACGTTCTAACATTTGTATGTGACCCTCTTAGGTTCACGACTAATAATAGTATTAGGCTTATAACAAATTATAACTTATAATTGATTTATCTAATAAATTAATACACATGAAATTAACTCCTTAATTTCAAGAACCTACAAACCATGGGAACGCCTAGCAAGTAGCATGACTACCTAGTATTAGGTGAAATAGCGAGTAAACCTATTTTGATTATGAATCGTTGTACATATATGGTCCTTCTATTATCTAATCTTCAAATTGAATATCGAGTATGGAATTAAACCGAAAACTCGATAATTCAATATATACATTTCATTCAATTTAATAATCATTTATGAATCATTCATCATGCCTTGGCCAAGGTCTTCGAGTTATAAATAATGAAACTGTAGAAGATTATCCCAATCAAATTGAGTAATGGATTCTTTATTGACCACTCATTAATCTCCATATTCACCAAAGTCTTATCCAACATAAACCATTTATGATTGTCCGGAAATCAAAGAATATATCAAAACAAAACTGAACAAATACAAGATTACTATGGTGTCTGAAGTCAAATGACTAATCATGTACTATCGTAATATGGAAATTATTATTTCGATAAATTCCATAATATAATTTCTATCGGATCAGTTCAGTGTACTTATTCTCTAACAAGCGCACTCACGTATATACACTTACGTCACCCACGTTAATGTTGATAAAACACAACATTCTTATCTTATAAGCATGTATCATACGTGCGAGTCTTACTCGACAATTCAATGTTCTATCTTGAATAGTCATCAACTCGGAACTAATTTAATACCAAAGTTTCAAGACATATTTCATACTCACCATCATATGTCTGATCATGTCTTATAACTTTTTCCATGGTCTAAGGACTTTATCTAAAGTATATAATAAATACATTAGATAAATAAATGTCTTTGTTTAATATATATTCCATTAAGATTAAATTCACAAATTAATTAAAAGAGTAAAATGATCAATCTAATTGGTGCGTCGGGTGTAACTCTTTCAGTCCGTCTTGCTTGAATTCTCCCCAGCCTTGAAAATCACCTTTTCTTATCAATATACGCTTTGACATCAGTTGCAGATTTTGCTCCTTGAATATTTGTACGGAAGTTGTGTGATTCGTCGATGGAGCAAAGATCTAAAACCTGCATACTATTTGCATTCTTCTAGCTCGATCAAGGCGATTGTGTGGTTCCTCATTCTCATGTATCTCTCTTTATTTATAAATGAATTTTTATTTAATGCATTTGTCTTTGACGTTCTAATCATTTCTCGCGCTTTAATATATTATAGGAGATCATAATTAGTTGCGCCTATTTAGGTGTTAGATGGATGATGTTTTTTACTCTGTGTTCTTAAAATCGGTCCGATCATTGACCTGGAAAAATATTTTTTATCAATTCAACCGGTGAGTCGACCCGGTGTGACGTCATAAATATATGATTAAATTATATAAATATATAGCTATTTTAATAATACAAATGAGTTTGTGGAAAGAATAAGAAAACCGAAAATAAGAAGAAGAGATGGCAGATATTCATCTTATTTCTTCCTGCACTTCAATCTCAGCACTAGGGGTGGACAAACAATTCGGGTTCCCGCGCCGTACCCGTCCCGTTCGGGTATTTCCCGTTCGGATCGGGAAAAACGGGTACGGATACCCGCAAAAAATCAAGCGGGTCGGGAACGAGAACGAGTTTTATTCTTAGATACCCGTTCCCGAACGAGTACCCGCATTAATATACAATTTTTTTTTACATGTGTTGTGACCTAAGCCTCTTAGTAGAGGTGGGCGCGGGACGGCGCGGGTACCCGTTTGCATGTTTGTGCTAGCACTAGAGTGTGACTAAATAGTTTTCCATGGTAATTTTAATTATAAGAATCTATGGTTTCATAGTTGATAATCATATGGTCGGTTTTATAATTATAATTTATGGTGAGACACCATTGGAGCATGGTTTATAAAACAAATTATGTACTCCTATAGTCCTATTTAGTGGTTTAAATATATTGGTATTTTTTAATTTTAATTTATGTTTTTAAAATTTCATTTATTGGTATTTTTTAATTTTTATTTATGAATTTAAGTATATTAAAAATAGGTGGTAATATTTGCGGGTAAACCCGTACCCGTACCGTATCCGCGCGGGTACCCGCTCTATGCGGGAACGAGAATGGGTATTAAAATCAATTACCTGCAGGCGCGGGTATCGCAAACGCGGGTACCCGTCCCGCGCCCACCCCTACTCAGCACATTAACATAAGTTTTGATTTTCCTCAACAATCAACATAACCAAATTCTTACAATAGAAGCAAATATACAAGATTGCCAATTTGTCAGTCTCATAGACTGGGAATCATTCTTAAGCTTACTCCAAATTCATCAAAACAACAGTCATAATAACAAAAACAGGCAAATAAATCATCAGAAAATGTCTTAAGACCGTGAGAGAGCACGGTGCAACACCTCTTACCACGCGCAACTTTATACTTCATATAAATCTAGAAACAACAAATACTCGCATTACCATAAAATTAGCAATTGAGAATTCCCAATATTTGAGCACTTTGTACAGCCAGAGAACATACAAATAACACAGCCAGAGAATCACATAAAGTAGACTACTGACTCTCGTAGTGCCATACAGATTACAATCAGCAATGCCGTGGTAATTAGTAATTAGTAATTACTCATCACTCATACAGGTAACATATAAAATAACACAGCCAGAGAATCACATAAAGTAGTCTACTGACTCTCGTAGTGCCATACAATCAGCAATGCCATACAAATTTATAAATCTGCGAGTCTTTACTCCTTAGACACACACACATACGCCACAGAGAGGGAGAGACCGAGAGAGGGGTGTGGTTGGGGGAAGTTCAAACAATCTTACCAACAACTCTCAAATCCCGGACTCCCAGGCCCCAGTTGACAATCGACCGAGGCGAGCACTCCTGACAATCGATTGAGCCTCGAGCAGCGCTGCGGCGTTTCTGATTCTCAAATCGATCGAGCGGAGGCCGTCGAGCAACTGCTTTACAGAGAGAAAATGTCGAACAACAGAGAGAAGAATAAAGAATAAAACTAGGTTGCGCTTTACTGATTTAATTTTAATGCTTTTTTTAATTTATTATTATTTTTTTAATAGTCAAACCGAGTTGACCCGGTTACCGGTACCGGTTCAACCGGCCGAACCGGTCGGGTCGCACCGGGTCGATTGAGAAAACGAGTCAATATGTCACTCGGCCCGAATTTTTGACCGGTTCCGGGTTAAACCGATTGAACCGGTCGGTCCGGGCCAGGTTTTACTATGAATACATACTAATAATATTTAACTTCCAATTGGAATGGGATGATATTTTCTCTAAAGCTTGTTATAATTGTGGTATTATATAAATAAATATAGGTGATAAATCTATATACATATCGAAATATCAATCTTTCATGGAAGAAACGTATGTTGGAAAGCTTGAATCGATTTTCTATTCATCTTTCACTTTATAATTCAAAATTTGAAAAACAATTGCAAGATGTGACAATATAAATCCAAACTTACTAAGAGGCAATTTTCATTTGAATTTGAAAAATTTACGAACATGTTTTTATCTATCTATTAAAATAATAATAGGAATTATTTGAGGCGAGTTAATAGTAACTAGCTTTTGAATATTTTGATACTTACATAGATGTTTTCGTTATCACTAAATACACTTGTGTTTAAATTATAGGTGGGTAAATATACCGAAAAATCGGTATACCGCACATATCGTACCGAAAATATATCGAAGATACCGAGTTTATTGGTATACTTGTAATTTTTGATATGATATGATATCGTACCGACTTTTTCTTGGTACGATAACGGTATGAGTTTTTACATATCGAGGTATATCGATTCATATCGAACCGTCTATATATTTATATATAAGTATTTCTAATTTTTATTATCTTTTATAATAACAATTAATGTATGTGTAATACTACATCCGTCCCGCTATTTCCGGCACACTTCATTTGGGTACGGAAATTAAGAAAGTAGATGATTAAGAATGAGATATGGGTAGATGATAAAGTAAGAGAGAGAAGATGAGTGAGAGTAAGAGAGAGAATATGATAAAGTATGAAAAAGTATGAGAGATAAGAGGGTAAAGTATGAGAGAGATGATAGTTATTTCCAAATTAGGAAGTGTGCCAGAAATAACGGAACGTCCATTGTTACTATAATCTATCAGCCTCCCGCAATCGAAACGAGAGGTCCTCGAACATTTAGACTATTGCGAAAATCTTCAAAGAGTATACGGGGTAGTCCTTTGGTAAAGATATTCGCAATTTGATAGCGCGAGGGGACGTGATGAACACGCACATGACCACGAGGCTCACGAACTAATAGAATGTCTAGTTCAATGTGTTTCTTCTCTTGGTGTTGTACTGGATTGCCCGATAAATATATAGCACTAACATTGTCGCAATATACGAGTGTAGTTTTCTGCAAAGGACAATGTAATTCTAGAAGAAGATTACAAAGCCAACATGCTTCAGAGACAACATTAGCAACTCCAAGATACTCAGCCTCCGCACTAGATCGAGATAGAGTAGGTTGGCGTTTATAGGACCATGAGACAAGATTATCGTCAAGATAGACACAATAGCTGGATGTCACTCGGCGCGTATCCGGACACCCACCCCAATCGGCGTCCGTATACGAAATAAGATCAAATGAAGAGGACTTGGAAAGATGAAGACCAAAAGAGAGGGTCCCTTGTATGTACCGTAGAATTCTCTTCAAGGCATGCCAATGAGTGTCGGTCGGAGCATGCATGTGGAGACATATCTGTTGAACAACATAAGAGATGTCAGGACGGGTAAACGTCAAATATTGAAGAGCTTCGGCTAAGCTACGGTACTGTGTGATTAGAGTATAAGGCGCGACATTAGAACTGAGCTTGCTAGTCGTGTCCACGGGTGTAAGAGATGGCTTACAATTGGTCATGCCGGCTTTCTCTCATATTTTTGTTGACTTAGGAAGAGGTCATTTGATTTGCCGGTGATGACAATTCCCAAGAAACCATAATCCTTGTGATTATTGGTGATTTGGAGTAACACTTTAAAAGTAAGAATTCATCTACTATTTGATTCTGTATATATTATATCACTAATTTCCGTGAGTTGAAGATCATAGAACGGCACACTTAAATTTATATTCACATTACAATAAAGATCCGTTAGGGTCGTTTTTACATTAGAAAAAATAAAAATAAAAAAAATAAAAAACGTACTCAAGTACACTCAATCTCGCTGAATTGACGAAAATGCCCAGCTGATATTTACAACGTAATATACTTTTACTAGCTACCGCCAATCCATTACTGCCCGCAAAAAATTCAAGTTTTCCCGCTTCCCCAGTCCCTCATCACCCTCCCGCCATACTAAACCCTCATCAAAACTTCGACGCACATCTCCACTCCACTCGATCTGAATTAGAGAGAGAGAGAGAGGAGATTGACGAGCAGCAGAAATGGAGACGTCCAGATCTCGATCATTTTTCCAAGACTTAAAATTAAGGGAAGTCAATGGTTTCCGAGGTAAACTGCACCTTTTATTTACTGATTTATACTGTAAAGATCATATTTCTAGGGTTTTGTTGGCGCGGATATGATTCTAATCGTGTTTTTGGTGTTATCAGTAAGAAAACGGCCTTATACTTGCAACGATTCGCGAGGTTTTGATCCAATTGGAGCGGTAGCGGTCGAGCACATAGGCGAACAATCACCTCCAATGGCTCTGTCTTTCTGCAAGGTCAGTTTAATTTTTATTGGTTTTAAGCGTACGAGGTCACACTCCAGCTAAATGTTCGCTTTGTGTGGTACGCAGACCAGCAAAAATACCCATATTCTTGCCACTGCTGATGAGGCGGGTTATGTTACATTGTTTGATACCAGGAAGAAATTATTGGATTCGTCTTCATACCAAGAAAATGCAGGTACTTGGGTATTCACATTCAGATGTCTTATGTTTGAAGATTACTGTATTTTTGTTTGATTATGTGATGAATTTAAATTTTCCTAATTTCTTAAGTAAATTTTGCAGAAAAGGCTAAGGTGACTGAGTGGATAGCTCACGAAAATGCCATATTCGACTTGTGTTGGATCAAGGTATAGTACACTTAATTGATCTATCCAACTTAGGGCTTGTTCCCGAAATTTATGTCTGTTTCTAAGACAAGTGCGTGCAGATATGCCGAGATAATGTATCTTGTGATATGCTAGTTTGTCTAGAATTTTAGCATTCAATCCTTTTCAATTTGAAGTATGCTGAAAATATTTATGAGCATTAGTGCATACATCACTTGAATAGTTAATTTAAGTTGCTGGGCTTTCTGAGGCTCTATAAGCTCCAATTAATTTATAAAACCTCGGGACTTTTGAACTCAACTAGACATACTGATGATTCAGTTGTGTTAGTTAGATTCAGGGCGTCTAGTATCCCTGATTCAGGAATTGCTGATATTTGAGTGAAGGGGTATATTGAAAAATTCTTTGAACTTGTATAAGTGTGATTACTGCATATAGTACTTTGAAGCAAAAATCCTTGTGATGACTGTCTGATTGAATTTTCTGCAGGATGACTCAATTATGCTAACTGCTTCAGGAGATCAAAGTGTAAGTTACCCTATATGACATGTTAACTAAAAATGTATCTGCGAGGCTTATAGGTGTTGAGATTACAGCAGCTTGATAAATTCCCTTTGTTCATATAATATTTTTAAGATGATAAGAGATCAATCAACTTTTGGCAGATTAAGATTTGGGATACACATGAGCGCAAGTGCATAAGAACATTGATGGGGCACACTGGAAGTATCAAGTCCATCAGCTGCCACCCCAGTAATCAAGGTAAGTTTATGCGGCCACTGTCATTATTTAGTGTTTATAAATGAACTCCTTTGGAAAGGTCCCTCTCTTTTATGCTGACTCCCGCAGTTTGAGACAAGCTCACTCAATTTTTCCGTCCTCAGAGCTAGTTGCATCTGGTTCAAGGGATGGTTCATTTGCTGTATGGGATACAAGATGCTCCAAAAGTTCCCACAAGTGTGTACAGTAAGTTTTTTTGCATTATTCCATCAGTTGCATACATAATTTGGTTTTAACAGCAAAAAATTCTGTATACAAGCCAAATCTTTATGCTATCATTATGATTAATTAACTCTTAACCCTTTGATCGTGTTTTTAGGCCTTCATCCATAGTACATGAGGCCCATACTTCGTCAGGTCGAAGACGTTGCAGACGTGGAAAGGTTTGTGTTTTACTTATTTACTTTTCGTATTTTCAGTAAATCTTCTGAAACTGATCTGAAATATTTATAGGCTGAGTCCAGGAGCATCACATCAGTGCTTTATCTCAAAGATGAAGTTTCTATTGCAACTGCTGGAGCAGTTGACAGGTGCGTGACAAATTTTGCAATTCTATGTGTAATACAGAACTACATATGTATATAGCTCATTCTGAGACTTTGTCTAACTATTATGGGTTTATTTTTTATTTTATTTTTTTAAAAATTTCCTTCAAAACTCAGCATTATTAAGTTCTGGGACACAAGGCATCTTAAAGCTCCAGTTACTCATGCATGTCCTAGCTCGGAATCATCAGCTGATGTAAGTAACTAATTTCCTTTGATCATTTGTTTCAAGTTAACCAAAATTGTATTAGGAGTCACTCTGAAGAGGAATATCACTAGAACATCTAATAGACTTACGGGATCAAATTGTTATTTTGTAGGAAAAGAGATTACATGGCATATCTAGCCTGTCCCAAGATATGAATGGCATATTTATTACTGCCTCATGCATGGATCATAGGTGAATTTTTTACTCTTGCTGATTTCTTTGTAGAATTAATGTACTATATTTTCAAAGCAAGAAAGATAAATTTCACTGGAGGAAACTGATGCAAACTTCAAACACAAAGCTCAACTATTTATCTGTTTTTCAGGATTTACCTATATAATGTGCTTCAGCTTGAGAAGGGGCCAACAAAAATTTTCTCTGGTGGCAGAACTGAGTCATTTTTTGTCAAGGTATAAATGTTTGTTATGTTCAGGTGATCAAATGTAAAGATTCATCAGCCTTGGTTGCTCAAAATCTAATTATTTCCTCAATTACAGTCTGCTATCAGCCCTGATGCAGCTCACTTACTCAGTGGATCTAGCGATGGGAATGCCTATATATGGCAGGTTTCACTCGTCTTATTTCCTTGTGTTTCTAAGTTTCTTAATCCAGTAACTTATGATGAACCTTGTAATGCAGGTGGACAAACCTCAAATGGATCCTATCAGTTTGAAAAGCCACGATGGAGAAGTCACAGCAGTAAACTGGTATGGGTGTCCAAAAAGACTTTATTTTTTCAAATTATCCGCTTAGCATTATGCAAATCTTAACCAAGATTCTGATAATTTATCTGCAGGTGTCCATCAGAGATGGGGAAAGTAGCAACTTGCTCAGATGATTTCACAGTAAGCCTCATAGATTCATAGTAGAAATTATCCAAAAGAACACATCGAATCGCTTCTAATGTTAATCATTTCTCCAAACCTTTTCTAGGTTCGCCTTTGGAACATCCAAAACAGTTGCTATTCAAACACCCGCTCTCCTTCATCAATGCGGAAGAGAGTAAGGGCAATTCCAACAATGGAGAGGCGAAAACTATTCTCAGATGAACCATCAAGCTCAAAAGGCAACAAAGAAAGCACTCTTTCAAACATAGTATGTGATGCCAACTCACGCACTCCCATCACAATGCCAGAAGTCAGCACCCCAGAATCCCAGAAGAAAAAGTTTTCATTAAGTTTTGAAGTGAAACAAGATTTAGAGAGAACTCCAGAAGCTGAAATCAGAAGCCCTTCATCTGTTCTAAACCCTCCTTCCTCATTGAAAAGGAAGACTATCCGAGATTATTTTCCAGTTTCTTGATGAAGAAAACATCTACTTGTGAGTCGAGCATTAGATAGTGCACTTTTATGAGTAGTGATTCCTGTTGACTGCTGTACAGGGGACGAGTATACAAGTGTATGTCAGTTGGGCATTTTTTTATGATGCAGGGATCACTTGAATTTGTATTTTTGCGAGGGAAGAGATATGTAAATCCTCTTCCCAATTCTGTAACCAATGGAATTGAACTCATTCTGATCATCTTTTGGATTTAAGATCAATGTATTAATATTCCATTTTAGTCCCCGAGATATTCACTTTTTAGTCTTTTTATTCACCTAAAATTATTGCGCTGTTGTTGCTTCTATCACCACTTATTTGTGGGATTGGTTGCAGATAGTTTGATTGCAATCAAATTGTAGACCCTTGTTATCAGCTTGCTTTTACAATACAAAGCCTTGAAATAACCAAAAATCTCGAGTTCAAATTCTCCTTAACACTACCCAAACAGTTACTGTTATTATATAGCCACAATCTCGTCTGTACATAATAAGCCACATTTAAAAAACTTAACTAACCAAAAGCGTATAAAAGCAAGATGCAAAATTTATAGAACAGAGCCAAGAAAACGAGGCCCCAAAGCGAAAGGCCGACTGTTCTAAGAAACATCAAATGTAATGATTTTTTTTAATTGTAAACCTCGTTGCTAAAAAAATATCTATAAAGAACACAAAGCATTAGAGTTCGCACATACTGATGGGCTGGCTGGTTACACCACTTGGAAATTAGACGTTCTTAACAAACCCCAAAAATGAGAAAAACAAGACTAGCTGCAGTTTCAGTTAAACCATATGAACTATAACAATTTTCATCATGTTTACCTCTCACTGTAAAACTAGAAGCTCTCCCTCGCTTGAATCTGAGGTCGACATGGATTTAGAGTCCTTTTCCAGTTCGGCTGAATCTGCAACACCTTCTATTTTCTGGTTCCCAGCTTCATCAGCAGCTTTGTGATTATCGATGAATGCTTCTCGATCTTCATTGCGCTGAGTGTTCGCTTCTGATGGCACGTTGGAAGCAGAGGGTAGACTCCCAGAGCTGCTCGCTTCTTTGCCAGTGTTGATGGACGAAACCCACATAAATTGCAACTTGTAACCCTGCCAGGATTTACCATTCATGAACGCCCTCTCAGCAGACCGTCGGGTTGTGAAGGAAACACGAGCTGAAACATCAGATGATAATGACGTATCATTAGTCTCTTCAGGATCCGACCCTTCCAGTACCACGGAAGCAAGATCACCATATGATGAGAAGTGCTCCTCCAGAACAGCAACCTAACAAAGATATCATAATTTAAACAAGAACCCAGCAAAACAAGGAATTCTCGAGATGGCCTAAAGGCATGACAGATACTTATCCAAAAGGAAGGCATTCAAGAAAAGTGAAGAGAAAGTAATGAGTTTCTATAACTAATATAACAATATACAGTTAATCTTGTGTGCTACAACACCACATTCTACGTTTCTTCAATGAAAAATAGTCATTCTACATAATGCAAACATGATTTACGGACCAAAATAGGTGTATGCATAAATAGCCAATTAACGACTAACGAGTGCATCTCACTAGAAAAACAGAGAAATAGAGGCAACTGTGTGAAAAATACTAAGGAAAGTATAACTTACATCTAAAAGGCCAGATGGTAACGGCGGAACAACTCTGAATGTGGTGGGCCGATTGTCCAGCTTAAATCTGTTTGCTACAAAAGGTGCCCCCAGAGGTGCTGATGGACGAAGAGGTGGTCTTACAGGTTCATCCACAGACATGGTTGGATTTGAACTGGAAGCATGTGCCACAGCATACTGAGCAGAACCAATGATTTCAGTACTCATGCTATCTCTTGGTGATGACTTGGAAGTTTCATCTGTTGCCAGATTAGGAGGTGTGTCACTTTTAATTGTTTTTGAAGTTGAATCTGATGCTGTCATATCCTTGCCGCCAACAGCCTGCTAAAGAAAAAAAGTTGAGGGTGGGAATCGTCTAAACAACTCACAAGCAGTAGAGGAAATCTTTGACCAAGCTGAGAAAAATGATGTTTTGTACTTATGTTGTTAGTCATTTATAGCTTAGTCATTTATAGCAGAAAATGATGGTTCGATAATTAGAAAGTGGGAAGGGAAAAAAGACAGCTATTAAAAGAAATAGGACATATCTGTCTTCTACATGATCTTTGAGTCAACAATATTGGAAAGGGAAATGACTATACTACATATAGAGTGTGTGTGTGTGTGTGTGTGCCAGCTCCAGCGAATGAAAACATCTAGAACTTTTTCCCCAATGGATATGTAACCACACTTTTGCCAGTCGCACTTCAAATGAAATGAATGAATTACCTGTTTTTGGAGTTTGTCTAACTGGCGGCGGAACTCGTTTCGTTTCTGGTCCAGCATCTCCTGCTTCTTACGAAGTTCTTCCTTCAAAAGCTCTAAACTCTCGAGTTTCTTTTGTTGTACTGGAGGGGCTTTGGAGCCATTCATAAACATGGTCTTGGGATGATCATAAACAAGTGGATGAGCAACAGAAGCATGGGAATTACTATGATCTTTGTCAGTTGCAGGATGAGGATTTTCTTTTCCTTTGTCGAGAATAAATTGATTAGTAATTGGCACAGTACTACTGCCACTTATGCCAACAGGAATATTATCTCGATTTGCCCACCAAAGCTTGATGAATCGATTACCCATTACAGCATCAGGTGCCTCTAGCGCTGCTTCTGCTTCTTCCCGTTTTGAAAACTGAACGAAAGCCCGTTCAGTCTTTACAGGAATATAAATGTCAATAACCTCACCAAATTTCTGAAAATGTGAGAGAAGAGCTTCCTTCTTATTATCTTTCAGGGGAATGTAATTGACAAATAAAGTATGGAGTGCCTTTTGAGCTGGATTTCGAATATCGCGACTCTGTTTCTTCACAGATGATTCCTTAACAAATAAACCCTTTCCATCTCCATTCATCCATTTTCTTTGATGGGGGACATGGGAAGGATCAACATTTAGCGGTTTATCAGTTCTGTTGTCCCCCTCAAGATAACTAGAGGATGGTCCAGCAGGATCAGTTTTTCCCTTTACTCCTAAACCACGTTTTGAACTACCCATTCTTCCCCACGCAGATGTACTTTGAGATCCAGCAGTAGTGGCATTTCTGAGAGAACGATCATCATTAAAACGTTCAGCTGAATCAACATTCTGCCGATCAGGACGGTCCACATCCATAAAAGATTCAGTTTCATCAGCATTTGACTGTTTTAGTGCTATCAGAGCATTCGATGTCTCAGCATTATCATTTGTCCATAGAGGTTGATCTGGATCATATACATCAGATGTTGATGCCCCTGCCATGGAACCTCCTGCAACACCACCATTTAGGCCAAAACCATCTTCAGTCATTCCAGGCTTGCTAGATTTTGCATGAATGTTTTTGCTGTTTACAGGTAAAGCTCCTTGTGAAGAAGATACTCCCACAAGCTGTGAGCCAGGAAGCGCAACAGGGAGATTGAATTGTGAAAGGCTCTGCAATTAAGAAAGGTAACTAATCAAGTAGTTTTTACACGAGCACAACCTTTAATCATTAGAACGATGAAGGCTTGATTATTCGTTGGCTAGGGTGACATACATCATATCTATGAACGTAGCAATATAATGAGGCTACTATAGTATTATGAAGTCTTTCCAAATCTGTGTAACTGAAAATTCCTAGTGAACTCTATACATATTCATATCCTACCAACAGGTAAACAAACAATCAACAACATAAGTTTCACATCAAGAGACTAACTTGCAAGCTGGTGGCTAAAAGATAAGTTCAAACAACATCTATCCTCAATTGATCTCTCTTGCGATATTAAACTACCTCCTGATAGTGGACAGAGCACGAATCTTAAATTTCGGGAAGAAAGCAAATAAAGACCTAATGTGGAGATATATGAAACATAAGTCCAGGTTACATGTTTTATAGAGCTACTCATGACAGACGTAATCACACACCTTCTACTAGACATAAATGAATATTAAATGTATCCCATCCTAAATATCTCCATTGCATTTGCATTCACAACCAGCTAATTTTTAAGAAGTTAGATATATGAAATGTCGAAATCAAGAACACTTTCAGTTCTAAACGACTACCAAGAGAGTACCCTAACACCCCAATCAATATAACTTAAACGACTAATTATTTATATACTTTGCACACCTGAACATCTTCAACAACAATACGATTTGCATTCACAACCAGCTAATTTTTAAGTTGTTAGATATATGAAATGTCGAAATCAAGAACACTTTCAGTTCTAAACGACTACCAAGAGAGTACCCTAACACCCCAATCAATATAACTTAAACTACTAATTATTTATATACTTTGCACACCTGAACATCTTCAACAACAATACGATTAACACCGTGCTCCATCGGGCACATGTCTCCTCTTAAGCAAAAACCACGCTCCTCAAAGTCTCTACACCGTTGTCGTGGAAGCCCAATGTTTATTGGTGGACTGATAGTTGGTCTTAGCGGTCCTTGCAAACCGAGGGGATGAAGTGAGTCAAGCCCACCATTAGGTAAACCTGGAACCAGCCCAAATGCATTCCACGATGTACTATGTGAACTGGAAACATTTGGCAAGCCCCTCCCAGCAAACATAGCAGAAGGAATAAGCCCAGACTGAACTATTTGAGATGGAACATCAACCAATCCAAACCTGGAATCACGAATGCCCCAAGAAATAGGTTCCCGTCCCCTACCCCTACCAGGGTCACCAGGTAGAAATTGGTTTCCTCTATTCCTTTGGTTCAATTCCAAAGGATGTTTGGAAAATGTGGATTGATTGAAACGTCTCCTATCAAACCTTGACGGGAAGTCTCTATCTGAAGCAGTATTGTAATTTCTCCAGGTTTCACCTAATTGAGGGTCACCTTCTCTGTAAGACTGCCCATTTTCAAAAGGCCGATTTCTTTTTCTATATGGTCTTGTTAAGCGGTTATCAAGAGAATCCCCCTCCTGAGATTCAGAACGAGCATCCCGCTTACGATGCTTGTGGTTACGATCATCGTCTTCATCCTCACCTTCACTGATTTCTTTCTCAGTATCACTGGCCGCATCAGAAGACGAAAACCCTGGTTTTTCAGGAGAAACTTTCAGCTCCATGGAATGCTTCTGTGGAACAAAAATATCAGGTTTCTTGTATTGTGCCAACAATCTTATCCTTGTAGCATATCCGTGAAGTGTAGTATATCAATTGGAAAACTTCCGTGAACTGTAGTATATCAATTGGAAAACTGAGTCTGCGAGGAACAATATAAGGTGAGAGCCAACAAAGGAAACAAAATTTTGTTAGGCCAGGTCATCCGGCACAAAAGAACAAAGCATAAAACACTATGAAACAACAATAACTCAAATCAATTTTAAATATTTTGCTTGTATTTCACTTCATAACAAGACGTAAAATGTATACATTAATCCACACTTAAAGTATTTTGTTCTTACCAAGTCACATTAAGCAGATGCAAGAGTAAGATGGGAGCACTAAATGACAAAATCATGGGAGTATGACCAACTATTTGGAGTAATAAAACAAAATAGGAAATGGGGAGGGATAAATATGAGGTATATATGAAAGGAAGCACTGAGTCAGCAGATTGTTGACATTCTCAAATAAAACAGCATTAAAATAAATTTGACATGACATTGAGGCAGACTCAATCAAGCATGCATCTGCATTTTTGGTGAGATAAACTGGTGCGCTGACCATATATCTCAAAAGCATTAACCAGTCATTATGTTTTCTGAAATATTTTAAACTTGAAAGTTGAAACAAGAGGAAGAAATTTAGGAATTATAGGCTATAAGGTTAAAACAAGAGGTGACAAAGAAAATCTCCAGTGTTATTAGATTAAAGAGAGTTTCCTCTATGAAGTCAAACATGCATATTTTGTTTTGTATACCTACAATTTCAACATATTTTTCTTTCCTAAAAATGCACTTCTGAAGTACCTCTCATCCATCACTTTAGTATGACTCCAATAGTGTTCCAATCATATTTTGCATACTTCACCAGCTTCATTTACATGATTATTCCATCAAACTTTAAAATATTTAATGAATCTTAACATGAATCTACTGGCTTAAGATAATAATATGGTTCCTAATACCTAGTTTTATGAGACGTGAAACTTACAGCTGATAATGCTTCTCTAAATCTAAGAAAACCCTCCTTATTAAAATATATATCTCCACAATCCCTTGGAGAAGTTCTAGTTCGTTGTCTCTTATTGAAACAACCATACATTAAGAATTAATATCTTCAAAATGTATCTATAGTGACAGGCAGACACAAGTATATTTATACTACTGTGACGAGAAAACTAACTTAAATTTAAGATGTTTAATAGAATAGAAATCAATAAGTTACTAAACATTCACGTATAGCCCACAAGGAATTTCATGGAGATACTAACATGTGTCACAAGAAGTTGGAAACAGCTTTGAATACAGCATTTTTTTTCTAGGCGGCATATATGGATGACCAGTTAATTCCAGAATCCAAATATCTTCCTGAAAAAAATCCTAGATATTTAGGTCATCTCTTTTTATCTGAACTCCCAAGAACCACAAAACTGGCTGACATGCACATACCTACCAAAAACTAAATACACTCGGTGACACTGGGCATTCACATTTTTTACTTCAAATTTAATGCTTCCAACCGATGCTCTGAAACCCAGGCATCCCCTTAACAGAACCAAAGTTGGGAAATCAAATAGAATAGTCCGCATTTGGACAAAAAAAGATTTTTGGAAAACATATTTGTATCAGTTCCTTGTTATTTATATTAACTCAAATAACAATCAAGAGGCATGGAAGACTTGAATGCCCACAGGCTCAAATTCAATGGTGGCCCAGAACGAAGAACTGGTCTCAAAGTGCACAAACATTCCACATTTTCAACCCTACCGATTAAAATCACGTGAAGAACAAAATCAAATAACAGGGGCGAAACCAGAAACTAATTGTTCATCGATTGGCCTCAAATCAATCACACAATCAAAAAAGCTAAAATTTGCAGCACGTACAGAGCTCACCAATAACCAATTAAGCAAACCGTAAAACTGAAAGTACGAATTGCTAAAAAGACAGCTCAATCAAACCTGGGATTCACCTTCGCCCTAGGGTTTTGATTCTTGTTTCTGCTATTTCATAAAACACGCATCGCCTACGCATACAATTCCGTAGGTTGGTTATTCAACTAATAGCAGACGCAAATATCCCCCTTCAGGTTACTGTTTCCTTTCCTCATACACCTGGTGTGCACCTGTCTGAGCTATTTTCTGTTCAATGGATATTTCCTAGTTTTTTTCTCTCTCTAAAAATGGTGGACGTATATATAAAAAGCTGAAATGGGAGGTTTTACAAACAAGGGACTGGATTACGAGAATGTTAAAATTAAATTGACGCCCACATATTTTCAAGAAATACGAGAGTTTTAGTCTGGATTACGAAAATGTTAAAATTAAATTGACGCCCACATATTTTCAAGAAATACTGACACATTGTTTAACCGGCTTCGCACGGTGTTATGATCATGTCCTATGTGCAAAATCATAAAAATATAAATTCAATCACCAAGATATCAAATCAAGAAGAAATTGAAATCGTAAATAGGAGTGGAATAATATACTCCCTCCGTCCCGCTAATAACGTCCCAGTTGACTTCGGCACGGAGATTAAAAAATTTTAGTTTAGTGTGTATTTTATGAGTTTTAATTGTATAAAGAAAATAACACAGTTTTCGAGGAGTGGTTGGTGAAAAGAAATGAGAATTATCCAAATTTTTGCAAGGTTAGTAAAAGGCAATCGATTTTTATTTTTTTTATATTGTATTTGAAGAAATAATCTAAAGTTTTCAAAAAGATAAAAATCATAATTTTCTGAGTTCGGAGCGGAACATAATCGAGTGAGAGATAGATTTTTAAAGAGAGAGAGTATAAGAATGTGGGGTTGAGTAGTGAGTATGGGGGACCCACTTCATTTTATGTTTAAATGTAATTTTTACTATTTTAGGAAAGAGGACAGAAATAGCAGGACATCCCGATTAGGCAAGTAGGACAGTAATAGCGGGACGGAGGGAGTATGTATTTAAGCTGTTTTTTCAAACAAGGACTTAATCTAATGTAACTTGTTCTTAAAGAATAATTCTATCGTTGTATAATGTGGAACCTTAAATTGATCAATAAGCTATTGCATTTGGATACTTTTATATATATGTACTTAATTAGAAAAAAATTATATATATATTTTAAAAAATTATTGTTAAGAAGATTTGATATGATGACCTATTTTTGGTCCAACTTAATAAGGTATTTGTACATTATCATCTACAAATAATTTATTGAAATTAACATGATACAAAATATGTTAAGATGACAGTATTTTACACATTACATCTCATGCCCAACTACACCCAAGATTGTAGCATAATACTATGTATTTATGGCATTTTCAAGAAATACCACGTCAAATAAAATTACCTAAGCTTTCAAATCGTTGTTTCGTAGAATTTCTTTTTTTGATCATACATAATTGACAACAAGAACTCGATTGTGACATTCCACTCCTATTTTGCATAGCTTAATGTGTAGATTTAGTTCTTATTTTCCACTGCACACGTGTTAATCAAAAAAGAAAAAACAAATTAGAAGTATAATATGTGTTCACAGAACCATTATGCACAGCATCCAACTTCTGTCGAAGAAAAAACGTGAAAATGGTGGATGCGTGACAAGGCGATTACAACCACTAGAAGGCAAAAGATAGAGCTACATTGTACATTTGCTTAAACATGCCTTGTAAAATAAGTAAATCAGAACAACCTACATCATCCTCAGCAGAAGAAAGACTCCTTCGGTGAGAGGGCTTGTCGCTCATGTACCCAGGTATTGCATTTTTAGAGGATACAAGTATCAGTTTGGTTAGCCTCTGAATTCTACTCATCAAAGCAGCCTTGGCTTCTTCTTCCTCCTCCAATCTTGATTGCATTTTAAATTGCCCTTGTTCTAACTGTGAAATAGATATCAGAAACCAATTGCTTACTCAATTCTGCCACAAGCAAGACGCTCTAGCAGAAGACAATGATAATGACTTTGGCAAGCATTCAATTTCCCAAGCATTATAAGAAGTCAAATATACATGTTGCCTCATCTAAGTTCACATATCAATTGCTTAATTTCTTCATGGCTAACACCGGCAAGCATCCCACTTTTAAGTTGATCGAGTTCTTCTCTAAGATATGATATTTCTCTCTGATTCTTCTTAATCAACAATTTTTCATCAATAATCTGAAATTGAAATGCCTAAGAAAACCACGTGATTTAGTATGAATTATTGCATCCAATTATATGCAAGGAAACAATAATTGCATCAAAATTTTAGGAACAAATAGTTCAAGTTAGGTAGCCGTTACTCTCATAATCTTGCCCAATTACAACAGAGATTGGGTTGAAATAATGACTAATGGTCCATAACATGATTTTTGTGGCTCCATTTTGTTTTTCATCCATTTCTTGCTACTCCATAATCATAATCATAATAATAATAATAATAATATTTCAATCTCGTATTTTAAATTCGTATGTCAAATTAAGAAAGTACCTCAAGAGGCTGGATCAGTGGGGCTGCCCAAACATGTCAAGCTCATTACCACATGTTCCTCAAGCTACTGTCTGAAAATCTAAAACAAACAATCAAATGGGATTCTTGGAAGATACAGCCAGCAACAAAACAACTAAGCATAACTCTCAAGTTGTATCCAACACATAAATACACCTCAAAACAAACCAAACCTATCATAATTCAACAAACATGGCAACTTTCCATTGTAAGCTTTTCTTCTCTACTCTGCTAGTTTTATGCAAGATAGCAGAGGTCTGCTCACGTGGCCCTATATACAAGCCGCCAAGTGTCAAACGCCTAACGGACCGGTTCAGTCGACTGCCTGTTAACAAAAGCTATGATTTTGCCTTTGGAGACTCTAATGTTCAGGTTAAGGATAATGGGACCAAAGCTGATCTAAGCCTAGACAAATCCTCAGGTACTAACATGATCAAATTCAATGCTGAATGTAGTTATATATCTTCTTTATTCGGTTTTCGTATACGTTTTTCGGGTTTTTTAGGGTCAGGATTGGTGTCAAGAAACAGATACTACTATGGGTTTTTCAATGCTGCTATGAAACTACCTGCTGGTTTTACATCTGGAGTTGTGTTAGCATTTTATGTAAGTTTTTCTACCAAAACTTTCAGAGCCTAGGAAGTTCTAGAATGTTCTAATGCAGAAAAATTTCTTCCTACAGTTATCAAATGCAGATGTTTTCCCTCACAACCACGATGAGATAGATATCGAGCTACTCGGACACGAAAAACGAAGGGATTGGGTTCTTCAAACAAACATCTACGGCAATGGAAGCGTAAGGAACGAAAGAGAAGAAAAATTCTACCTCTGGTTCGATCCAACGCAGGATTTTCACGACTACAACATCCTATGGAACAATCATCACATACTGTAATCGAACGAACTCAGCAATTTCTTTCAATTTAACAAAAATCAGAAATCCCCAACATCTAGGTCAAAATTGACAATTCACGATTGAAATAAAAAATTGCAGGTTTCTGGTGGACAACGTACCGGTGAGAGAAGTGGCGAACGGGAAAGCGATCGGCGCAGTCTATTCGTCGAAGGCGATGCGGTTTACGCCACGTTTTGGGAGGGATCAGAGTGGGCAACGCACGGGGGGAAATACGCCGTCGATTACAAGTACGCGCCGTTCGTTGCGGCGGTGAGAGGGATTGAGATGGAGGGATGCGTTTTCAATCAGACGGCTGCGACTTCTTCGTGTTCGAGAAACCGCGTTGCTAGCTTGGACCCGGTCGGCGGCGAGCAGTTCTCGCGGCTGTCGAGACAGCAGTCGACGGCGATGGCGTGGACGAGGAGGAAGGATATGTTTTACTCTTACTGCGAAGATAAGAATAGGTATAAAGTTTTGAGGTGCAGATGTAGGAGTCAACAAAAGCGGCTGCGGGTGAATTGTAGAAGCACTATCAATTTTTATAGGGCGCAGTTTAGGAAGGCACTAGCTTTCAAAAAGGGAGTATTGTTTTGATTTTCTATATAGAAACTTATATATATACAGTATAGACGAGAGTTTTAATCGTACTTGTATGAGAAAAAAATTAAAATTAGCCTGTTATGTTGGCTTTTTTTAATTTTGGCCCTTTTATATTAGTTCGGTCAAATTTTAATTCTTTATATTGACAAAAAGTTCAATTTTGACACGATTTTAAAAATTGCTTTAACTTTCTCAATTTTAGCTCGATTTTTGCGTGAATACACGCGCTAATTTTTTTTAAAAAAAGTCTACAACACTAAAAATTTCATTTTTAGCCTTTTATATTGATTTAAGTCCAATTTTGGTCCATTATGTTGTAAATCATCAATTTTAATCCATCATGTTGACATTTATATCATATTTAATCCGTTAAGTTAATCAAATCCAATTCTAACCCATCATATTGAAAAAAATAATAATTTTGGCCGTTTCACAAAAATAATAATATTTATAGCTTATAAATTACATTTTCTATATAAATCTCTTTATATTAAGATTATTTTGATCAAAATTTTGAAATATAAATTATTATATCCTTCCGTACCTTCTAATACATTGTTTTATTAATGTATTTTTTTTTTGTGTTTTTAATTTTTTTATTTATTTTAAGTCGGCAAATTACAGTTATGTGCAAAAAGTATATGTATACAATATTTCTATGCATCAAACATTTCCCCTGCATTTTCGTTTTCCTTTGTTAGGCTGTTCATCAGGCTCAAGTCTTCTTTTCTCTAATGGCCTACCGGAAGTCCTCCCTTCATTTGGGGGAAGTGGAGGCTAAATTCATGTTTTTGCCCATTCAAGTTTGTCATTAATAGGTACGATAGCCGGTTGATAAGTTTTTTTGTATGATTCTACCCAATAGCACTCGTGCACATAGTCTTTTGGATTCTTATCCCGAGCTATGATTGCTGCACACACATGGCTACACGTATCCCACCTAAGTCCCATTTTCTACAACCACAGGTCCATTCTTGGAGGTTCACATAGAATTTCTCCCCGGTATTGGTTTCAACACTAAAATAATTCTTATTCGACATAATGGCAATGGAACCTCTTTTCTTGTCCATATTCTTCTAAAGCTCTTTTTTTATCTTTGGACAAAGCTTTCCCTTCCACTTAGATTTGCAGTGTTGCAGCCTTTTCATTGCCCATCCTATCACCAATCTATCATGGACAAGATAGGCATCTTTCTTGCTTCCTTGATGACCTGATTAATGACTCACATCCATTATTTAAGAGTATATCACATTTCGGATAAGTGCTAAAATGTGATCTATTCCACTATGTTGGCAGTTTATCAGTAAACCATTCAAAGGTCTTAGGATCCAGATTTAACATTAAGTCCATTTTTCTGCCCCACGAATTCACAGTGCTAGCTTTGGTAGCCCCCCACAAAACTGATTTATACGCTTCACCTATGAATCCTGCTCGCTTGAAATTACCTAGGTGTCGTACACAAAATCTTTTCTATGACTCTTTAAAATGAACATCAAATGCTTGTAGGAGGCCTTTCTGCTTATCTGAAATGAATGTGTACTCCTTCTGTTCAACTAAGTGAAGGTCACTCTTCAATACTGATAGAAACCAATCCCAAGACTCAAAGCACTCATTTCTGACAACTGCCCAAGCAATTGGATAGATATTGTTATTAGCATCAATTCCTACCGCTGACAAGAGAACTCCTTTGTGTGGACCCATTAAGTGACATCCATCCACACCTATCACAGGTCTGCATCCCTCTCTCCAACCTTGCTTTAGGGCTCTAAGACAAACATACATTGTGTAGAAGCTCCTATCATCATCAACACCTAATAATAGTGTTGAGTCGGGGTTTGTTCTCTTAACCTACCCAATGAAATCTCATAGCAAGCCATATTGCTCAATTGGATCTCCATGTACGCTCTCAAGTGCTTTTTGTTTTGCCCGGTAAGTTTTTTGCTTAGAGAAATTAACATCCAACTCTCGTCACTTCATCTCTGAAGCCTTCTACACTTATGTTAGGATGAGAAATGAACTTTTGCTTGTATCCATGGCTTAACCATCCTGACTTCAGCGCACTGATTTTGTTTGTTTCATTATAGAAATGAATGGGATCATAAGAATGCACATAATAGGTTTCTTCATCTTTCACCTTCAAAACATGACATTTCCACTTACACTTTCTACTTCCCTTGCACTTAACATGCATTCTACCAGGCTCATTTTTTGTAATTGTAAGGTCTCTCTTTGTCAGAATTGCATGTGTATAGACAGCCTCCTTGAACAACGCTCTACTGATGAACTTCATCCCCAGCTCCAATTTGGGATCAACCAAATCAAACTCATTAAAAACGGACTGCAACTCTCTTTCTTCCTCTTTGACTTCAGAACAATTACTTCGTAGTTCTATGTCACTATTCCAAATACTGTCCTCATTCATGTCTTCATCTTGCACTCCCTATGTTCCTAAATCGGATTCAAGCATCTCCTCAAGCCCTTTATCTACATTGTTTCCCTGCACCTCAAGTTGTCTTTTTACATTTTGAACCTCAACCTCTATATTATCCCAATCTACATCAATGTTACCCCAGAATGCATCATGTGGATTATTATTCTCTGTTTGTGTCCCCAAGTCACAACTACCAGGAAGTGATTCTAGATCCTCATTATCGGATGTTTCTGATGTGTGCACATCAAAACCATCAATCACTTGTGAGTGTAGTTGGGTCAAATCAGGTTGATGCTCAATTTCCTCAAATGTATTATCCCCATAGAAATCCAATTTGTGCTTATCTATAAACGCTCTAACAAACATTCTCCGTATCTGGTCATCATTAATGATTGTCTCCCACCTATCATCCACTATGACCAAAAACCTCTCCACATTCAATATACTAGCACTAACACACAATTTGTAAAGCCCTCGTATATATGCAAAAGCGCCATCAACCTCTTTAAAAACGACAATCTCACCTCCGATGTACCTTGCAATAGGGTTGTGTTCAAGCCTTCCCCCACAATGTATATTAACTTCAGCTATGAATTGTCCTCGAGCTATACAATTAGAAAAAGAACAAAAATAGATTTACTACATTTTGAAAAGAAAAAAACCATTTTATTTCAATGAAGCTAAATTAAAAAAAAAAAAACTTACTATGTAATCTTGGCGGAGAGACAATCCTCTTTGGCGGGGTATGCTTATCCATAGACTTACTGCACATAAAAAAGAGTAAAAAGTTCATATTCTTATAGCACAAGAAAAAAGATAAGATGATTAATACATTTGACTGTAATAGGAGAATGAGGAATAAATTTGTGGACAAATCCATAGCCCACGGCATGATTGAATAAGAACATAATATGAAACTCAATTTAATCCCAAATTTAAACTTTTGCTGATGATGTAGAGCAGTGCGAAGACATTGGGCTGAATTTATTGGTATTGAGACCAAAAGTGCATATCTGCACTCTTGTGACGTAATTTAAAATAAAATTAATTGGGTCACCTAAACAATGAAGCTTAGAATTATAACCAAAAGCCAGTATAGTGCATTAAAAATTTTAAAACCATATAAAGACAAAATGAAACAATAACACTAAAATCGGAACGATCATCACATTAGACTAACACGTGTAGTTATTGGACTTAGATACTGCCTCCTCACAGACAAATACCTCACAAGTACTCCGACCATCTTCGTAATCAAATGAATTACGAGTCCAACAACTTTCGCAAATAACCGAAGTGTATGCCCAACCAGAAGGAAACTCACAAGACAAATCCACGCAAAGTCATGGCATAAGCCATAGAAAATAACTCCATACAATGCAATATTAAAGGCAGGTCATAAACCATAGAAAATGCAATTACCATGAAATTAATTAGCATAATCTGAAGATTAATCCTGACGTCTATGCAATTTCAGGAAGCAAATATATCCCACCAGAAACAAGCAATATCCATTTGCTAAATGTTTAAAAAAAAATTGAGGCAACCCACCTGAGATTCAATTATTTTCTTGAATATGGGGGAAAGAACCTTCAAATCATGGCTCTCACCCTAAAATTGCAGGCTTCTTCGAATTTGAGAATGTTAGATGCAGTTAAGCTTGATGTTGGCAAAATTGGACCACTCCAGTATACGTATAGTAGGCCTCCTTCGCCACGACATTAGTGGCTTAGCCCTCCTATCGGCTCGACACAAGGCCCCTGCAGAGGAAAGGCTTTATTCCAGCGAATAGATGATGGTCAGCAACCCCTTCGTGCTCTTCGTTCTTAGATGTCACTCCCAAAACTTACTTAGATTTACATAGGGGTGTTCAAACTTTGGCCGAACCGGCCGAACCGACCGAACCGAATTGAGTTCGGCTATAACCGAACCGAACTTTTAAGTTCGGCCCGGTTTTCGGTTTGTCAAATCTACCAACTTCGGTTTTCGGTTCGGTCCGGTTAAAGTTACCGGTTTGGCCGAACCGAACCGAAAACCGGTTTAAATTAATAAATTAATTATACATATTTAATTAGTTAATAAATTAATTATACATATTTAAAATAAAATAAATTAATTATAATTAATTAATAAATTAATTATACATATTTAAAATAAAATTTAAAAAACTTAAAAAAAGGCTAAAGAAGTAAATGAAACGTTTATAAAAAAAATAAAAATAAAAAGATTGACTAATCGGTCGGCCCGGTTAACCGGCCGAAATTGACCGGTTGAAACCGATAACCGAACCGGTCACTTCGGCCCGGTTCTCGGTCAAAGATTTTGTAGCTTTTTCGGTCCGGTTAACCGGTCGACCGGTCCGGTTTTTCGACCGAACCGACCGATGATCACCCCTAGATTTACATAACCATGAGAAAGATTCAAGCAATTTGAGAGGAGATTCTAAGAACAGAAGAAATAACTGGTAAGGGCTCCCGTTTCAATTTAGAAAGAGAACTAACGCGTGTTTATCCGTATCCACGCGCCAGCGAGCCAAAATTGAGAAAGTTGAAGCAATTTTTGAAATTGGGCCGAAATTGAACTTTTTGCCGATATAAAGAACTAAAATTAGATTGAAACGATATAAAGGGTCAAAATCGGAAAGCAGCCACATAACCGGCCAATTTTGATTTTTTATGTGTGTGTGTTTTGTGTGTGTGTGCGCGCGCGCATTTAAAACTGCTTGGGAAGTCTTTCCAATTTGGTATTTTAGTTTGAGGGATATTGTACATTGAACCACAAATATATGGGAAGATTTTCAATTGAGGACAATTGAAAGTTCGTAATCACATCCAAGTTCCCAAATGTACTGCAGTTACACAATAAAACTCTCTTTACCTTAGTTTTATTACACTCGGAATATTTGTGTTTTGAATTAGGATTTATAAATTTAAAATACCATATTTAAGAAATAGTATATGCAGATTTTTTATGTTAAATTTGGATGAATCATAACGAGCATCAAGATTTAATTGTAAAAATAATAATAATAATAATAATAATAATAACGTAAAATATCCCATCAAATTCATCTCTGGAAAAAATTAATCCGAGAAGGGCACAATGTTCTCCTACCCAAAATATAACTAAAATATCCCATCAAATTCATATCAGGAAAAAAATTGATCCTAGGGAGGAGAAGTCATCTTACCCCTAGCATCAAATAAACCCCTCGCTTAATGCATAAAGTGGCAAGAAAACAGTTGTCAAATAATTAACACGAAAATCAAATATTCACAATGCCACTATAAACAAAAACAAAAAAAAAATGTAAAAGCCAATCAGAAAATAAAGGGAACTCGAGAAATTATTCCAGAGTTCATTAAAAATGATGTGAGACTTGAACTTTACATAGCTTGAAGCAAAAAATCCAATTACCGGCCAAACCAACCTCGTGGAGCTTGGCCTTCACCATCATTCATCAACTTGTCCAGAACGATATTCAAATCAACAGCTTGTCCGTTTTCAGTTAACTTTCGAACCGTTGCCCTTACTTGGTCTCTAGAGAATCCCATGTTTGTTACTCTGTCCACCACATCATCAATAGGAACCCGGTTCCCAGACCCAGACCCAGACCCGGACCCGGACCCTCCACCACCACCCACCGCAGAGGCAGTTGGCAGTGCTTGAGGCAATATTCGAGCAGTAGGTAACTGTTGATAACCACTACCGCCACTCTGGCCGATACCGGGAGAAGATAGTTGCTGCTGTTTTAAAGGGGAGCTAGTGTCATACTGTGACTGAGAACTGCTGTAAGGATATGGTTCGCTGTGACCCGATGGAGGTGGCCCATACATGCTTGAGTATCCAGAGCCAGGTCGGCTGGCGGGTGGAGGGTCGTATGCGTTAGGAGTAGGTCCGTAGTATTGTTGAGAGGGAGGAGGAACTCCAGTTGGTGGAACAGAGGGAGGAGGGTGAGTGCTTACTGAGTAATTTTGAGTGGGCATTTGTAATGTTTCCTCAGGATGATGACCTATTGGTGGCTGAGGCATAGAGGGGTTAATATTTGAGAACGACGAGTGTGGTTGAGAAGGCGGAGGTGGTTGAGAGTATTGTGGCTGAGGTGGTGGCGGATACTGGTGTTGTGGCTGAGGTGGTGGCGGCTGATACTGGGGCTGTGGCGGAGGTGGCAGAGCAAGCTGCTCTTGTTGAGGCTGCACTGGAGGTAATTGGTACTGCTGATTTTGGTTTTCTGGATTTTGACTGGGCGGGAGGAAATAGGAATCTCTCTGGGGGCCGAGAGGGATTTGGGTTTGAGGGAACTGGTTAGGATGCTGAAGTTGAGGTTGTATGTTCTGCTGTGGAGGTGGAGGTGGAGGAAGTGCTGGAGATGCTTGAGTCTGAGGAACACTAGAGAACTGATGGTTAGTAGGCATTCCTGTCTGTGTTGAATCAGGTTGAGCATTAACCTTGCTTTCAACATGTTCGGCCTTTGGTGTCTGCAGCTTGGCAATTTGCATTTGAGCTTCAACTATTTCTTGTTTATCTCTTACTATCTTAACACCAGATTGCACCTACAGACATAAATATAAACAAGAGACAATATACGGAGGTTAACCAGATTGCATCTCCAAACAGAAATCTAGACAAGAAACATTATACGAGATTAACTGAGTGATTTAACCATGCTATTACCCTATAACTGAAGAGGTGGGACAAAGCATCAATTAATAAAGCCTTTTATTATGATTTCTATCTTAAAGCAAATCAGTCCAAAACACCCTTTAGTAGGTTTGCTGTCCTACAGAAAATCATATCCAAACACCCTTAATTCCGATTGTGAAATGAATAATTCTCCTGGTTCATCGAACGTATCTACAACAGAATGTAGCAAAACAAAGAATACAATAAAACTATCTCCCTAATTTAATGCTTCCGACTCTTTCATAGTTAAAATTAGTAGGACTTTTCAATACTGTATTGGCTTATATAGGCAGGTAAAATGTGTGAATGGTACCTCCGTAAGAATATTCTCCAATAGTCTCATTTTTCCATCAATGGCACCATGATTGTTGCCAGCGGATATCTTCAGATCATCAATCGAGTGCTCAAGGTTGCGAGTTCTAGTTTCCAACTGTGACAGTCGTGAACTCATGTTATCAAGGGCATGCATCAGAGTGTCCATATGCTTCGTCATCATCCTCTCGATGTCAGAGACCAAAGTCCCATCTGAAGGTCCATTGCTAGTTTTCAGATTCTTCCCCAATACGAGTTTTGCAGGCTCATCAACATCTTCATAATTATAATTCTGAAAGATTTATAACACAAGAGGACTCTCGTAAAATATGTTACAGATGTATAAACTATAAAAATATCCAAGAAAATTTAACATCCACTATCCAAAAAAGGTGCTAGATGATTATATTCCTCTCAACATAACAAAATAATCTGTTGCTACACTATTTTACCACATACTCAAAGCATAAATTAAGAATAAGAATACCATCACAACAAGGCACGAGTTCAATTGCAAAACTCGAGAAAATAAATTTGCAGAATATCTAGAATGTGTAAAAGCCTCAGAAAAACATATCACACGAAATCAAATTCCCCTCGAATTTCTTTCTAAATCCATCACCGTCTTTCATAAAACCCGTATAAACTATAAAAATATCCAAGAAAATTTAACATCCACTATCCAAAAAAGGTGCTAGATGATTATATTCCTCTCAACATAACAAAATAATCTGTTGCTACACTATTTTACCACATACTCAAAGCATAAATTAAGAATAAGAATACCATCACAACAAGGCACGAGTTCAATTGCAAAACTCGAGAAAATAAATTTGCAGAATATCTAGAATGTGTAAAAGCCTCAGAAAAACAAATCACACGAAATCAAATTCCCCTCGAATTTCTTTCTAAATCCATCACCGTCTTTCATAAAACCCCAAAACCACAGACAAACTACAATAAGCTAAATCAGGGATTGGGAATAGAATAGAAGAAACTCCAACCTACATTCAGAAATAATCGCACTAAACCAAACATAAATCCGAACATAAAAAATAATCGAAGTTTAGCGAAATACTCTGATAGGTGAGGAATTGATCTTGGAATCCAAAGAATTCCACGTCCTGGGCAGAGGATCGTCGTTGTCCGAGTCAAATTTCGACCGTGCCGCCTTCGGCGAAGATGACGCCGCAGCCGGTCGAATCGGCATGAAATTGTAACTCGGAATGATGTCCTCCTTCTCCGCGGGTCGATTCATGAAATCGATGAAATCAGCGCCTCCGTCGCCATTGCTGCCGGTGATATTTCTCTGAGAATTGGAGAGATCCATGACCTGCTTGTCCATGTACCGCGACGCCGGACTATTATTCATCTGAGACTCAATCGAACACAATTATATCAAACTACTGACAGAATATTTTTTGTAGACAGAATTGGAACCTGGGATGCTTGATTTTGGATACTTTTCCAAGAATTTATCAGATGATAAATATGCGCAGAAGAAGACGAGTGCGGTAGTCGTCTGCGTTACTTTTTGACTAAGTTCGAGTTATATTTGGGCTAATAGTCCTAGAATAGGAATTTAGAAAAATCGCTTCTGACACGGTCGGTACCAGCTAATACTGGAAAGAATTGGAGCAACTACAACTGTAGACAAAGGGGGTGAGGTATTTGGGCCAGCTAGTGGATTGGGCAACCCTCTAATTCGGGTGATAATTTAATTATGGTAAGAACATACAAATCTCGTAAATAGATGCAATTCTTATTTATAAGGGTTTTATTTTTTTCATGGAGATGAAGAAAATAATATTTTTTTAATGTATATTTTTTAATCTTTGGCTAATTCATTTTTGTCTACATATTCTTGCTTTTATTAGAAATAAAATAATTTTAATGGGACAACACAATTAGGAAAGAAGTACGCTTATAATGAGTCCCCTTGGAATGACATAGCGGTTAAGATGGGTAGCCTGTGGCCGGAAGATCATAGGTTCAAAGCCCACCAAGATCGATAGAGCACAGGAACGGAGTTTACCAAATGCTTACTTCGGTAGCGGCTGCAGGTTACCCTCGTCATCCAAAAAAAAAGTACGCTTATAATGAGACCATGGAGGATTCTTTTAAATGACAAAAGGAAACCGTTATTTATCACACAGTGCAACGGATGTAGGTACATCCAGGTCAAAGAGGATCAGATTTTGACCCAATTAGACCCGAGTTGACTTGTATTTAAAAAAAAAGTACGCTTATAATGAGACCAATGGAGGATTCTTTTAATTGACAAAAGGAAACCGTTATTTAACACGCAGTGCCATGGATGTAGGTACATCCATATCAAAGATGATCAAATTTTGACACAATTAGCCCTGAGTTAACTTGTATTTAAAAAAAAACAAAAAAAAAGAGGTACTCTCTCTCTCTCTCTCTCTCTCTCTCATCTCTCCACCTTCGCTCATTTTCTATCTTCGGTCTCCAAATTTTTCCAGTATTCGACCTCGAGACGTCGCCGCCGGGGTAGTGTTTCGCCAAATCAATGCGTCCTCTCTCTCTCTCTCTCTCTCTCTCTCTCTCTCTCTCTAACACCACAAACGCAGATCTTCGCAGAGTGTGTATTGAATTGAAGTTAATTTTATCAATTGAGTCAAAATCGTTGCTGAAATAGGGTGAATGTTGCTTGTGCATGACAATGGTGGTAGAATTAGCATTTTTGTTATTAGTTTACAAGATTCATTGGTAGAATCGTGTTTGTCCGTTATGAAGTGGTTTACCAAGCAGATTTCTTATTAGTTTACAAGATTCTTTCACATATTTTCAACAAATTTGTACAGGTAGACTGTAGCTTCTTTTAATTGGTCTATTTTTATATCCATGCGTCGAAGAAATGACATTTTTATTCACAACAATTGACACTCTGAGATAAATGACACATTTGTTCGTTGCAATTGACACATTTATTCATTGCAAATGACACTCTATGAGAACGTGACACTCTCATCTGAGACAATTGACACTTTTGTTTGTTACGATTGATACTTTCAAATAAAAGACACGTTTGTTCATTGCAATTGACATATTTATTCATTATAAATGACACTATATGAAAATGTGACACTCACTTTTGTTTATTACGGTTGACACTTTCAAATAAATAACACGTTTGGTTTTTGCGATTAACACATTTATTCATTACAAATCACATACTATAAGAATCTGACACTTTTTTTATTACTTTTTTATTGAGATAAAAAGTAATAACAAAAATAAAAAACGAAATGAATAAGAAAGAAATACGAGATCAATAAGAAAGAATTAGAAAAGAGATATTGAAAATCCAAAATGCATTAAAAAAAAGGGGATAAAAAAAAAGAGTTTTAAAAGAAGTACTCCAATATAAAAATCTAAGATAATAAGAGGAATAGAAATAAGAAAGCGAAATAAAAAAAAATAAAGAAAGCGAAGCTGAAAATGGTCGGATGAAAAGGAAAATGAATAATAAGCTAGGAAGAGAAATAAAAATAAATAAAAAATGTAGAAGAGCCTGATGGAAAGGAAAATGACAGATTAAGGGATTCAAACCCTCAACATTATGCTTAATTAACCAGAGGCGCTAATCACTAGGCTGAGGACAATTACGTACCAAATTTATGTACTTTACATATACATATATTGAAGTATGTATACCCTCTATAGACAAAATCTCGGCGCACGAATGTAAATTTACCTCTATCTATATACTTTAAAGATTTGATAATTATATTTTTATTTAACATGAAGACTCTATACTTTACTTTATGTTTGAATAATACCATTCTATAAAACTTTATTTATTCCCTTTTCTATTTTATTAACATTAACTCATTCATTATGCTATATTATGCCCTAATTTAAACATACTTGAAACATACGAAATTATCTTTTCCAAACAAAAGTTCACGAACACAACCAAAAGAAAACAAATAAAATATTTACAAATAGAAGCAAAAAAATCGATTTTTACGCATGCACGTTTGTTGCAAAATCATTATAAATGTCATTCATCGTTCTCGGAACTCGGAATAAATTAAACCGAACACATCGAAAAAAAGGGGAGAGAGAGAGAGACGTAGAGAGAGACAAAAGTCAAATGACATACAGAAAACTTATTTCATATTCCATTACGCGGAAATACATCTCCTTGCTTGAAACGAAATACATTGGTGGGAAGTCATAATAATCAGAAACAAAAAGAAAAAGGAAAGCAAATAAAAAGCCCCAAATTCATCTCAAATTAGGGCAACCCATATTCGAAATAAGCAGCGTAATTAAAACAAGTATTCAATCATAGAAGCTCCAGACGGCTTCGTCCATGGCACCTCAACTGCAACCATGTAATCCTCGTAACCGAATCTCACGGTGGCGCCGTTCAATTTGACCGCGGCCGGCCTCTCCGACGCGAACAGCCTCATCTCTCCGGTTCCCCTCACTCCAATGCGCACCGATTTCGCGCGGAAGTCGTGCGCCACCGACTGGATCGCGCCGCCGGTGTTGAGCATGTTCACTAGCCCAATCAGCGCGAACTGGACGGCGGTGCCGGGGATGGATCTGATAGGGGAGACGGTGACCAGCTCGAACTCGAACGGATTGAGCTCGACGTCAATCGTGCCGGACGGTTTGGTGAGGACGAGCTTGTTCTCTTTGTAGAGGTACAGTGCGAAGGTCTGGACGCCGTCGATGGCAACCGGGTTTTTGCCTTGCTTCCACTCGACGTCGCTGGGGCTGATGGTGGAGGAGACGACGCGCGAGCAGTCGCCGAAACCTTTGTTGGTCCGCTCCTTGCGGTCCCACCCTCCGCCTTGGCAGTTGAAAGCTCCGACCACTCCGGTAAACTGTTGAATAATACGAATTGAATACGATTCGATTATAATTAATTGAAACTAGATTGATTTACTGTTAATTGAATCTGGATTGATTGATTTTATTTATTAACCTTGTTGAGATTCCAGATTTTCAACATAGTCTTGCCATTGTGAAGAGGATTCTCGAAGAGGCAGTCGAGAGTAGGCAAAGCATAGTAGTCGCAGCGGAGGAGGGAGCCGTCGGGCATCACGAGGCGTTTGAGCAGCTCGAAGTTGTGCTTCCCGACGGAGTCACTAACATAGATAGGTCCGCCGGAGATGGCACGTGACGCCGCATGAAACTCGGCGCAGGGGTGCATGGACTGGAACATATCCCAGTCGGGGTGGATGAAGTTGCCCATCCACAAGCTGTTGTAGGCGCAGTGCACCATGTGACACCCTTGCAGCCAGAAGTTGTCATTCGGGTCGCCCCGCTCACCCGATTCATCCGCACACCAAAAATCATCACCTAAATTAAATAATATTACACCACCACTGTATAAGGTATATTATACTACTATATAAAATAATATAATAAAATACGAGATTGAAATTTAAGACATACCAACACGGCCGAGTGAAATCGCCTCGGTCCCGAGGAACATGAAGTCGTTGCAGTGCTCCATGCTAGCAATCACACCGTTTCCTTTGAAGTGGTTCTTAACAGAGTTTGATAGGGCCTTGTAATAGTCTTTAGCTAAATCCACTCTGCCACCGTAGTCCTCGCACAACATCTCCAACAACTGCACATTTACATCAAATTTAGGTTATTTTATCGGTAAACAAAAGAAAAAAGTAAAGTAAAAAAAATTAATTGAAATAGAATTTACATGGATGACGTCGACTTTGACTCCATCAATCCCAACAGATTCGAGATGGGAGTGCAATCCCTCATACAACTGTTCAGCCATCTTAGGTGGCACCAGCCCAATACCGTTGTTGACAATCTTGTCAACAGCGAGATCTTCCATAGTTGTCTTAAGCCCGGGAGTAAGTTTGGGCTCAATCACCTTGACTTCGGGTAGGCCCGGTGTCCCGGGCCTAAGCCCACCCCAGTACCCACACAGAGCGTGCCAAACATAGACATAGTCCACGCTAGTGTACTTGTCTTTCATATCCCGAATAAAGGCCCCCATCCCCGTCTTCGGGCCCGGACCGGACTGGTTCGGGCTCTTGTAGTCCCTAAACTTGTAGTTCTCCTCAAACTTGATCAACCTGCAGGGCATCTGCTCGCCGGCGGAGGTCCGGTTCATGCCCTCGGTGTCGAGGGAGTCCTCGTCGTGGCAGATGGACTGCCACCCGTCGTCGATCAGCACCAGCCCCGGCGGGCAGCCGGCGTCGACGAGCTTCTTCACCCCCTCCATGACGCCCTCGGGCTGCACGTCGAGGTAGAAGGCGTCCCACGTGCACCACCCGAATTTGTCGACGATCCCCGGCGGGGTCTTCTCCTCCAGCAGCCGGAAGGTGCCGAGGTGGTTGCGCGCCACCTTGATGGCGTCCTTCACGAGTGTAAAAGGGTCATCTCCGGCGTGCATGTAGAGCGAGGCCCGGAACGATGACTCGGTCACCTTGGTCGACCCGCTCTCGACGCAAAGGTCGATGTAGTCGTCCACACCGGGCTGGAGCGAGGCCCGGAACTGCCCGTCGATGAGTGGAAGTAGCAAAACGTAGGGCCTTTTGCTATCGCCACTCCCGGACTTGTCGAGGATGACGATTTGGGTCTCTCGCTCAAGATCCGACCCGTTCGACCCGATCCAGTGGGTAGTCCACCACACCTTGAACCGGAAAAGGGACATGAATTTGATGTTCTTCAGCTTACCGACCGGGATGACGTGGTGGCTGCTCGCCTCCGCCGCATCGAACCCCACGAAGCATCCGGGGGAGGCGGCGGAGGGCGCCGCCGCCGCTGCCTTGGCCCCCACCGCATACGGAGAAGGTGCCGCCGTGATGTTGAGTGGGACTTCAGAAAGAAAAACGTGATCGTTCACGGTGAAGTTGGATTCATCAAGTGTTATCATAGAGTTGGTGTAGCCGTCGACGACGACGGCGGCGTTGGAACCGCCCTTGCTCAAACTCGGAGCCATCTTTTATGAGGTTTATAGAGAGAGAAGATGAGGAAATATAAGAGAAGTGATGAGAGTTTGATGAAGAAGGAAACAAGCAATGAAGGCTTATATAGATGCACAAGCAGCAAAAAACGAGCTTGCAGAATCTGGAATAAAGGGAAACTTTGTGATGATAAAATACACTTAGTTTCGATGTAAGAATGAAGAATTGAGTGATATTGTTTTGTTGAATGAGTTTAGGTGCTATGAAATTGAGGGATTTATAGGAGTAATAAAGTGGAGAAGGTTCAAAGAAGGTGAAATGGGGGGTAGGACGATTTTGCCATTAAAAAATGGTACTTTTTAGAGAGAGAGAGAGAGAGAGGAGAGTCAGCAGTGTGTGGGGGTTATGTAATTAATTAACATTATCCAAATTAAAAGTGTCATTTTCTCGAGAAAATTTCTTGATGATCTCTTGCAGTAGTGACTTGACAAATATATGGGGTTTGGACTTTATTATACACCTACACATACGTCTTTTAAATATTATTAAATATAACAAATAGTATAATCAATTCCATTTTTGGTCTTATATTTCCATCTTTTCTTAAATATATCGTGCATTTTGTAAGTTGGAAAAAAGATTCTTTTAGATAAAAGCATAATTGTAAATCTTTTATATAGTGGTTGTTTATTTAGAAAATATTTGCATCAAGACTTGCATCTTAGAGATTTTTTTCAGGAGTTATCCATGTATGGAATGAGCACAGAGCTTTAAATTAGTAGATCAAAGATTCTCCAATTAAAATTATATTTCCTCCATCCTATTAATGGTGTCTTGTTTCTTTTAGACACTAAGATTAAAAAAATATATTGTGTGGTGTATATTGTTTGGTTTTTAAGTTATTAATTTGTGGGCACAAATTCTTTACCATTTTTAGAAATAAGACAATAATAATATAACACCTATTTCGGGAATACTCACTATTAATGAGACGGAAATAATAACTTAAATAAGAAAGATTACTTAAATAGTTAAATATAAGCGCATGTCTACTACATCTCGGAAATAATATTGTAACATCATAAGGAAAGAATATATATGTGGTCATACTACTACAATATCTTTTTCGCAAAAACTTACGTGCAACCGGTTGCAGGTGCAACCGGTTGCATAAGCTAAATAAAATATTAATGTACAAGCTAGCACAACCGCTCATGTAGCGCAGTTGGTGTGTTGCTGACCTTTCACCCGAGAGACGCGGGTTCGAGACCCAGCAACACCCAAATGTCTCAAAATGTTTTAATTTGACTTTAAAATATAATAAATTTATTCTTTTCGTTTTTTTCTTAATTTGACATTAAAAATTTAATTTGTTTTTTTTCAAATTACATTATGATAGAAAAAAATATAATAAATTTATTCTTTTATTTTAAAAAAAATAATATGACTCAAAAAATATTAATATGTACATTAGAATTTATTCTTGTTAATAAAAATATAATATATATATAATTTTTTTCAATTACATCACCAACAAACCTTTTTTTTTAACATTAAAAATTGAATTTTTATTTTTAAATTACATTATGATAATAAAAAAATTAATATATTTATTTTTTTTATTTTCAAAAAAATAATATATGACTCAAAAAATATTAATATGTATTTAGAATTTATTCTTGTTAATAAAAATAAAATATTTTTAATTTTTTTTTTCAATTACATGATAGGGAAATATGTGGAGATGATAAAATTATTACTTTATATAAAAAATGTATCAATTATTCTGAATATATCATTTGTTCTAAATAAAAGTATCACTTCTTATTAATTAATGTATCACTTCTCATGAATCAAAGTAGGGTTTAGACTTCCCCTCTAGGGTATAGTAAAAACAAGGAAAAATACCGTAGCAGTTCCACGACTAAAAGGGTTTGGAAATGCTAGCGTTCGGAACGCTCGCATTTTTAACCAAAGAAAAAAGTAGGGTTTAGACTTCCCCTCTAGGGTACAGTAAAAACAAGGAAAAATACCGTAGCAGTTCCACGACTAAAAGGGTTTGGAAATGCTAGCGTTCCGAAGGAACGCTAGCTGTTTCCAAACACTTTAAAAATGCGAGTGTTCCGAAGGAACGCGAGCATTTTTAACCGGAGAAAAAAGTATGGTTTAGTCTTCCCCTCTAGGGTACAGTAAAAACACAGAAAAATATTATTGCTCAATAGGAATGATACTTTTCTTTAGGCAGAATGATACTTTTCTTTACAACATGTGATACTATTACTCAATAAGAATGATACTTTTCTTAAGGAAGAATGATACTTTTGTTAACAACATGTGATACTATTGCTCAATATGAATGATACTTTTCTTAAGGAAGAATGATATTTTTCTTTAGGAAGAATGATACTTTTGTTAACAACATGTAATAATATTGCTCAATAAAAATGATACTTTTCTTAAGGAAGAATGATACTTTTCTTCAGGAAAAATGATATTTTTCTTAAGGTAGAATGATACTTTTCTTTAGGAAGAATGATACTTTTGTTAACAACATGTGATACTATTGCTCAATAAGAATGATACTTTTCTTAAGGTAGAATGATACTTTTCTTAAGGAAAAATGATACTTTTCAATTGGTTGGAATAAAAATATTACTTATTATAAACAAATTTATCACTTTTGTTAAATTAATATATCAATTAAAATGAAAAAGGGACAAACTTGATTTGAAATTTTTTGAATTGGTTGGAATAAAAATATTACTTATTAAAAACAAATTTATCACTTTTTTAAATTAATATATCAATTAAAATGAAAAAAAAAACATTATAAAAAAGGAAAAACTTATTATGAAAAAATAATTGAAATAAAAATATTAATTATTATGAACAAATGTATCATTTTTTAATTAATATATCAATTAAAAAGAAATGATACTTTTCTTAAGGAAGAATGATATTTTTCTTAAGGTAGAATGATACTTTTCTTAAGGAAGAATGATACTTTTCAATTGGTTGGAATAAAAATATTACTTATTATAAATAAATTTATCACTTTTGTTAAATTAATATATCAATTAAAATGAAAAAGGGACAAACTTGATTTGAAAATTTTTGAATTGGTTGGAATAAAAATATTACTTATTAAAAACAAATTTATCACTTTTTTTAAATTAATATATCAATTAAAATGAAAAAAAACATTATAAAAAAAAGGAAAAACTTATTCTGAAAAAATAATTGAAATAAAGATATTAATTATTATGTACAAATGTATCATTTTTTTAATTAATATATGAATTAAAAAGAAAAAAACTCAAACTTACGTTGCTAGGACTCGAACCCGGGTATATGGGATTTGAGCCCAGCAGCTTTGCCAACTGCACTACCATTCCATTGTTAACATACTGCGAATCGGCATATTTAACAGTAAATGTCCGGTTGCACCTGCAACCAGATGTACAGGAGTCCAACTCTATTTTTTTTATTTGTCAACTAAATGATAGGAGGATCTTTTGATTGCAAATTATAGAAAATGCTTCTTTTTTACATAAAGCTAACCTTTCCCCCACATATTCGTCCGCTGCATATTTGCACCTCTTCTTCATATTCTTCAATCGCATTTAATTACCGACAATATATAGCATAGTTGGTATTCTCATTTCTACCGATTTAAAAATAATAATATTTCAATCTCATTTAACTTTCCCTCCCTTCTTATCGTGAAAAATAACTTATAAATGTTTATAGGCTAGAGCATAAGAGCAGGATTTACCCAATACATATTAAATGTTTATTTTGATAAGCTACGGGTTACTCTCGTCATTAAAAAAAATTATAGAATAATGTTTTAAACTCCCACACAATTATGAATTCTTTATATCTTTATGTATATATTAAGGCCATCACGAAGTTATTTTTTTTAACGACACTTAATTATATCCACAACCTTGATTATCACAACGCTGAATTTTCAATTTATTTTGTTTAGCCAATCTAACACTAAAGTAGTCAAACTTTAAACTTATATTCACAAATTAGCTAATTTACCCAAAATGTCCTTATTTTTTTTTAAATTAATTTGATTTTACAAATGTTGTGCTTATGGTCCGCATCCCCCTCGGCACACCATAAGCACTGCACTCAATACATAGGCACACCACAAACACTGTCTTATTCCATAGGCATTTAGTGTCTATGGCTCATATCCCCTTTAACACATCAAAGACACAATGCATGTAGTGTGCCTGTAGGCCAAGAGCAGTGCATATGGTGTGTCAAGGGGGATACGGACCATAGGCAGTGCATTTATGAAATCAAATTAATTCACCTGAAAAAGTAGGGGATTTTGGACAAATTAACTACTTAGTGAATATAAGTTTAAAGTTTGGTCACTTTTATGTTTTTAGGTGAATTTGGTTAGATATATTAGCACTCTTTTTTTCTTTTCTTTTTTTAAATCTCGAGCATATTTATCTTTTTTATTGTTCGCAAGGCAAATTCTTGCAGCTTTTAGCCAATTTGACTGCGGGAAAAAACAAATAAGAATATTCACTTATAGAAATAATTACGTGTGGATGGAATTCAATATTTGATCATTTAATTTGGTCAAAATTAAGTCTACCGACCCACAATTTTGATAATCTAAAATTATAGTATTTTGCAAAGTATTTGATGATTAATAAAGATATAGTTAATTAGTATACATTTCATTTAAAAAAAAAATCAAAATTAATATGTAAAAATTCACTTTCATAAACTCAATTTTTGTAGATACGATCGTTATGTTGTGCAAAAAAGAGAGCATCTGCCTACCCATACCCCACTTATCATTTCCACAAAATCCAAATAAAAATAGGAATAAAGTGATCCATCTTTAACATGGTATATGCAATTTCATCAAAATATTTGAGCTACCTTCGCCATGAAGAATTCGACACGATCAAAGGAATTTTCTACATCCATTAATTGTTTTTATAATATGAAAATCCTATATAATTATATTATTATTTATAAAGATTGAATAATTAAAATTAATATTAAACTCAAATAAATAAATAATAACAGACGCTTTAATCAAATTTCCGCATTTTTATATAGAAAGCGTGTGAGCTTTTAGATCGCCACGGGTCCCGCGAAGACTAAGACGTCGGCCCAATTTTGCGCTGCGAGGTTGGGGTGGCTCCACCACTGGGCCCCCACCAACCGCCGACCACGGCGGAGACCCACAGTTTCTTCACTAGGGGAAGCAAGATCTGCCACGTAGACGTTACGAAAACTGCGACGAGTAATGCTTATGGGGACAAGAAATCGCGATTTGTTGGGACTGATTCAAACATCGGATTAACTAATTATAACTGCCGCAACTTAGATCCTTTCTGACCGTTGATTCTTCAACCACCCATGTGTTTAGTTATACTACTATGTTTCCTTTTTTTTTGTTTTAGATTACACTTGTGCCAATAGGATGGTCACACGGGCGGGCACGTGTTTCAGAATTTTCTTTTGATTAGTATATTAATTTACTTCCTTGAATTTGGGATTTGATTTGATTTTTTGGGTGGTGTATGAATGAGGTTTTAAAGATTTTCTTAGGTCAATAGGAAATTAGGGTAATGGATAATGTATAATATCTTATTTATCGTGTTGAATTTTATTTATATTGATATTATTATTACAATATAGTACTCCCTCCGTCCCGCTCCATGTGACACACTTTTCATTTCGGGCGTCCCGTCTCAAGTGACACACTTCCAAAAATGGAAATAATTTAAAAAAAAATTATAAATTTTATCCTACTTTATCAATTATCTCTCATACTTTTTCATTTCTCTTTCCTACTTTAATCATTTATCTCTCTTATTTTATTATTTCTCTTTCATACTTTATCAATTACTCTCTTACAATCTCAATCATCTTCTCTCTCTTACTTTATCATAAACTTCTCTCTCATACTTTATCTTCCACCGCATAAATTCCCGCGCCGAAAACATTTGTGTCACTTGTGATGGGACGGAGGGAGTATATGAGAGCGGATAATATCTTTAATTTATGTTAATCAATAGAATGGTGATACATTTATTCATTTAACAAGAATATGTTATATTTTGAATTTATTAACCATAGAGAATGAGTTATTTTATTTAAATAATTTAGTATTAAATGAAATATGTGTCAGCATTATATTGGTCTCAGAAATTAAATATGACAAGTTTAGACCACAAATCTCATTCTCTAACCTATAAAATACAATGTCAAATTATTGAACAAACTACACAAATTATTACGTACATCATGAACGGCGGTTCCGGAGCCATCTCTATTTTAATTTTTTAATATTTGTTATTTTCTGTTTTGACATTGCATATCTACAAAGTTGCGGATTTTGCTTCTAATTCTAAATATTAATCCGCTTTTGAGGAAAAAGAAATTAAAAAAATTAGTATAAAATTAGAGTAGCCGACTGAATTAAGGACAATCCACACGCATTAATTAGGAGAAACATTTTTCTAACAACAATTGTCCGGTGAAATGTTGACGTTTATTAGCAGTTTGGTAGTTGGGTTATGAAAATGAAGAAAGTCGACACAAATATGAACACGTGGGCGAATCCCGTTAAGAGGCTGTTAATTCAACGGTCAGTGCCGTTGGCGTCGGTAGATAGGACGGTGACGACCAACTCGCTCTTTCAAATTCTCCATTTTCGGATATGTCTAAATTTCTATATAATCAATAATCCTTTTTAATGAATTAAAAGTTAGTAGTATTAATTAAAAAAAGAACTTGTAATTAAATAAAATTATTAACTAAATCAAGCATAAAATTAGATGAAAATATTAAAATAAAGTAAAACGATCGAAATCATAATAGAGAATATCTGAATTAAATGATGGGACATTGCACATGCTATCACGTTAATCTTACAACACCTTGTGAAGTTGGCATTCATTTAATATGCGTTAGTTCTCGAGAAATCCAGAAAATTACACGTGGCACTATTTAGGAGCGTAGTTGTACGAAATTAAACCAAATTTTCTCTTATGATGCAGATGTATCATGCGTATATTTAATTTTGATCTAGTTGGTCTAAGTATTGAAATTTGATTTAGACGCATCGAATGCACCGCTATTCATCCGCTTTGACCACTAGGTTTCACTCAAGACTCCTCGTCCGTTAATTCTTTACCTCGCACATTACTATACTTCTTCGAATTTATGACATCTTTTATGTTTGTCATCATATAGATAGATGGAGAGGTACGGGGTACTAAGTATTTTTTGAAATACAACATTGCCGTATTCAGATTAAATACCATATCAATACAATTTCAATATATTTCAGTGCTTTCATGATATATATCATTATAATGATTTTTCAGTATAGTGTATCAAAATTCGGTATTTCGTATTTTTTAAGTATACCGATTTTTAGTATTTTTATTCTTGTGTTGTCTAGGATCACATGTTTACTCCAAAGAAAATATATTATTCTTCACGGATAATGTGTCAATTTCACGAGAATTTAGAATTTTGAAAAAGAAAAATTCCACATTTCTTCAATTTTCATCCACAAATCAACACATGCTTTTGCTTTGTTCTCAAGCCCAGTTCGAATTTATGCTACCAAGCATGCTACACTCCACTAGAATTAACATGTCACCTAAAATCACATGTATTATACATGTAAAAGAATAACATAGCAAACAATGTCTATTTTGGAGTACAGCGTGTCTCAACCAGAAGAGTCGATCAAGAAAGTTGGGTCCCTTAGATGGTGAGAGGAATAAAGCTAATCTTGCCACAATGCAACTTTTATCTCAAAAAATTATACCATTTGTGGAATGAGGAAGAATTATCCAGATATGATAAGACTGATACAAAAATGTGGAAGACTACGACCAAAGATACAGTTTTATTGAACATTAATAAACTTAATATGGAAGAGATCAAATATGGAAGATATTTGTAACACTGCAGTTTGCCTTACTAGATTATTCACATGTCGGAGTTCGGATTGCTAATTGATCGTCTAGCGGACTTGTGTTGTAGCTTCTCTGGAAAATCCCAGCGCAGACTGCAGCCAGAAGAGATGCATTTTATTGCAGAAAGCCTTAATTTTCATTCATTACTATGTTTCTTGTTATATGCAATAAACTCACCATATTGAGAAGCCGTATCGCAGCAGGGCGTGTAAATTTCCTGGAGAAGAGGAAGCATTGCGAGGGTTTCCCCTTGCTAGTACACCATTCTCTTCTGTACTCAGTCTCGTAATAGATGTTATCTATGCCCTGCAGAAGAACTCGCATACATGAGCCTATTATATTTCCTATTACCGACAAAATGTAGCTCAGTTGATTGACCTACAATCCCTGTTACGGGTCAATTTAATAATAATATTAATATTAATATATTTCCCATTTTCTTTCACATTCTAAAAATTCTGAGTTTCAGATACATTAAAAGAGCGATTTTGGGGTATGAGTGATCGTAGTTTTTGCTATTGGAATAATGATTGGGGCAATGCAAAGATTACTCGCAGAAACCTATTTCTACTTCAAAGTTAGATCCCCCCAAAGCCCTAAATTACTAGTATCGAATTTCTTCCAATGGGGTTAAGCTGGAGAGAGATTATTCTTAAGTACTAAAGTTCTACAGACGAAAGTATACTCGAAGTACTGAAAAAATGTAGGAAGGCAGATGAATATTATATCAAGAGCAGCAGCAAGATTACCTTGATGGATTGGATAAGATTGGGAGTAGCATCAGCCAACTTGTAAGTGACTGGATGCCATCCACGCCTCTTAGGATCTCTTGAAGATGAGAGATCCCAAGAACTGTGAGTCAGTGACCTTCTAGTGATTTCTCCTTCCAGACCTTTTAGCTGAATAGACAGAGAAACAATGAACGTTGATAACATTAACAGATAATGCTCAATGATTCAATTAAGTTTAGAAACGGATCAACTTACTGTAAGCAACGTCTGAACATAATGTTCGTCTGGTATACAATTATGTTCTTCCGATGCATCAGTAGGCTGCATAACATAATTGACAACAGAGTTGAGACTTTTTTCACTAATGAGTCTACCTTAAATAATAATGACTAAGATCATATAAAGAAACTTTCAATCATGAAAACAAACCCATAGCTTCAATAATTAATCACAATTGCAAGTATTATGTGCTTCAAGTGATGAATGAAAGGAAATAAACAAAAGGGAGAAGACTTACAAGGGTACGCTCTCGCCAAAATTCAGGTAAAGACCTTTTCTGTTTTGAAAGAAATGGAAAAGGAACAAGTCAACAGAAAACTCAAAATAAAATGGTGCTTTTAGATAAAACATGCCCGTGTCAGCCTCCTGTTGGGCTTAATGCCTGAATGAATAACCAGTGCATATTAAGAAGCAAGATGTAGTTCATAAAGTATGTCCAAAGAGATACTGTCTCAGTGTCTAAACAGCCTATAGAATTTACGAAATTTAAATATTTAGCATTTTAGTAGATCTGAAAATATATTTTACCTCAGTTGAGGACTTCGAAAAGACTTTTATCAAAGAAAGGGTAAATCAAATCCTACACAAGTCCCACTAGATCATCTATGCGCTTTTGATCTGACAATACCCTTAGGAATTGGAAAGAATAATTCAAAGAAGTACCATATCGCAATATCAAGACATTTAAACCAAGTAGCCAAACTTCGAAGCAACATAAACAACTTGTGGGAACAAAAGCCTTAATGGGCCAAAAATTATATTTAATTCAATTCTTAATTAGTGCAGAAAGGTATGCTAAATGTACTAACCTTGCAATGCAACTGAAACATGGAGAATACAGTTTCATCTTCAACTACAATCCCAGCATGCTTTCTGGTCAGAACCACCCACTGCAACGAATTAAAGACATAAATAAGAAAATAGCAGTTTCCATTTTTATGATTTTATTCATATTTCCGTCTGTCAGTAAAATGTCTGTTCAACTCCGGGAAGAAAAAAAATCATGCGTCACCTGGGATCCTTTCCTCCAGTTGTCAACAGATATTCCAGGATGCATTTTTGGATTGTAACGACTTTCTTTTTTATCAGCAAAACTGCAACCACAATTGATATATAATGAGATCCGGCATGCTGATCAAATTTGGCATTGGCTTACATGCACAACTATGTCAATTTTTTTTAGAAACAAAAATATAGAACGAAAGAGTCAAGAAGAAAGAGTCAAGAAGAAAGAGCAAGAAATAGATTTCTATACAAAGAAAGATAAACCAGAGATTAAGATTTTAAATCATACTGTGGGAGCATCAGCAATACCTGTCCACAAAACTAGTTGAGGTTGACATTATATAGTCATATGTGTAGCTGAAATTATAGAGTGGTATGCAGCTGCAACAACAAGAAATAAGAAAGTTACACATCAATAATTTCAAAGGGAAAAAGGGATATAAAGTGATTGAAGGGAATTTATATCCAACTACAAAACTGAGAATTTACCTGTCTGAGAGGAAAAGAAACCGCTGATTGGAAGGATCCATCAGCGCATTTTGAAGCAAAATACGCTCTGCCTGGATCATGCTTGCTTCTCCCCAATCTACCTAATAACGTATCATTTGCATAGTATCACTTGATTGTTGATAGAGGTTCTTATATAAGTCAACCAACATATAGATAGAAGCAATATTAAAAGATCATGACCACTATATATATATTCGATTTGATTTAAATCGTTAATAGGATCAAGATCAAACAGCCAAAAAACAAAGGAGTGCATTGGGTAGTTGATTCAATTTTTTTGCTTAGAAAAATCATGCATTAAACAAAAGCAGACCTGTACGCTATCATTCACTTGGCGATTCAAGAACAAGACTGATCTTGTTGTCGCTTTGTTCAACAAGAACCCAGGCCTTGAATGAGCATAAATGGAATATTTATTATCTGCATCACCCTGCAAGATAAGACATTTTATAGATATGAAAGATCCGTATGACAACTATGTGTTACAAGCTTTGAAGTAATTAATCATGGAGAACACAACATTATCACCATGTGATAGAATAATGTCATCATTTTGACTATCAGATCAATGCATCCAGAAGTGGTCAACAACCCTCCAGACAAGTAAGTGTGGCTTGGTACTTCATAACTACCATCATTAGTTTGAAGAAAAGGAAACTCAACAAAAATAACTTCCTATTGGAACACGTTATAATGTAAGTCGTTCATGAGTCAAAAGCCATCAATGCTACAAGTAGTTAAGACAAGATTGCATCGAAAGTTCTCCCCACAAAACTACCAGTTTCTCAAGCTGGTCAGAAACAGAGTCGCATCAAGAAAGCAATTTCAAGGAGCACTATCCCCTTATATAATGAGTTACATTTCATGCAGCATAATGACGAATTCGAAGTCCTTTAAAATTTTCAACCATGTATTTAACATAACTTGAAGAATTCAAAAACTCCAAAAGAACAAACGTTACTCTTTCTCCTGTTTTGATCCCGAAATATATCAATACAGATAAGTATTACTTCTGAAAAGAGGAAAAAGTACACAAACATGTGTAAGTAGTATCAATAATTTTTTCATAAAAATCTTATTACATTACGTCAGTATACATTTGATACTCTCGAGAAGTTTTGCCTTGTTAGTATTTGTGAAAATATCAATACATGTTCCCAATGTGTAAAAAATTGCACATTTTATTCAAGTATTTCCATACTTCAAAGAATTTTGTTATTGATGCAGAGTTGCATAGGTCTTTCATAAAATTGCATTCTCCTTTCTCCTATGATTCCTAAACAGTTAAAATTGGGATATAGAATTAACCAACAATTTTCCCTAATAGAAGCAGCAAATTAGGAAATTTATTTATGCCAAGGTGCTACTCAAGCAAGCAAAATTTCCAAACTAGTAATCGAAGTAGCATATAAAAAACAACAAATTGATACATCAAGATCGCTTCCGAAAAAAATTAACCAAAAATAGTAAGAGAGAGGACAAATAATTACCTGAAAAAATACATCCCAAACAGTGTCGAGAGGAATCCGATTGCGAGCAATAAAAAGGAAAGCGATTTTCGGTTTTTGTGCAGGCGGAGCTATTAACGATGTAAACTTGATCTTCCTATATTCCGATTCCATCAACAGAAACGTTGCGAAGCAAATTACAGTTAAAAGAAACGCGAAGAATTTACTCTTCCATCTGTGATGAAATTTCCCCGAATTGGACCTCCGCTTCATCCGTTCGAACTGAGCTCCTACTTTAGGGCTCAGCATTTCAAATTCCGAAGTTTCGCGATTTTCGGAATTTCTTTTTGCAGCATTCACTACACAAATCAACCTCCCTAGTCTCTACCTTTTCACACTGCATTTAGCCGTTCGTCGCATCTTCTCCACTCACACTCACAAACAACTGGCTCGAAATAAAATTACTCTTACTCAAAACAAGTAGATCGGGAAAGAGATGAAGGCTTAAAGATTCCGCATACATTCTAGAATTCCGTGAAAGAGTCACGGATTGGTACTTGGTAGAGTGATCAGCTTCACGAACAACGAGAAAGATAAATTGGCAACAGAATCGGAAGCACGAATTATTTATTCCAGAATTGTTGGTAACATATGCAAAATCACCTGACCTAGACGTGGAGATTAAGCGAGAGAGAGAAAAGATAGAGGTTACTTCGAGTTTTTCCCACTCTGTAGGCTTCCTTGCGTGTTCGGCCAGAGATCGATTGATCTAATTATATGCTTTTCTTACCCTGCAAATTTAGCGGCGGGTCAGTCAATTACAGTCGAATCATTTTCGGTCTTTTAAATTCAAAGTCGTTATTTATCAATTAAATTAAATTTTATAGTAGTATTAATTAACTATACTACATTACATCTCATAATAATTTAGTTTATTTTTCTATTTATATATTAATCACGGTGTAACTCGATTTAAAATTAGAATATCCACAGTAAAAAAGGATTCCAACACATTCACAATATTTTGAACAAATACATTCAATAAAATTAGGAGTAGATCATATGTCCAATTTTTTAGGTAGTTTAACAAAAATGATGACATATGTACTCATTTAAAAAAAAATATATAGTTAACCATAAAAGGTTAATTATTTATAGTTTAAAATTAAATACGATACATAGCACTATTACATTAATAACGTAAATTAAACACAAATAAAATTGACAACCAATCTCAATCGACAAAATCGTGCAGAGTTACATCAAACACATGGTTTGGTAACGCTACCATATCAATTGTTTATTAGCTTTTACAGAACATATATAACACTCAGGATACATTACAATAATATTTTATCAAGATCAATACCAATACCAATACCAACCGTCGCTTTCTTAACGCATTTCTAAAGCAACTAAATTTGGCTTTTTAGTTATAATTTGGTTAGTTGTATTTATTTATATTTAATTGGGAAATTATACATTATCATGTGCAGTAGTTAAAGAGTAGCCAACTGCACAAGATAGGTTCTGACTCACGAACCCACCAGACTTGTTGGATGAGTTGACTTTCGCCTTTAAATCGTGTTATTATTATTATTTTTTTAATTTTAAGTTGATTTTTTTTATTATTTGTAAGAGAAGCAGTTTTTGATATCATTACCAAAAATTTAGGTATGTATGGAAAGTGTTTTACAGTGAATTGTCAAAATAATATTTCCTAAAAAATTATTCCAAAAATAATAGTATTTCAAAAATAATTTCAAAACTAACACTCTTTTGCCACCTATTTATTTCCTTACTAAATAAATATCTATATGGACAATATTTTTTATTTTTTGCAATACTAAATTACAATAAAATACACTTTATTATAATTAAATCGGATTTCCAAAAAAAAAATATATATTTATTAGTTTTTTTATTTATTTTGTAGGTATGTGTGCCGTATTTTCTAAATTAAAAATATATATATATATATATATATATATTTGTTTACTTGTACATTTAATTTTATTTCAAACAAACAAAAAGTATTGTTATTTTTTATATGAAAAATGGATCATTTTTTATTATCATAATTACAGAATAAATAAAAATAAAAAGAAATACAATTGTTGAAATTAGGTCAGAAAGAAATTTTTTCCGTAAATATATATTTTATCTGATTTATAGTAATATTTTTTGTATTTTTTAAATAAATATAAAGTATTTTTATTCCTCAAAATGCTAGTATAGTAAAATCTTAAAAAATATAATTTATTTACCATGTAGATATTCATTAGGTAAATAAGTGCATAGGTGGCAAAAAGAGTGCTAATTTGAGAATTATTTTTTAAAGAGTGTTATTTTGGGAATTTTTTTTAGAAAGTGTTATTTTGGCAATTGACTTGGTGTTTTAAGAAAAAAAAATATCAAATTGATGATTTAATGGTGTTTGTAAATATTTTTTTAAGTCCTTGTCTGATTTTTGACCGCATAGATAGTTTTTAGTATTTGCGAAAATCTGCTTTTTGTGTTAGCTTATCTAAAATTAGGCAACTCAATTGCTTAAATCTATAAGATTCTTTTAATGCTAAAAGTAGAATAATTTTTAAAATTACCAAAAATATACTATATTTTATTAAATTTATTTCATCCCCCTCTCTCGATTTTACTTAAAAGCAATTATTTTTAACTTTAAGCAAAAAAAAAGTGTGCTTATAATAAGCATTTGCGAATACATCAGTATTATTTAGTTAAAAAAACTATATAGAAAAATTTGAAACACTAAAAAAATTAATTATATGATTAAAAAATAAATAAACAGCTAAAAAAAGGGCATATTAGCCCGTAAATACACGAAATTTGGTTGAGATTTGGTTTTGCACACGATTTTTTAAAACACTCATCAAAATGCATAATTTTTCAATTCGTTATAAATTCAATACTGGCGAAAAAATTCGGTGAAATCAAATTTGACAAGGTGAACGACGTGACGTTTTAGTGTTTAATTAAAAGAGATATTTTTCCTAGTAGGAAATTATGTATTTTTTATCACCTGAAAACACATGAAGTTTGCATGTAGTCTAATTTTGCACATGACTTTTGAAATTTAACAAAGATATGTTTAAAATTGTACTCCCTCCGTCCCATATAAAGAAACTTGTATTGTGTGGTGTATATTGTTTGACTTTTGAGTTGTTAATTTTAGTCCTTACATTCTTTGTTTTTTTAGAAATAAGACACTTTCTATGGGACGGTTAAAAAATAAAAATATGACACTTTCTATGGAGGACTATTATATACTTTGTCTTTAATAGAGAGTGTGAATACATAATTAATTAACATGAGTTAGAATTATAAGATATATCTAAAATAGTTTTCTAAAATCTATTATTTACTATAAGGTTGTATACAAAACCAGTCAAATTAAATATCGCTATATTATATTCATATTCATATTTGCAGTCGATATTATCGGAATATTAGACTTGAACCGTATTTGAATCGTTACTAATATTCAAATTATTTGGTTCGATTTGAATACTCGATTTGTGTATTCACACTCTATATTATATACTAAGCATATAACAAAACTTATATATATATATATATATATATATATATATATATAAGGTCAAGCGCAAAATTAGATGAAATTTAAATTTCGTGTATTTACAGGTGACAATAACTACAAAATTTCTTACTTGTAAAAATTTATCTGCCAACTAATCAGTAAAATGCCACATTCTCTGCTCCGCCAAATTCAATTTCTCTAGAATTTTTCACCGGTATTCAATTTTTAATGAATTGAAAAATCACTTATTTTAATGAGTGTTTTAAAATCGTGCGGAAAATTATATTTTGACCAAATTTATGTGTTTAAAGATTAATATTTTTTATAAAATAACAATTACGACTGCAAAACCACTTTAATATGATATCGGGCTTTCTAATGTTTGTGAAATGGGCCAGTTGCTTCAACTCATTTAGCTAAGCATAAATTTATATGTTTTAAGTCTTATTTATACTGATGATAGTGATATACAGTTAAAACCTCGAAAAAGTAATATTCGATAAAGTAATAACCTTGTTAAGATAATAATTTATTTCGGTCCCAATATGGGTCAATGCACAAAAATAATGTTCGATAAAGTAATAATCTCATTAAATGAATATTTTTTCTTGGTCCCAATGTTATTATTTTATCGATGTTTAACTGTACTATATGCGGGTGATAGTGATATACTATAGTGATCAATTAACTGTACTAGATTCGAGAGGTGTTAACTAAAAAGGAGGAAGATCCCATTTTATTCAGAATGGGGGCAAAAATGCAAGAAAAATTTGATAAGTACTGGGGGCATTACGAGATATGAACTATATCTTGTACTATGCTGTGATACTTGATCCTCGTCACAAAATTGATCTTATCAATTATTCTTTTGACGATATGTATGATGGTGAGATGAGTTTCACAATGAAGATTGTATTTGTGTTGTTATGGATTCAAGTTAATTTCTAGGATGTTGGTCGATAGTTTGGAATTTGGATATTTTCCTTTTGTGAATCTTGTGATGGCTTGTCTGATATTTTATTTATGTTTTTAAAATTTCATTTATTGGTATTTTTTAATTTTTCTTTATGAATTTAAATATATTATAAATAGGTGGTAATAGTTGCGGGTAAACCCGCACCGCATCAGATCCGCGGGTACCCGCATGCGGGTACCCGCTCTATGCAGGAACGGGAATGTGTATTAAAATCAATTACCCGCAGGCGCGGGTATCCGCAAACGGGTACCCGCAACGCGGGTATCCGTCCCGCGCCCACCCCTACTATAGCCATATCATTATTTAAAACCAATAAAAAATTAATAAGGAAACAAAAATTGAATATCTCTTCAAAGAAGGAATGTTAAGATTTTTGAAAACTTACCATATTTAATTTGTAATCCATAAATGAAAAAAGGGAAACAAAAATCGAATCGAATATCTCTATAAAGAAGGAATGTTATGATTTTTTAAAATTTACCATATTTAATTCGTGACCCATGAATGAAAAAGGGAAGAAAGCTGTAAAATACTTGAAATAACGGAATTCTAATATTGACTTGTTTATTAAACCATCCAACTTTAAACGACTGGGCCTAAATAGCAGCACCGTTCAAATTAACGGCCCATCTGGTTGGTTATAGCGAAGTCGGCCCACCACTACAAACAGAGAAACAAAAGGTAAATATGTTTACTGAGATGGAAAGATAGCTGGAGCCTGGAGAGCAAGAAAAAAAATGGCGGCATCATCTTCTTCACTCAATTTCAGAGGGTAATTCTTCTCTACGTGCATGATTGTTTATTATTATTTTTGATTCTGGTAGTATCCCCTTTCCCAAATATATATGGGTACATGTATGAATTGATTGTCACACTTATTTTTGGGTTTTCTTCGTTTTTATTTTTTTATCAATTAAGCCCAAAAACTAGGGTAGAGTTGGGGAATAGTCCAGGTCGGGCAGTTCCTTATTTTCTGAAACTGCGCTCGAAAACCAATTACTTACCCTCAAGGTTGTGTGTGGCTTCCTCCACAAATGGCGGTGGCTTCAGGAAACCGGTGAATGGGGTTGTTGAAGGTGATGGAGTCATCATTGTTGACCACGGTTCGCGTCGAAAGGAGTCCAATCTTATGCTGAGTAAGAATTTTTTTTTTTGGGGGGGGGAGAATTTTGTGTTATTGATTCTCTATTTCTGTTTTGTGAATTTTGAGTTGTTGATTATTTAGGGTTCATGGCAATTGCTAAATCGGTATGATATATGGGTGATGTTGAATGAGCTTCTCATCTAGAAGTTTAAGCCAATATTTAATATTTAATTCAATTTCTTAAAACAATTTTACGAATGTAGCTGTGTTACCTTGTTTGGACGATCGCATCTCCTAGAAGTTTGAGTTGGTAGATACTAGAGAGGAATCATTTACTATGTTCAATTTAATATTTTCTCTAGGTAAGATTTTTTTTTTTTTTTTCACTTTCTGGATCAATAAATATTTTACAAAATATGGTTATTCATGAGTCTGGGACTGTATAATAGCATGTGTGGTTCAAGTTTACCTGATTATGTTGATTGATGTTACTGTAACTAACTTTATATGTTATAGAAAAGTGTTTTGTTGGTAGCTGATACTGTTTTGTTTATGTTGTTTGTTCAGATGAGTTTGTGGCTATGTTCAGGGATAAAACAAAGTATCCGATTGTGGAGCCTGCTCATATGGTATTAATCACGTATATGTATATTGATTTCACTTAATTTTTAATTGTAAATTAATCACGTATATGAATCTTGATTTCATGTGTATGAATCACGTACATGATATTAAAGACAAGAGCCGTCTAGAATTATTTGCTGATTCCCCCTCTTTTGCTGTAACTAGGAAATAGCTGAGCCATCTATCAAGGATGCTTACGATTCATGTGTTCGACAAGGGGCAAGGCGTGTCATAGTCAGCCCATTTTTCTTGTTTCCTGGAAGACATTGGCACCAGGTACTGGTTGTGATGATTGGGAAAAACATGCAATAAAGTTGGATTCTACACCTGAAGTTGAAAGGATTGTAATGTGACGTATGCTCTTTTCTTCCCTTGCAATTTTATAGGATATTCCTTCTCTAACAGCTGAAGCTGCAAAGGAACACCCAGGAGTTTCGTATGTCGTTACTGCACCTCTGGGTCTACACGAACTACTTGTGGTACAAGTTTTTTGATTATCCATCTCTATATGTGCATGCATGAATGCAAGCTAATGTTCTTTTCTTGTTATTTATCTGGAAAATACACATGTATCGTGAATAGGGTACACTGATATATATAAATATATAACGGGAGTGGTTCCCGTGTGAACAACTTTTATGTGTGAACGTGTGAACACTGCACTTTAAAGACAAATGTATTGCACTTTCAATGTAAATATAATGCACTTTAATACTGCACTTAAAGACAAATGTACTGCACTTTAAAATGCAGTATCCTTGCTTTTAAAGTGCAGTACATTTGTCTTTAAAGTGCAGTGTTCACACGATAACAGACTGTTCACATTTGAACCTCCTCTTATATATATATATATATTTTTTCATATAAAGCATCATGCTATAATATCATTCAGTGTATCTATTTATACTTTGAACTTGATATTTTGTGCACGGCTGTGGATTACTTACTCACTTGTAAACGAGAGTGAGATGTTCTTGCAAGTTTAGCTTAAAGTACACAGGACTAATTTACTGTTACTGGTCACAGGATGTGGTGAACGACAGAATCAATTATTGCTTGAGCCATGTCGAGGGGAAAGTGGAGGAGTGCTCAGTATGTGCTGGAACGGGAAAATGCCAGCTTTATAATTAGCGTGATAGCTTTTTTATGTTATGGGAGTCTCTGGCAAACTAGAGAATTTTGAGCTGAAAGATTTGAGGAACCGTCGGTCTTACTTTCTTCTCTTCCTGTGTGAATCCCTGTTTGCTTGGCTGAACTACATCTCGCATTCCAACAAATGTAGCTTCTGTTATTTGTATTGATTTTGAACAACCTCATATACATACTGATTTTATACATCTCGAGTATTGATACACAGCTTTTCCATTATGCCTTTTTATGATCAGCAATCTTACTTGATTGATGATTGGATAACTACTCCATTCATCTATGCTAATTTGCTCATTGGCTAAAGCTTCTCTTCACCCAACTCCACATTTGAGCAAAGCCTCCTATCTTCAGTTCCTCATATGCATTTTCGCGGGCCTTAGCCTGAGCAGGAGTTTTTTCATTCTCCCTGGATTTTCCTGACATCCCAGGTAACATTAGTCTTACTTTTAACATTAGAACATGAGAAGTTCTTAGTTCTTACTGTAGACATGGATTTAAACCTCTGCTGCATGTTTATACAGATTTCGTGTATGATGTAAGAATGCTCTTACCTTGTCTCTGCTGGCTTTCTTCTTGATGCATCAGTTCTTTGTTGAAGGATTTAGCAGCCATGAATACATTTGCAGGTCTTTCCCATCCTTGTCCATATATACCATATCCCACCTTTGGTTGAGGCTGGATTAGGTACTCATGCACTTGTAGCTCAGACGAATCAACCCAGTGGATGCAGTTAACCGGACACGACTCAACCGGCGTCTTTAAGGAAAATATAAGATATATCTATATATGCCAATTATGATGCTATAGATTTGGTTTTGGAGTGATTTCCTCCTTTTACTAAACAAATGGATTGTGTTCGCTCTACTCAATTCTATCATGAAATCGAAGTTTAACTCGAGTACCTCAATCTTTGTATCATCATCACCATATTGAGTTTTGACTCTTGCAGTTCCACAAGCTTCATCCATGGTGAAAGTGTTGCCAGCACTGTGCACGCACTGCCAGCAACCTGAAACAGTTTGCTCCGATCGTTTTAAGTACGTACATATTAGTCTTACTTGCAACACGAACAAATCACCCGAAACAATAGGGGGCCTCATGGAAGCGCTAGACCTTGATCACCCAACGGTTTCCAGATCACCCTCCTCAATTCCTTGGTGATTTATTCGTGTTGCAAGTAGAAAGCAAAAAGCGAGCTAATCGCCATTTACCTACACACGCATTCTCATCGACAAACAGAGCTTGAGGTCTCACAGGCTCTTTCCATATGCTACCAAAGGTACTCCTCTCATTCCCTATACGACTTCTGCCAATTAATTGATCGTACTCTCTTCTGCTATCATCTCTCCCTAAAACTTTGTAGGCTTTGTTCAACATGAGTGTGCTCTCATGGCCCTGAAACACATGTTATTTCCTATTTAATACAGAATCAAAATCAACATTAAAAAAAAAATAGCAACCTTTTCTCCAGCAATATCTGGGTGATACTTCTTCTGCAGTTTTCTGTAAGCGGCCTTGATTTCTTGAGCACTCGCATCACCTGAAACTCCTAGCAGTTGATAATGATTCTTGCTTTCTGTTGGTTTTTTCAGACAACATCGTGCTGAAGCTGATCTCTGCCTCCGGATAGGATTCTTGAATATGGAATCTTGATCGGTTTTGAAAGGAGTAAGTTTGAAGAATTGTTGATGAATCGAAAGAGAGGCTGCTCCCATTTTTCTTTATCTTCTGAATTGTAGTTTGTTGTGGCGGGCTAGTGAGATATTTCTACTTCTACCCATGAGAGCTTAGATATTTAACAAGGGTCGCTTTTCCTGCATGCGGGAGGCATTGACTCTATCAAAATAATACATGCAAATTTAGTCTCGACACAATGAGATTTTTTTGGAATGGACTATTGAATTTGTGCGATTTGTTTCCTTCCTCCTATTATGAAAGTGTTTATATTATCTCGTGGATTGTTTAATTTATTGCCGTGGTGTAAAATTTCGATAAGAAAAGGAAATTATAACATGTGAGATTATGAATTATATAGAAAAAATATGTGACCTTTTATTTTACATGAAAAAAATTAGTATGTTTAATATTACTAATTTGAGTAATTGTTTCTAAATTATAAATTTTCGGAGTGGGATCTTCTGTCCCATTTGGTGGACTAATACATGTCCCATCAATAAGGTGAGGACATGTGTCGACTTATGATAAAAAGGTGGTCCACCAATATACGGGTAGCAGCACGTGATTTGTGGGCCACCAAGTGGTCACAAAAAAATGGGGCAGGTGATCCCTGCCCGCAAATTGGAATGAGCGATGACTGCGTTACTGCTATGAGACACGTGTACGACATTAGTTACTAAAATATGGTTTGAAAAAGTCAGTATTAAATTATTATTAAATAAATATCAAAATTGGATTTTTACCTCTAAGAATACGCTCGTCCGCAGACTATCGCCTCTGTTCGAGAAACTACTAAGTATTTAGCGCTCTTCTGAATTCATAGCTTCGGTGTTCCTCGACATTTTGGGATCTCATCGCCTCAAAGAATTTGAACAGCAAAGTGAGTTCTTTTGGTTCTGTGTTTCATGATTATTTCTGTATAATATTGAGATTTCCCGTCTCTGGTTTCTTCTGGCCTTTTTCCATGTATTAGTGATTGAATTTTTTGTGGATTTAGGTTTAGTGAATTTGGTCTATTTCTTGTTTATTTGTGTGAAGAAAACCTAATTTCTCTGCCGATCTATTTCACTGCGTTCATATTGTTTCCACTGAGAACGTTAATCAAAATTATGTGTTGTAATATCGACTCGATTTCAGGGATGTAAGTTAGATCATCAATATAGCCCAATTTTCTGTCTTGTTTCACATTCTATAGCAACGTGTTAGGGTTCTGCATCTTCTTAATATTGTACGATTTTGATAACTCTTTATCTTCTTCAATTTGATCCAGGACGACCTTAAAAAATGAATTAGGACGTTCCGTATTTCGAATTTGTATTGTATAATTAATTTAAGATTCAAATAGTCCATGAAAGGATTTCTGCTAAACGAGGCGAACGAATTAATCAAATCATGTTGCATAATAAAAAATTATAATAAATGTAGTTCTGTAGGCCGAGGTATTTTCTTGGGGGGCTACTTTACAGGAGAAGGGATTATATGGAGTGCACGAGACAATGGTTTTGCGTTCTTTGTATGACTTTATGCATGAGTTAGCTAATGTATCCATTTAGTTTTAGCTCCAAATTGCCCATGAATAGATTTTTGACTAACAAGTCGCATGAATCGATCAAGCTATGTTCCACTGAAGCAGCATAATAAACATAGAACTCTAGGCGGACGAGTGGTTAGCTATTGTATAGGTGTAAGGATCACCTCGGATGCACCTAGGTGCTCTACACAATGGTTGTGCATTTCTTCTCGAGAAGAGAATACTAATGCAGTATGGTGTTGGAGTTAGCTTGTTTTGCACTAACAGTCTGCCGTGTTAGGTTCTGGTTTTACTGAAGAGGATGGCTGCTCATGTAGTTTACAAGGGCCCAAGTATCATAAAGGAGATTCTGATCGGGATGGGCCTTGGCTTCACGGCTGGAGGATTTTGGAAAATGCACCATTGGAAAGAACAACGTAAGACTAGGGAGTTCTATGATCTTCTGGAGAAGGGTGAGATCACTGTCGTTAGAGAAGAGGAATAGAGTAAGTTCCTTAGCAAGTGAATAGAGTAAGTTCCTTGGTCACAATAATTTGGGGAATCGACCGCTATGCTTGTACACACCTTGCAGTTAGGAACTTTTAGCATGGGATCTGTTCTTTTTCATTTAGTTTCCTGATTTGTTGAATAAGAGCTTTAGTTCTGCAATGACTATCTAAGATTTGAAATCAAATCTATTGCAATTTTGCTTAATCTGCAATGTGTTTTAGATTCTTTGTCCTGTTTGGTTATTTTTGGCTCTTTGTTCAACAATTTGGACACGTATACTGACATTGCAATTATAATGATTTTGCAAGTGTCAGCATGTTTTTCATCTAATGAGTGGGTGCACAATTTGAGAAAGAAAAATCTTTCCGTGTTAGAGGTGGTCAAAAATTGTGGTGTTATTGTTACAAAGGTGGCACATATCTGCGAGGTAAAGCACGAAATGAAATAGAGAATTTCGTGCGTGGAGTCAATATATGGTCCCTATGGTGTGTGTCTACCTCAATAATCTGCACCCTATCAACCCCATCTGCCTGCTTCAATAAACGCTTGTTGTCCGACATGTAGTGTGTATTGTCTGATTATCCATGTTCACATCCAGCAATTATCTTAGGATTTGCCGATAATTTGTTACTAAATTTTTACTTTTTTGATATTTAATCTTGTAAAATAACTGAAATTATAGCTAATTTCTCTAAGATCAAATCTCTTGTTAGCTGAGACGCTATATTCTGCTTCTATATGCTTTGCATGAGAAGAGCGGTATCATTAATTAGAGCACCAATGGGAAGTGATATCATAGAACAACTTATTGAAACAGTTGAGAGTTGGAAATATTAATATAGAATGAGCTGTTTGACAAATGACAATTGTTCTAATGGGTGGATGTATGACAATTAGGCTAAAAAGTGTTATTTTTAATTTAAAAAAAAATCTTTTATATTTAATATTATTGTTTAGGTCAATATATATTTTTCCTATTAAAGATAGCATTTTGAGCCCACCCATATAGTAGGCTTAATCATTGCACAAAAGAGAAAAAGAAGAATATAAAAGATAGTAGTAGTATTTTTTGGGTGACATACGTATGAAATGTGAAGGAAATGGGGTCATGTTAACCGCCCATAATTCCTACTCTATTAGTAGTATTAAATTTTGACAAGTAATCTCTAATCTATTGCAAGAATCCGATTCTATCTATCAAGAAAACGACGCTTCAACTGCTGCACTTTTGAGCTATATTTCTTCACCTATCAATCTACAAAATATGACCAATAAATACCTTTTGCCTATCATTTCACACACTCTTTCTTTGAAGCAAAATTAATCACGCAAGAACTTGTCTATTTTAACTTAATAATCTCTTGGCTTCTTGATTGCTGCCCCTCTGAACTCTGAATGCTGAATGATTCTGTGGAGGGATACGATGTCTCCGGCCTAGTGATTGCGTTCGAAGTAAAACTGTTCACACTGTAGGAAGATCTAGTAGTACTGGCTGAGAGGGCGTGCGCGTTCAAGAATGGGGGTTGTTTCGGCTCTGAGATCTCACAGTCTTCTTCTGTGAGCATCCGAACAACATCCGCCATTGATGGCCGTTGAGCCACGGATGCCTGCGCGCACAGAAGCCCGATTTTCAAGACTTTCGAGGCCTCTGTAGGCGGGAAGTCCCCTTTTAAAGAAGGATCGACTGATTCTGCCAGTCTATCAGTTTTGAAGAGCTTCCAGACCTAATAGCAATACACCAAATGAGAAAATCCACATTATGAAAATGAAGCAAGATTATGGTCATCTATGGTCTAGTATGAATGTATAATCCCCTTACTGTTTGTAGAAGAGACCCGGAATCCTCCACGAAGGCGTTGTTCTTTCTACCACACACGATTTCAAGAACCACCACGCCGTAGCTGTAGACATCGGCCTTCTCCGTGAGCTGCCCTTTTACTATGTATTCGGGCGCCATGTATCCTCTGCAAAATCAACAATCATACATCAGAATATACATATTAGAGTTGAGTCTCTCACTCCCTTAAAAAAGCCTCATAAGGGGAGAATGTTATTCAAATTTATATACAGACATCAGAATCAACATCAAGTAAATGTGGGGCGAATGAGGACTTCAACAACACGAATCGTTTCTATTTGAAACGGGGTAAAGAGAAAAGCTTCCTTACAATGTGCCTGCAATGCCTGTGCTGATATGCGTTTTATCAGCTGCAAAATCCCTAGCTAGACCAAAATCAGCTATCTTAGCATTAAGATTCTCATCAAGAAGAATATTACTGCTCTTGATGTCTCTATGGATGATTCTGAACTCGGAGCCACCGTGAAGGAAAGCAAGCCCTTCAGCAGTCCCAACTACAATGTTGTATCGCTCCTTCCAGTTCAGAATCTTCGCTCTATCCTTATCTGCAACCAGACAACAAACTAATGAATCCGAATTCCAAACATAATCATTCAGACAAAAGGAGAAGAACTACTAGAAGTCTAAAACGCACCAAAGAGGCAAACTTCAAGGCTCTTGTTGGGCACAAATTCGTAAACCAGAAGGCTTTCTGGTCCTTCAATGCTGCAGCCAAGCAGCTTGACAAGATTCTTGTGCTCGATTCCACTGATGAGATTCACCTCGTTGAAGAACTCATCCACCCACTGCCTTGTGCTGAAGAACAGCCTCTTCACAGCCACGGTCTTCCCATCTGGTAGGGTTCCTCTGTACACAGACCCTGCTCCTCCTTGCCCTAATTTTCTCGAAGAATCGAAATAGTTTGTTGCCTTCTCCAGAGTTTCGTATTTGTAGTTCAAACTGGACTTGTTGTATGAATATGAGATCTTGCCAAGATTATTACGCTCTGCATTTGGCCAAAATGAAGGAATTTAGAAGCTTTTTTTTACTCGGTAACATCGCTATATTCGCCTAAAATATACCTTGTTTTCGTCTCTGCCATCTTCGATAAACAGCATGTCCAGCAAAGAGGCACAGCATGAAGAAGGCGACAGTGGACAAAGCAATTGCAGGAATCACACCTTTTCTAGAAACATCTAGAAAAAATAACTAACGGTTTGAATTCAATGGATAAATGTTTGAAGCCGCCAAACATGAGCAGAATCCAAAATATATGATATTCAATTTAGCAAACAAAAGTTGACAATTGTCTGAATTTTCGACTTTACTAGATGCAAAATCAACTCACCGGAGTTCCGATTCGACTCGGCGGAGTGATTGGAGAAGAATTTCTGAGTTGAATAACGCAGATAGCAACCGGCATTCAAAGCCCTACCTTCGCTTATCGGCAAACAACTCCTAATATTTTTATTTGCCTTCGCCAAGCAAGCCCTACACCCCTCTTTGCTCACGGTATTCCAACACTCCGCCAATCCAAACACGCCCTTACTCCCCTCCGCCGTGAACCTCGCATCCGCCACCGCGCCGGCCGTCAAATTATCGATCAGCTCCGCCACATTCCTCCTGAACTCCGCCTCCGGCTGAGTTGTATTCGCCGCCGTGAAGTTACAATTCACCGTGTCCAAAGCAGGATCGACGCTCTCGTTGAAGAACGCATACCTATCGTAGCGGAGGAAGCAGCCGTCGAGGAAAATCCGGCCGCCGACGGCGGGGAGACAGCGCGGGAGGCGCGTGCGGCTGGCGGCGTAGCACTGGAGGCAGTCGTCGTGCGATAAGTCACCGTGGCACTGCGCCAAGCTGTATATCGATATGTTGGTCGAATTCACGGCGTAACTACCCCAGTCGTCGGCGGTGACGCGCTGAGACAGCGATTCCATCCCGGTCACGAACAGTGGGATGTAGGTCGCGCTGGCGTTCACCGGCGGCCGCTCGGTGCCGCAGAAAAGGCCGGCCTCGGAAATTCTCGGGTCGGAGAGGGAAAGCGGGAAGAAATGGATGGTGATGAAGATGAGCGCTGTGATCCATGGCCGGTGGCGTGAGGTTAACCGTGGTAAATGCATGTAAAGAAATCTAGTGGATTTTAGGGATAATTGCGTTATGAGAGAGAGAGAGAGAGATGGAGTTGGTGATTGTGTTGTTGATGAAGAGTTAAAAGAGTAAGTGCAGAGCAGAGAACGGTAGTTATAGGGACGACGACAAAAAAGAAAAAAGAAAAAGAAAAAGAAAAAGAAAAAGAAAAAGAAAAAGAAAAGAAATAGAAGTATCGTGTTTCTAAGTTCGAACGCATTGATTGGGTAAAGTTATTGTGACAATATATTACAATGACATAAAAGTATTCAAATGTTAGTGAGATTGAATGTTTTTACCAAGAACGACTTTTTAGACTTGTGTTAAAAACAAATTCATATTGGATCTAGTTTGCTTATAATTAGACGCGACAACATTATCAAAATTGTGGTGGAGTTTTTGCATTTTCACTTTCACTTTGGAGTATTCTGTTTCGTTATTGTGCATCGTCCTCTACAAACTTTTGTCAATGAATTATGCAGAATTTATAGTTTAAACAATCATAATTCCAACAGTACGTACGTAATATTAAATGTCCAGCAACAGTAGTAACATTTTTCATGAACATGCAAATAATTGGATGTATTATAGTTTATAAGTATAATCTTCAAACTATTACAAAGAATCAATATTTACTCGTTACATAGTTTATTTCTTATGTCCATATTGCCCAATTAGTTGTTATAACTTCTTTTACATTGAATTCAAACAAACTTAAATTTTCAGTGCCCACTATTTTCTTAAAATCATTTTGAACCTGGTCGAAAATAAAAGATTTAGTCGACTAATCAATCATCAATTTTGTTGGGTACCACTTTTTTTTTCTTTCTTCCCCAAGGGGTCAAACTTAGATAATACCACGATAGAGTGAGCTTGAACCCTACCTTCATTAGCCCTTAAAAAACAATAAACTATATTTCCCTCTCTTTTTAATATATATAAATAGTTGAATTGTTTGACTTATGCACCAAAACCAAAAGCTCTACGCTTGTACTTCATCAGAAAGTGGTGACTGAATCCGATCAACTATCATCCACTTGTATAAAAAGTGGCGATTGCTATTAAAATACTCATTCCATCCCAATAAAAAAATAATACCTTTTTTTTAATTGAAACATCCCATTAAAAATAAAATATTTTCTAAAATGATAAAAATTATAGTATATAATACATTTTAATTACTAAAAATTCAAACAATCTACATCATATAATACCATTTTATTTATTTCCACGCACAAAAAAATGTGTCCTTTTTAATGGAACCGAGTACAAAAACACAATAAATCCACTCCATACTGTAAATAATGTAAATAAAGAAATAGTTTATCAATTACTATAATCTAGCTGGATTCTGGCAATACACTTCAAAATATACAAATAAAGTTTTTCTTTCGGTGGGTTGGTTGGCTACCAATCTTTGATGACAGAACATTCCCGAAATAATTTCAAAGTAAACGGCTATACCAATGTAAATAATTTCATTAGAATCCAATTTGTCAATCAAACTGACTTTATAAAATATTTTTCAGAAAAAAATGATTACATTCGAAGAATAAGAAATACGATAGAATTAAGAAAAAACAAAAGAAATCCTGTCCAGTATTAAAACAAACGCACCTTTTTCTATCTAATAAAATATATAAGAATTTAAGGAATGTTCATGATTGATATGCACGTGGACTACATTTATTTCTTTGACAATAGAATAAATAAAATGGATAGTGGAATGTTAATTGAAACTTGTAATAGACGAGAACTACATAAATGATTTCAATCTCTAGAATGTCTGGCTTTTGTCTGCTCCAAGTATTCGTGATGATTAGTAAGTAATCACAATTCTTCTCTAAAACATCTAACATCTTTAACCGAACTACAAAGTTCAAATATATCAAGAATCAAACTCAGCATAAAATACTATGCAGATGCAGAACAAGACTACCAGAAATGAAAAACAGACTGCTAACTTGTATTCTTCCACCTTACCTTCTACCAGTCAATTATGCACCATATTTTCCAGAACTTATTACTACGCCAGAGAAACCTCAATTTACACCGCTCGACTTACCTAATACGCAAAATTGTTACTTTCTCCTAGGAAAGCACGGTAGCCACATTGTGCTTTCACGAAATGCCTGCTGAGTTCTGATGGTATATAAACGTAACAAGTATGGGAAGTGTCGTATTTTATCTCAAAATATAAGTCAGTTGCCAAACCGCATGTTTTGAGTGAGCCCTACTGCACCAAAGTCATCACAGGAATGCCCTTGCTCGAGAAACTAGAGCACTTCACTTGCAACGTCTCACCAATCTCAAAGTTTCTTTTGGGACCAGTCTGCAAAGTAGAGAGATGAAGTTCGATGGAGTAATCAACAAATTATACTCCCTCCGTCCCAAAATTCTTGTCCGCTATTCCATTTTGAGTTGTTCCAAAATTCTTGTCCACTTTCCTTTTTTAGTAAATTATTACACACAACTTTTTTGTGGGACCCACAACTTTATACCAATCTACACACAACTAACAACTTTCCTTAAAAACCGTGCAAAAAGCAAATTGGACAAGAATTTTGGGACGGAGGGAGTAGCAGAGTAGTTCAATGGAGAATGCAATCAGCATAGAAAAGTAGGAGTGGATGAAAGTATGTCAAGTGAAATTAACAATACAAAACACACATAGAAATTTATCTTTCCATTTAGGCGAGTCTAAAATCTAGTATATATTCAATTTTAACCCTGATATTCACAAGCTGAAGACTTCGTATCATATTTATCTGGTTTTGAAAATAATACATTTTAATATAAGAGGAAATAACTAATATACGAGATAAGACAGAAGTTTACCTCAAACCGGTACATTCCACGGAGATCATTTCCCAAATCGAGGACCAGTCCATGAGCACGAACTTGGTGAACTTTGGCGGTCAGTTCCATTCCAAGTTTCAAATTCTTTGCATCTATAGGAGTCTTAGCTGCAGATATATATATGTGCTCAGTATCAAACAGCTTAAGAAGCAAATGACCATTTTAAAACGTGTCATAAACTATGGTTGCTAATGTCAACATGTGCAAGATTCTCCCCAGTGGAATTGACTGCTACCTTTAGATGGGCCTTTTAGACCAGAAGATTTGTCCGCTTCATCACACTCAGAAGCACTTCGAATTAAAATAGGTGATGAGGTTTCCCCAGCCTGTGCAGGCTTATTGTCCTTATTTTGTTGCTCCTTTTGTGCATTGTTAACAGGCTTTGAGACCTTAGGTGTTTGTTTCACAGGAGCAACAGATTCTCCAACTACATGAGTTGTTGTTTTTGCTTTTGGTTTGGGTAAAGTGGCCTTGAGAGATAAATTAATATTTCCACGCACGTCTAGACCAATGCACATCAAATTTAGTACTTGGCCAACTGATACCACATCAGAAACTCGGGGCACCTGACAGAAATAAATATTCCTAAGAACACTAAAAACAGCCACAGAAACTACAGACAAGAGTAGCAGAAAAGGTAACAAAGATTCACAAACCGGTTCATGTGATAATTCGGAAATGTGCAGGAGACCCTGTTGGCCTCCATTGAACTCCACGAAGGCACCATATTCTTTGATTGAACACACAGTACCTTTATATACACCACCTTTCTCAATCTCACGACCCACTATGAAATCAATCTGAAATAACATGTTAAATAGTAGTCAGTGACGTCCACCACGTAAATGAATGGCAATACCTTGCTGATATGAAGACGACAAAACACAGACATTAATGTTGAAGATGATATGGAATGCCACCTACGCGGTTATTTAAAATATTGATGATCTCTTTCGACCCTTAAAAAGAGAGATTACAAGGCTGAAACCATTATTTTCAGGCACTTCGAGTAATAAAATCATACCCCAAAAAATACAGTAATTGGCATGCATGTGAAGAGATTAAGGTTTTTAGAATAAGCAGCTGATCCTAGATGGCATCAAGGTGAATAGAATGGGAATTTCATAACTGCAAATTTTGCTATTGTATACAAGATATTTTTGAACATTATGACTATTAGAAGTTTTGACTAAGAATGAAATGCCAATGAATTCAGACAATAAAATATGGATTTTTCTTCACATTTAATGCAATAAGAGAGAAACAGCAGAGCATATGAATATGCAAGTAATGCAAAGTGATTACCTTTTCCATCACTTTATCCAATACTGATTGGTTTTTAGCCACCACAGTAAGAGAACCGTCATTCACAGAAATTCTTCCTCCTGTAGCATAAAGACGCTCAGGGTTAAAGCAGGAATTTAGAGTAGAAATGCCATGAAAAAGGTGTAGAATGAAATATTAACATCGTTCACTGAAAGAATATCTATAGAGAGAGTTCACTGAAAGAATATCAATACAGAGAGAATTACATAACAATCCAACAAGGAAGAATGACAGATAAGTAAAAACACAAAGCATTCTGCAGTGCAGGCCATGCGATGCTCTGGCTCATTCTAAAATGGTTATGAGGATTCTGAATATAATGGACGGTGTTAAAAGTCCTTATACATGGAAATGTGGAACGCATATACATGCTGATAAATGTCTTGACACTGAACTAGAGAACTATTTGAACCTGTTTCTTCTTCGATCTTTCTCTTTAAAGCACCTAGAGGACCAATCAAGCGACGGATTGCGTCATTGCTGTAGTTCAAGTTCACTGATGTTGAACAGATATGTTAGGTTATTATAAGGAGGGAGAGGGAGGGGGAGGGATGGAAAAAAAACCCTCCTAATAATTGGCTTTTTCTCTGACAAGGAAAAAAGAAAAGATCCTCATTTAATAACAAAAAAGATGGGGAGACTGTTAAGTGAACTTCAAATTAGCTCCTCTGATAAGAAAAAGTGATGAATCATTAATACTTACATATCCGTGGAGAATTTCTGCCATCCTGAGTACGAGGTACCCTTATCTCTTGCTCCATATGGTCAATGATTTGCATGCGGCCTTTACGTGCAGGTTCTAAAGACTCACATATTATATCTAAAGGAATTCCTGCAGGTTTAATATCCAACTGAATTGCTGTAACTCCATTTCGGGTTCCAGCAATTTTGAAGTCCATATCCCCCAGATGATCCTCTAAACCCTTTAATCATATAATAAAGAAAGAAACAAATAAACAACCTGATATTTACAAATTAAAAGATCATTCAGGAATGCAAGGTGGCATAAAAGGACAATGGTTGGCGTAATATCACATATCAAATAGAAGAAAAAAAATATGAAGGGTCACAATTGGTTGAATACCATTTTTTTAGGAGTCTCAAGTAATGCACAACAAACTGAAATTCATATGTTAGGGTCTGCAGACATCCACTCAAGTGAGTTGCAAGGCAATTTTTAGCGCATGTGAATTGTATTCAGAAATAGTATTCCTTTAGCTCGTTCCTAAAGTTTCTTACACTATACTATGTCTCATAAGTCTGCTAATACTATGCAACTCTTGGTTCCAGCACTCACATATAGCCCTTAATGGATAAATTGCCTTAGTCATTAAAAAGACTAATCACTCACGACAGCAATATGACCTTTACTTGACATAAATCTCCAACTTATGAGCAAATGAAGAACAAATTTCATGCCTTGGATTATACATCCAAGGGAAAGACCTAAAGAACTCCAAACACAATGTGAATAGGAAACACGAGTTTCCAAATCTTTTATGATCTAGAGTGTGATCAATTTACTTAAACTTTAGCCACATATATTCATCTCAACAATGTACTTCAACAATTCAAATTTAAATTACAAAATAAGCAAAAATTTAAAGGTTTTTCCCACAGCAGATTAGCACCAATGAAGTTCTAGAGTGGTAAGATTACCAGAATATCAGTTAATATTCTGTAGTCAGTGATTTCACCAGTTGCAGGATCAGTTTCACTGACAAGGCCCACTGACAAACCTGCTACATGTTCCGTCAATGGAATGCCAGCATCCATCAAGGCCATGCTACCTAAAAAAAGTATAAAGTTATTCTCATGCAAATATATGAAATAATAACAAGTTTTATAAGAACAGATTCATAGATGCAATAAAGTTGGAGAAACTTCATCAAATAGGACCTAAAGTTAATGAGCAGTCTCAAAGAAACCTGCACAAAGAGACGCCATTGATGTTGATCCATCTGAGGCCATGACTTCTGAATTGATACGAACAGTGTATGGACAATTGTCTTCATGAGGTAATACAGCAAGTAAAGCTTTCTCCGCAAGGGTACCTGCAAAACAAAGACTTGATAAAATCAAACATGGGGAAAGAGTAAGCCAGTAGAATTGGAGTGAAGAATTTGAGACTTGAATTCGCAAACTAGAAAACACTTATAGGAAAACAGCAAGCATCTTAGAATTTCTTCAACAGGAGAAGTATTATGGGCAAATAACATAAACAGAGATATAGATAATCAAATCACCAGAAACTACTAACATGCAAAATATCAGGGTCAAAATATACATCTTTTCACCAGCTCTGATAAGCTTCTCCTTTGGATAAATAAGAATCTTCTTGGGATAATAAGAATAAGAGCTAAGCAAAGCCCAGAATGACTAACAATGACTACTCTGGATTAACGTCCTTGTGGAAGGATCTTATTAGGTGAATGTTTCATCAACAAGCAGAATTTACAATTATTATAGCCTACAATTTTCCAATAGCAACTAGAAAACTGCAATAGCTCACCATGTCCAACTTCACGCCTGTTCAAGCCAACTCGTTTACCAACTTCATTGGTGCAAAATGGTGGAAAACTATAGTGAAGCATAAATCTCTTGGATGAAGGACCAACCACAGAATTCAAAACTTGAGCTTCTCCAGGTGCTCCAAGGGTCACAGTACAGAGAACCTATAACCAACATATGAAATGAGCCAACAAAAATAAGCATCCAGGAGAAAGTGTCCAGAATATCAAATGTCATAAAGTTTGCGATTTTCAATGAAATAATCTTCTGTAAATCTCTAGCTCTAGGAAGTTTATTTTGCTTGCCTGAGTATCTCCACGTGAAAAGATGGATGAACCATGTAGCACAGGCAAATTACCAGCTTCACAATACAAAGGCCTAACTTCATCTAGGCGTCTCCCATCAACTCTAATTCCTTCACCAATTATCCTTTTGCGAACAACCTGAACCAGAACAATGTCAATACCGAAATAAGGAGAATGATATGGTTATTGAAAAATGAGGATCCAAAGTAAATAACAATGATCTAAATAGAGCAGAGTTTCCATCATTAAAAGCATAATTCTCCACTTTTTTTTGAGCATTCAAGTTTATAGCAACCAATTAAATATCTTCATTAGTGTTGAATACTTCTCTTTAAAAAGTATGTCAATAAAAGTTCATAGAAGGGAATTCATTGTTTCTTCTCTTAACTCCAAAAAGAGAGGTGGCAAGATACATCTCTGGATCTTATAATAGGAACATGGCTCCAGTGCTAAAGATTGAGGTTAATGTATATACCTTTTTCCGCACATTATCTACTGTTTTTGATAGAACTTTGAGACCTTCTTCATCACCTTCTTCCTCGAGTGTCTTCTTCACATCCCGTGCAATATTATCTAAGGCTTCACCCCTTTCAAACTGCAGGCATACAACACAATGGATCTGGAGACATAAATAAAGAGCTATATGGCTGTAAGACACTTTAGGATGTCATAGTTTCAGCATTTAGAATAAACCTTGCCATATGTAGGATCCGTAAACACGGCCTCAATGGGGCTTTCTGACAAGCTCCTGATTTTCTCATAAGTTTCGTTGGATACCATGTATAATTTATATTCCTTTTTCTGTTTACCAGCCTTGGCTGCCAGTCTTAATTGAGGCTCAAGATATTTAACTGCCTAAAAAAAATTAGTAAGAATCCTAGCACATGTAGCGGTATCAATCGATAGAAGAACTGAAGAATAAAGACTCGCCTCAGGATGAGCTAGTCTCAAAGCAGATTCTAAGTCTCTTTCAGATATCTCACGTGCTTGGACATCGATCATCAGTGTTTTGTCTCTCGTGCATGCATATACCAAGTTAAGATCGCTCAGACAAAGCTGCCGAAACATCCATACGAAACAGATCAGATTGTAGCCACTAGCCACAGCACCAGTATTCACAACAAACATTGTATTCCGTGTAAGATGACTCAAGACAAGCAAATAGCTTATAATTCTAAGAACATATTGACTTAATAAGGTTGAGACAAGAAAAAATCCAAGACTAGCCTGCTTAAATTCCAAGAACATTGTTTTGCCTTTTGTAGCTTACTTTATAAAACCTCAAATAAAGCAATTATAACTAAGAAGGCAGGAACCAAGTCTCAACAGCCAGCTCAAATTTTAAATACATTTCTTTTCTATGAAAACATTTGGAAAGAGGAATGCAAAAAAAAAAAAAAAAAGAAAACTGAAAAAGAATAAAGAACACCTTAATATCCTAATAAATCATTCCTAAGAGACGTAATAATTAAAACATAGTCTTAAGATACCCCCAAAACACATAGAGACCCGAACTTTCACAGACACTATAAGGAATTCAAAACACCTCATCCATGCTGGGATTGACAATAAGTTGACCGCCGATCCTCCCTAGACGAATCACACCAACAGGACCACCCCAAGGAATATCTGATAACATCAGAGCAGTAGATGCAGCGTTAGCTGCCATTACATCCGGATCATGCTTCCCGTCAGACGAGAGGACACTCGCCATAACCTTCGGGAAAAAAAATTGAGGCTTAGAAACAGCAGCATACCAAGTTTGAAATAAGAAGTTGAATAGATATCTTAAGTATATACTACCTGAACTTCATGGTAAAATCCAGGTGGAAAAAGTGGCCTAATAGGCCGATCAATTAGTCGGCCGCATAGGAGCTCCCGCTCTTTCGGAGCACCCTCCCTCCGCATAAATGTGTTGGGAATCATACCCTGAGCAAAATGTTTCTCCTGATAATCGACCTAAGCAACACACGAAATTCAATTAATTCTTTCCTTCAAAATTTGGAATTAGCGCATCCAAATGCTACCAAAAAACAAAAATATTAAAAAGTGCATACAGTGAGGGGCAAAAATTCGCGAGTGCCATCGCTCTTAGCTGAAGTAACTGTCGATAGCACTCTAGTCTCTTCCTGAGACAAAACAACGGAACCGTTTGCAAATCGCGCAATTTTACCGGTTTCAATCGTCACTTTCCGCGCTCCGATCTCGAATTCTTCAGTGAACGTCTCAAGAATTTTCTTTCCGGCAACTGGAGCTTCCGATTCCGCGGTAGATGATTGTGCCGGTGACGAGGGGGGCGCGTGGGAGATTCGGCCGCCGCATATTGTCCGGAACCTGATCCGCCGCCATGGTATAGTTGCGAGTAGGGGGTTTGCTTTACTCGCCACCGGCGCCATTGTGTACAGGAGAGAGAAAAACGGAGGTAGAGAAGTTGATGGTTTAGGGTTTAAGAAGCTTTCAGAAATGAGTAATTACAGTGTTAGGGACCTGCATCGCGCTGCAAAATTTGGCCTTTAAAAACGCAATGAATTTCTTTTCTTATACTCCCCCCGTCCCGCTCCATGTGACACACTTTTCATTTCGGGCGTCCGTCTCAAGTGACACACCTCCAAAAATGGAAATAATTTTAAAAAAAAAATCATAAATTTTCTCCTTATCAATTCTCTTTCATACTTTTTCATTTCTCTTTCTTACTTTAATCATTTATCTCTCTTATTTTATTATTTATCTTTCTTACTTTATCAATTACTCTCTCACAATCTCACTCATCTTCTCTCTCTTACTTTATCATAAACTTATCTCTCATACTTTATCTTCCACCGCATAAATTTCCGCGCAAAAAATATTTGTGTCACTTGTGCTGGGACGGAGGGAGTACTAAAGAAAGAAAAGTATGCAAAGAAAAACTTCTTACTCGGATTTTGGAAGAATTTTTTTTTTGGTAATTAAACTAATCAAAAACGGCGTCAAGGGTTTTAGTTAACTCCGCAATCCAAACTGCTAAACCCAGAACGGGCAGAAGCCCCGTTATAAAATTAAAAACCGATCTCCGTCAATTAAATGCTAACATTCCTCCACCGCCTCCGGCCGACCGCCATGTCTATCGCCACCGCGACTCTAGCTTCATCGCCGTCTCTCTCTATCAGGAATTCTAGATTATCAATCCATAGCAATCCAGTAGATGTTAATCGATCCTTCATCGCAACCAGTCGTCTCTCATCTAGCTTCCCTAGTGCTTCGGTTCGCTGCTTCGCTGCCTCAGCCGATGTAGCCGCCGATAGAATTCGAGTGCAGAATCCTATCGTCGAGATGGACGGTAAATTGTTATTTCTTATATTTTTTTATCATCGAGATTCAGTATAGGATTAAGACAAGTTTGATTTTTTTTTTTGCTATTCTGTTAAAATTTGTATCTTTTCACGAATTTAGGCGACGAGATGACGCGAGTCATATGGACAATGATCAAAGATAAGGTTTGAACTGTGAAAGTATTAAATTTTTTGTATAGTGGCTCCGCTATGTTCCTCCATGTCTTGATTTTACTGGTTTTGCGTGCAGTTGATATTTCCGTATCTGGAATTGGACATAAAGTACTTCGACTTGGGGATATTGAATCGAGATGCTACTGATGATAAAGTTACAGTTGAGAGTGCAGAAGCTGCACTTGAGTAAGTTTTTAATTACTTTTTATGTTCAGAAAACTCGACCACACATCTATATTTGGAGCTTCTTGTATAGACAAGTCAGATAACAAGGACTTTTGGAATCTAGATAAGAGAAAAGACTACTAGTATAGACGTCCTAGAACACCCAAGAGGATTCCCATCTAATTCCAGTTTAGTTATTAGATGACAGTTGGGGCATTCAAAATTATGATTTATTGGTCTTTCTTGGGTTTGGGGATGCATTTTCCATAAGATGTTTACATCATAGTCTATGCATTGACGGTGATAAAGCTTTTCATGGGAGGATTTTGTTCCTTCTGAAAACTGTTAGCATCAGCTCACTCAGTATGGATATTGGAAACGGTGTCACCTTAAGGTATATATTTGATTTAAATGATTCAAGTCTAGAAGCTAAAACTACACAGCTTATGTCACTCTAGTGAAATACTGAGATCCCCATATTCTGCACAGCAAGGCAGATGAACTTGTAATAGAATTGCTATATTGATGCTGTGATGTGACAAATGTGTCTTATTCCTTCATGTGCATCCTCTCCAGGTACAATGTTGCTATAAAATGTGCTACAATTACTCCAGGTTAGTTTCCTGTCCCTATTTTTTTCCGACATAAGATCCGGTATGATATTTTGTACTTAAGAAAATAGCTAATTCTCTTCTCCAGATGAGGGTAGAGTCAAGGAATACAGCCTAAAAGCGATGTGGATAAGCCCCAATGGCACCATCAGAAACATATTAAATGGTCTGTTTGTCTTGGTATCAGAATATTCTTGTTCTGGTTTTGCTGCTGTTTCTCGTGTTGCTTGCCTGCTCGATACTATTTTTTTCTCACTGGTTTTTTTGTCCAATCATTCTTTCTAGGAACTGTTTTCCGCGAGCCTATTTTGTGCCAAAATATCCCCAGAATCATTCCTGGTAACAATTTGCTTTGTATTTTGTTGATGAAAGTGAAGCACCTTAAACATATCTCAGCTGTTGCAATCCTATCTTACAGGATGGAAGAAACCCATTTGTATTGGTAGACATGCCTTTGGCGACCAATACCGTGCTACTGACACAATTATAAAAGGACCTGGAAAACTTAAAATGGTTTTTGGTGAGCTGGTCGTGATTTATGCACTTAACTCTGTTTCCAGAACATGATTTCTTATGAAGCTTTATTTTGGTTATGTTTTAGAGCCAGAAAATGGGGATCAGTCCATAGAACTGGATGTGCACAATTTTGACAGCCCAGGAGTTGCCCTTGCCATGTATAATGTTGATGAGGTTTTGTCATTTTACTGATTGTCCTACTTCCTACAAAATTGCTATATTTTCTTCTAGTGCATACTCTTTTTTCTTTTCTTTTTAAAAAAAAAAATTTAATTTGCGCTTTTCCCTAAGCCATTGTGATAATTCATCAGTCCATTAGAGCATTTGCGAAATCATCAATGGCAATGGCATTTGGGAAAAGATTGCCTCTTTACTTGAGTACGAAGAATACCATTCTAAAGAAGTATGATGGCAGGTAATTAATAATTTGTCTCCTCTAAAGCAATGCAAAGTCTAGATATTTGTCACATGGATAAAATGTCTTGCAACACTCATCAATTCTTTGACTGTTTCAGGTTCAAGGATATATTTCAGGAGGTATATGAAGAAAGCTGGAAAGAAAAATTTGAAGAACATAAAATATGGTTATGTTTATATCTTCATAGGCCAACATCATTATTGTCTTTAATGCTTATAGAAATCTGTTTGCTTGTAGGTACGAGCATCGATTGATTGATGACATGGTGGCTTATGCAATGAAGAGTGAAGGTGGATATGTTTGGGCTTGTAAAAACTATGATGGAGATGTACAGAGTGATTTACTTGCTCAAGGTGATTTTATCTGAAAATTCCAATAGTAGCAAATAGTGGGATTATATAATCAATGAACCTGAGAACCACACCACACCACACCGCAACCCCCCACCCCATTATCACATCCTTGCATGTTAAACTCATGTATGCTGGAATTTCTATAATTGCTCCATATCCCTAAATACATGTACAAATGCATTACCACTGATGTATATGTTTGCAAGTTTTGCTAATTTCTCTACTTCTTAGAAGTACCCTAATCCCGTATATGCTAGACTCCAAAAGTATCCTATCAACCTTGTGGTTAGATGTCCTTAGTGTACAGATAAACTGTCATGCCTACTAGTGTTCTTTATTGGAAGATTTGACTGATATTCATCATCTTTGCAGGATTTGGTTCTCTCGGACTCATGACTTCTGTTTTGGTCAGTTGTTCTTTAGCACCTTTTTTTTCTTCTATCCTATAGTACTTTTTTGTTTTGCTGACAGTTGCGTGTCTTGGCAGTTGTCCGGTGATGGAAAAACATTAGAAGCAGAGGCTGCTCATGGGACTGTAACCCGTCATTTTAGATTGCATCAGAAGGGACAAGAAACTAGCACCAACAGTATTGCCTCTATATTTGCATGGACTCGAGGATTAGAACATAGGTAAGGTTTTTTTAGATGATAATTTTTTAGGGTGGCATTGGATTTGCTTAAATCTCAAATTCTGGTTAATGACTCATCTTGACTTCTCAAACAGAGCCAAGCTTGATGGAAATGATGAGCTATTGGCATTCGCCCACAAGCTAGAAGCTGCGTGCATTGAGACTGTAGAGTCTGGCAAGATGACTAAAGATCTCGCTCTTCTGATTCACGGGCCAAAGTAAGTGATGCATTCTCCTTTCAAATTATGCAATTTATGACTTGAAACCTGATCACTCGCACAAATTAAACTTCCCGCAAGCTATAACTTATGTGGAGTTATAACTTGGTTTAGTTCTATTCTTGAACGGCACTTCCAGTAAAACTTTGAAACACTGAATAACTGTCGTTAAAATCGCATGAAGCAATTATGTTGGATGTTATTGCTAATTTGTTGGAAATATATATATTTGGCTGATTCTAAAAGCATTTTGGAGATCAAACTATTTGCTTGCAGATTATAACCAATAATGTGGTTCATATGCAGGGTTACAAGAGAGTTTTACTTGAGCACTGAAGAATTTATAGATGCTGTCTCACAAAATCTTGAGTCGAAGCTTCGTGCCCCGGTTGCTGCTGCCTAACATTTTGACCCATCCGTTATAAAATAGCAGGACTCATTTATTAACTTATTTTCTGCATGTGTTGTAAATGCTATTTAATATATATCTTCTATGATTTCAGACTGAAATAGGAGGAGGAATCTGTGGAATTATTTATCTTGCAATAAAAGGTATAGGACTTTTAGAGATTCATGCACTTCGCTTACATGCTACGCTGGAAAATACTCCTTCCGTCCCATTATTTATGTCCCATTGGGACTGGGCACGGTAATTAAGATAGTGAAGGTAAAGGTGTAAAGTTGTGATGTAAAAGTATAAAGGGGTGGGGTCTACTTAAATAGATTGATTGTGGTCCACTCATTTATTTCTTTATTTGATATGAGACATAAATAATGGGACAACCAATAAAAGCAAGTGAGACATTAATAATGGGACGGAGGGAGTATTCCTATTTTAGAATTTTGTGAAACATAATTAAGGCAATAATAGGATTCCTTCGGATCGCGCCGAATCTTTAAAAGTTTTACGTCATTTGAGAATCGATGTGAAAGATTTCACTTTCCTTTTTAACATCTCGACAGAGCAAGATTTAATTTTCCTTTTTAACATCTCGACAGAGCAAGATTTAATTTTCCTTTTTAACATCTTGATGGAGCAAGATTTTATTTTCCTTTTTTAACTTCATAGGTGGGCCCACAATCGGTCTCTCTCTTGTTCTCTCTCACCTTCTCCCTCCATCCTATTTATACTTGTCCTTTTGCTTTTCGGTACGAAAATTCAGAAAGTAGAGTAGATAATAAAGTAAGAAAAAAAAGTTGTGTGAAATAGTGAGAGAGTAGATAATAAAGTAAGAGAGATAAATGATAAAATATGAGAGAATATAGTAATTTTTTTCTTCCTATTTTGGAATATGATCATTTCAAATAGGACATTTCGAAAAAGAAAAATAATATTTCCTCTGTCCTGCCGAACTTGTCCAGTATTCTTTTTCGAACTATCTCACCGAATTTGTCCAGTTTCTAAAAAAGGAATTAGTTTCCACACTTTTACCAATTCAAATCTACTCAAAAATATTAATCAATTAAATGAGTCTCACACCTTTAATTCACAAATCAATTCTAAACGAGGCATTTTTACTATTAACCAAATAGTAAAAATGAAGAGCACATTTAGCCTAAAACTAAATAAAAACATAAAAATAGTCATTTTGTCGTCATCCAATGATTGGATGATGTATGTTGTAGGAATTTGTGTCATCAACAATTTGGTCTCATTTGTAAGGCATAGGGCCGATGGGGGGCCGAAGGAGGTGTTCATCGGCCCTCCATCGACCGAGAGAAAATTAAGGGCCGAAGGGAGGGCCCATGGCCATCGGTCCTTCACTTATTGGGCGTTATCCTTTCAAGGCCGAAGGATGGCCGATGGTTGGGCCTAAAGAGGGCCGATCGGGAATTCAAAAACATGTTTTATTCGGCCGAGCCCTCCATCGGCCTTCGATTTGTCCATCGGCCCTCCATCGGTCCTTCTGACATCTTGTCCCACATGATAGGTTGCAGAGCCCAAAATAAGACAAAATGATTAGATATGTGTTTTATTATAGTATAAGGCTAATTTGTGTTTTTTTATTCCCATTTTGGCTAACAGTGCATATTTTCACATTCTAAATTATTAATTAATGTATGTGTTTTACATCTTTATCAACCTACACCAAGTTTCTTAAATTAACGCCCCGAAAAGAAAGTGGACAAGTTGGATGGGACGGAGGGAGTAATTTCAAATGGAAGTGAGGAGTACATGCGTTGGCTGGCTCAATTAATTTAGGGAGAGAGATATTTTCTTTTTACCTTCTAAATAATTTTGGGATCTTTTATAAAAAAAAACTCTTTCTCTCTCATATATAATTTCGAATGGAGTTTGACGTTGGCTTGGGTGGCAATTAATTGGGGAGAACGAAACATTTTTCCTTTTAATACTTTTTTTTTTTTTTTTTTTTGACGAGAATCGCAATGCTACGCTTTGGTGCAATAGCCTGCAAACCACACAGAAGAGTTAAAACCACCCTTAATGTAACAGGGTGACAGACTCACACATAGCGTGTCCAGTGAAAATTGAACCCATGACCTATTGGTCCGGGCCACCCACCTTCACTGCTATGCCATCCCATGAGGACATCCTTTTAATACCTTATTATTTGTATGCAAATCGACGCACATACGATTTACTCCCAGATATATATAACATCAAATTAATCCTCACGTACAGCCCCATACAAGAAGTCAAGCTCTTTCGCGTAAGAAAAAAAAAAAAAAAGGAAATGGCGCTTCCCAAAGCCAAGGAAATCGTTTCGACCACCCCCGTTGTCATCTTCAGGTTCTCTCTTTCTCCGTCGCTCTCTCTTCATGTATATGACTATATGTATTTGGTTTTGGAGCGACGGTCTCTCTATTGAAATTGATGTTAATTTTAGGTTTATTAAAACACAGTTGTCGGAAATTTCTCTTCTCTCTCTCTGTATATATACACGTATACATCTATTTATTTGTGAATTGAGTATCTGTTGATTGTGGCGGCAGCAAAACCTACTGTTCGTACTGCGACGCGGTGAAGAAATTGCTGACGCAGCTCGGTGCCTCCTTCAAGGTTGTTGAATTGAATACAGAAGGTTAGTCCAGATTCACGAAGATAATTGCTAATAAAATTGGGAAAATTGTTATCTCAAAACTATGGATTATGTTGTTTTTTTTCACGTGGTTGATGAGTTCGGTATTTACCATTCTGATGAACTTCGATCCCCTTTCTCTTCCTCAGCAAAAAGGTTATTTCATAACTCCTAACTGTTGCAAATTGACCAGACCATGATCAAGTCGGCAGTTTGAAAAAAATCGAAAATTCCCCTAGTAACTGGTTTTAGCAAAAAATGCATTTTCGTAACTTTTTAGCAATATAGCCTTGTGATTTTTAATTTAGGTCATAGTTTCATCAGGCTGATAACTGAATTAGCTTTACAAGTTTACCTTGGCTCTGTGAAGTGCTACAGTAACTGGCTCTTTGAATTTCTTTTGCAAGAAAAGTTATCACAAGGAAAATGCTATGTTGCTGCTGTAATTCTATCCAATCATGTGTTTGTTCCTAGTCTGACTTTTTCAAAGTAAACATTGCATTATTGAGACTCTGGCACCTCTATGTATATGAGTTTATAGGTGATGGTGGTGACTTACAATCTGCTCTGGCTGAATGGACTGGGCAGCAAACAGTGCCAAACGTGTTCATCGGGGGCAAGCACATTGGTGGATGTGATGGTATGAAGATTTTAATTTTTTCATTCTCGATTTTCTCATGCTGTAGTTTGCATAGTTCATGAATTCAATGGTGTTCCCTGAACTATATTCATGCGTTTTGCAGCAACAACTGCACTGCATAGGGATGGAAAGCTCGTCCCGCTGCTAACTGAAGTTGGAGCTGTTGCCAAAACTCAATCCTCAGAAGCTGCCAAAGCTTCTATTTAGGGTACCAGTTAACTTCTATGATGCTCAATACTTGCAAATGTTACTGATATTATAGACCTTACTACTTGTGAAATGTGATGCTTAGAAGCTAGATGATCATGTGGTATTTGTTCATCTAGATATGTTTTTCAGTAAGATAAACATGTCTGGATAACTCTATGTAATCCGCACTGTGATTCAGCTTCACGCTGCTAATAATAGTATATATATAAAGCAATAATAAGACAATGAGCTAAATATCCTACATGCTATACTTGACTTTCCCCTGATCATTTCCAGACTCCAGAAACTCTCAGGAAGATAGTTAACTTTTTTCTGCTTTTATGAACTTACACTCAGGCGGCCATGATTCTAGCTCCTTCCACCTGTAACAAATTAGCTATCTTAGACTTAGAGTGGAGGATATAAGAAAAGATCTGTAGTAAAGGATCAAGTTATAAGGACAAACTTACATTTGAGACACTAATCCAACAGTTGAGAGTGTCTAGAGCTTTTCCTAGTCTATGTGTTTCACGTGCTAGAGCTATCCCTTCTGCTAGGTCGCGGACATTCCCACTGACCAACAACGCTGCTGCCGCATTTAAGACCTGCAACATTCTCTACTTAGTAGCTGTTTCGGTCATTGTTTAACATATTAAGTAAGGGTAGCACCTTCTTGATCAAGTGTTTTTCTGATAGGTGATATATACCCCAACAGTCCAGCACTATTGTTAACACAATATGCAGCTGGGGTTCGTGCATAATGAATCAATAAATTCATATGCAACCTAAAGAATGAACTAAGATGTTGTATGGGACTGGGAAAACTTGGGTAGAGCTTAGGTATTGCTACTCTTATTTGCTCGAAGAAACCATATAAATAACTTACAAATGCATCTGCAATGGCTCCTCCCTCGCCAACCAGAACTTGCCTCAGTATCTCGGCATTATATTTCGGTCCTCCACCCTGCAGAAGGGTTGTTTCTGAGGCTAAACATCGCAAACCTCTAGAGTTTAATCAAGTACAGATAGTAGAAAGATGAACTTCTTACAAGGGTCGAAAGAGAATTTCTCCATCTTTTCTACTGTAACATCAAGCACCATCCCAGGCCCTGATAGGATTGAAAGCTTTATATAATGTGAAAACCAAAGAAACAAAGGAAGCCAAGTAAGGCGAAAAGCTTACCTAGTGGACTCATTTCGTCTAAGGCTCCTGTAGAATGAACCACCAGTGCTCTTTTCATCCCATATCTCTGTAGTGCCAAAGCCATCTTACTAACCCATCCAGTTTGGTTTGATGGGAGGAGAATTCACCTTTGCAACCTTGGCACCGGAAGTGGCAGAAAGAATTGCAGCGCCTGTGGAGATGTTAACATCACCATCAGTCCCCACTATGTCCACTGCATTATCTACCCCTTCCACTTTCTTGCAGCATTTTTATCATAGCCTTGGCCATACCCACAACCTACATTTCCCAAACCAAAAATACATATTTATGCATGTACTTTCAAGTTCTTTACAATTTGGTTCATATTTCATTTATATTAACATTATGCCATATATGCATGGAGAGAGAGGGCATGTTAAGTAGTTCATGAAAGGTCTCTCCTTTGGCTCTGAGGAGAACAAGAAAGCACTGGTTACAGCTTCATCAGCATTATTTATTAAGAAATGAAGTGATCCCTCTGCTTCCTCAACTTCAAACAAACAAGCAAATCAAATGATGTCGGAGTTTAAACATTGAGCCATTCAAATTCAAACTAGAAATGGGCAGCTGAAGAGGAGGGCGGCGAAGTTCAATTCTGACGCCGTCTGAAAGTATTTAAGACAGCAAACCTCGGAATCTCACAACTGAAGTTGAGTTTCTTGAAAATGAGATGATATTGGGAAGAAACAAATGCATTTTGCCGTAACACAACCATTGGTCTGCATTACTCTCAGTTTGAGTTTGAGATTTTGGTGAGACAGTCGTGACTATTTATTTGCTGAATTAAACGTCTGAGATAAATAAATATACAGTACATAATTTGGGGTGGTCATGGATTTGTGTTTTGCATTTTGTGGTGATGAGTGAGTTTGTGTCGTAGTTTATTGACATTTCTCTCATTTATAAGTGTTAACTGTGGCGGCAATTAGGCAGATGTTGAAGATTAAAAAAACAAACACAAGAGAAGTAGTTTGATCCAAGTAATGTATGCGTGTGAATGAGGTAAAAATGCCCACAGCACTTCCTTAAACCCTTCAAACTTTGCCCAAAAAAACATATCTATCAATATACTCCAGTTGAATCTCATGGGCTATAACGATATGAATGAGGGAAGCATCTAGATAGCAACCAATGTTTCACTTTCACAACGATGAGGAAGACGGCATAGCAGGGAAGATGCATCAATCCTAGCACCAAATACCTGCCAATTCAAAGTTAAGAATGTTTCTTCGGGTTACTATGACTCCACTCCGGTTGTTATTAGTAAGCAGACTCACCACACTGGAGCAAGGTGTGCCGATAGGTCAAGAAAAGGATATGGCCACCTAACATAGACAAACAATCACCACCAAATCATAACTTTCACTATAAATAATAGGACTGACTAGTAGGCACACTAATTACCTACCAAATTGAGACGCAGGCATGAACAATCCACTGGAATATGACATAGATACCCGTCCACAAAATGAAGTATGAAATACGGAACCAAGGGAATTCCTGAGACCAAACTTTCAAAATTAATCTGGAAACCAAATAATATCAGAAAATGGTAAATTAATTCATAGCACCTCACCAAACTATTCATAGCTGCATCCACAAGGAGCAAGATTGCATTAAGTGAGTGTGCTAGAACTGTCAACTAACAGAAAGAAACATTTTTAGATTGAAGATGTAACACTGACAAGTGGAATATTATGGTTTCTTTTCATGCCTGCATTTGTGAAGGCTTATGATGAACAAGATGACAAGTATAGCTTTCCGCACATAAAACACTTACTAAGCCCATCTCATAATCTTTGAGTGCCATAAACGGGAATATCACGCACCAGTAGACAATATCAGTGAGAGTTACTGCCCCTGATGTCATCTGCTCAACCAAAAACATGATAACCATTATGATTATTGTGTAGCATCACTGTCATATATAATTCATTTTATTTGAGGCATGCAATATTTAGCAGCTACTAACTACACCTGGAATAAAACTTGAAACAGGTCATCCCAAACTCCAGAAGTTATCAGAGAATGGAGTGCTCCATGATCGTCCAACCGTTCTGATATCCTCATTCCATTTCCATTCACTTCATGTGCTAAAGGCACGTGTAAACCTCGCTCCATATCCTCCTTTAAATAGCACTTGTTGTTGCTATTCATTTTGAGATTGTAACATCCGTGTATTGAAAGCAATGATCCAAGCTGCATTAGAACTAGACAACATAAGATATGATGAGAATAATAAGATAAAACTTTAGAATAGAAATCACTAAGACATACCGCAAAATAGATGGTGACTAAAGTGAAAGTCCACCTGTAAAAGACACATAACAGAAGTAAGAAAAATCATTTTGGGGACAATGAGGAACACTTCCAGGAGTAAGTAGAAAGCAGCTAAAGAAAATAATTATTCTTCAATAGAAAGCACTTAGGAAAAGATAGAGAAGGACTCACTGAGTATAGTAGTAAAATAGTTCAGCTCCATGAAAAGCAAGATCAAAAGACAGAGCTACTAGAAGCAGACCAAAGGAAACGATCCGAAAGCACATGAGGAAAATAGGATGAATTTGTTTTAGACAAGGTTTCCAAGATTTGTCAGATCGTACATGGGAGCTCCTCCATGCATCAGATTTGATAATTCCTACATGCTCGTACTTCCATATTAGAAATAATGCAACAAGCATAGGTATGAAGACCCATATTGCACATAGAAACACCTTGGAATCCAACCAATAACTCAAGGTAGTAGGATCAGCATTCTCGAGCAACCGTGTCCTGTTGAAGACACTCAAATGTCTTAATTAAAATGGTTCATTTTTAAACATCTTGCCTGATCACAAAGAAAGAAAACAAAACAGCAACATATGCATTTCAAATAACACAAAAAGCACTTCAACTTGCCACTTTCTAAACAAATTAAAAACAGGATACTTCCATTTACGAAACAGACTGGTTATAAGTTATTAGAACAAAACAAATGCTAAAGGAAGAAACGCCCCCAATTTCACCCCCAATAACATCATCAAATCAAACGCACAAAATCGAACACAAATTAAAATCTCCGCTCACGCACTCATTCATTCATGCGCATCTACTGCACTCAAAACGTAAACACACACAACATTCGATACATAAATTACATATTCGCAAGCATCTGGCAGCCGCAGGCATGAATAACATCATGTGGAAACCTTCTTAAGTGCAGAACAACAACAACTTACAGCATTGAAGCACAGAATCACGCCAAACAAACAAACAATAATTACGATCGAATCAAACAGGACATGGAATGGGAATTTGAGAAAGATAAGCAGTTAATTTTTTATTAGCCAATATAAAAATTAGTAATTTGTAATATGGAAGTTTGAGCTCCACGTCTACGTGCCTTTAAACTAATGGACCTATTTTTAATATTTATTTATTAAGCCTAAAACTATAGAAAAAGCCAAAATTAAATTATTAATGTACTAGTACCTTCCACGTAATTGTTGAAAGTGACATTGTTAATAATACTACCTCCGTCCCGCTATTTCTGGCACACTTTCCCAAAATGGACGTCCCGCTATTTTTGGCACACTTTCTAATTTGGAAATAACTATCATCTCTCTCATATTTTGCAATCTTATATCTCCTATTTTTTCTTACTTTATCATCTTTTCTCTCTTACTTTATTATCTACTCTCACTCATCTTCTCTCTCCTGCTTTATCATCTACCCATATCTCATTCTTAATCATCTATTTCTTAATTTCCGTGCCGAAATAAAGTGTGCCGGAAATAGCGGGACGGAGGTAGTATTTAAAATCTGGAACTCTCTATTTAGACTAGAGTTGGAAGTTGTTCGTCTCGTTTTATTTTAATTTTTAAAAGTAATCATGTTTCATAATTTTGATATTATAGGATTTCAGCTTACAATAGTGATGATCTACAATCAATGTTTTCACTAAGGCAAATTGGCCTAAATGGTCCCTAAATCTGACTTTTTTGGCCAAATTGGTCCCCAATTCGAATTTCTTGGCAAAATTGGTCCTCAATTTTTTAGATTTTGGCCAGATTGGTCATTCCGTTAATTTTACCGTTAGTCAACGGTTAGTCAACCAAAATTTAAAAAATATATTAAAATATTCAAAGGGTACTTTCGGAATAAAATTTCGAGGACCAATTCGGCCAAAATATTTTTACCTAAAATTTCCTTTTAATTCCTTTACATTAATTAAGGTAAAAGAATTGAATTTTTACCCTAATTTTTTACAGACTTCCGCTTTTTTACAGACTTCCGCCACTCTCCATTGCACCACCGCTCCCGCTCTTTCCATCGTCGCCGGCGCCGCTCTTTCCATCGTCGCCGGCGCCACTCTTCCCATCGCCATCGCCGCCGCCGCCTCCCCTTCTATTGGCTGAAAGTGAATTAGGCGCAAGTGAGTATGTGAAGTATTACAAATTTGTTTCGAGAAATATATGAATGGTATTTCGGTCATGCCATGTTGTCTGCTGGAAACGTGCCATGTGTTTGGAGTTCATGGATATGGTCGGTCAGAATTCTGAAATCTTTCAATGGCTAATTTCTATTACTTCTAGCATAGATTTTATGGAGCCGTGTATTAATTGAAAATACTGCAATGTCGAGTTCTTTCCTTGAACTTAGTTTGAGATTTTCAATTCTTGTTTTCTATTTTTAATTCACATATAAATGTTCTTATCTCCTGAATTAAAATTCGATTTTGTATCTTACAAGAAGATGGATTTCTAAGAGTTTGGCACTGCCTAAGCACTCGCTTGAGAAGTTTGTCTACTTTCAGTTTGCTTCTAATATGAGCCTTTAGTTATTTTCACTTATATTTTAACTATAAGCCTTTAGATTGTTGTGCAAAATGTGACTTCAGCCCGTAAAAGCAGAATAAACAAGAAGGGACACAGAGGAGCCATGCCTAAATATTTTGGGTAAGCTACCATAAATTCGAGATGGTGCGTAGCTCTCGTCACCGCGTTGGAAACAATTCTAGTTGTGACTCTATTTTAAGCGGTATGTTGCATGACGGAGCCATGACTAAATATTTTGGGTAAGCTACATTTACTTACTCAAGGTTTATCTTTGTTGTAGTCCCCATTTTTTCTTTTGATCAATGCTTATCTTTGTTGTAGCATAATTTGGAAGGATATTCCTGAACATAAGAGAAGCTCATTTGTGGTACTAGATTGTATGTGGTTCAATATTTACTCAGGAGATGGGTCTCAGTTCAACAATAAAGTATTGAACTGGATAAAAAAGGATAAAATTCTCACAAAATAATATGTAATGGTGCCTATTCTGAAGTGGTAAGAAATTTTGAATTTATATATATCTACTCTTGTTTACGACCTTGGAAGTTCTCATATTTTTTGTGTCCTTCATCCATCAATTAGGGGTCACTGGTGCCTACTCATATTATGCAATTTCAATCAAGAACTTGTAACGGGGTCACAGTGCATGATAGTGTTAGATTCCCTAAAGAAGATTTCAAATCCAATCGAAAAACTAATAAGGAAGTAAGTTCAAATGTAATTAGTGAGCTAAAATTTCAGCACTTATATTATTCAAATTTAATTATAATTTGTTTCTCTTTTTTTTGTAGTTTCGTGATGGATGTCTTAAAATCCGAGGAGAAATTGGTTGATGAAGCTTCAATTTCTAAAATTCCAATGCTCATGCCAAATGTAAGTTTTAAATGAATGCATTTTGTAGGTTCCTGAAAACGTATTGTCCCAAGTATTATTTCTCATTTTTTATTTTTCTGAATAGGTTCCCCAACAAATTAATGGAGAAGATTGTGGACCATTCGTACTTTACTATGCTTATAAGTTCATGGAGGAAGCACCTTTGATTTTCAATCATGTTGAGGGATATCCATACTTTGTAAGTTTATCTACAAAAAAATGTTTTGATCTTTTCATTGCTAATTGATTTATAATTGCTGGGGTTTAATCTTTTTCTAATATGTAGATGTCAAAAGACTGGTTTACATACGACTCCTTCACAACATTTAGACAACGGTTGGATGAATTAAATGGTGTGACAACAGTACCTCAAAAGCAAACAATAGAAGATGAGGCAGAAGATGACATTATTATATGTTCAGGAGTGACACAAGAGCAAACACTTGATGTTGTTCATGATGAGGATGATATTCTTGATGTTGCTGATGAAGAGGATGATATTCCTCATGATGTTGACGATGAACTTGAAATGGGTGAAGTTAATTCATTTTATGAAGATCCAAACTAAATTGATTCTGATACTGAAGATCTCTTCGAGGTATTCGTTGAGCCACAACTACAAGAGTTTGATACAGATGTGGTTAATGAAGCAAATAAGAAGAGCAATAACATATTAAGTGAAGAGGGGCGGGAGACAATTGGGAGTCACAATGCTGATAGTGATACGAATCTACACCAAGATGGGGCAGGACCGTCAACTTCCAACAAGAGCAGTGTCGGTCCGGGAAAGAGGGGTGACTATAAGAAGTGGCGGAATCTTGAACTTCCAGCAATACACCTAGATCTCTATGAGGAAGAGCAACTTCATATTGAGACGGAGGACTCAAAGACTGAAGTTGGGCAGAATTCTGATGATGAATTTTATAGAGATCATCAACTTGAGGATGAAGATGGAAATTCAGAGATGCGTAGAACATCTAAAATTTTCATGCACTTTTGATTGACAGAAACTGATGATTTTTTACCTTAATTCTCAGAGATATTCCCAATTCTTAGGTAAAAAAAAATTAATTAAAATATTATTTTGGCCGAATTGGTCATTGATATATTTTATGGTAAAAATCTTGGCCTAATTGGTCTTCAGTTAAATTTATGCTAAAAATCTTGGCCGAATTGGTCCTCAGTAAATTTTACGGTAAAAATATTGGCCAAATTGGTCATCAGTAAATTTACGATAAAAATATTGGCCGAATTGATCCTTATTAAATTTTACTGTAAAGGAATTAAAAGGGAATTTTGGGTAAAAATATTTTGGCCGAATTGGTCCTCGAAATTTTATTCCGAAAGTACCATTTGAATATTTTAATATATTTTTTAAATTTTGATTGACTAACCGTTGACTAACGGTAAAATTAACGGAAGGACCAATCTGACCAAAATCTAAAAAATTGGGGACCAATTTGGCCAAGAAATTCAAATTGGGGACCAATTTGGGCAAAAAAGTCAGATTTGGGACCATTTAGGCCAATTTGCCTTTCACTAATGAGATTTTCGATATTGCTAGAGATAAAATTAAAAACATCCTGTATAAACTTATAAGCCGACCTTAGCTCAGTTGGTAGAGCGGAGGACTGTAGTATGTGCTGAAATCCTTAGGTCGCTGGTTCGAATCCGGCAGGTCGGAATTTGTTTTTTTTTTTGAAAAATTATTATTAGCTGTTCCTTTGGGCAACCTAGTACCTATGAATCTTTGATTTGTGTGGAGAAAAGGATTTTACCATTACCCGTATAAATTATAAACCAGCACAAAATGGTAGCTTTAACAAAACCTCATTAGACTTACAGTTAAAGACTATCACACTTGAAAATCTAAAGACAATCTTCATCTTCATACATCTCGAAAATTCGAATTGGCATTTTTTTTTAATAAAAGGTATATCGAACTGCATGAATAACAAATCAAAACATAGATAATCTACCAACCGCGACTAGAAAAATAAAAAATTACAACAGAAATAACTGTCCTAATATCAGTTCCTATTTATATAATATAACTGTTTAGCAAGTATATCAGTGCAAAATAACAGTAAAATTGGCCCACCCTAAAATGTTCCTTTTACAAGACATTGGGGGGAAATATAAATAAATCCTCCATTACTTCCCAGCTACAACACTACGAATCAAAACAAAGCAGACACAGAAACGACGACGTAGTTTCTCAAGTATACTTGAGCGGAAGGATGCTTTAGACATCTATCTTCCATTTAAAGGTTTCGACGAATCTCTATACTCGAGGCATAATAATGTCTTCCTCAACGGTGGTTGGAGTTTGCTCCACCGGCAAAGCCAACGTTATCTGAGAATAACGACAGCGATCGTGCACGATCCGGTGCATTCCAAGCTAGAATCATTTGAAGCTTCTTCTAGCAGAAGCTGCTCCATGAAACCTATCAATGCTACGACTACGACTTCGATGCTTGTCGCGGTGATCACTCCATCCGGAGTTCTTTCTGGGGCTTCTGCTACGGCTTCGACTTCTGCCTCTACTCTTTGAACCAGCCACAGCATTCTCATGGATGCTCCTATGAGGGAAGCTTCCGATGCCATTTGTCTCGTATCCATTGGCGAATCCAGAGCCGTGTCTATGAGTATTAAAAGAAGAATGTTAGACCAAAGATTCACAAAAAAACAATCCAAAAGAGGGAACATTATCAAATCACTGAAATATTAAAAGAGGAAGAAAACATTATCTACCTATCATATCCACGGCCGCCCCTATCTGGAGATGATGGCATGCCCCAACCACCTCTCCCCCCATCTCGTCCACTTTGAGAAGAACTGAAACGCCCACCACGGCCTCCATCACGTCCCCCAGGGCCTGAGCCCCACTGACGTCTTGCCCTTCCCATTCCACCACGTGAACTCATCTCACGAAGTTCATTAGGCACAGCCTGACTGGCACCTTCCAGAAGTTTCACAACACCCGATGCATGTTTCGCATCCTGCTCACAAAAGAAAGTATACGCCACACCAGTGGCGCCTGCTCTGCCAGTTCTTCCAATTCGGTGAACATAGTCCTCTACTCCAGTAGGGAAGTCATAGTTTACAACCACCCTGACACAGACAAGATAATTGAATGAGACAACTCCTGATAACCAAAAATGACAGAAAGCAAGATTTTCAAATATTATAAAGAACTTGTAACATGGTTACATAAAATAAGGTTAGCAACATCCTAGATGCATAAATTGTTTTATGAGAGGGCGAAAAGACTTGTAGAAAATGTTGGTTTGCTGCCACTAGATGACTTAAGAACAAATTTTTATAATATGGCGAACATGTTCTAGAGCACAACTTGAGTTATGATGTCTAATAAGTTGCAACTGTAATAACATATCACAGTTGAAGTCTGTGTCTGAGTAATCATAGCTGAATATATAAAAAAGTAAGACTTAATCGAAAGACAAAGGCTGGACTAAAGAATATCATCCTGTAAAGAGTATTTAAGAAAAGTCTGAAGGTATATCCCATGCAAAGAGGTTAATCATGCTCGTTGAATATCTAAATTCAATTATACTCACTGACCTTATATCCTTAATATCAAGACCACGAGCCGCAACATCAGTGGCTACAAGCACTGGGCATCTTCCAGTGCGGAATTGACTCAACACATGATCCCTCTCACCCTGAGATTTATCTCCATGAATGGCAACTGCTCCAAATTGCCGGGTTAAGTTACCAGCCAGACTGTCACACATTTTCTTTGTGGAGCAGAAAATTATTATCTTTGATCCTGGATCTTGAGATCTCAATATTTGTTCCAAGCGCCTACGCTTGTCCATTGGTGACAAAACTTCAACATACTGTGGAGAAAAGATAAGCAGCACTTAATGAAGGCAACAAAAAAGAAGCATTCGCATGAATCTTGTCTTCTGATCAGACAGTAATTTACTGAAAACCCAGAGATGATTCTTGGTTATACCTGAGTAATTGCCTTGTTTGCAACAAGCTCGTTAACATTTCCAATATTAACTTGAACAGGGTTAACCAGTAAGTCGGCAGCAATTTTGCGCACCTCCTTTGGCCATGTGGCTGTGTACATCAGGGTCTGCCTACGAGCAGGGACCTCCTTTACAATCTTTCTTATCTGAGGTTCAAAACCCATATCTAGCATCCTGTCTGCCTCATCTAAAACCAAATATGAGACTTGATGGAGGCTAATCCTTCTCATCTCCAAAATGTCATTCAACCGACCAGGTGTAGCCACCACCACATCAACACCTCTGTCTATGTCTCTCAACTGAGGACCCTTAGGGGCACCTCCATACAAACACTTCAACAGATAAAAAAGACCAAAACCAAAATCAGCACAAAGCGAATAGATATGTAAAAAGAAACAAAAGCACTGGATTATAATCTTTTATCGTAGAAGGGCAGCCATTTTGAACATATTATGGCTCAGAAATGAAAAAAGGTTGACAAGAAAGTTTTCTCAAAGATAATTATATTAAACGTGTTTATATAAGTTACGCAAACATAACACTTCGAGAGTCCAAAACTTCTATCTCTTTCTAGCCTCTTTCTTAATGTCTCACAGTATTGAAAAGGTTGATCAGAAAAGGATGATAAGCAACTACATACTGAAACAAACATCATCTGCAGACAGCTAAAAGAAAGGCATTGCTAAACCATACCGTGCAAGATATGCCAGAAGATCTTCCAAACTTAACAGCTTCATCTTGTATCTGAGTAGCCAACTCTCTTGTTGGCGACAACACCAAAACTGTTGGACCTAATCTTGGGTTATTGCGCCTTTGTTTCAGGTGAATAAATCCAGGAATCAGGTAGCCTAGTGTCTTCCCCGAACCTGTCTTGGCAATGGCTACAATATCACGACCTTTTATGGCAATGGGCCACGACTGTGCCTGTATTGGAGTGGGAGCAGAAAAACCAGCATGTTGCACCTGTAGAAGGAAACAAACACCCGCAGCTTCATAAGCAATCTGTGCTTCAATTTTGGATTGGTTTCTTTTCGAATTAAGCAAGCGGCCAAGGAAATAAGAAGCATCATCCCCCCAAGAGTCAGGCACTGCTTGCTGACGCAAGCAATAATAGGAGGACGCCTCTTCTTCTATTTGGACCAAGGGGCAGCCTGATTGCTACCAATAGAAGTCCCAGGCAAACTTGGGTGATTCGAAAAGCCCCCCACATAAATTGGTCCATCAATAAGGGTACTCCAAATACATGCAAGCCCCAAGGGGGGCACAGTGTACGACATTTGGCTCCTCTTGGAGCAAATATCGCACCTGAGACAAAAGTACAGAGAAAAAGTTCTTAATCTCCACACTGAGCCTCCCATAGTACTTCAATATTGCAGAATTCAGTTCAGTCAAAATTAAAACTCGCAAAGATCTATATTACTATTTGTACCAACAGAAATTAAATCCTTACCTCCCTCAGAATCTCTGAAGAAATGCCTGTGCCTTCAAATGAGGTGAAGGGTTCAGGGACATTGTCTCCCTAGACAAATTAAAAGCACAAAACCAGTTAGAATTCACAAGGGAATTATATAGCGAATAATAGAAGAGAAGGAGAATATGAACAGAACAAACAAACAATTAACACTAAAGATGCCAAAACAGGGACATAAATGTCTGAACAACATTTGAATTCTCTATGATGAATGGAGAACAATTCTGTGGATTAAAGGATTTTAACCCAGTACTCACTTCAATCAACACTAAAATCATAAGAGAATTACTTTAACAAGCATTCTTGAATTTTTTTTTGAACTTATCAAATTTCACCCAATTAATAAAAGAGCTTTCCATGCTAGAACAACATAACAGATTGACAAAGATGGAGCAACATCGGCATTGAACTAGCTGCACATTATTGGACATGCTTTTTGCATAATCTTGTATTTTATCTCTTGCAAGGGGTAGTTCAGCCTTATTATTTGTCCTTGTGAGATCTCATCGAGTTTTTACTTTCAACCATATTAAGACCTTACCATAGTAAGATCCTTAAATGTCGAGCAATATTTTACCACTTCTCTTGATTCTTCTATAAACTTTGAATGAAATAAGTTCAGCAGACAGACACGGAATCAATGGTATGAGTTACAAAGACGCTTACAGTTACAGAAATTTCATGAAGCCGACGATAGGCTTCGGCAGACATATTACTTCCAGCACCATTGGAAATGTGAGATCCATATCCAACACTGGGTTTCACCTCTACATCACTCTGTGAAAAACCTGATCTGCCTTTTGAATACTAATACAAAGTAGTGGAAAACAACAAGTTAGTACAATTATCGACTTAGCTTATCATGGGCATAGCCAAGATTGCAACAAACAGAAAAATGGAATAACAGTAAACTGTTTTATCCCAGGTAGTTTGAATTAGAGCATTTGCATTATTTAAAAACTGCAGAATTTTTTTAACAGAAACACTTTAGAGACCTGATAAGCTACCGCTCCAGAAGCCTTTGTTGTTCCATTGCTAGCTTTCACATATTTATCATCATTATCATTTGGATTATAGCGTTCTTGGGGGGACATCTGAACTGATGAGCTCAAAGATTTATTAGATGGTGCAGCGTTTGTGTCACCAAGGGTAACAGGTCTCTCGTACTGGGTTTTATTGGTCTCTGGATTCCAGAAATAAACATATCCCGTCGTATCATCAACCAATCCCTTCCATGGTTTTGGAAGGGTTGGATCCTCGGGCGCATAACGGATACCAGGTGCAGCAGCTGCCATATCAGAGCTTTGGTGTTGACTATCTGGCAACAAAATGCAAATAAAGCAAGAGCATTCTTTGAAAGTCAGCACAGATAGTCAGAAATGCTAAGCAAGATCAGTTTAAGAGACTTCTTCAAAAGGATAACTGGATAAGAGATTAATGCAAAACTATAACAGTTTTAACCCAAATGAATTGCATAGGTACTAATAAAAATATTGGCGAGCTATGTGAAATACTAGAAGAAATGTCACAAATATTAGGCATACACCGAATGGTCCATTACTTACAATAAAGTAAAAACATTCCTTAATGAATATCCTAACAGACTTGGACAAAAATGCAACTCCATTTTCATATTCCCCATTGAGGTTTTACTAATAAACAAAACGAAAGAAACAATATGGTTCGTCAAATCGGATGAAGCCAAAAACAACAAACACCGTAGTTTATTCAGTCAGTAAAAACTAGCAGAAACCAAACACCCGAGATATCATGCATTAACAAAAACCATCACATACACAATAAAACATTACGGGTAGCAACTGAACCCCCAACAAGGGGAAAACAGCAAAAGGTAGAAATAATAAATTCACATAAAAGTTTCCAAAAATCCTTATCCGAAACCCTAATCATGTTACTGAGTAACCCCAATAGAATTTGACATGCAATTTCCAACAACCGCAACTAGATCTAGAAAATAAATGCAAATTCGAGCAGGCATGTCAAAATTAGGTAGAGAAATTTAGGTTACGGATAGAGAATCCTACCAGAATCAGAAAACCTTTTCTGCTCGAAGGCGCGGCTTCTCTCGCTCTCGCCGATGATAAAACGAACTTCACAAATAGGCGGAATCGCGTGTAGAGAGAGAAAGGGAGAGATCTACGCTTCCAAGAAACCAGAAGCGTAGGCAAATTAGGAGAGGGAACGAAAAAGGTTATATATAGCAACCTGAAGACCTAAGGCAAAAAGGTCTTCATTACAACCGCGTTAATTTTAGTATTTTTTATTTCGACTATTTCAAATACATAAATAATTCGTCGAATTACGTGAATTTCCGAAATTTATTTTTCTGTATAAATAATATAAATTCATATTCAATTAAATATATTTTATACGGATACATATTTTACTGGATGAAAAAATGATGCAGTACGTACAAGTATATGAGTATAATTTTAATTTTACATGTTAAATAATTATTTTTTTTATCACGAATTGTCGATTGATTTTCTAAGCCCAAATTTTATCTTTTGAAAACTTAAATGATTTTCAAGCCCAAGTGACATCTTCGAGATCCACATCACTTATTTACGTGCGATTTAATGGATTTGTGGTTGAGTTCGGTTGGGCTGAAAGATAATCGGGCTTGGGTTAGTGGAAGGTGGAGTTTTAAATGGGCTTTGCATTCCCTATTTCAATTAATTATTTATTTAAGTGTAATTAGAGTTTCCAATTTATGTGATCACGACATGATAAATTCTAACATAAACACGTTACACCAAGTTGAGCCACTCTATTTTCCTTTCTCTCCACGAACCAATTCATTTTCACCTCTAGACCATCTTAAAAAGCGCTACCTTAAATTTATTTAAATGGAGGTATTTTAATAAGAGGGGATGCATTAATCCCGAAAAGCAGGAAAAGCCCCTAAACAAGCTAACAAGTACAGATTGAGAAGGCAGAGGCTCGTGAAAGATCTTACTAAAATAGTGAAAATTAATTAGTTCTTCCAAAAACCATCATTAATTTCTCCAAAGATTTGTGTGGCTGTGGATTCCCGGCTGTCGCAATCGGAGGCCCACCCAATCCTGTTGGCCACGAAATGCGGATTGGAGTTGAGCAGATGCCTTTTTGACAATCACATCATAGAGAGTCTTAATTAAGTACTCCCTCCTCCGTCCTAAAATTACTTGTCCAATTTGCTTTTTGCACGGTTTTTAAGGAGAGTTGTTAGTTGCGTGTAGATTGGTATAAAGTTGTTTATAATAATTTACTAAAAAAGAAAAATGAACAAGAATTTTGGGACAATCCAAAATGAAATAACGGATAAGAATTTTGGGACTGAGGGAATAGTAAAAAGCTACAAAGTCCATAATATGTTTTGATTTTTTCTTCGTTTTGGGGAATTGTGTGAATGGATTGTTCATCCAAGTGGTTTCCTCGATGTAGTTTGTGGAGAAATTGAAAAAAGTTGGTTTTAATTAATTAAGTTGATGAGTTTTAGTTTTTGTGTTTGTGTTTGTTTGTCTTTGCTTGGATACATGACATGTGGCCAACACTTGGAAAGATTATCAAGTGGTGCTTCTTAATCACATTTCCAATTCTTGGAACCCTTTCTTGCTTTTTACATTTGTTTGTTTGTCCTACTGTCCAAGAGAAATCATAATTTTTTTCTTTTTTTTTTTAATATTGTTTATTAACGAGGAAAACTTCATATATCAATTCTAAGTGCACAATGGGAAACATAGTTTTTTTTTCATGGTGATGTTTGTGGGTGTGTTCGGGATTAGTTATTGAGATTCATATTCATGATTTTTTTTTCAATAAAAAATTCGTCTACACCACGGCTGAATCACTTCAAAAGTTGCAATCACGTCACAATGTTTGCTACAAATAAAATTACACTTATTCTGTTTTTTTCAGGATTTATTTTTCGACGTCTCGCTTCAATTGTTCACTTTGTTTTTTCAGTAAAATAACACTATAAAAATTACTCCATCTATCCCACTTTATTAGTCTGCTTTCTCTTTTCGGATTGTCTCACTCCATTAGTTCATTTTTCTTTTTTAACTTAAAAAATAATCTAATATATTCTAGAGGACCCTACTCTACTTTACACACTCCGTGCAAAAAGAAAGTGAACTAATAGAGTGGAACGGATGAAGTAATAAACTCCACTACTTTATTATTTATCTAAACACAACCAATAACTTTTTTAATTTCCGTGCTGAAAAAAAAATGGATAATTGGTGTGAGATGAACGGAATAGTTAACGATACAAAGTTTTTAATGTCATGTAAATCTAAGAAATACTCCCTCCGTCCCATTGGAAGCGTATTGTTTTCCATTTTGAGCGTCCAATTGGAAGCGTCTTGTTTCTAAAAAAGACAAGAATATATGGACAAAATTTAACTATCCAAAAGTCAAACAATATACACCACGCATTATTATTTTCTTAATATCCGTGCCCATTGGAAACAAGACGCTTCCAATGGGACGGAAGGAGTACTAAAAAGTGATGATTTTGCAGAAACTATATAAATGTTTAGTAAATTTTACAATATTAATCAATTAATAGTTAAGCTAGTACAAAAGTGATACTAACCAATAATTAACCATCCACTAAAAAGTGTCCCATAATATGGCATATGACATGTTTAATTTAGAGATAATAAACTACATGCAATTTACTAAAATTATTGCCTTAGATTAGCGACCCTTTCTTCTTTCTTTTCATCAGACGCCTTACAATGACAAAAGTACATGATTAACACCTAGTACGGACCAAGATTAATAACCTAACTAATCAATGTCCAAAAACCTTTTCTTTTTCCTCAAAACAGATCTCTTCCCACAAAACATTTCTAGCAAAAACTAGAGTACTAGCTACTAGCTAGTTAATAGATTCTGAGAATACGACAACGTATATTAAAAATGCATTTTACAATTTTATCAGTCGACACAATCTTACACGTATCAAGTACTCCCTCCGTCCCACTAAAAACGACACGTTTCCCTTATTAAGTCGTTCCACTAGAAATGACACGTTTCCTAAAATGGTAGAAATTGTGTGGACCACATTTAATTACTAAAAAGTCAAACAATCTACACCACATAACAATACTTTCTTGATTCCCGTGTCCAAAAGAAACGTGTCGTTTCTAATGGGATGGAGGGAGTATAAAATAGGGCACTAATAACCCACCAATCAAATCATAACCCGATACTTTTACTTTAAATTTTAGCATAAATGATAAACGACGAAATTAATAAGTTAAGGGTGATTAATGTCGAAGGTGGGTAGATTAATTAAAGAGGGACCATTGCATGTTAGGAATCAATCATTCCAAACCCTTGATTAATTTCTTAATAGCTTAAGTGTAGACAAGAGATCATAATCCAAAGCAATTGATTTTGTCCCTTCCTGTCTTCCCCCTTCATAGACTTTTTTTGTGTGTGGATTTAATTTTCTCCAATACCTAATTCTAGGTGATCTTCATCAAATCCTGTCTACTTCTCTCTCAAGTCTCAAAGATATTTGAATCAACAACTTAATCTCTTTCCCTCTCATCCACATTTTTTTTTAAACTTGGTAAAAGTAGCTAATTATTAATGGAATTGGAACAAAGAAATATCATAAAAAATGTTCATAGTTTGAATTTTACGATTCAATTGCCTAAGTCAGATTTTCAAATTGTCTTTGACACGTTTATAAGTATACATCAAGCTTATAATCGAAAGCCCAGGTCGAAGGGCAGATCTAATGTGAAATAATAAATATGTAGAATAACAAAGAAAATTTGAGATTGAGTATGTTGTCGACCTTTATTCATATTCATGAATCATGACCTAATAATATCCAAAGGAAATCAATAATATATATTTGAATATTGGAATAAAAAACATGTTTTTTTCCTAGTACGGATACTTCTCCGTTGATTTGTTTGCGCGCATCAATTGGGTTTTGTGTTAAATATAAAGCACACTCACAAATAGCGATTAGCTACTACTAGTATCTGTTTAACTAGCTACCTCCTATATATAGAATCTATTTTGTATAAGCACTATTAACCACTAATTTGTCCTAATCCACGTCACAAGGATGATATCTAACTGTCTACCACTTTCTCTCTATATATACACATACATAATATATGTGTATCAGTGTATTTATATAGTCTAAGGTCTCTCAGCCTAGTATTTTGTGGGTGATGATTTTCCATTCTATTTTTTGTGTCTCTTTTAACGTCGCACTAACAAAATTTGTATTTTTTAAATTATATACTATAGTTTGGATTACTTAACTTTGGAGAAGAATTATTTTAAGTAAAAATGGACATGTGTCACCATTTAATTAGTGGTATATAGATTGAAAAAAGAAATTGGAATATAAGATATCGAGTGATACTTGTCTAATTCACATCTTTTGGAGTTGAATATGTGGCAGCTTCTCTGTCGTGGAGTCAAACCTTTTACCATCTTCATAGTATTAATGTAATAGTTAATCCAGTTTTAACATCAACATTGTCCAATAAAACAAAATAAGATAAGATATTGTTATAACTACAAGTACTATATAGAAATGAACACGAACAATCTAAGTAATCAGACCCCAAAATATGATCTTCCGCAATTTTGGAATCACTTGGTACACAAATTCATTTCATAATATCAACAATCATAATCTAAAGTGCATATTGAATAAAATTTATTTTTATATGCAACTGCGTATTATGATTAATTTTATTGGATTAATAGGAGTATGATTTTGCTATATATGTACATAGAAAGTTTATGGATTTTCGTGGAATTGGAAGTCAGGAGCCTTTCATGTTGCGGGTCCCAGAATTTATCAGGAAGGTCAACGGTCTTATATACTTCATGAAAAAAATAAGAAATGTGTGAACTTATAAAATGTTGATATTAATATTAATAATATTTAAAGACGTATGAGTTCCAAAATAAAACGCTATGATTTTATGTGCTTTAAGAAAGAAAACTGAATCCTCCATAGATACTTAAGATAACTGCAAAATCTTTTAGTTTGTAAATCTGATAGGCCCAGCACACATAAGTGTCCATACCCATCTTTTGCTGTTCAACCTATTTGACTGATTCTGGCCCGTTCTTGCCGCGCCTGTTACCGCGGTTCACGCTGGACCATTACACTTACCCTAACTATATATAGGGTTGTTGTGTACTGTGGAGCGGCGCAGCCAAAAGATCATCTTCTTCCTCTCTCTCTCTATACTTTTCAAATCTTTCTTTGAGCGAGTGATTCAATGTATTTCTGTGAGGATCTGGTGTAATAGTTGATAGGGCCTGAGGCGCCGTGTGTGTCTTGTGGTGTGGTGGTTGTATCTTAGCGGTCTGAGCCTATTTACTGTAAGATCTATATATCGTGTTTATATCTCTTGTATTGTGGCTATTGTGCGATCCCAACAGTGGTATCAGAGCGGGTTTCATCACCGCTAAGTTACCTTAGCCTTGACTGACTAGATCGCGAACAAGCAGTTTCTGAACTGTAACCCTAGATCTGAGTCAGTCCGCTCCAAAAGGTAAGAACGAGGTTCAAATCTCCGAACCTCGCTCTGGTAAAGCGGCTTAATCCTCTTGTTCTTTTCTTATCTTAGTTCTGCCAACTGGTGCAGCAGGTTTGGGAATTGTTTGCTGGTAGTACTGCCGACTGGTGCAGTTAGGGTTTTTGTGTTCTATCTGCTTACTTTTCTGCTGTGTTTTCATATTCTGTGATTTACTATTCTGCCTACTTTCGCTGCTCCTATAAATCTGTGAATTTGAAATCTTATTGCTGTGATCTGTAAAGATCAGTTCTCATAACCGTATTCTACGGTTAATTTTCCTTAAAATTAGACAGTAGCTTTGGTGAACCCCTGCGCCCAGGACTCGATCCTGCGTTTTGTGAACCGGGAAATCCCTTAGCATAGATACTGTAGGATATCAACCCTTGAAAGGGTTAATATCTTGTCTTCTGTTATTAATGGCTTTGGTATCCTCAAGTGGGATTGCCACTTTCAATGGAAAATCTGATTTTAATTTGTGGAAAAAGAAAATGACTGCTATTCTTGTTGAAAAACATGTGTCTGCTGCTATTAATCATACTTATGAGTCTGATTTGTCTGAAAAGAAAAAGACTGAGATGAATGACCTTGCTCTATCTGCTATTACCTTGAATTTATCTGATTCTGTGTTAAGAAAGATAGAACATCTTGATTCTGCTAAAGAGGCTTGGGATAGGTTAAATGAGCTGTATACTGAAACTTCCCTTCCCTCTAAGATGTACCCTTTCTGAGCTTCTTTAAATTCAGATTAGACATGACTAAGGATATAGATGAGAACTTAGATGAATTTAATAAGCTTCGCAGTTGATTAAGCAACCGGTGACACTAGTATAGACAACTATGCTCCTATTGCCTTGCTGAATTCCATTCCTGAAACTTATAGTGATGTTCAGTCTGCCATTAAGTATGGGAGGGACAAAATTGACCTAGAGACTGTTGTCAGTGCCTTAAGAAGTAAGGAAATGGACTTGAAATTCAGTAGAGAGGTTAGGGTAAGTGAACAGAGTACTTCCTATCAAGTGAGAGGCAGAACCAATGAGAAAACTACTTCTACCTTCAGTTCTGACAAAGGGGGGAAGAAAAATACCTTTAGAGCTAGATCTAAGTCTAGATCTAAGGGTAGAAAGTGCTTTAACTGTGGAGAATATGGGCATTATCAAAAAGATTGTACTTCACTTAGGAGAGGAAAACAAAATAATGACCATAAGAGTGTTTCTAATGCTATTCTTGGTGATGATTCTGAACAAAATGTGCTTGGCAAATACTTTATGGTTACTGAACCTGATAACCTCTCTTCTGTGAACACTGTGAATTCTGTGCAAATAAATGAATGGCTTATGGATTCTGGAAGTGCCTACCATGTTTCTCCTTTCAAAGCATGTTTTTCAAATCTGAAACTTGGTGATTTTGGTTTTGTGATAGTTGCTTATAGGGACAAATGTTCTGTACTAGGAATAGATGATATTTACCTAAAGTTTAAATCTGGCTTTCAGTATACAATGAAAAATGTTAGATTTGTTCCTGATGTTGCATGCAATTTACTGTCTTTTACTGCCTTGGAAAATGATGGGTTTGGGGGAAGCTGGGGAAATGGATGGATGAAGGTAAAAAGGGGTTCTTTGGTGGTGTTTAAATCTAAAAGAACTAACAACTTGTATCCATTCACTGTTGTACCTGTTTTACCTGCCTCTAATTTGAATACTACTCTTCCTGACAAAACTGTGTTGTGGCATCTAAGACTTGGGCATGCTAGTTCAAAGAATTTATCTACTTTGAGAAAAATTGGAATGTTTGGTAAGGATAAAATTTCTGATTTACCATTCTGTGATTCTTGTGTGATTGGTAAACAACATAAAGTATCTTTTCCTGTTTCTGCTGCTCCTGATAAACCTGTTGCCTCTGATATTCTTGAATATGTTCATGTTGATGTGTGGGGGCCCTCTAGTACCCCTACACATAGTGGCTGTAGGTTTTATTTGTCTATTATGGATGATTTTTCAAGGAAAACTTGGTTATTTCTTTTGAAACAAAAATCAGAAGTTTTCCAAATGTTCTGTGATTGGAAGATTAAAGTAGAAAACCAAACTGGGAAGAAAATTAAGGTTCTTAGAACAGATAATGGACTTGAGTTTTGCAATTTTCCTTTTGACAATCTATGTGTTAGATCAGGGATTAGAAGGCACAAAACTGTACCTTACAACCCACAACAGAATGGGGTAGTGGAAAGTATGAATAGAACTCTTTTAGACAAGGTTAGATGTATGCTAGAGTCTGCAGGGCTGTCCAAAAACTGTTGGGGTATAGCTGCATTAACTGCTACTTATCTCATAAATAGACTACCTTCTAGCTATCTTAAGGGTAAGTGTCCTGAAACTGTCTTCTGTGACAAAACTCTAGATCTGTCACACCTTAGAGTGTTGGGTTGTGCTGCATTTGTCCATCAAAAGGGGGATAAGCTTGGTCCTAGGTCTAAGAAATGTGTTTTCATAGGCTATCCTGATGGTGTCAAGGGTTATAGATTGTGGGATAGGAGTGTGCATGGTTTTAAAGTCATTATTAGTAGAGATGTGGTTTTTAATGAATGTGAATCTCCCTGCTTACCTGTTGTTACTCCGGTTCCTGCTGATGATACTGCTCCTTCTGAGGTGGAGCCTAGCCCTACTTTGCCTAAATCTATTCCTTCAGAATTTGTTTCTGACACTGATATAGGTGACTCTGGTACTGATTATTCTACTTCTAGTAGTGAGTCTGATTCACAATCTGACTCTGTGCATGATGTCTCTACTTCTGCATCTGAGCATGATCCTCTGTCTGATTCTAATCAAAGTGATTATTTGCTCTCTAGGGATAGAGCTAGGAGAATTCCTCATACCAACTCTAAGTATGAGGATTATGTGATGTATGCTTTATCTGTGTGTGAATCATTGGATAATGAACCTACATGCTACTCTGCTGGTCTGAAATCCCCCTCCTCTGCTCAGTGGTTAGATGCTATGAAATCTGAAATACATTCCTTGCATGTGAACAGAACCTGGACCCTAGTACCTAAACCTGCTTCTTGTTCTCTTGTGGATTGTAAATGGCTTTTCAAGCTTAAACCTGAGTCCAATTCTGTCAGATACAAAGCTAGGTTAGTGGCAAAAGGTTTTACTCAAAAAGAGGGCATAGACTACTCAGAAATCTTTGCTCATGTTGTTAAACTAACTATTGTGCGCATTATGCTTTCTCTAGTGGCTCATTTTAATTGGGAATTAAAGCAAATGGATGTTAAAACTGCTTTCCTTCATGGGGACTTAGATAGACAGATTTATATGAAATAGCCTGAAGGCTTTGTTAATTCTTCTAAACCAAATCATGTTTGTTTATTGAAGAAGGCCTTGTATGGTTTAAAACAGTCCCCTAGACAGTGGAACAAGAAATTTGATCAGTGTATGCTTTCATTGAATTTCTTCAGAAGTTCCTTTGATCATTGTCTCTATTATACTAAGTTTGCATCTGTTCCTGTGTATTTGCTGATTTATGTAGATGATATGCTCATTGCTAGTCCTTGTATTAAGTCCATTAAACATGTTCAGAAATGCCTGTGTGAAACTTATGAAATGAAGGACTTAGGAGATGCAAAAATGATTCTAGGCATGCATATAACTAGAGACAGACAACATAATACTCTCACTCTTAATCAGATTTCTTATGTGAATAAGATTTTGAGTAAATTCTCTATGTCTGCTGCAAAATCTGTAACTGTTCCTCTTGCTTCACATGTGATATTAAGTAAGGATCAATCACCTAAAACTGATTCTGAAATGCTTGATATGCAGAAGATACCCTATGCTAATGCTATAGGCTCTGTGATGTATCTTATGGTGTGTACAAGACCTGATATTGCCTATGCTGTTAGTTGCTTGAGCAGATATATGTCAAAACCTGGTTTAGCTCATTAGAATGCCTTAAAGTGGTTGTTTAGATACTTGAAATTCACTAAGCATGTTGGTATTTGTTTCTCTAAACATCCTGATGGTACTAAACTAGTTGGTTATGTGGACTCTAACTATGTAAATGATAGAGATAATAGGAAGTCTACTACTTCATATGTGTTTACTCTCTGTGGTTCTTGCATAAGTTGGAAATCTCAGCTTTAACCTACTGTTGCTTTATCTACCACTGAAGCTGAGTTTGTTGCTGCTGCTGAAGCCTTAAAAGAGGCTGTATGGTTAAAGAGTCTTCTGTCTGAACTTCACTTTCTGCATAAAGATGTGACTCTGTTTTCTGATAGTCAATCTGCTATTCAGTTAAGTAAAAACCCTGTGTTTCATGATAGAACCAAACATATTGATGTTAGGTTTCACTATATTCGAGACTTAGTAGAAAAGGGTATTATTATCCTTGAAAAAGTTCATTCAGATTTAAATCCTGCAGAAATGGGTACTAAATCTTTGAGTACATAAAAACTTCAAACATGCCTTAAGATACTAAACATCAGATAAGTTCCTGTGTATCTACTCTCTTTTCCCGTTTGTTTGTGGTTTTTTGTTTTGCAGGATTATGAAGTTGTTCGATGAAGAGGGGGGGGATGATGACAAATAATGCTGGATACAAGTCTTCCCTCTTGAGAGGGACACACCACATATGGGCCTAAGATGGAGTATGTAAATCTGATAGGCCCAGCACACATAAGTGCCCAGGCCCATCTTTTGTTGTCCAGCCCACTTGACTGATTCTGGCCCGTTCTTGCCGCGCCTGTTACCGCGGTTCATGCCGAACCGTTACCGCGGTTCACACTGGACCGTTACACTTACCCTAACTATATATAGGGTTGTTGTGTACTGTGGAGCGGCGCAGCCAAAAGACAATCTTCTTCCTCGCTCTCTCTATACTTTTCGAATCTTTCTTTGAGCGAGTGATTCAGTGTATTTCTGTGAGGATCTGGTGTAATAGTTGATAGGCCCTGAGGCGCCGTGTGTGTCTTGTGGTGTGGTGGTTGTATCTTAGCGGTCTGAGTCTATTTACTGTAAGATCTATATATCGTGTTTATATCTCTTGTATTGTGGCTATTGTGCGATCCCAACATAGTTAACACGATTTCATAATTGCCGTCATAATTCAATTTTAATGGGTACGTAAAATTGTGTTTTTAGCTTCTTTTTTTTATATCGATTGGTTAGCCCAATTTCATTTTTGTGATATCTATTGATTAAACCTCATGATTTTTTTTAACTCAACTTGATTGATTACATGATGATATTGAAACATGATTCTCAAATGTGAGCTGATAATACGATAAAAATAAAATCGAGCATGAGTATTCGTATATTCGACACGATCCATCACATGAGAGAGAGAGAGAGAGAGAGCTCGTTCCTTAACAGCTCTATACAGGGACGGATCCAGGATTTTCGGTTAGGGGGGGCGAAATTTATCGGGGATCCCCCGAAAAAAAAAAATTTAGCACATTTTTCTACTTAAATCTAATTATACTTATGTTTTATGGCTTATTTAAGGATTAAATTCTTCTTTCATGAATAACTCATATATTTTTTATATTTATTCGAAAAATATAGTACACAATCCTTTTTTTTTTGTTGACGAGGAACCCGCAGCCGCTACCTTTGGTGCGCTGCGCTACCTTTGGTGCGCACAGGGTAAACATCGCTCTTGTGCAATAGCCTGCAAACCACACAGAAGAGTTAAACCACCCTTAATGTGAGAGGGTGACAGACTCACACATAGCGTGTCCAGTGACATCACTCTAAATTTAGTTAGAGGAAATTATGAAGAATAACAATATCTAACTGAAGAATTAATAAGTATTTAAATGATAGTTTATTTATACTTCAAATGTTCTTAATTTTATATCAATAAGTACATGAAAAAAAGAAAACACAAATATAGTATATTAATTGCATCAAACAAAAAATATAGTATATTAATTACATCAAGTTATATAAGTTGACTCTACCAAACTAGGTATCCAAAACTCAAAATCTACACCTCCACTAAAATATGTGACACTTAATATATGTTTTTTAAAAAAATTCAAAGTTAGGATAACAAATTTAAAAATTTTGGGGGGGCAAATTCGAAAATTTAATTGGAACAAGTATAAAAATTACTAGAAATAAAAGATAACTCGTAGTATTGCACAAAATTCGGGGGGGGGGGGTCGCACCCACCCGCCCCCCTTGGATCCGCCCATGGCTCTATACACAATACACTCATGCTGTGTAAGCAATTAAGGTCCAAATTAGTAATTACATATGAATGTTAAAACAAAGTTAGGTTAAATGACATCCATTATGATGTCAATTAATAGCACGTATTACTGGAAAAATCTTTCTTATGGAGATCTATAAATTGAGCATCGCCTCCATTATTTTATTCATATATCTACAAACGTATCTCTCTCTCTCTCTCTCTCTCTCCCTACCAATATGGATAAGAAACCATGCAAGTCTACTGATATTGTTGAAGTGAGGAAAGGGCCATGGACCATGGAAGAGGATCTGATTCTCATGAACTACATTGCAAATCATGGAGAAGGCGTTTGGAATTCTCTAGCTCGATCTGCTGGTAATAAATACACACATATATTTATATTTTTTATTATATAATTATATATGAAGCCCTAAAAACGTGTTATCTCTGTTTGTGTTTGGTTCTAGGGCTGAAGCGCACCGGAAAAAGCTGTCGTCTCCGGTGGCTAAATTACCTCCGGCCGGACGTTCGACGAGGAAATATCACGGCGGAGGAGCAGCTTCTGATTATGGACCTGCATGCTAAGTGGGGAAATAGGTAAATACCATTTATTTTTTAGGTAGGGTTTTTATTAAAATATGGTATCTATTTTCGAAATAAAAGAATATATACTTTAAAAAAAAGGGGATAGAATTTACCAAAAATAAAATGAGAATTTGGTATTTGTTTATCGTCCAAGAACCGCGAGCCGCAATCATTGTGTATTTGTGTTGCTTTTCGGCTCGTTCATATTAGTGAAACTAGAACTAGATATTTTAGAGATAGGGAGTGGGGAAGAGAGAGAGAGACCTTTCGCCCGTATGAAACCAGCGACCCTTCAAGATTATGGCTGCCAAAATATACTCCAGTCCATAAATTTCCTTAAATACTTATAGCAAGTCCATAAATTTCCCTCCGTCCCGCCTGACTTATCTACATTTTCTTTTTGGGTTGTCTTATTTCACTTGTCTACTTTCTAAATAAGAAAATGGCTCTCATATATATAAATACATTTATTTATATGGGTTTCACACGTCTACTTCACAAATCAATTCTAAACAATTATTTAATTGTATGGATCTCACGCTTTATATAAAATCAAGTTAGATAATGCCATATGTAGGTAACCCATAATCACACGGTAGACACAAAATTATCAGTGAAAGCTACTAAACTTTTTCTTGGTTGCACTAAAGATCCTAAATTGGCAAATGATAAAAGATTTTACCTTAATTATGAGGTTTAAAGAAATCTGTTTTTTCAAGCTCAGTTATTTTTATTTAGTTATTTTTGGTGTTTTTTATAAATAAGAAACGTCGTAACGGTCTTAATTAAAAAAATAATGTTGAAAGTCGTTTTTCTTTTTCTTTTTCTTTTTTTTATTGAAGGCATTTATTGTGAAGGGAAATTCAAAGGGATTGGGACGATTGAATTTCCCATATTTAGTAGAAACCATAGCAATAAAGGACATGCTAACGCTCTAATCACTTGAATGAGAAGCTCCTACTTGCTGCTTAATTATGTTGAAATTGACATCTGCCCTATTTGTTTGTCCTTTTCAAATAAAGGGTTCCCCAGAATTTTTAATTTTTTTTATATATCTTCAATTTATCATAATATACTTAATTCAAATTTTGCATCTTAAGTGAAAAGAATGGAAGTATGGAACTAAGCATCAAGGAGAGAGAGAGAGACTTCCCTATTTGAGAATTTAGTATGACGATAAAATGCAATAGGAATATATAATGCGTAGTTGTGGAAATAAATGTTTGAAATTTCAGTGATCATTCAGAAAAAAGGTTTACACAGTTTATGATATATCTCTATTAATTTTTGTAAGTTTTCCTGATTAAAAACACTTCCGAATTTAGAGATGGTTTTACCTACCTGAGAGACGAGAATCCAATGCTATACTTTCTAGAGAGAGAGAGAGAGAGAGAGACTTAGATGATTTTGTGATTTGAGTATCAACTGTGATAGCGAGAGATTGGCATATACTACATCATATAAAGTTTTTTTTTTTTTTTTTGGTTATTTGTAGTTTCGAGAGTCCCTTAAAATTTGCCTTCCAACTTTCCTTCAATTAAACTGGGAAACCCAACAAATATTGAATCTCAGCTAGCCGTAGAACATGCATGGCTTGTTATATTTTGTTCTCACGTAAAAATGGGAAAATTGTCTATTAATATTATTTAAGCAAATGTTACTAAAAAATATATATTTCATTCTTATATTTTATTTTTAGGGATGTTGTGGAGTGATTTAATCTAGAAATAAGGATGAAAGTGGTAGCCGTCACATCACCTTTAGTCCTTTACATTTATAAGTCCACATCATATGGTTCACAAAATATTTTTGTGATTGATCTCTATGGTGTATAATAAATCAATTATACATAGATATATTTATGAAATTTTGTTTTAAGAATAAAATTGCAATCTATAGCAAAGTATAGTGGTATAATCGTAACTTGACAATATATATCTTTTTTGTTTAAACATTAGTATTAGGTACATAATTTAACATTGGTTTCGGTTAATTTCTGGCTACGTACTAAATTTTTTTTTTTTTTGTTATTAATAATAGGTGGTCGAAAATTGCCAAGCATCTACCTGGAAGAACAGATAATGAAATAAAGAATTATTGGAGGACTCGAATCCAGAAGCACATCAAGCAAGCAGAGAACTGTACAGCTCTAACGACAGAGAATGATCAAGCTAGCACAAGCCAAGTCTCCAGTTCCTGCCCTGCGGATCATGCAGTTGAGTCCTACTCTCCACCTTCCCTCAATGGCAATATGGAACCCTTCCACGGCCATTTCCCGACCGAGTCGAACGAGAACCTTTGGAGCATGGAGGATCTCTGGTCTCTACAGTTACTCAACGGAGACTGAATCTGAATGACTGAACGCCTCTAGCTATAACCCTCCGATGCCGTACAGTCATAGCATGATCCGTTATTGCTCGGTATATAAGTTAGTTAATCTCCCTAGTATTATAAAATTGTCTTAAAGTTTCATATATAATATTGTCAGAATATAATGTTAGCGAGATAAAATACGAAGTTATGTTACATTTACATGTTATAAATGTTGTACATTAAAATATGGTGGTGATGTGGTGACTTGAGGGGTTCACTTTTTCTTTTACTTCATATCTATAAATGGTAATGGAAACAAGTTTATTAAATGGTAATGGAAACAAGTTTATTAATTAGGGAAACGTGATTAGTCGTTTCCATATGATGATTAATTATTTATCTTTATTGCCTTTTTACACGCTCATTGGTAGTATCTGAATATGTATGCATCCTTGTTGCTTTTTGAAACTAGCTTTTGATTTGATTGAGATTTTACATTTGAATATGATCTTCCCACTTAAAGGTATTGTCTTCATCGACTTTGAAAGCTGTCCTCTTTTGTCGATCTTATCCTTCATAACTAATTCGGGTTCTCTCAAGTTAATAACATTCTCTCTCTCTCTCTCTCTCTCTCTCTCTCTCTCTCTCTCTCTCTCTCTCCTCTATCTGGTTTTCTTCTCGAACTCGGTTTCTGCTGTTCCTTGTGTATCGTTTTGTGAGAGGGACCACATGGTAGTCATATATCATGTATATGTGTATAGTCTTGCACGTGTATAGAGTAACTGTGAAAATATTGTCTGCGCATATATCATGTATATGTGTATAGTGGAATGATTATTAATGGATTTATTACATTATGGGTGAAGTGAATCATGCGGGAAACAAATGCCGAACTGAAGTAAGGAAAAATAGGCACGTGGAAAGGTAGAGTAGCTAATTTTGTTAAAATTGAATATCAACTTTCTATTAGGGCTGTTTGTGTTCACTGCCATTCCATTTTGAAGTATGACTGCTACCAAACTATTCACCCCTTTTTCGGCAATATAAATATTCATTTTTTATTTTACCCGCGTATCGTTACGGTAAAAGTAAAACCACGTCCAATTTTTTGGTTTAAGATGAAATATCGTGTTTCGACTATTGGTGCATAATTCGTACTAAAATTATATTTAGAAACAAACATGAATGATTGATTTTGTGTCTTGCAATGGGTGGATCATCTATTCAATTTGTGAATGGTGAGATGTGTCTTTACTTAATATTTATATATCCTAGTTGAGATTTGTTATTGTAAGCATAAAGATTATTTTAGATTATATTGGATTAATTGAATATGTGTCAATGTCATTATTATTATTCTATTAGTGAGACAAAGTAAACATGAACAAATTCGACAACAAATCTCATATTGTTTTTGCATTATACATAACCATATCTTTTAATTCTCTTTTGCGAACTCACTACGGATAATTCGAATATGAAAATAAATATACAAGTAATAAACTCATGTGACAAGAGCGCATATATATCTATGTATCATATTAATAAAGTTTTATAATAATTTATTGAATTTAAGATTTAAGACCAAGCTCGAGCAAGTTAAGAAATTTAGCTTTGGGCTTTCGAACTACCAAATTTATACGAGATAAACTTTGAGGTATCAACTTAAAATCAATTTTACATTTTCTTAGCAATTAAACTTTATATAATAGAAAAAAGATTAAAATAATTTAGATTGGCGAACGTAAGAAAATCTCTCTGGAAGACTTTATAAAGTTTGAGGCTCTAGATTCTTTTTCCCACGTGTTTGTAGTGTGAATTTAATAGGGCAACACGTGAAAGATAAGTAACTCTCCTATGGGGTCAGCAATGACTGCATGGGAAACACTTTTATTACCAGTTTGCCTCGTCAGCATTGATCTAGCAACTTTGTAATAGTTAGACTTAGAGTAGAACACAAACACTTAAGAGTAAAAACTTGAGAATAGTAACGGAATTTATTCGATACATAACTTAAATTTTAAATTTTAGGACTAATAATTTAAGATGTTGAAGAGAATCACGAGTGGGTTCAGTTTGCCATGATGATGATGTTTCCATCGCTTTCGTTTTAAATTAGTTTTCAGTTATTTTGTTGGACGTAACGTCCGTTTCAGAACCTCCACCAAAAAGTCTAGTCTTTTTCATATTATTTATAGATTTATAGAAAATTAGAAATTGAATAAATTAGATGGAAAGACAAGTCAACTCATAATCATCGCGTTGTCTTTTAACTTTTAAGGAACAATCTGGTGATCGCTGTTTACATCAAATAATCCTGCAAAAATTGCTAAAACTCGATTAGTATAGTTACAGGTATTGAACATAAAGAACGGAGTATTTTAGACCTAAAATTCATATTAATCAAGGGTTGATTAGCGACCACGCAAGTTTTGGAAATTTTCTAAACTAAAACAAAAGAAAGTAAATAGCAGAAATTAAACACGAAGTAAACTTATGCAAATAAAACGGGTCCAGCAAGATGATTCACACACACACAATCGATCATTGACACTATTAATTAATTAATTAATCCCCTTAAGTCAATTAGTTGTAGGACGCCGTAATTAAACTGACACGTCCCCTATTCCCTCTTAATTATTCGGTAATCGTCATGGTGGGCATTGAATCGACTACTTCTCTAAATTAGATGCAACCTACGTTGGTGGGCAATCAATAGATTTAACACATAATCAGCTTTAAGAACTAAGGGAACCCAATTTAGGAGCCTACTCATATGGTGGACATCTAATAGTCTCCTACCAAATTAATCCTATTGTCCTAAGAATAATTTGCTACTTATTTAGCCTAATCCCACGAGAAACGATGGAAGTACTAAATTAGCTTTGAATTAAACTAACATAGGGTGATCAAGCCTAAATTAATTAATCTAATTAATTAACCTAGATTAATTCAGAACCTAAGAGATTAATTTTAAAGCCCTAGTCTCATGAAATAATGGTGGTGTGTGTTTCACATCTCGTCGGCCTAAAAAGACTTAGCCACACATATCGACCCGACTTAATACATTTAAAATTCGATTAAGTAATATTCGATAAAATAATAATTTCACTTAGATAATAATTTATTCCGGTCCCGACTTGGATCAGTGTACTAAAGTAATAATTTAGCTAAATACATTAAGTAATAAAAAAAAGTTTAAATACTTAAGAACCCAATGAAAATATAAAGTAATATTTACTGATTTCAGAAAATATATATAGACAATTATAATGATACATGCTACAGTAGTACAATAATCATTTCTTATTAACATATGCTTCCATAGTTATAGTTTTTTCTTCCTACGTAAACCAAAATTAACATCATCATTAACTTTCTGGAAAAGCATATACAACTTTTAAATATTTTGCTCCTAAGTGGCAAGTAATTTTTTAAGGTAGTTATTACTTGAAATACATTTTTTAATGACACAATTGGAATAAATGTACTATCATCTCCTTTAGGGTCATCCTCTTCATCATCATTAATGCTCGTAAGTGTTTCAATAATTTATTCATTCATCAGTAATTTCATAGTTGCTTAATTCTCGATAGCTAAAAGATCTTTACATTCATAGCATTTTTGTAGCGTAAATTATAGATAACTACCTAATGTTTGAGATCCTTATCTAATTCAAAGACTTCGATTTAGATAGAACATTTATATTGAACAAATCTTGCAATATCGAAAACATACTTCTAGGATAATTTTAATATAAGCAAAAATAAACTTTTTATTTTTTATTTATTTATATGAGCTTTGTTCTTTTATAAAACTATTGAGTTTTTCTAAAATTGAATAATTTATCTTGTTTTATAATTAATGCATATTCAATGTTCATTTTTAAGATGATTTTACTAAAGCAAATAGTATTAAAATTAAGTTTGATACATACTTAACTTGTTTTATATCATAAACTTCTATCTAAAGTACTACCCCCGTCCCGCTATTTCTGGCTCACTTCATTTCGACACGGAAATTAAGAAAGTAGATAATTAAGAATGAGATATGGGTAGATAATAAAGTAGGAGAGATAAGATGAGTGAGAGTAGATGATAAAGTAAGAAAGAGAAGATGGTAAAGTAAGAGAGAGAAGATGATAAAGTAAGAAAAAGTAGGGGAGATAAAATGGTAAAGTATGAGAGAGATTATTATTATTTCCAAATTAGGAAGTGTGCCAGAAATAGCAGGACGTCAATTTTGGGAAAGTGTGCCAGAAATAACGGGACGGAGGTAGTAATAAATATTCATTTATCGATAAATAAATTAATTAAATAATTTTATTAAATATTTTTTTTTCGCTCTCAAATATATTAGTACTTTATAGAGGTGTTAAATGGGTAAAATCTTAGAAATTGACAATGTGTAGTAAAACATAAATGAATTTTTACACATGCGTTTATTTACATAAAAAGGCAAATTGGCAAAAATAGTCCTCAAACTTCGCATTTTTGCGAATTTTGTCCTCAAATAATTTTTTTTGACCCTCAACTCCTTGTTTTTGCGATTTTAGTCCTACCATTAGATTTTCCGTCAATTTTAACGATAATTCAATTTTAATTTTAAAAATAAAAAATCAAAAGGGCAAAATCGGAATTTTTATCTATATGGACCAAAATTACAAATGAAGAATTATTTGGGACCTATTTAGCAAAATTAAATAGTTTAAGGACTGATTTCACAAGTTCAGACAAATAAGCTAATTGCTTCGTATCGACGAGATTTTGTATTAAATTTTTTATTTTTCATATAACTTTATTGCTTCGTATCAAATATAAGCTAACGAAGACTTCGTACCAATATAAACAACATTTAATTCGAAATGCAAAATATTACTGTGAATTAACCATTAAAAAATAAAGCTATTATCACCCAAATTTTTTTACTTCAAAATAACAATTTAGAGCATAATATTTACTTCAAAATAACATGAATACGAGGAAAATATGTGTCAGTTCGTAATTTACGATGAATAATATGTTATAAAAAACATTTAATTCGTAATTTTTCATGAATAATAGAATACGAGGAAAATATGTATCAGTTCGTAAATAACAGAAAATATTAGTTTTATTTGCAAATACTATAATAAGCCAAAAAAACTACTGCAAACAAGGTTAGTCTCGTATTCACATTCTCTGCATAGAACTGTCATGACGAATCCCCAACACCACCACCCGCCATTGAAGGCCGTAACTATAACTCACGTCCGCTACCAGCGCGATGATCAGCTCGGCCATTTCCTCGCCTGGATCTACCTCGTCCCCGTGTTCATCAGCTTCGGCGGATTCGTCTCTCACTTCCTCTTCCGCTGCGAGCTCCAGGGAATGTTCTTCGCCGTCGGCCTCCTCCGCAATTCGTCAGCGAGCTCATCAATTGCGGATTCGCAATTCTCATCGTGTTCTAGTTATTTTGAAGTAAATATTATGCGCTAAATGGTTATTTTGAAGTAAAATTTTTAGGTGATAATAACTTATTTTTTAATGATTAATTCACAGTATATATTTTGCATTTCGAATTAAATGTTGTTTATATTGGTACAAAATCTTCGTTAGCTTATATTTGATACGAAGCAATAAAGTTATATGAAAAATCGAAAATTTAATGCAAAATCTCGTCGATACGAAGCAATTAGCTTACTTGTCTAAAATTTGTGAAATCAGTCCTTAAACTGTTTTATTTTGCTAAATAGGTCCCAAATTATTTTTTATTTGCAATTTTGGTCCATGCAAATAAAAATTTCGATTTTGCCCTTTCAATTTTTTATTTTTTTAATAAAATTTTGAATTAACGGTTAAATTGACGGAAAATCTAACCAGTAGGACTAAAATCGTAAAAACAAGGAGTTGAGGGTCAAAAAAACAAAAAAAAATTATTTGAGGACAAAATTCGCAAAAAATCGAAGTTTGAGGACTATTTTTGCCAATTTGCCACATAAAAATTATTATAACAACAAGATACATTTGGGCCTAAACAACAACCAATGGACTTGAAGCCCATCAAATATTAGATTTTTTATTTACTTTTTGTAGAAATAGAGCATAGCTTGTATTCAACTATTCATCCTACAACCTTTATCCTGTATTCCTATCTTCTTCTTCTCTCTAAAGTAGCAATGGCTTTAGCGCTATCCTTCGTAGCCGTTCGCACTCCATCTTATCCTACACCCTCAGCCGCTCATCCTGCACTCAATCCATCCACATTCCGTAGACCATCAGTGGTATTCCCCTTCAAATCCGCCCCCTCGCCCCTCCGCCGCCGCGCCACCGTCGTACGCCCCCTCGCAGCCGTCGAAGCTCCCGAGAAGGTGGTCGAGCTCGGTGACCAGATATCGAACCTAACCCTCGCCGACGCTCAGAAGCTCGTCGAGTACCTCCAAGACAAGCTCGGCGTCTCCGCGGCGTCCTTCGCCCCCGTCGCCGCCGTAGCTGCGGCGCCAGTGGGAGAAGCTCCGGCCGCGGTCGAGGAGAAAACCGAATTCGACGTGGTGATCGAGGATGTGCCGAGCAATTCGAGAATTGCGACGATTAAGGTTGTTAGGGCTCTGACCAACCTGGCACTGAAGGAGGCGAAGGAATTGATCGAAGGATTGCCGAAGAAATTCAAGGAGGCGGTGTCGAAGGAGGAGGCAGAGGAGGCGAAGAAGCAGCTGGAAGAGGCCGGCGCCAAGATCGCCATTGTATAGTATGGCTGCGAAACGAAACGCTTGAAAATCAATCGACTAATTTTGGGCGTTAAATGTATTTTGGGAATTTTGGTCGATTTCATTTCGAGCTGAATAGATTTAGATCCAGTCATATTTATGAATTTGTAACTGAATTCAGATTTTTTCTTCAAATCCCCACTGCTTCATAATTTTATTAGATTTAGTATAATATTAAAAACTTCTGTTTATACAGAAATCATGAAGTATGAATGCAATTATGCATGCCAATTAAGTCTTCTTGGAACATTTACATGTATATATATGAATTCAGTTTTTATATTCATAATTTGTAGTCTATTATGTCACACACTTTATATTAAAGATCATAATAGAAAGATCATACCATTATTTATCTGAAGTTTGAGTAATAATATAAAAAAAATGTACAATTTGAATTAGAGTACTAATCTTGTTTCAACTGCAAACTCTCGAAATTAGAAGATAGTGAATTTAAAATGACAAATTCCAGCATTTTGTCCCCAAACTATTTATTATTGTTGAACGTGGTTCCCAAATTTTATTTTTTTTAGACATGATCCTCAAATAATTTTCTTTTCGTGAACATAGTCCTTCTATTGAAAAATCCATTTGTAATATGGAGAAGACAAAATTGTTTCAAGCACCGATAGAATCGGAAGCGCCCTTCTTTTAAAGAGAGGAGGACGGGTTATTCACATTTCATTTGATGGTCAGATGTGAATTGGAAGCTAAGCAATTAGAATTCTAAAGATTCTAGTCAACATTTTTTAAAACATTATTTTTATATTCAAAAGCTATTTTTGGTATTTCACATTAATACTACTTGTTGCTCCCGCTGGCGCTGCTGCTCGTAGATTCACGATTCGTCGTCCCTGCATCCCTGTGGCCGAGAAAGTGATGGTGGCGGTGAGTGAGCACATCAACCGTCTCGTCGCAGCGAGGCTGCAGTTCGACGTCATGGCAGTGGAGACGGTGCTGGTCTGTTAAAACGAAGAATACAGAAGAAAATGTAGATCTAGATCTAGATTTGAAGATGAAGACGAGATCACAAAGTTTTCATTACTGCGCAAGCAAAAACAAGATACAAACGAGCCCAATATATAGTTGGGCTAAAGCAAGAAAACCTAACTAACATAACTACCGTGAAAAACAGAAATAGCAAAAACATAAAAACAAGAAATGCGACTTTATAAGTAAACCGTTGATCTGATAGGAAGAGGATCTAACGGCTACTGAACATCACGATAGCAAGCCTTCTACTGAGTTAGTTAGGTGATGTCTTCTTCAACAATTTGAACTTCAGTTTTGCAACACCCCCCGCAAGATGGACTTGGCGGAGATCAGCAAGTCCAATCTTGGAGAGAAGAAAATGGAAACGAGGACCGGCCAGAACCTTGGTGAATAAATCTGCAAGTTGCAAAGTAGATGACACAACCGTAGGTATGACAAAGCCGAGCTTGTACTGATCTCTCACAACATGACAATCCATGTCAAGATGTTTGGTGCGCTCATGGAAGACTTGATTACAAGTGATATGTATGGCTGCAAGATTGTCACAAAAGAGAGGAGCAGGATAAGGAACAGACACCTGCAGGTCCTTAAGAAGATAAGAAATCCAGATAAGTTCCCTGAATGTCATACCGAGGCCACGGTACTCTGCCTCAGCTGTAGAAATAGAGATAGTGTTTTGCTTCTTGCATCGCCAAGAAATTGGTGAATCACCAAGGAAGATACAAAAACCAGTGAGTGAGCGTCTAGTGGCAGAGCAAGTTCCCAGTCAGCATCTGAGTAGGCATGCAGTTGCAAGGAACTGCAAGAAACTGGAAAGAAAAGTCCAAGTGAGGGACAACCTTTTAGATACTTCAGAACATGTAGAGCACCCTCCTAATGTATATCACGAGGAGTAGCAAGAAATTGGCTAAGCTGCTGAGTGGCATGAGAAAGATCAGGCCTGGTAAGATTTAAATAGAGGAGTTTGCTAATGAGACGTATGTACTTGTCTGGCTGAGAGAAGAGTGGAGAAGTGGTAGAGCCAAGATCAAGACCAGTAGGAAGGGGGGTGGAAACAGATCTACAACCCAAAAGCCCAGTAGTTTCAAGAATATCAAGGATGTATTTTCTTTGGTTGAGATAAATACCTGTGGTGCCACGAGCAAGTTCCTTGCCTAAGAAATACTTAGCATCACCAAGGTCCTTGATGTGAATTTAGCATGAAGAAATGACTTGAGATCTGTAATTGAAGACAGATTTGGACCTGCTATAAGAATATCATCAACATAGAAGAGAATGGCAAGGACATCTTCTTTTGTGCCTTTGTTGTACAGGCAATGATCATTAGGAGACTGTAAGAATCCATAGGAGGTAAGAGCCTTACTGAGTTCTATATTCCATTCTCGAGGAGCCTGCTTTAGTCCATAGAGGCTTTTGATTAATTTGCAGACTTGTCCAGGTTGAGCAGATGCATAGCCTTGTGGAATGTCCATGTAGATTTCATCAGTCATAGTGCTATGTAAGAAGGCATTGTTAATATCAGCGTGGTGAAGAAACCAACCGTGATAAGCAGAGAGGGCAATGAGAAGATTTCATTATAGTCGATGCCTTCTTCCTGCTTGTACCCTTTTTGCTACAAGCCTGACTTTAAGTCTCTCAATTGTGCCATCAGCATTTAACTTTGTTCTATAAATCCATTTGCACCCTATAACATGTTTTCCTGGAGGAAGGGAACAAAGAGTCCAGGTACCATTAGCTTCAAGAGCTGCAAGTTCCTCTTGCATAGCCTTCTCCCAGCCAGGATGTTGACTAGCTTCTGAAAAAGACTAAAAAGACTGAGGTTCAGAAGTAGTGTGAAGATGAGCAAGAAATTGAGAATAGGAGTTGGTTAGAGTAGAAGCATGAAGGTGAGGAACAGTGGTAGATAGTAGGAGTTGGTTAAAGTAGGGGTGTAAGGTAGCTAGGAGGAACAGTGGTAGATAGTTGCACATTTGCATGACTGGCATAATCTTGTAGCATTGCAGGCGGTTTAATTTCTCTCCGTGGTCTAGGAGCAGGAATGACTTGAGTAGAACCAGGAGAAGAGCTGATAGAAGGAGTGTTGGGTGATGATTCCATCCTCAGCACTGTTTCACTCAGTGGGAAATGATTCGGTCTTAGACACTGATCTTAAGCTCAGTAGCCTTGTGCTCTGTACTTGTCTGAAGATTTGAAGATCCCAAAACCCTATCTGAATGATGAACCATTCCCTTGTATCTGTTTTGTCTCTGAGGTTTCAGACTCAGTAGACACTCTGCTCCGGTCAAGGCGCTCGCAAGCTTATCCGCCTCGGCAAGCGGTGCAAGACTCAGTGATACGGGACTTAGCAGGAGCAAGATATCGAGAGAGTCGGTTGAACCGAACTCAGCAGGAGTAGTTCACCGGGACTCGGAGCCGATCTTCGTAGACTTATCTCGGCAGCCTATCTATCGAATACAAGGTCGACTCAAGAACGGCGAGATAGTCTTCGGGATCGCTGAATCTTTTGAAAGACAATCGGCATTGTCATGTACGAGGAAGAGAGAAGTCGGCTTCGATCTGTCTTGAAGTTTGTCTTTGTCTCAACCACTCCATCCACCTCGACGAATGACAAGCATACACATGTCTTCTCACCGCTAAAGCCGCAGCCAACCTTTTACCTAAAAAGGTGGGAAAGTACACTGTTACCTACACCAAAAGAGCCGTTTGCTACCAAAAAGAGAGAGAGAGAAGAAGATCGTCTCCAACGGATCTATTTCAATCTCTGCTCTATAAATAGAGGGATCATTCAAGATTTGAAGCACACCTAGAACACGAGAGAGCGCGAAAAACGAGCGAATTCCAAAGAACAAAGTCTTAGCAAGAACTTGAAGAACAATCTCCGGCGAAAGACTACATTCTAGCTCATAGGGAATCAAGCTAAACCGACATATAAAGCCTCTAGTATCCAAATCGACGTTACACGAATTCAAAGCTTACCTTCAGCTGTTCGTTGATCTAGAAGCTACTCTCATATTCCCTATCCCTCTAACCCTAAGCTCAACTGTTCTTATCCATAGCTTAGATGAAGGAGTTCACATTTGAACCCAATCCTTATTGTATAAGGACTCCTTCACTGTTGGAGAAGTTTGTCAAACACTTTAAGTTTGATAGTGTTGTAACCGAGACTTGGATCGCATAAAAACCAAGACGCGGCTTTGCCCGAGGTGCAAGCCGATCGAGACTAACTCAGGATAATAAATAGCCTCCTGATCATTCGGGACAGTGGACGTAGGATTTGAGCGATATCCGAACCACTTTAAAAATCCTGTGTCTCTTACTGCTTTCTTAATTGTTGCATTGATTTTACTATTCATACTGAACATCATATTTAAAATCAATCAACCGTCTCAAAGATACTTGAACTTTTAATCTACTGAACTGAGACTTAAAACGTTTTCTCACAAAAACCGGATTTGGGCCTACACTATTCCGCGCACTGAAATCTTACCGTAGATACTGAATTCTGACCTAGTCAGTTAGCAGATCTCAGCTGAGTCAGTACTCTTAGCCTTTAACTCGATTCAGAACAGTTGTCTGGTCTGCTGAACTGTTTCAGTCAGACACCATCCTGAATAGGACTGTTCGTGTTCGAAGTTGAGAAATCGAATCAGGTGTATTCACCCCCCTCTACACCTGACCGTACACTCGGGACCAACAATTGGTATCAGAGCAGGAGTTCTTTAAGACTCTTGTCACTTTGAGACTGGTCTATTCGAACGGATCCGGAGGAAAACGTTTTCACTGCATATCACTCTACATTCATATCTATATTCTTCATGGCTGATATGTCAGGTATAAGGATGGTACCCATGTTCTCGGTGGAGAATTATGGAGTATGGCGAGTCAGAATGGAAGCACATCTAACATCCCTCCATGACAAGATGATCGAAGTGCTTGAAGATGGACCTATCGTTCCCATGATCGATAGTGTCGTAACTCAGGACCAAGCTCAAGGAGGAGGAATGGTGACCGGGAAGAAGATTCCCAAAGACAGAAGTCTCTTCACTCCTGAGGAGAAGAAGCTTCACAACTTAGATCGTGTTGCCAGAAACGCTATACTGACCACCCTTATTGATTCTTATCTTGGCAGGGTTCAGGAATGCAAGACTGCAAAAGAACTCTGGGACGCTCTAGCGCTACTGAGTCGAGGGACTCGAAGATTAAAGAGAATAAACTAGCGCCGGAACTCCAAAAGCCGGAAAGCTTGTCTCTCATGCCCGGTGACAAAATCAAAGATCCGAACGTCGATTTACCAATCGATGAACTCTATCAATGGGCCGGGAAAGACATTCAAGAATCGAGAGATGAATCGAAGATTCCGAGGGCACCGCCTGGACGGACACCGGACACCTTTTGCCACTCTATTGCGACATTCCGACTTAGATGTTGTGTCTCCCGACCATATCTTTTCGTAATTACAGGCGAGGAGTTTGAGTTCGACAGACCTCAAAGAAAGCAGAGAGCTGAAGCTGACACAAAAATCGACCATGCTTTCAAAGCATCAGTCAGCACAACATCTCCGGCGACGAGCAAAACGACGAGTAAGACTGAGCCTTCACTCAATGATCTACAAGAAGGAAGTCTCGCTCAGAAGTATGCGCCGTTGCCGTAAAGTATCGAAGGAGAAGGAGCGACGCAGAAAAGTGACTAAAGCCTATCGGGAAACGAAAGGTAAGTCAAATTATATGTCGAAACACACTCCTGACTCACAATCTTCTGAATACAGAAAGAAGGATGACTCAGAACCGTCAAAGAATAGCGAAAGCAAAGAAGAAAAAGTCATCACTTGCTATAATTGTAAAAAGCCGGGACATTATCGCATGATTGTCCCGAGCTCGGTAGTGCTTGAACGCGCAAAGACGTAAGGCAAGGAGAGAGAAATTCGCCCGAAAAGACAAGCTTATATTGCAGGGCGAAATCTCGGACGACTCGAAGAAGTCGACTCCTTTATGGATTCATCTCGACGATGAAGCGACCTTCATGGCCTTAGAGCATGAAGCGGATGAATCACCGAAAAGTGCATGATGGCGAGCGAAGAGGATGAGGTAAATTCTCATGAACCACTTAACTCCTCTTCACACCGCACACACGACACTATTTCAGTGTGCGATGAGAATTTGGACGTCGCGACCGCATACGAAGAACTGCTCGACGAACAAATTCGGATGAGTCTCGCAGCTCGCAAGACTCTTCGGGAGTTGGATACCCCGAAAGTAGAGAATCGTGAGACTTTCTCGGGAGAGTCGGGTTGCTACCGAGGCCGAAGGACTTGTGTTGAGACTCGTGGAGGAGATAAACTCTCCGATGGCCAAGTCTCAAGCATCAAGAAGATCGGATTTCGCTTTGACCAATGACTTGACTCGTAAAGATACCGAGTGAGTCTATCAAGCAAGAAATGTCGGGACTTCGGATCGAGCTCGACACACCGAAGAAAAGTGATGATATCTCGGAGGAACCCGATGACCGAGAGGTACAAGTGGTGCCGAGAAGACATTAGAGGCTATGCTAGCAAGCAATAAGCCAAAGCACTGCAAGGAAGGACTTGGATTCAGCCAGGGAGCTTCCTCATCTGCCCCAAGACACTCGAAGTACGGCTTGCCGATAGGTTTGTTCAAGGGGAGACTATGAACGCAAATATACCGAACCCCCTAGTAAAGAACAAACAGAAGATGAAAGCACCTCATCCCACACATCGGCATTCCGACAAGAAGATCGGTGCCAAGAAACCCCGGGCCTACCAAGGGGGGAACCAACAAATCAAAATTGGCGGATCAAGATGGACCTCCAAAGCCGACACATCCAGATTCGGTATGGGTCATATTATTATGAACCTATAGTCGAAGAGGCTCCAAAGGTCGAAGAAAAAGAAAGCCACACGTAAGGCTAAGGTCGGCAGATCCACGGCTCGAAGATTAGGACTCCTAAACCTCGAAGCCTCGTAAGTCACCTATGACCATCCCAAAGGGTCGATATGTTGACTATAGTGGAAAGAAGATGTCCGAAACCACCGGGGTTGTTAGGACAGATTTGGGTTATGAAAACTAACATCTAAGGACCCAAAATCAAAAATAAAGGGTACCCGAATATAATTCTGTTTTTGCGGGTGCGCAGAGACCCATGGTATGTGGACAACGGATGCTCAAGACATATGACATACCAAAGGAGTCTACCAAGAATTATGTTATCGAAGATGGACCCGAATTGAGTTTGGAGATAATGCCAAAGGCTACACGAGAGGATACGGCACACTCAAAGATAGGAACTGCCAAAGTTCCAAGAGTATCCTATGTTGAAGGACTTCAAAGATAATCTTCTCTCTCGTTTGTGATAACTCGAATAGAGTGATTTTTTACGCCGGTTTCGTGATGTTATTGATAAATCTACAGGGGAAAACAAGTGTTATCGTGTTCGCGCAAAAAGAACATATACGTGGCTGACTGGAACTCAGCTGAACCTGAAGCTTGTTTGCTGGCGAAGAATGAAAACAGAACGGGGTGGCTATGGCATAGAAGGCTCAGTCATCTCAACTTTAAGACGCTCAACAAGCTAGCAAGAAACACTCTAGCAAGGGGACTGCCAAATGAAGTATTCAAGCAAAGACACTCAGGGTGAAGCATGTCTGAAGGGAAAGCAAACAAAGAAAGAAAATCCACCTGTTCCATCTCCTTCCACGGATGGAATCTTCAGCTGCTACATATGGATTTGTTCGGTCCAGGCCTCCCAGGTGACGATCGAGGCGTAAAATATGCATTAGTGGTCATAAATGACTACTCGCGCTACACATGGGTCATATTCATTGCCAACAAGTCTGACGTCAAAACAGAGTTACGCTTCTGAAAAAGCTCAGTGTCGAGAAGAACACCAAGATCAGAAAAATACGTTCAGACAGAGGAACTGAGTTCCTTAATTCCATGGTAGAGGAGTTCTCGCAGCGTAAGGAATAGAGCATGAGACTTCACCGCACGCACACCTCGCGGGAATGGAGTTGCTGAACGAAAGAACGTAACTCTAAAAGAGGCAAATAGGACTCTACTCGCAGACTCGGGACTCCCAACCAAATTACGGGCGTAAGCTACTGATACTGCATGTTACACTCAGAACCGATCTTTACTGACAAAGCAGCATAAGAGGACACCATATGAACTATGGAACGGCAGGAAGCCTTCTCTATCTTATTTCCATATCTTTGGTTGTTCATGCTTTATCCACAATAATGGGAAAGATCAGCGAAGACTTTTGATAGCAAGTCGATCGGGGAGTATTCTTAGGATACTCTCGGGTCAAGCAAAGCTTTCGTGAGTATTCAACTATCGGACCCTTTGCGTGGAGGAAAGCCCTCATGTTGTGTTTAACGAGTTTGCTATCGAAGACAGGAGCAATAACTCAAATTCCGAATCGAGGACATCGGTAGACGGCTACAGGGATCTAAGCTTAAAGGACAAATCGAAAAGATCCAGCCTATGTTGGGATGATGATTCGGATGAAGAAACCGAAGACAAATCTACCGAATCTCAACCAAGAGAGCAAGTAGGCGAGCGCATTGATTCTCCCGAACGTAATCAATCCCGTGTAACTCAGTCGATGAGGAAACCATAGAGGTAATCGAGACCACTACCGAGAATAACAACTCGTGGGGGAACATCTAGTAATGTTCCCGAGCCGAATGCCCCCGAACCTCGGTGACTCGGAGATCATACTCTTATCACCGAAATTCTTCAATCTCAGAATAGTACAATTGAAATGCCTAACTCACCTACTATCTGTGTTGAACAAATTTCAGATGAAGAGCTGAAACATCGTAGATCGTGGCTGGATGCTCACACTCCTAATTTGATCATTGGAGATCCTTCGACTAATGTCAAGACAAGATCCGATTCTCGTCAAGGAGAAAGCGCATTATTTTCCTCGCTTCTTGTCTATCGAAGAGCCTCAGAACATTGAGGATGCATTAAAGGATGCTGACTGGATCATAGCTATGTAGGAGGAGCTGAATCAGTTCACGAGAAACGAAGTATGGGAGCTTGTAGACAGACCCCGGCATCAACATGTCATTGGAACCAAATGGGTCTTAAAAAACAAGCGAGATGAAAACAACGTTATAGTCAGGTACAAAGCAAGGCTCGTGGCTAAAGGCTACTGTCAAGCTGAAGGAATAGATTTCGATGAAACTTTCGCTCCAGTTGCAAGATTGGAGGCAATTAGACTATTCCTAGCCTACGCAACACATCAAAGATTCAGAGTTTATCAAATGGATGTGAAGTCTGCGTTCCTGAACGGCGTGCTGAAAGAAGAAGTCTATGTGGAACAACCGCCCGGCTTTCAGCAGGGACATCAAGTATAGAGACTCAGAAAAGCTCTGTACGGGTTAAAACAAGCACCCAGGGCTTGGTACGATACCCTGTCTGAGTTTCTTCTTCAGAAAGGTTTTCAGAAGGGCACAGTAGATCGCACGTTGTTCAGCATTCGACTGGAAGACGACCTATTACTCGTGCAGATTAATGTGGATGACATCATCTTCGGTTCGAAGAATGTCATTATGTGTCAGCAGTTTGAAAGAATGATGAAGGACAAGTTCGAGATGTCGATGATGGGAGAAATGAACTACTTCCTTGGTTTTCAAGTCAAGCAATCTGAAAAGGGAACTTTCATCAACCAAGGCAAATACACTCGAGACCTCATCAAAAGATTCGGCTGCACATCCGGCAAACCCATCAAGATCCCGATGAACACGAATATGAAGATAGATCTTGATAAAGAGGGAGTATCAGTAGACCAAACTGAATACCGTGCTATAATTGGTTCTTTATTATATTTAACAGCTACCCGCCCTGACATAACTTATGTTGTAGGTGTCTGTGCTCGATTTCGTGCGAATCCCAAGCGAGCCATATGGACTCAGCCAAGAAGATTCTCCGCTATCTCCGAGGAACACCTGACATGGGTTTATGGTATCCAGCTGATGATAATATTGAACTAACTGGCTATTCTGATGCTGACTATGCAGGATGTAGAATTGACCGAAAATCAACTTCGGGAACATGTCGGTTCCTTGGCGGCAAAGGTCGATCTCATGGTTTTCAAAGAAACAACACTCGGTAGCTACGTCGACTACCGAAGCCGAATACATGGGCTGCTGGAAGTTGTTGCGCCCAAATCCTTTGGGCCGAGACAAAGAATGAGAGACTATGACGTCATTCGGAATGAAGTGCCAATCTTCTCGCGATAGTACCGATGCCATTGCAATCACTCAGAATCCTGTACTACACACGAGATGCAAGCACGTGGACATCAGACATCACTTCATTCGTGACCATGTCGAAAAGAAGGATATCAGGATGGAAAAGATCCATACTGACAAACAAAGGGCTGATATACTGACCAAGCCTCTAGCTGAATCCAGATTCAGAGAACTTTCAGTAGAGCTAGGTTTGCTTTGGACCCTACCGACCCCGGTCGAGAAGAGGTTTCGGGAGAGAGACATTTCGATAGGGGGGGAATGTTCACTCTCGCATCGAATGTATTCGACGTAGAGATTCGAAACCATCTACACGAGGTATCGGTGACTACTATGTTCACCGAGGTGACAGGTTGTGTATCTCTACTCAGTAGTAACTTATATTTCAGAACTTTGCATTTATGTCAAAGATTCAGCATGATATTTAATATCTTTTGGTTTGTCTTTATTATTAACGAATTTCATTTATTGCACGACATTCCATACATAAGTTTGCTGAACTCTGCGCGCATTTAATGCATGTCTTTTCGCAGTTACTACTTAGGTTATTTTACAACTGTCTTTTGACTTAGGCGGCTTATGCGATCATTGCCTATTATATAACGTCTAATCTTGACCGTCCTTTCTAAAAGCAGTTTTAAACTCAGCCTTTTGATCAAATAACTGTTCGTCTTCTCGTTAGATATATATTCGATCATATCCTAGAAACCGCCATTAGCATACAAATCTTTCAAGTCCGAGAAATCTGAAGCATCTTTTAGAACGAATCTCATCCGTATTTTGCATTATATCCTTCTAAAGCATTAGATTTCTCACTGGTATGCATATTAGAACTGTTACGATAGCTTATTTTATTATTCAGAATCGATATATACATATATATATATATATACTGTTCTATCCAAGAATCGGTACTGATAAAGTTCTTGTAACAGTTACGATGGCTGGTATCTCTGTAACCGTTCCTGACAAGATAGAGGAGATCCTCAGCAAAGGCCGTGTCTGGTGCGAACCAGTCATGGAGTTCGATGCTTGCGAGCTCGAATACATGGAGGAAGTATTCACGTACCTCCGAGCGTCTAGACTAGAAGAGTTCTTATCGAGGAAGCCTACTTTCTTCCTTCCTCGACAAGTGGCAGAGCTGTATCTGAACTCCGACTCCGTCAAAGGCGATATTATGGCAAGTTTCGCTGTTCACGCGATTGGCGACGCCTCGAAGATTCTGAAGCAGATGTATATAAAGCAAGCCCTGAAGAAAAGCTTCAATCTTCCATCCGAAGGTATCAGCACGATAGGCTACAACGACGATTCAGTAGATGAATACCTGACGGTATTCTGTGGCAAGCCGACTACCTTCGTAGCCGCCTTCCCGAAGAACACAATGCTCCCCGATGCAGTATTGGGCTATATCGTCACGCAGCTGCTGACGAGCCAGGCTGGATCGTTCGATCAGGTCTCGCGACCTAAGATCCACCTGATGATGGCCATATATGACTGCGCCAAGGTCAACTGGACTGAGTTCTTCATTCGGGAGTTCATGATCCAAGCAGCTAAATTTGACAAGCCCACGCGCACGCTGAGCGTAAAAGGAAAGCTACTCTACGGGCTCAAACGCGGTGATGATTGAAGACTTCGTGGCTCGAGCGGATCACATATGACGCCAAGGAGTACTTCAATGTCAAGAAGATTCGGTTTCATAACCGAACTGCGGCCCTTCAAAAATCGGGTCGGGTCCTTCGAGAGATCGAATCTCGAAGGCTACTCCACGTAAGAGGAGAACGCCTCCAACCAAAAACCCCGAAGACACCGGCTAAGAAACTAAAGAAAGCCGTCGAGGTGCCTGCTGAACCTGAGGCCCCTGCTGAACAGGCCACTCAGCAGACTACTCAGCCCCAGAGGCTGATAGATGAGTCGGAGTCTTCTGAGAAGACTCAATCAGTGGAGAAGATCGTCTCCACTGAAGCATCTGAAGAGATGGAACAAGAGGAGGCTACTGAAGCTCAAAGTGAAGAAGTTCAGCGCCTTGACAGCCCCCTCGCAGTTCCTCCACTCGAGCGGTGCGGCACTCGCCGAGACTCAGACGTCTCCACCAATTGACGAATCCGAGACGGCGTCTGAAGAAGAAACAATCGGGATGGAAGCTTCAGTGATTATATCCAGAGCATCCCGAGAGATTCTTCAACTGGTTCCGGAGCTTGCTGACTACTCAGACTTGTTGCTCATCGCCAAGTCAGCAAGGCTCCACATGTTCTGCCGCGACATCGGGAGTGGCCTCGTCTACGCGCCTTGTCCTCCACTACTCCTGTCAGCAGCTGCATGAAGAGGAATTGAGACTGAGAGAGGAGATAGGCTATTCAGAGCCTGAAGACCTCAGCTCAATGGACAATCTGAGGGCTGCGATGCTGGCCATGATTCATGATCGACAGCTCGCCTCCGACCCAACACCCTCAGATGGGTCAGACCATGACGACCCACCCAGTGATTCAGGCCCTAGAAAGCCTGATGAGGGAACTCCCCAGGACAAGGATACACAAATTACTGAAGAACCTCAGCGTCCACTCAGTATCCTTGGTTCTGAGAAGTCGACGGTTGGTACCTCATCAACGAGCCTCGCTCGGCCTCTGCCGAAATCGATTTCGAGGTAGCGCCCGGCCCCGCATCGTCGACGCTCCAAGTCTCGTGGCGAAGGCTCTACAAAGCCAAGGCACTCGGAACCGTGCCCTCGCCAAGGCAATCCACGTAGCTTGGAAGAAGACTCGCTGAAGCCACGCCACCGAGCTTCGTGGGCCGAAATCCTCAATGTCCCAATCGGCCCGCCCCCGATGTCTCCGAAATTGTCACTCAAGCATTGGCTCGGCAGCGAGACCAACTTTGAATCTCGGCTCGGGATCTTTCAGGAGAGCCAAGCCAAACTACTTCAAGATTTTCGGGCTTCTAAACCGCTCATACTGCAGCTATTCTTGGAACAAGCCCGAGCCACCGAGATCGATTAGATAACATTCAACCGGTCCTCGGAGGATAAGATCGCCGAGAAGCCGAAAGACTTCAAGGAAGCAAACGACCTCTCTCACAAGCAAGCACACCTGCGACCTTACCATGGAGAGGAACGAGTTGCATGAGGCTCGACTAAGCTCCACCATCGTCTTGATGAGCCGTCAACCTCCTACAAAAGTCCGAGGAAGTCGGGCCCTAGTCCCTACCCCGTGCTCATTGATGATGCCAAAAAGGGGGAAAGTGAAGGAAAAAGGGAAGGAAAGAGGACTGAAGGAAGAGAAGGAAAGAAGAGTACTGAGAAACTGATCCCCACCAAAAGTCCAAAATCTAAGGGGGAAGCTACATTGAAGTCATCCCAGACTCAGACTCAGACTCAGAAGGGTGAGGCCCAGGGTGTCCCAGTCGTGAGCACAGCTGCGACCGGCCCAAGTGGCTCAGGATCCCAGGCTACTCATGCAACCCAGACTCCCATTGATATCATCAAGGAGGTTGCAGAGTATGCTGAACAGAAAGAGGACTCAGAGGACTCAGATGATGATGAAGAAATCCCTCTACCTCCACCTGTTCAAGGCAAAGGTAAGAAAATTCCGAAACTCCCGACCCCTCCAAAGAAAGAAACCCAAGAGATACATCTCAGCCGAGGAGGAGGCTCGATTGCCGCCGATGAGAAGGCGGCAAGGGAGATCGCCGATGCTTGAAGCCGCCAACAAACCAAAGTCTAAGCCTCGCTAAAGGAAAGACTAAGGCACCAAGCACGCGGTGGAAAAAAGAAGGCGCCCGCTAGATTGCCTCCCGAAAAACTCGAATTGAAGATAATGAAGATAGGGAGAGGCAACAAAGAAAAAGGCACCGAGCAAAGAAGGGTACATCCAAAACCAAATCCAAGTACCTCTGCCGACTCCGAACAAGCTCCTCGAAGCCTCAAGAGCAAGATGCGAAAATTGAAGAAATCTTCGCTCGATGGATAGATATCTCTACGAGAGGAGAGGAAGCTAGACAGATAGAGGCCGCCAGCAGGAGGATACATTTGGCGGACCTTGAGGCACTCGGAGAAGCGTCATCGAACAAGAGGCCAGCCGAGAGTTCCTTCGAAAGCGACATTCCTTATCGATACGTAAGGTTCGGGAAGCCAAACGATCCGAAAACACATAGATGGCCGAGATCGGACGAATGGATGCCTATTCGGTTCAATCGTGAGATGGGAATCGGCCAAGATAGAGTTTATCAAGAGAAATTATTTCCGGCGATTCCGGCTCGAAATGTCTAAGGCCGATGCCTATGTCGAGTGGATGACCATTACCGAACCCGATCTTTACCCATATATGCACGAGCAAGAATGCGAAGGGGTAGTAGTCGGCGTTCTCGAAGCAAGGATCATTCCTCCACCCGAGAAGACAAGATGACTCAAGACATCTCGGAATGATTGAACAAGAAGTGAAGAATGCTTTGCGTTGAACGCAGGTCTAGAACAAGATGAACCAGCCAGACTTCGCCGAATACCTGAAGCTGAGGAAGAACACGTTCAGAATGTATGGAGTCCCACTGCCTGAAGATAAATCCCAAGGTTTCATGAATAGGATTCAGCAGTTTAAGGGTTCTTCTCCTTAGTTCTCCTTTTAGCTTAGCAAGATTTGTAATGTACTGAACTGTTTATCATATATATACAAATCTTCTTTTGGCTCTGACAACTACTTGTTGTCTAAATAGCCGTGTTTGCTTTATGCTTTAACACTCAGAATCACTGAAGTGATTACTGACACACACACACCTTGTTTATTTACTTGTCATTTTTTTTTTTTTTGCTCGGTTAGACTTCTGATAGACTAGACTTTCATTAAGTTACTATTTCTTCAGTAAGGGAAAATTGTTGCATGAGAAAATAGTTGTAATTTCTCTTATGGGGAAATTGTTGCATGGGGGAAATTATTGTAAAGGGGGAAATTGTTCTGCCCTGTCTCCCTCAGTAGTCTAGCACTTACCAGACAACTCCACTGATCCTACTTGTAATATTTGTAAGGAGCTCTGTTTCTGAGTAAGTTAGTGTTTAGCATAGTTGATAGGACATAGATGATAGGTTTTGGCATCATCAAATAGGGGGAAATTCTTGGGTGATGATTCCATCCTCAGCACTATTTCACTCAGTGGGAAATGATTCGGTCTTAGACACTGATCTTAAGCTCAGTAGCCTTGTGCTCTGTACTTGTCTGAAGATTTGAAGATCCCAAAACCCTATCTGAATGATGAACCATTCCCTTGTATCTGTTTTGTCTCTTAGGTTTCAGACTCAGTAGACACTCTGCTCTGGTCAAGGCGCTCAGTAGCTTATCTGCCTCAGCACCAGTGCAGAAGACTCAGTGATACTGGACTTAGCAGGAGCAATATACTGAGAGAGTCAGTTGAACTGAACTCAGCAGGAGTAGTTCACTGGACTCAGAGCTGATCTTCAGTAGACTTATCTCAGCAGTCTATCTACTGAATACAAGGTCAGACTCAGCAACGACGGATAGTCTTCGGGATCGTCGGAATCTTTTGAAAGACAATCAACATTGTCATGTACGAGGAAGAGAGAAGTCGGCTTCGATGTCTCGAAGTTTGTCTTTGTCTCAACCACTCCATCCACCTCGACGAATGACAAGCATACACGTGTCTTCTCACCTGCTAAAGCTGCAGTCAACCTTTTACCTAAAAAGGTGGGAAAGTACACTGTTACCTACACTAAAAGAGCCGTTTGCTACCAAAAAGAGAGAGAGAGAAGAAGATTGTCTCCAACGGATCTATTTCAATCTCTGCTCTATAAATAGAGGGATCATTCAAGATTTGAAGCACACCTAGAACACGAGAGAGCGCGAAAAACGAGCGAATTCCAAAGAACAAAGTCTTAGCAAGAACTTGAAGAACAATCTCCGGCGAAAGACTACATTCTAGCTCATAAGGAATCAAGCTAAACCGACATATAAAGCCTCTAGTATCCAAATCGACGTTACACGAATTCAAAGCTTACCTTCAGCTGTTCGTCGATCTAGAAGCTACTCTCATATTCCCTATCCCTCTAACCTTAAGCTCAACTGTTCTTATCCATAGCTTAGACGAAGGAGTTCACATTTGAACCCAATCCTTATTGTATAAGGACTCCTTCACTGTTGGAGAAGTTTGTCAAACACTTTAAGTTTGATAGTGTTGTAAACTGAGACTTGGATCAGTATAAAAACCAAGACGCGGCTTTGCCCAGTGTGCAAGCTGACTGAGACTAACTCAGGATAATAAATAGCCTCCTGATCATTCGGGACAGTGGACGTAGGATTTGAGCGATATCCGAACCACTTTAAAAATCATGTGTCTCTTACTACTTTCTTAACTGTTGCATTGATTTTACTATTCATACTGAACATCATATTTAAAATCAATCAACTGTCTCAGCATACTGAACTTTTAATCTACTGAACTGAGACTTAAAACGTTTTCTCACAAAAACTGATTTGGGCCTACACTATTCCGCGTACTAAAATCTTACCGTAGATACTGAATTCTGACCTAGTCAGTTAGCAGATCTCAGCTGAGTCAGTACTCTTAGCCTTTAACTCGATTCGTAACGGTTGTGCGGTCCGGCCGAATCAGTTTGATCGAGACACCATCCTGAATAGGACTGTTCGTGTTCGAAGTTGAGAAATCGAATCAGGTGTATTCACCCCCCCCCCTCTACACCTGACCGTACACTCGGGACCAACAAGGAGGATTTGGAGAGTTTGGGACAGAGGATGGACTTTGTGTAGTGGAGGTGGAGGATATGGATGGTGGGGTATTTGGGCATGAGTCAGCAGGTGGAGATGAGGACTCATGAGCTTCTGTGCTGATATAAATAGTAGGAGAGGAGGGTGTGATGTGCGAGGAAGAGGTGTGAAGATAAAGAGTGATATGGAAAGATGTTGGGGAAGCATTTTACATCTCTGGAGATGAAGATAGTTTCTGTATCCAGATCAAGAAGGATGTATCCTTTGTGATCAGTAGCAGGGCTCAGATAAACACATTTGTTGCTACGTGTATCAAATTTCTTTTTGTGGGGAAAAGTGTTAGCAGCATAAACAATGCTGCCAAAGGGCTGCAAGAGGGAGAGATCTGGGGATTCTTGACATAGTGTTTCAAAGGGTGTTTTCCAATTTAGAATCTTACTTGGCAGTCGGTTTAGAATCCAAGTAGCACAGAGTATAGAGTAGGACCAGAGTTTTTCAGGTGTTTTAGCCTGAAACATAAGAGCACGAGCTATTTCAAGAGGGACCTGTGTTTCTTTTCAACAGTCCCATTTTGCTGAGGAGTGTAGACACAGCTTTTTACATGCTTAATTCCATGAGCCTGGAAGAGACTCTCAACTTGGCTACTTATGAATTTTGAGTCATTGTCAGTCTTGATCATTTTTATTTCTTTGTGGTATTGAGTGGCAATAAGATTGATGAAGCTGCTAAGAATAGAGTGAACTTGTTGCTTAGAAGCCATAAGATAAGTTCAGGTACATCTGGAGTGATCCTCAATAATTGTTAGCATAAATGGAGTGTTTGTAACACTTTCTGCATTATATGGCCCCCAGACATCAGCATGTACAAGTTGAAACAGCTCATCACTTCTTCTGTTTACAGTAGGAAAAGGATTTCTGCACTGTTTTGCCTTGTGGCACACTTCACATGAGTCTATTAACTCTTTTGCACTTGTTTCTCCAAGGAGCTGAGCAGCAATAGGTATATGTTTCAGTGCAGTGAGAGAGGCATGACCAAGCAGAATATGCCAGTTTAGAAGAGTTAGGTTTTTCTGATGATTAAGGTTGCAGGTTTGATAATTGGGAGGCTGATGATCCAGCACATATAAGCGACCAAGAACTTTCCCAATGCATAGGATATGATCATTATTCAGCTTCTGCACAACACACTGCGTTGGCTTATATCTGCACTCAACAAGAAGGGCATTGGCCAGCTGATAAGTAGAGATGAGGTTGTGAGTGAACTGAGGTATATACAGAACATCTTCCAGAAGGATGTCTTTATTAACTATGACTCTTCCAACTTTGAAAATGAGTTGTGAGGCACCATTAGGGAGATAAACACATTGTGGAGGACTGAGAGGCTTGAGATCAGTGATAAGGTCTACATTGCAGCAGATATGGCTGCTGGCACCAGAATCCATAATCCATACACTTTCTTTTTTAAGATCACCATATAAGCTAAAAGCAAAGTGTTTGTCAAGGGCATTCAGAGGAGTATATGTCTGGACAGTATTGGCACTGGCTGGAGAGGGTCTAGTGTTTTTGAGTTTGTTCAGTGCCAACTCTAAGTCTTGAATCATTTTAGCAGAATCTTGAGGAAGATTTCTCTCACCAAATTCCTCAGATTGTGTAACACAGTTTGTTTGTCCCTTTGTAGTCATATCTTTATATTTTTTGAACCAATCTGGAACACCATTTAACTTGAAGTATTCACTCCTTTCATGCCCCATTCGTTCACAGTAGGAACATTTCAGCTTCTTCCTTTCCTCTTTGGACAAACGTGGCTTGAGAGGAATAACTTTACTGTCTCTGTAAGTTGTAGAATTCCCTTTAGCAGTGCAGGCTAGCTGATCTGCTGTAGAGGCAGAAAGTCCACTTCCAACATTCATAGCAGACTGATCTGAAGTGGGTTGATTCATATAGGTGACTTTTTTAGAATCTTCACTAGAAACCACAAGAGAGTAGGCACGATCAACTGAGGGTAAAGGATCTTGAACTAGAATTTGGATGCGCACTGTTTCATAGCTATCATTAAGACCAAGAAGAAATTGAAATAGACGCTCACTCTCATTTAGAGCAGTGACTTTGGCTGTAACTCCACAGGTGCATTTACCACAAACACAGGTGGGATTGGGTAAGAGAAGTTCAAGTTCATCCCACAGCACATTCAATTGGGTATAGTAAGCTAGAACATGTAAATTTCCTTGAGTAAAGGCATTTAACTCTTTCTTTAGTTTTAACACCTTAGATCCATTACTCTGATCATATCTTTGTTTAAGAACTTGCCAAAGATGATAAGAAGATTCGGCATAAACAACAGAATCACATATATTTTGAGTCATACAGTTGGTAATCCAAGTAGCAACTAGGTAATCAGCTTGAACCCATTCATGGTAGTTTTCATCCTCTTCGGAAGTAGGTTGATGAATTTTACCATCTATGAAGGCCAGCTTATTTCGTGCAGCAAGTGCACGGCGAATGGCACGACTCCAAGCATAGTAATTGGATCCATTGAACTGGGCTCCAACAAGTTTGATCCTAGCATGATCATGAGGAGAAATAGCATACACATCTTTGATCCGACTATTTTGAGACTGTGTAGTGTGAGATCCAGTGATGGTGGTGTTGGATTCACCCCTTCCAGGGTTAGATTCAGCTGAGGGCGTGCCAGAAACCACAGCAGCCCACGCAGGGTGAGGTGGACGAACCATGATGAGAGGTGAAGACAAGAGAGAATTCAGTGCTCTGATACCATGTTAAAACGAAGAACACAGAAGAGATCTAGACCTAGATCTAGATCTGAAGATGAAGACGAGATCGCAATGTTTTCATTACTGCGCAAGCAAAAACAAGATACAAACGAGCCCTATATATAGTTGGGCTAAAGCAAGAAAACCTAACATAACTACCGTGAAAAACAGAAATAGAAAAAACGTAAAAATAAGAAATGCGACTTTATAAGTAAACCGTTGATCTGATAGGAAGAGGATCTAACGGCTACTGAACAACATGGTCGCTCGAACCGATGCCGTCACGGCTACTCTGATTCAGACCAATGTGGATACTAGGGATCATCAATTCATTTTTGGGCTGACCAATCCCGCTCTACGCGGCAAGCATTTGGCCGCCGTTTTGTCGGAGGCGATGGCGGCCGGGAAACCGGACCGGAGCTGCAAATGATTGAGGATAATTAGCTCGCCGCCGCGAAAATGAAGACCTTCTCCGATTGCGTGGTGGATGCGATTAACGGCATGAACATCGGAGAATCGAAGAAACAGAGGAAATTGAATGAGTGGGTGAATCTCTCCAGCTATGATAAATGCATCTCCTCCAACCTCTCGCCGTCGTTCAGTTGTGACGCATCGGGGATGACGGATCAATAGATGTTGGACCATCTGAATATAAAAATACTTTTGAATATAAAAATACTAAAAATAATCTTTAAATATAAAAATAATCTTTTTAAATATGAAATATCGAAAATAGACTTTGAAAATTAAAATATGTATTTTATTAAAAATATTTATTGTTTAACGGAAGGACCATATTCACGAAGAGAAAATTATTTAAGGACCATATCTAACATAAAAAGTCTGAGGATCATGTTCACTAATAATAAATAGTTTGGGGACTAAATCCGCGAATTTAAAATTATGCAATTTCTTTTTTCTAAATTGAATGTTGTTAAAATCTCACTGGCCTCTCAAAAGTCGCTCAGATTGTTTATTTGATGGAAGTTAAGTAGGTATGAAAATATACAACATTTAATCCAAATAAATGTAGTATTCATCCTAATGTTTCAACATATACCAAATATATTTAAGTTCAATAAAGAAGATTGAATATAATTTATTAGATAAATCTTATTTTTTAGCAATAGCTCACCAACTAAAATAAAATATAGAATTATATTCCACAAAATTATTCTCGAACAATTTTACTTTTCAGCCAATCAAACGGCCCACACTGTCACGCTCACACCCTCATTATGTTTAAAACAAAAGAGATAGTAATGCAAAGGCATAATGCAAAAATATGTTATTTAACTAAAATACCTTTGTATTTTTTTATGCAAAATTGCACTTCATATACGTTTAGATACAAAAATAACATTTATAGTGAAACAAAAATATCTAAATATGTACAAAATATTACTCCCTCCGTTCCACAATTCTTGCTCCACTTTCCTTTTCGGGCTGTTTCACAATTCTTGCTCCATTTCCGAAAATAGCAAAAAAATTAACTTTAATCTTTCTTTAATCATAATTTAACTTTCTTAATAACTAATCTAAGTTAAATCATAAATAATTTAACTTTCTTAATTTAACTTTCTTAATAACTTTCTTAATAACTAATCTTACTCCCTCTCAATGTCGAAATTCTCTCCACATCATCCACCACTAACACATTCATTCTCTCCACAAACCCTAGATCTACGCCTCCATCTTCAACCTGCCTTCTATCTCCTCTGCCTTCTTCGCCGCCTTGACCCGCTAGATCTAGACATATTATCTCAAAGAAACTGTCTAGATCTCCTCTGCCTTCTTCGTCTTCTTCGCAAGGATGAAGCCTATGACTCCTTCACCCGCTAGATCTAGAACAGATACTGCCGGTATGATAGGAGATATGGCCGAAGCCGGCCATGAACTGAACGGAGCGAGAGGGGAAGACGGCGGAGACGCTGAGAAAAGCTCTGGGTCGAGCGAAGAAAGTGAGGTCGAGAGCGATGGAGGTAGATTTGAGGGGGCGAGTTCTTTTTGGCCGTTCTTTGCCGCCGGATATGGGCAAGAGACGGCCGAGGAGTTCGAAAACCAACTTCCGATGTCGGAAGAGGAGAGCGAAGAAGGGCCATTCTTTGCGACCGGCTTTGACGACATCCGACAAGAAAGTGATGAGTATTTAGAACGGAAAGTTCCTATTTCTCCATATTCTAGCGAAGAATGGTCATTCTTTGCCAACGGCTTTGATTGCATTCGGCAAGAAAGTGAGGAGGAGATAGAAAGCCTAGATCCGGCTCTGCCTTCTGAAGAGGAGAGCGATGATAGGTAAATAAATTTTTTATCTTATTTTTTGGAGCTAGTCTTTTAATTAAAGCCAATATCTAGGGTTTAGGATGACTTGACCAGAAATTGAAGATTCTTGTTGATGCAGGGAACAAAAGAGTACATGAATGCAGTTGGAGAAGGACGTGGTATTGGGTGAGATCTATCCCTGTTTCTCTTGTGTATTGTTATTTTCGTAGTCTAGGTTGGAGTATGTGTTTAAATGGATAATGGTCTAAAATGATATGAAAATGCTCACTCTAGGTTAGATAGAACATTTCAATGAATTTCTTGCCAATAGAATGAGATATGTTCTTTAGGTGTGGGGATTTGTTGTTTTTTCTTTGCTTCTGTTGCATGAACATGCTTCTGTTGCATGCTTTTGATGCATGCTTCTGCTTCTGTTGCATGCTTATGCTTCTGTTGCATGGTTGTTGATGAACATGCTTCTGTTGCATGGTTGTTGATGAACATGCTTCTGTAATCCGGTTGTGCTTCTGTTGCATGCTTGGTGATGAACATGCTTCTGTAATCCGGCTTTGCTTCTGTAATCCGGCTGTGCTTCTGGAATCTGTGTGTTTCTTATACTGCTAAGATTGAAAATTAAAACTAGCTTTATTTTTTATACTACTACAAAAAGTTTCACCTTCTACTACAAAACATTCTGTCTTATACTACTACAAAACTAGCTGTATTTTTTATACTACTACAATTACTTCTGTCTTATAAATACTTACAAAAATATCCACATATACTAGAACCCAAGCCTACCCTTAAGCTCTTCAGCCTCTGCAATCATACCATTGTCCATCATGTAATCTAAGCATTCCCTTACCAAATCAGCAGACACTTCCAAATCTTTTGGAAGCTCATTTAGTCTCAATAACGCATCTTTCTTCAAATGAGGAATTTTATAGTCATTATTTCCTTTTACCTTCATTATCTCAACCATACACCCTTGCAAGCTCAAAAAAACCTTATTTAAGGTCATAGGTGCTAAGTCTGCAAATGAATTGCAGACTGCATTCACCAGCTGATCCACATTCTTGCAATCTGACTCTATTTGAATGCTTTGGATGGCCCTAAACCATCCAAGATCATTCACATTCAGGTCTGGGGAATTAGCTGGTTGATGAACAAACCTTATTTGAAATCCATCCTGACTGGCTGCTGCCCTAAACTCTTCATCACTGTCCTTTATGTGTGGCCGTGCATTATCTTGTTGTATGAAAATTAATTTCTGTAGAGTAGCAGGCCATTTTGATCTTATTGCTGGGAGTATCTGTTAGGTCCAACAGAATACATAAACATTACATTACCCTCCATTATGTCTATTTTGAAACATGTTTAATAATGTGTCTTATAAATGACCTTACCAATTGTAGCTGTTGCAGCTTGGGCTTTGTTGACCAGAAATTGCATAAGTCTCTGATTCATTATAGAATCAGATCTCATGCTTTCTTTGGAAATTGAAATTTTTATTTTCAATTTCAAAGAAAGATTCTATTGCTGTTTCTGGTACAAACTGTGCTTTATCAGAATCTTAATTTTCATTCAGATTCTGATAAGTTACAATAATACAGGATAAAGGTCAGTACAAATAATGTCTTACAGAATATGACATACCTTTTGAATCAAACAATCCTTTATCACCTGTTTTGTGATAGATTGAGTTGCTTTTGTCTCTAGTGTCCCCTTAGGTCTATTCTTGCTTGCTCTAATTGCTGGAACTGTTTCTATGAATGGAAAAATGCCAATTTTTCCATCAAACAAAACTGTCCCATCTTCAGCAAATATAGGTCTTGCCACTACACACATGAACATTACTTTGTTGATAAACTTCTTGCTTTGACAAGACCTATGTGGCTCTACCTCATTAGGTGTGAGGTAAAATCTGTGTGCAGCCTTAGTTAGATAGAACCACTTCTCATCAATGTGCACTGTGTTCTGCATATTTTTGAAGTTTAAATCTTTTGTGATGCTATCAATGCATCGCATTCATCGAAAACCGTAACCGTGCAAACTTATGTTGGGGCTTGTGAGGGAGGGCTTTATTGCACTAGAGTGAGCTTTGATTAGACCACCTTTATACCATCTCCAAACCGTTGTAGGACTGCAAGATATGCCCTTAGCTAGCTTCCTTATAGTTCCTCTTTTTTGCACACCCAAACTCTCCATTAGAGGTAGGTTGATATGAACTTGTTTTCGATGTACAGCTCCTCTCTTTTTTTGATGCGAATGCATGACTTGGCCTTCATTTTGCTGTTTTTTTGCTTGCGATCCATATCCTTGCGGATAGTATGCCGACCACATTCGTACTTAGCTGCAGCTTCTTTCACTTTTCCTCTTGCAGGCTTCTCATTTTTCAGATTTTGAAGGAGAAATTGAAGAACTTGGTTCCTCTCTGCTGTGGAGAGATCTTTCCTCCTAGACATATCTTTTTGTTGTAATATTTGTGTTTGAATATTTGGATTGAGTTTTGGAGCTTGATTGTAGTAGTAGTATTTATAAGTGCAGTAGTTGGAGGGAAATTGAAATCAAATTTCGGTGATTTGGCTCCAAATCTAATTTTGATTAAGGGCAGTATGTGTGGCGTGTAATTGCAGTAGTGTGTTTTGATTAAACAACTTTGATTTGTACCCATTTTTCAGTCATTTTCGATCCTCTCAATTATTTGATTAAACAACTTTGATTATCCAGTTGAATTCTCTATCCTCTCAATTTGTATTATTCGTCCATTTAACAATATTTAGTTGTAAATATCGAGGCCACACAACTAATACAAATAACACATTGTTAAATTACACAAAAAAGAGAGATAAAAAAATCAGAGGAGAGAGAAAATAATTAGTCAATAGTTAATTGAAAAAGGACCCACACAATTAATACCAACAACACAATTAACAACTCTCCTAAAATACCGCGCCGGAAAGTTTTGGAGCTTTAATTGTGGAACGGAGGGAGTATTACTTAAATAATCACTTTCCGATTTATAGGTAAGACTATTTCTGTTTTTTTTAATTAAAATATATTTTAAGTATTTTGCACACAAAAAAAACATGAAAGTATTTTTTATCGATACAATTTAATAACATATATAATAGTATGCACATTATTCTTAGTGGGTGTTTAGAGTAGCTGAAACTCATTGATAAGTGTTGTAAGCTGGTGATTTGAGAATTTGTAGGTGTTTGGAAATAAGTGCTGAAAATAATGTTTGAAAAACTGTTGATATCAGTAGTTTATTTTAAGTTTTTAATATAAAATATCTATTTTACCCTCAATGTTATTAAATAATTATAATTTATAATAAATAAGTAATAATTATTATATAAATTTATAATATATTATATTAACATAAACATATTATATTTTAAATATTATTTATTTGTTTAAAATCCATAATAATAATATTTTATATAATTTTAATAATTACGTAGCTAGGAAATAATTATAATTAAATAAAAGTAGAAAAAAAATTCAAAAATTTCAGAATCCTCTATTTTAATTAATATATATTTAATTATATTTAATTTTAATAATAATTATTTCATTAAACTTGAAGAGTCTATAAATAATAAATATAAAATAATTTTTATTAAATTACTTACAAATATATTAAAATATAATTATGATTAAATTTTTAACTAAGAAAAATATTAATTTAAAAATTAATGATTTTTTTTTAAAATTATATAAATATTTAAAGGATAAAATAGTCCAATAAATTAGATAAGCTGTAAGTTGCAGCTGAAAGTTGGATCATAGCAACTTAAGCAACTTCGCTATCTTGACTATATTTGGTAGGAATTTTTTGCTGAAAATTGGGCGTCCAAACACTCCAGATGCAGCTGAAAGCTATAAGCTGCAGCTGAAAGCGGTTCCAAACACCACCTTAGGGGGTGTTTGAAGTAGCTAAAACTTATTGATAAGTGCTGAAAGCTGCTTAAAGCAGCGGAAAATAGCTTATTTAAAGATCAGTTAGTGTTTAGAAATAAGTGTTGAAAGCTGCTGAAAGTAGGGAAAATAGTGTTTGGGAATGCTGCTGATAGAATTAGCTTATTGTTATTTTTTTAAAAAGTTGTTGGTCCGGAGACGATAAGTCAGGTGTAGAGGGGGGGGGTGAATACACCTGAGCTCAGTTTCTTTTTCTCAATAAAGGTCAGCTGAGCTGATGATTGCAACTGATGAACAGTGTCAAATAAGCCTTCGATCGCGGGACAGAGTGAGTCAGCTACTGAGCTCTCTCCTACTGACTTTGTCAGTACTTTGAGAATCAGTCGGAGACTGTTGTGCGGAAAGTGTGGGGCCCGGAATTCGTCTCTTTTGAAAACACGTTTTAGCAAATTAAATCTTTTGGTTGTGCGTTTTATAACATACGTTTTATGCAAGCTTATGATTTTCAAGTCAGTTGAATGCTATGCAATAAAACAGTAAAAGAACACAAGCGATTTAACGTGGTTCGGATACGCAAGATCCTACGTCCACGGTCCTGAACAATGCAGGAGAACTTGTTGATTATTCTGAGCAAGCCTCAGCAGGGATACTGTGCACTGGACAGTTCCCTCTAAGTTATAGTCCTTAGCGACTTTACAATCCAAACCTAAGTCTGAAAGGGAAGGGAATTTTCTCCAACTGAGAAGGAGTTCTTACAATAAGAACAATTCACTAAATGTGAACTCCTTCGAATCTAAGCTATAAATATGACAATGAGCTTAGTCTAGAGAAGAAAGGGATGTAAGAACTCTAGAGAGAAAAACTGAGAAATCTTCTAAGTATGCAAGTTTTCCTCTGGATGATCTTTGAGTGTTCTAGAGCGTTTATGAACTTGAGCTTGTCCCTTCGAAATTCCGTTTTTCGGAGCTTCAAAAACTTCTCTATTTATAGTTGTGAGTTATGTCATATGTCCGTTGGAGACGACGATGCCACGTGTCACAAGCTTCCAAGGAAAACGGCCATTAATTCGAACTTGTTGCAGCAGGGCAGTTAATGCACTGTTCATGAGAGCATCTTTACTGTGTAGAGTAGGTAAGCGTTGTCGGCTTCTCATTGGTCGAGGTTTGTAGTTGGTGAGAATATCGTAGTTGACCGTTCAACAACCTCGTATGTCTTCTGCTGAACTTTTCGAAAAGACTTGAATAGCTGGGTCGCTTTCCGTAGGATACAGTAGACTGAAAAGTCTCTGTCTTCTTCAGCTGAGTCGGCTGACACGGCATCTACTGAGTAGGTCAGCTGTCGACTGCGAAGGTACTGTGCTTGTTTCTGTTCTTCTGCTGATGACTATCAGCTGGGAGTAGTCTTCTACTGATGATTTGTCAGCTGATGCGCTGTCTTCGACTGAGTGGAAGATCAGCTGCTGACTGAAGAACACAAGCGATTACACTGATGACGTGGGGTTCTGAAAAGTATCTTCGACAGAAGATCAGTTCAACAATTACCCCGTACAGGACTTAGACAAAAATAACAATCAATACATCAAGTCTAACCTATACATCAGCTAATCCTAACGACACACTAATCTACTGATATCAGCTAGGTTTTGGGATCTTCAATTCCATAGTACTACTATGATTTCCCCCAATTTTCTTTTAACCGAACAACAGCTGAGTATCATCTACTGACTCATATCCAACAATTTCCCCCTAATTGATGATGCCAAAACCTCTACCTCTACCTCTTAAACTTCTCAAGTCTATAAAAGATGCTATCCTACTGACAACAATTTCCCCCTTACAACATTCTGAGGAAAAAAATAAAGGAATTTCAATACTTCAGGTAGGTGGGAGATAGGCAAAATCGAGAAACTGACTGTGAGTGTGTGTCAGATCACTTAGTGATCAGTCGTGAAAAACACGATGCAAAGAGCTGAAAGACAATGAGTAATTGTCTAACAAGCAATAGGAACTGATATATATATAATCAATGAAGTACAAGCTCCTACAGCTATTACAACAGAAATAAAAAAAAAAAGGAGAAATCACTGCTGACGCTAGAAGCGTTGAGTCCTTTTCTTGAAATCGGCGGACTTCTCGGCGGGAGGATCCGGTAATAATACTTGTAAACTCGATCCCGATCTCCCCGGATTTCTTCGTTGTCAAGAGGATTGTCAGGCAAAGAAACCCGGATGGAAAGCGGCTTCCTCTATCTCTCTCTCAATGTCCTTCGTGCACAGCAGTCCACTAGCAGTTCTTGGCGGAGGAATACGTCGGAAAGTCAGGGCACGGAAGGGAATATTCTCGTTCTTCCATAATCTGTCTCACCGATCTCCGAATGAGATATCAAATCTCGAGATTAGTTCGTCGAATAACGTCGATCAGCCGGATGCCGAGAGGATAAATGCGCCATACAAAATAGCCTTTAATAAAATCCTCTTTCAGCCTTTCACAATGGACGTTCATATCAGCCGGCACCCATTTATCCACATGCGGGATAGGAATATTCTTAACATATGGGCCCCTGATGAACTTGGATCCTCTTGGGATCTGCCTCCTCGGATCAGCTGTTGCCCTTAACAGCTTTGCCCTTGGGCTTCTTTGCTGCTTCTGCTGCCTCTTCAAGCTGACGCTCATGGTCGAGCTTATCCTGTAGCTGTTGGGCAATTTTGAGGTCATAAGCCTCTTGCTCCGCTTTTGATTTGAAGTTATGGACCGGGGAGGAAGGAGGAGTAGATACAGTTGCAATCTCCTTCCCCGGCCTCTGCGGTGGCAATTGTTCAGGCTCAGGCTCTTCTTCTTCTGTCTCCTGCTCAATAAAATTTACTACTTCTTCAATGTGAGCAGCAGAAGAGGAGATGGGGGTTGGCTGAAGTGGAAATTCTAGGAGAAGGACCTCAGAAGAGTTCTTATCCTGAGTAGTAGAGGGTCCTTCCTCCCGAGCCCTTTCCCCCCGAGTCGCAGCGGGTTCTTCAGCGTGGAGGGTCTCTCCTCCCGAACCCTTTCCCCGATTATCCGTACATCACCGTATCCGTTTCGAGTTCATCTTTTATTATACCTTCCCCCTTTTTGGCATCGCTGACCTTATCGAGGTTGGTACGGATAGCTGTGACTTCTTTCTCAAGCTTGTATACTGAGTCCTTGATCTGAGTAACTGTAGAGTCGAAGTCCTTGACCAAGTCACAGTATTTCTCCCAGTCCTTCTCTTGATCTGCTCTAGATCGATTGAGATGAGCAACTGACTCCTGGCGGAGTTTCAGCAGGGCTAGATCATTGGATTCATTCATCTCCTTCTGAATCTCGTTCAAGGCCCCAGCCTGTTGCTTAATAGCAATCTGGAGGCTACTTGTAGCCAACTTGTTTCGCTCATCCATTTGAGCTTGGACTGTTGTGAGAGCATGAGTCAGCTGCTCAGTAAATGTTTTGTGCTGAGCTTGGAGCAGCAACTGACTCTGTGCAGATAGATCTGCTTTCTGCGCTATCAAAACCTTCTCGATCATCTCCTTAAAATCAGGCTGCGAAGGAGCCTCTTGAGAAGTGGAGATGCCAGCGGCTAGCTTATTCAGGCTATCAGTCTGCGCCTTCGTATACTTCTCCCATTTGATATGGACGTCTTTGGCGAGAAGTCTGTTTTTAGTTCCTTGGCGTCTGATCGCCTTATTCACTGATTTGGAGGACACGGAACCAATGGGTTGAATCTGGTAAGAGCTTGTTCCGAGCCTTTGATCAGAAAATACGAGGAGCTGCTCCCGACTGTACTTCGGAGCGCCCTGAGCCTCACCTGATGTACCAGGGGGTGGTGATTGGCTCTTCTCATGGGGAGTTGGTCCCTCAGCAGAGCCTCCCAACTCTGCATCCTTGGGGTTGCCTTCCATCTCCTGATCTTGGTCTTGGTCATCACCCTCATTAGCAGGAGGAGATGGAGGCGGAGCATTAGCAGCAGGAGCTGTGGTACGCAGGCTAAGAAGATAGAGCATAGCAGCTCGAAGATCCTCGAAGGACGCCAAATCAGCTGGCTCCCCGAATCCGATCTCTACCTGTAATTCTTGCTCCTCTGTTAGTAGTTCGATGGCTGACTGAGTTTTTGCAAAATCTATCAGAATATCCCAGTTTAAGAATCTCAGTAGCATCTGAACTCTTGCCCTGATGGCAATGTCAACCAAGTCTTCATGCTCAGCTATCTCTGGAATCTGATCGTGAATCTCAGTTGTAGCACGTAGACGAATGGTATGAGTTGTTGTCCATTCAGTCTCTTCAGTTGGCTCTCGAATGTCCGACTGAGTGTCATCGGAGCTGATGACTTGAGCTTTCTCCTTGAGGGTGGCTCCTTCCATCCCTGTGTCGGAGTCCAAGGTTTGCTCATCTTGAGGTGGAGGAGCCTCGTTCTATGACGCTTATTATCGGCTGAGCCACAGTGACCTCAGCTGGTCGTGGCTTGATAAGCCTCCTCCTTTTGGACACATCAGCGGGAGATGGCAGGGCAGGAGCATCTCTCTTCTGCTCAGGTGGCCCTTTGCCAATTGACTTCTCCGTCGCTTCTTTAGTCTTAAACTTTATCAGCTTAGTGTTGTACAGCTTTGAGTCATCAAAAGCTGAGTTCCTCTGTACAACACTCTCTATTAGGACAGACATCTTAGTCCCGAATAGAAGCTTACCCGTACTGGCCAACCTCCTCTCGCCAGTGGGTATAGTAGTGAACTTCTGGGCCTGGACTTTCATCTGAGTCGTGTAATAGTCAGCCCAGTTCACTTCTACTCCGTCGTCAATAGCCATCATCAGCTGAATCCTAGGTTTGGACAGTTGATCATACGATCCAGTTGAGCTTGTCAGTATGTGCGAGAACACATACGCTAAACCTCTGTACTGAGGTAGCAAGAGATTCCTCGGGAGAGCTGTCTTGAACGTCAGATCACTGCGTCCACAGAACTTTTGCACATAAGCGTTGATCTCCTTCTCCTTATATCCGATAGGGGAGATTCCAGAAGTAGGAAGCTGAAACGCGAGGACTAGAGCCTCTCGGATGTTGAAGGTGAGTTGAGCCGGCTTCCACTTGTTCGGAGTTGTTTCACTCATGTATGAGAAGGAAGCTTATTCTCCTCCGGCAGCCACTGAGTTCCAGTTGAAATATGCTTCTGCCACTTGCCTTGGAAGATGGGCACGCGGATGCTTGGTCACGAGGGTCTCCAACCCTGACCTCTCCAGAGCATCGAACAAAGGCTCCAGATACGGAATGTTCACCTGGCGGAAAGCCATTGTGGGTTCGAACTGAATCCGGATGGCCATGATCTCCACTATTGGTTCAGGAGTCTGTACGATCGCCATAGAAATCTGCAAAACACATGTTAGCACTTGAAAATAGAGTAAGTCAGTAGTTGTCAGCAGATTTGAATACATTACCGAGTATGAGAGCTTGAGAGATGCACATGCAAAGCAGTTATAAGAAGTTTGAGATGGAAACTGATTTGCGATAAAAGCTCTTAGGATTTGATAATGGCGAAAAGTGAGGAAAAAGATAGAAGATGAAAGATTTTGTATATATTGGCTTGATTGCAAGTTTCAATCCAACGACTGAGTTTTAATCTTCCAAAAACTATGAACGGCTAAGATTTAATGTTATAAAAGGAATGATTACAAAAGCCGCCTAAAACATAGATCGACGTAATAAAGGTAAGTGAGAAGACATGCATTAAATGCGCGACAGACAGCATTAATTACTCAGTTTATGCAAATGAAAAGGTTTCCTACTGACCTTTCCTTAAACTATTAATGGCGGGAAATGAATGCACATTAACTACTGAGTGTGAGCGACTGATGCAATAAATACGAGCATGCTTCAAAAAAAATAAGTACACAAAATTATGCAAACCTCTTCAGCTGAACTTATCAGCTGGTTACCGAACCTCTTCAGCTGAACTTATCAGCTGGTTACCGTTATGTATAAGGAGAATGGTTGTCATGTTGATGACTATGTTCCCCCTTCTTGCATGTACAGTGTGACTTTCCCAACCGAGTCATCAGTACTTAGTTATCCGACTGTCGTGCATCGATTCCTTATGCCGATACCAATTGTTACCAATTGTTGGGCAATGATGTTCTCGGTAGTCGGCATCTACCGACGCATCTCGCATGGGATCCAGTAGACCTAGCTCAACCGATAGTTCTCCGAACTTTGTTCTCGCCTAGTGGTTTGGTCGGTATATCGCCCTTTGCTTGTCGGTATGGATCTTCTCCATCCCGATATCCTTCTTCTCGACATGGTCTCCGATGAAGTGGTGTCGGATATCCACGTGCTTGCATCCGGTATGTAGAACCGGGTTCCGAGTTATGGCAATTGCACTTGTGGAGTCGCAGTAGATGGGCACTTCATCCCGAGTTATATCATAATCTCTAAGTTGTTGTCGAAGCCAAAGGATGCGGGCACAAGCAACTTCCTCGCAAAGAATGTACTCGGCTTCGGTAGTGGACGTTGCTACCGAATGCTCGCTTCTTTGAAAACCAAGAAATCGCTTTGCCGCCTAGGAACCGACAAGTTCGGAAGTTGACTTTCGATCTATCCCGCATCCCGCATAATCGGCATCGAATAACTCGCTAGTATTAAGTTATCATCGGCGGGATACCATAACCCAAAGATCGGGTGTTCCTCTTAAATAGCGCAGAATCTTCTTCGCCGAGTCTAAATGACTTCGCTTGGGATCCGCTTGGAATCTTGCGCATACACCTACAAAGATAAGTTATGTCGGGACGGCTAGTCTGTTAAATAAAGTAAAGAGCCTATAATAGCTCTATAATCAGTAGAGTTAACAGAAGCTCCCTCTTTGTCTAGATCGATTTTAAAGTTCGTGTTCATAGGGATTTTGACTGGCTTGCTGGAGTCGCAGCCGAATCTCTTGAGAAGATCTCGAGTGTATTTGGCTTGATTGATGAAGATTCCTTCAGGTGATTGCTTCACTTGAAATCAAGGAAATAATTCATCTTTCCCATCATGGACATCTCGAATTTCTCTTTCATCATCTTCTCGAACTGCTGACATATGACTTCGTTTCTGCAGCCGAAAATGATGTCGTCCACGTAGATCCGCACCAGTAGAATGTCATCTCCTGACTTTATGTTGAATAGGGTGCGATCTACCGTCCCCTTCGAAAACCTTTACAAGTAGAAAGTCCGATAGGGTATCATACCAAGCCCCGGGTGCTTGTTTTAACCCATACGAGCTTTCCTAAGTCTCGTACACTCGATGTCCCCGCCGAAAGCCGGGCGGTTGTTCCACGTAGACTTCTTCCTTCACTACGCCGTTCAGAAAAGCTGACTTCACATCCATCTGATATACCTTAAATCCCTGATGTGTTGCATAAGCTAGGAAAAGACGAATGGCTTCCAATCTAGCGACTGGAGCGAACGTTTCATCAAAGTCAATTCCTTCGCCCGATCGTATCCTTTAGCAACTAGTCGAGCTTTATTTCTGACGATGATGTTGTTTTCATCTCGCTTGTTCTTGAAGACCCACTTAGTTCCAATCACGTGCTGATGTCTAGGTCTGTCGACAAGCTCCCAAACTTTATTTCTGACGAACTGGTTCAGCTCTTCTTGCATAGCAATGACCCGGGCCAAGATCTTTAAGTGCGTCCTCTATCGATCGAGGTTCTTCGTAGACGAAAAACAAGAGTAAAGTGAGCTTTCTCCTTGACTTAATCTTGATCTCGTCCTTATAGTTGCTGATGGATCTCCAATGATAAGATCTGAAGAATGAGCATCGAGCCACGAACGCCTGAGTCGGGCTTCTTCTTCTGATACTACTTCTGCACAGTCAATAGGTGTATTAGGCATTTCAGTGGTACTGTTATGTGACTAAAGCAATTCAGTAAGAAGGTTAGGGTCTACTGAGTTTCCAGGTTCAGGGGCATTTAGCTCAGGAACATTAATCGTTCCCCCTGAGTTTACATTCTCAGTAGAGGTCTCAGTTACCACAGGGGCTTCCTCATCGACCGATGTTACCTGTTGTTGATTCTGTTCGATAGAATCAACTAGGTCAGCTACGTTGCTTGTTGGCTGAGTCTTAATTTCTTCATCGTCTGACTCATCATCCCAACAATGCTGGATCTTTTCAGCTTTATCAGTCAGTCCGAGATCCTGTAGCTTGCTGCTGACATCTTCAGTATTTGACTTTGTATCTTTCCTGTTCTCAGTAACAAATTCATCAAAAATAACATGAGGGCTTTCCTCCATGCAAAGGGTCCGATAGTTAAAGACTCTGAATGCTTTGCTGACTCGAGAGTATCCTAAGAATACTCCTTGATCAGATTTGCTATCAAAGACCTTCAACTGATCTTTCCCATTATTGTGGATAAAGCAAGGACAGCCGAAACATGAAAATGAGAAATAGAAGGAATTCTCCCTTTCCACAGTTCGTAAGGCGTCTTCATGTGTTGCTGTGTCAGTAGTGAGCGATTCTGAGTGTAACAGGCGGTGTCAGTAGCATCAGCCCAAAACTTTGAGGGTAGTCCAGAATCTGCGAGGAGCGTTCTTGCTGCTTCTTTGAGTGTTCTGTTCTTACGTTCAGCAAGTTCGTTCTGCTGAGGGGTGCGCGCAGCTGATGTCTCGTGCTTAATTCCCTCTTTATCGCAGTATGTCTTAACTACTGAGTTTAGAAACTCTGTTCCTCTGTCTGAGCGTATCTTCTTAATCTTGATGTTCTTTTCCACACCGAGTTTCTTCGAGAGATTAGGTAACTCGGTCCCGAACATCGATTTGTTGGCAATGAAGATGACCCAAGTATATCTCGAGTAGTCGTCAATGACGACGAGGGCATACTTCTTGCCTCTTATAGTCACCGGAGAGACGGCCCGAATAAGTCCATGTGAAGCGGTGAAGGATTCCATCGGTGGAAGGTGACGGAATAGGTGGATTGCTACTCTTTGTTTGCTTTCCCTTCGTGCACGCTTCACAATTTCTCGTCTTTGATAAACGATTCGTTGGGCGGTCCTCCGACTTTGGAGTTCTTGACAAGCTTGTTCATGGTCTTGAAGTTCGAGTGGTCGAGTCTCTTGTGCCATAGCCACTCGACTTTTCACCCGATTTAGTCTCAGTGCGAGCAAGCAAGCCTCGTGTTCTCGCGGTATTCCGGTTTGCAACATAGATGTTCTTCCTCCGCGAACCCGATAACACCGTTTTCCCCGTAGATTTGTCAACAATATCACGTAAACCGGCGTCAAAGATTACTCTATTAAGATTATCACGGAATTGATCGATCGAAAGGAGATTATGTTGAAGTCCTTCAACATATGTTACTCTTGAACCGTGGCGGTCCCAATGTTCGGCGTTCCGTATCCCCTTGTGTAGCCTTTTGAGTTGTCACCGAATTCACCTGGGACCATCTTCTTGTACGTAGTTGGTCAGCAGGCTCTTCTGGTAAGTCATGTGTCTCGAGCAGCCGCTGTCCACTATCCATGGGTCCTTATGCACCTGCAAAACATAGGCATTTTTAGGTACCATTTGGTTCAGTTGGGTCCTTACTGGTTAGTGGGTGATTTTGGAACCCAGATCTGTCTCGGGACCTTAGGAGTCCTAGACTTCTTCTTCTGAACCTTGTCAGCTTTCTTCTCCATAGGACTTGGAGATACTGACTTTCTGCTAATGATTTTGGGTTCAGGCGCTTTCTTCTTCTGAGTCTTAGCGCTTCTCCTGACCCTGGGCTCATAGTAGTACGAGTCGTCTTGAGCCGGGTGCTCATACAAAGTGGCTCCTTGTACTTTATTCGCCCATCCGACCTTTTTGGTTCCCCCCGAATTTGATCGCGGTGTCCCGGGGCCGGAACCTTTGGTCACCGCTTGTTGCTACTCGGCCGAGGTGCAATCATTTTCTCGTTTGTTCTTCGCCCGAGGTGTGGTGTCGGCGGCTTGCACCTTTCCTCCGACGAACCTATCGCCCGTAGTTGCTGAGCTTTTGGAGGTGGAAGCTTCGTGGGTATAGCCAAGGCCTTCTTTCACGGCGGTTGGCCGTTGTGCTCTAAGCATGCTTTCAAGCTTCTCCTTCGCTCCCAGTATTGTTCGGTCCATCAAACCTCTCCGGACCTCGTCACTCCTTCCGAGTGAGTCATAGTCATTCTACACGTCCGTGAGCTTCGATCGAGCTTGGTTATTTCGGTCTCTTTCTCGAATTGTCCTTGGTCGAACCGAGATCTCGAGTCTCTTGAAGCCGAGACTTAGTCATAAGAGATTCAATCTCTTCCTTGAGTCTCGCAACTAGATCCACTGACTCGAGAGAGACCGACAATCGAAGAAAGTCTCTAATTCTCGGCCTTTACCTGTTCAAGTTCCCCGGATGGTTCTGCTCGAACTCTCTGCTCACCGAATGTGTTCCTCTAGCGATCGTCGTAGGCTTGTACCACATCTAGAGGATCATCCGTGACCGAGCACGTGTCTTGTGTGTCTGTGTGAAGAAGAGGTAATAATATGTTTAGAATTTACCTCGAAGATCTTCTCCGGCCATCGACGCATTCGGCCGACTCATCGAGAACTGTCTCTGCGACCTCAACTGCGACGAATGCGGCTTCGTCTTCGAAGAATACATGAATGTATCCTCCTCAATTGAGTTGTCGGATATCTCTCCCGGCTATATAGGCTCGCCGTCTCTCGGCGAATTTCTTTCTCCCGGCTCGTCGTTCGCTCTTTGAGCACCGGTGAGTTCGGGACAATCGTACCGATAGTGTCCCTCCTTCTTGCGGTTGTAGTAGGTGGATGTTCTCGCTACTCTTACCAGTGAGTCTTTAGACGGACCGGCGCAGACTCCGATTTCCCGCATTCGGTAGAAGGATTAGATTCTTCTTTCTTATGATAGTCTTTCTTACCCGAAGAAGAATCTCGGTTGTATTTCCTCGACTTTCCGACTCTCTCCTTTTCCCTCTCGATATTTGAGAGCCATCGGTGCTAGCCGGTCGTGGGCCTCGAAGTCTCGGAAGACTTTGCTACCGATGTGGCCATAGCTTTGCTTGAGGAAATAGGCTTGGCTCCGTATTGCCTGATCGTTGCCTTGAAGGCGTGGTCGAACCGTGTGTCACTTGGAGCGCTTAAGCACTTTTGGGGTAGGCTATGCTCGAATTCCTCCGATTTTAATTCTGAAAATATAACATCAGGAGTTAGAGCATTTAGATCAGAGCGACGTAAATAAGTAGCAAATGGAAGCCACTTCTGTCGGGGCAACGCTCTCAAGATCTTGGTGTTCATCTCCTTGTTGGTGAACGACCTCCCCAGCCCATTGATGACATTGACTTGATTGGTGAATCTGACACTCAGCTCGTCAATGGTTTCAGTAGGCTCCATTGCAAAGGCGTCGAACTTCTGAAGCTCTAACTCGAGCTTATTTTCTTTGATCTGAGGGGTTCCATGGCTCAGTACAGCCAAGGCGTCCCATAGCTCTTTCGTCGTCTTGCAATCCTGTACCCTTCCGAGGTGTGAATCACTGATCGTAGTCAGTATGGCATTACGTGCAACTCGGTCAAGGTTGTGCAGCTTCTTTTCTTCAGGCGTGAAGGCAGATTTGTCTTTGGGAACCTTAGCACCAGTTTGTGCTCCCACGCCTCCTCCAGCAGCAAATACTACGCTGTCGATCATGGGAATGATCGGTCCTGACTCTAGGACATCTGACATGCTGTCGTGGAGTGACGTTAGGTGTGCCTCCATACGTACGCGCCATACCGTGTAGTTCTCTATTGAGAACATCGGTACCATCCTAATACCTGACATATCAGACATTGTAAGAGTAAGAGTATAAGGATGCTGAAAAGATGCTTATGCAAGGTGAAAACGGTTTTCGGGATCGGTTCGAGAGGACCAAGATTTCGAACCGGCGATCGGTTGAACACCGTGTGCTCGATACCAATTGTTGGTCCGAGACGATAAGTCGGTGTAGAGGGGGGGTGAATACACCTGAGCTCAGTTTCTTTTTCTCAATGAAGGTCACCGAGGTGATGATTGCAACCGATGAACGATGCCAAATAAGCCTTCGATCGCGGGACGAGTGAGTCGGCCATCGAAGCTCTCTCCCTACCGATCGTTGTCGGTACTTTGAGAATCGGTCGGAGACTCATTGTGCGGAAAGTGTGGGGCCCGGAATTCGTCTCTTTTGAAAACACGTTTTAGCAAATTAAATCTTTTGGCTGTGCATTTTATAACATACGTTTTATGCAAGCTTATGATTTTCAAGTCAGTTGAATGCTATGCAATAAAACAGTAAAAGAACACAAGCGATTTAACGTGGTTCGGATACGCAAGATCCTACGTCTACGGTCCTGAACAAGGCAGGAGAACTTGTTGATTATTCTGAGCAAGCCTCGGCGGGGATACTTGTGCAGCCGGACGGTTCCCTCTAAGTTATAGTCCTTAGCGACTTTACAATCCAAACCTAAGTCTGAAAGGGAAGGGAATTTTCTCCAACTGAGAAGGAGTTCTTACAATAAGAACAATTCACTAAATGTGAACTCCTTCGAATCTAAGCTATAAATATGACAATGAGCTTAGTCTAGAGAAGAAAGGGATGTAAGAACTCTAGAGAGAAAAACCGAGAAATCTTCTAAGTATGCAAGTTTTCCTCCTCGGATGATCTTTGAGTGTTCTAGAGCGTTTATGAACTTGAGCTTGTCCCTTCGAAATTCCGTTTTTCGGAGCTTCAAAAACTTCTCTATTTATAGTTGTGAGTTATGGCATATGTCCGTTGGAGACGACGATGCCACGTGTCACAAGCTTCCAAGGAAAACGGTCATTAATTCGAACTTGTTGCGGCAGGGCGGTTAATGCACCGTTCATGAGAGCAAACTTTTTCGTGTAGAGTAGGTAAGCGTTGTCGGCTTCTCATTGGTCGAGGTTTGTAGTTGGTGAGAATGTCGAGTTGACCGTTCAACAACCTCGTATGTCTTCTCGCCGAACTTTTCGAAAAGACTTGAATAGCCGGGTCGCTTTCCGTAGGATACGATGGGCGAAAAGTCTCTCGTCTTCTTCAGCGAGTCGGGCGACACGGCATCTACCGAGTAGGTCACTGTCGACCGCGAAGGTACCGTGATTGTTTCGTTCTTCCGCCGATGACTATTAGCCGGGAGTAGTCTTCTGCGATGATTTGTCGGCGATGCGCCGTCTTCGACCGAGTGGAAGATCAGCGCCGATCAAGAACACAAGCGATTACACTGATGACGTGGGGTTCTGAAAAGTATCTTCGACATAAGATCAGTTCAACAATTACCCCGTACAGGACTTAGACAAAAATAACAATCAATACATCAAGTCTAACCTATACATCAGCTAATCCTAACGAAACACTAATCTACTGATATCAGCTAGGTTTTGGGATCTTCAATTCCATAGTACTACTATGATTTCCCCCAATTTTCTTTTAACCGAACAACAGCTGAGTATCATCTACTGACTCATATCCAACAAAAGTCTATTTTGCCCCTAGTATTATTGAATTTTATAATTTATAATAAATAAATAAAAATGCATAAATAGTTCTTATTCTATGATAATTTTTTGATATAATTTAAAGTCCTAAATAAAAAATCGTCACATAATTAATTATAAAATAAAAATCACAATTTTCATTTAAATAAGTTATATTTATCCTAAGTATTATTTATATATTTGGTATATCATAATTAAATATATTAATTGATATTATATATATTAATATTTATATAATATCGTATGTAGTATAAACAAAAAATATAAAATATCATTTTCATAAAAGCTGTCCACGATTATTTAAGAAATTTGTCCTGAAGATATCAATATTATATGATAATCCATTGTCGTTTGAACGGATTTAAATATGGAATTTTAATATGTTGTAATTTGTAAGGGTATATTTGCCTAAAATAATACATCAGCTGAATGTATTGTCCAACTTACACAATTTCTCTATTTCTGCTCCAAATTTAAAGAAGTTGGGCTGGCAGCTATAGTTTCAAAACACTAAATTAATAGCTGGCAGCTATATATTGAAATAGAGAAGCTATCCTAAACACCCACTTAATGAAACCATATCATTATTCTTGTATTTTGAGGAACTAAAACATTATTCTAAACAATATAATACATAAATCAAAAAAGAATATAATCAATTCAATATGCCTACCGGTCCCATTCGAGCACTATACGCCGAAATGCGAATCGACAGCTGTCAGTCACCAGTGGGTCTATAGAATTTCAACCGTCTAGCAGTAATTTACCACTCGCTACGAATCCCGTTTGTCACTCACTCACTCTATCCATATTCCACGTCACCCCTCAGATTCATTACATGACATCTCATTGCAAGGATAGCGCGTGAAAGTAAATTATCCACTCCTGAGATTTTATGAGGGACCTCTAACTCTTCTCAGAATCACAGGTACGAACTACATCACCCGCCTGAAAAAAGCAACTCTAAAATACTTTTACATTTACTTCCCTCTCTTAATTTTCTCTTTAACAACCTTCCGTTTTTGGTTTTCTTCCTCCAAAATGCTGGTTCTCAAAACCCTAATTCTCGACGTGTAGAGCAAGAGAAAATCTGTTTCCTTTTGTTCGGTGCTCTGCTTCTCTGCTGGAAGAACTGCAAAATATTTTTGCTTCAGGAAGAAAATCGGCGTGCATTAGTGGTTGAACGCCTCTATTTGATTATATTCTTCTGGTAATTACTCTTGTACTCTCATGCCGTTTTATTTTAATTCTTGTACGAGAGAAAATGTGATTCAGATAAGAAAAACATTGGTCGCTTGGGGCGAGATTCGCGAGAAGGTGTACGGACATTTTGCGTTTGGTGTTGTTTCTTCTTCCTTATTAGATTTGCAAGTGTTGATTGTGATGCTCTTACCGCGAAGCCGCGTTTTCGGAAATGATCAGTATTATTTATTTGGTTTTCGTATTTTATTATCTTTGTTACTGTTGTTTACATGAGATAATTTGATTTTTATTTTAATTTGTACTTTTCTTGCGTTCTTAGATATGTTAGCGTTGCTGCTGAGTTGCCATGTAATTGATAGAATTGCTTTAGCGCAAAACCCTAGGAGGAATTTGCGGTTGACTTTTGGATGATGCGTAACTGATCATGGTTATTTATTTGGTTTCCTTATTTATTTATTTATTTTTTTGGCAGTTGTTAATAAGCGATAATTGTGGAATCTAAATCTCTACGAGATATTATGGCTGGGCTGGTTGATATTATGGCGACGACACAAATTCTTGCTGAGGATTCTGACATTCCAATGGGCGGATTTCGTTCTAAACTCAAAGTTGATCCCATCGGTTTATCTAGTGTGAAGAAAGATAATGTTGACTCAGTTGCATCTGCTACTGTCGTTGATAAAGAATTTTTTCCCTCTTCTGAAATTGGGAACTTGAGAGGTGAAGGGTATGGTGGCACAATGGGCGGCGGAGTTGTTGTTTATGGCTCTTCGGATGGTAAGATTAGTGATGGAGATTTTTCTTGCGCAGGTAATGTGGAAAGGGACGATGATAAGAGATGGAAAGAAAGAGAGAGAATCGATTTGAATGGTGAGAGGTTGGAGGATCATGATGATGGATTTCAAGTAGGGGATTTAGTTTGGGGGAGGATCAAGATAATGGATCCTTGGTGGCCGGGACAGGTTTATGATCTGAGGGATGCTTCGGATTTCGCATTGAAACACAGGCAGGAGGGTCGTGTTCTTGTAGCTTTTTTTGGTGATGGTTCCTGTTCTTGGTGCTTGCCATCGCCATCACAGCTGATACCTTTTGTTACGAATCTTGAGGAGAAGTCAAAGATTTATAGTGATAATTCTTCCAAGGGATTTGTGAAGGCCGTGCAAATGGCGGTTGATGAGATTGGCAGAGTTGTGGAGTCGAAGATTACATGTAAATGCTTAGAGAAGAGGGATCATCTTGCAAGGCCTATGGTAGCGAATGCTGGGGTTAGGGAAGGAGTGCTCGTGCCAGAGGTGGATATTGATCGCCTTCCCATCCCAGAATATGAGTCTGCTGGGATAGTTGCAAAAGTTAAAGACTTAGCAAAAAGTATTTCTGTAGGGAGTTTGTTTGATCTTGCAGTCTTGCGAAGCTGGATATCTTCTTATCATTATGCAAAGTGTGGGTGTCGGCTTCCTGTAAATAGTGAACCACTCTTTATACAAGGTTTGGAAGACAAGAGTGATGGGGAGACTGCAGTGTGTAAGGACGATGTCCCAACCCCAAGCCATGGCCCTAAGGCTGATGATAAGGTTTATCAGAGAAGGAAGAAGAAAAGTGTTGCTGAGATTATGGATAAGAAAAACATTTCTAAGTCCAAAAGACTGAAGAAAAATGATGTGAAGAAGGAAAAAGATGATGGGAAGTCTGCAAATGGTTCATCTTTGAAAAGTCAGAAGACTAAAAGGGGTAATAAGAGAAGGGCTAATGATACTTTGATGGTAAAAGTGAATGAGACTGAAGTTGCTTCTGATGAAAACACTTGTGATGAGGAATCCAAAATGATATCTGCATCAAGGGAGAGGAAGAGGAGCAAGTATTTGTCTCCTCCTTATACTAATATTAAGGGGAGGAGTGTAAACTCGGAATCTGATAAACCCATGGAGCTAGACACTGCTTCTGAAGACGATTCTATATCTGCTCCGGTTTCAGAGAATGAGGAGACTATGACTATTTCTGCATCTGCTGTTGATATTGAGGTAGATGAACTTTTATTGAAGCTGGGAGTTGCTGCTGTGGATCATCTTTACTTGAGGAAGAGCGGGTATCTTGATCCGGTATGGGCATTCATCTCTGGACACAGAAGCTCAACCTATATTCATGGTGTTGACAGCAAAGTACATCGCAAAAGCAAAAGAGTGAGCCACAAGAGAATGTTATCCTTGCCTTGTTCTCCTTCTAGTAAGCGCCCTGCTGAGGAAGGGCCAATGGATGATCTTAAATCGGATGCTAGAATTATAAGGCTAAAGATGGACAAAATGACTGATATTCTGGATTACTGTGGTTCAAATTTTTCATCAGATGACAAATCTTGCTTGCAGCATGAGATGAAGCATCTGGTGGAGAAGGTGGAGATGGCGTTTGAGAAGGTACGAGTGATGGCTCAAAACTCCTCATCTTCTTTTGATTTTATATGATTATGAGATCCTTAGGATATTTTGTATGGTAGTATAGGAAATCAGTGGCCCTTCTTCCTTCTGCCTGTTGCTGATATAACTCAAGCTTTAACAAATAACAACAACTGTCTTGGCATTTTGCTTATACTGAAGCTGATCTTTAGGCTATGAACTCCCTTTTGGTAGTCATTCATTGACTGGAATCATAGTATTTACTTTTGTTATGATGATTTGCATTTCATTCCCCTGCATCTTGTTTGATTTGTTGCATAATATCTTCTTTGCTTTTGTTGTATTTTCATGAGTAATCTTGATTCTTGATGTGTTTATCTCTACTTTGGTAGAATGCATTTGTTGCTACAATCCAATCTAAAATTGTAAAAACATTTTCCCAAGAAAAAGTAGTACTCCAGCGGAGAAACTAGTACTTATAATACAAAAGCTATTTACTATTTATTAAATAGAAAGCTGAGTATCATTTTTAAGGCAAAAAGTATTTGTGTTGAAAAATATTATTGTAAGTGAATATTACTTTTAAAGGAAAAGTAAATGCTTATGAAACAACACTTCTCGACTCGAGACAAATTCCTTTTCCTACAAAAGTATTTTTTATATAGCTCATTGTATTCTGTATAAAAGGTAATACCTTTTAAATGAAAAAAAAATTACTTTTATAATTACTTTGAAAATTGCCAATTGTTTGCAAGTGTTAAAATCGAGTAACATAGTCTAATTAACGTATTTGATGCTATTTTCATTATTGTTTGAAAATATACCAATTTGTTATCATAATCAACCATAATCAATAGGGTTTAAGCAAATTTCTACCGGTAGATAAATGATTCACATTTCGAAGCCCAATTTGGAACACTAATATAAACTAACTACATTCGAAATACACTATACAACAAGACCAGAGAGAGAGAGAGAGAGAGCTCTTCAAACCCCAACATTATTGCTCTCAAATCGTAAAGAACAAAATTTGATCCAACAATCCTACCTTCAATGATCATTCTCACAACGGCGTGGTCTCAACATAAGCCGAGTTAGCTTTGCATTCGACAGCTCGAACTGAGGCCGGCTACTGCTCGAGGCTCCTCCCATTACTGAGGCTGCGTTTATACCCGTCTCAATCGCCAGCCTTTCAACCTCGTCCGCTCTCTCTACTACTTTATCGAAACAAATGTACCTTCCGGAGGCTGTCTTCTTCATCTCTTCGAACACGCGAACATGCGCCTTTGCCAACGTGTTGATGTTCACTGTTGCCAGCAAGCCATACACATACATTTCTTGAACTCCTTTGAGATATGCAATGGTAGATGTTGGGTTTCTCTGATAGAAATCTGAGCCGGTGATGAGCCCCGGACAGATGGTGGCCAGCTTCAAACCGCTGCCTTTAGCAATCTCCCACGCGGCCTTCTCTGCCCTTAGCTTTCCGAGTGCATACCAGAGCTGTCAATTGTAAGGAGAAACGCATTGGAGTAGTGAATTGTGACGGAAACAGTACACACATTACTCGGCCTCTCCAATTTTACTTTTTCTTTTACCTTTTTGTTTATGCAGACAGCCTCATCACTCCAGCACTTGTGGTCAATTAGGTGTGGAACATCATCGCTAGAGGTGTCTCGCCAAATACAAGTGAGGAGAGAAGAGGTGAGCACACAATTTCTAACAGAAGGTGCGCGTTGACAAGCCTTTACGACGTTCTTGCTAGTGTTCACTTCTATATCAGCCATGGCTTTCTACATAACATAAATTTAATTACGAAATTATGGCCAAACCAAGTTGCAACAGAGATGTATAAGGTTCAGATTTCATATTTAAACTAACAATCATAGGTAAGTTTATCGACTAATTCCATGCTTATATTTCACAGTAACATTAAGGTCTTGTTTATGAAAAATCATGTAAAAGCAGAGCGCTCAAGGAACAGCTAGATAGCCATAGAAGAAAGCGTATACAATAGGTGTAAAAAGCCGATAGTGCCCCCTCACCAACAAGCTCACCTAGAACATAAGTAGGCCTTACATAATGCACATATTAATGGTCTTGATTCAAACACTACAAAGATGGTAATAAAATGACTTGCCCAAATTCAGTTGCAAATCCACATAAATGACTAATTCAAGTAAAAACCAACCTCTAAAATGTTCTGCTATTAAGGCATGACGGTACATACCGGATCTACTTGTCTTTTATCAATGAGAAACAAGTGTACCAAACCAACTCCACATATCACCCAAAAACTAGTCATGTGAGGGCATTTATTAACGCAATTGACTTCAATTCACACATCACCTACTTTAGTTTGGCAAGAAGTAGCAAGGACTTTATGTTTTTTCTTGAATATAAATGAAAGAAAACGAAAAGTAAGATACTTACGGAGTATCCGGACAGGCCAGCCGGGTCCACAAAAGCAGCAGTGTGAAAGACGCCACGACAACCATCAAAGGTCTCGGTTAGGCTTTCAACCTCGGTGAGCTTAGCCGTAACGACTTCAACCACGCTGTTGTTCAATCTGATCTCTCCAGAAGTTTCTATCTCCCTCAGCTTTTCAACATCCTCTGCGTTTCCAACTAAATGCTATTAATATCTCATCTCACATCCCAGGAAACAACAGAGCAAAATATTAATGCTCATTTGTACCATGTTATGAAGCAAGTGGGATTGTCTTGATTAGCATAAATGATATCAAGTAGCCGACACAGGTTTGGGTACTAGAATTAGCTGGCTAGATATTTTTTCCCACAAATTGTGGAAGCTTGCAAAGGATTGTAATTTTACCAAACATTCTTTTTTCATCTTTTTTTTTTTTAATGGACAAGAAGGAAGCAACTTCATTAATGAATTACGCTAAGAAATCCCAAATAACAATCTAATGAAACCAAGGATAATTTCTACCAGTCCAAATATATCTGAAAATCCAGACATCAAAGCAAAAACCCTTCAAATTGGGAAGCAAAATTGAGCAGTAAAGCGCAAAAACTGACTTTTCACCTCTCTCTGGAAATCGTGGCCTAAACGAAGGCAGGACAAAGAAGATCTCCAAGAGACAGACTCGCAATTAGGAACAATTGGACAAAAAAGTGATAATAAGAAATAAAACAAAAAAAAAATCAAAGCAGAGTTCAAACTGAAATAAACTCGATAACTCAAACGGAAGTTGAAATTGATTATCCAGAAACGTTCGTAAGAGGAAAATCTCAACCATGAATTCATATTTTTGAGTGATTTTAATATCGAGAAAAATAAATCATTTCATAAAAAAAGTCTGGCCGGGTTTTCCTCTCCAAATTACTCTTTCCAACCACGAATCAAAGATTTGATGAAAAGAAACAGCAAGTAAAACCGACCTTCATTATCGACGATGATTCGAACAGAGTAGCCGTTGACCAGGAGCTGGTTGACGATAGCGATGCCGAGATAGGAGACGCCGCTGGTGACGCAGACCATCCGGTCCAAAACGTCTCCGTCGCCCACCGACAGCGCGTTCTCTCTATCTCCGAACCTATCTCCATCCTTCCGGCGGTTGACGGCGGCGCACGACAGCAGCATCCGACGGAATTCCTCGAGCTCCGCCTTCTGAGTCTCCTCCAACCTCACAATCCCCATTGAATCTCAGCTCCTGCAGATGATTGGCTATTGCAAAATCAGAAATAATGGGCTTGAGAAAAGCAAGCTGGGCGGCGATCGTCATGTAAAAAGTACCTCACCGTGTTTCAAGCTTGTAGCAGTTGCCCCGTCTTTTTTATGGGAGCACCCACACCCATACACCCACCAGAATATAACAACTTATTCTATGCATTTCACCACATATATTAAAATGAAATACTCATTAAAAACTTCTGAATCGTTAATACTGTACTTTTATTGGGCGTAATATTTTAGAATAATTCTATTTACTAGTATTTTTTTATTAGATCTTGTCATACCGACCCTAATTTACATGTTTTATTCATAAATGATTTCTAGTAGAATGAATTGTAGTTTGAATTTCGTTGATATATTTTTGAATCGAACATATCATATATATAGTATATCGTTAGATCAATGTGATTTTTCAACGTGATTTGTGATATTTTACCTAGGGTGTTACGGTATGTCGAAAAATCGGTATACCGCACATATCTTGCGGAAAAAATACTGAAAATATTGAATTTTCGGTACGGTATCAAATTTTTCGGTATGAAAACGTTATGAGATTTCTCATACCGCGGCATACCGTTGCATACCGAAATTTTGATACATACCGTATACCGCGGTATACCGATTCATACCGAACTTCGGTATATACCATGTACCGATATACTGCGATACATACCGTATACCGAACCATACCGATTCCTACCAAACCACGATATATACTGTAAAATGATATAACGAACTAACCGATTCATACCGAACTATACCGCGGTATACCGATTCATACCGAACTTTGGTATATAGCATGTACCGATATACCGCGATACACATTGTATACCGAACCATACCGATTCCTACCAAACCCGATATATACCGTAAAATAATATACCGAACTAATCGATTCATGTCGAACTATGCCGATTCGTATCGAACTATATCGATGTATACCAAATTATCCATTATACCAATCTTTTTTTTATATCATAGATTTATAGATTCATATTTATCTAATAAACTAACTGTATTCACATTATTTATTTATTATTAGACATCTGGATAGTTTTTTAAGATGTTGAATTTAATTTGTCCTTGATGAGCTGTGTTTTATTTTTTATATCAGCATGTTCTACTAATTATCTTTGATATTTTTGTTGGATATGATTTGCATGTTTTTTACATCGGCATGTTTTGTTTCATGACAGGTTGTTTTTCGATATACCGTTTACTTCGATATAATGTTATATTTTTGGTATACCGCCTGTTTTGCTATACCGTATGTTTCAATATACCGAAGTACGATACGGTATGACAACGGTATGAAGATTACTTATACCGAACTTTCGGTATAACGAACTACGGTATACCAAAATTATCGGTACAACAATGATATGCATTTTTCCATTCCGAACCTTTTCGGTATGGTATGCGGTATGTAAAAAATCTTACGGTATACCATACCGAACACCTCTAATTTTACCCAATGGAATTTATCCAATAATCGAGTGTAATTGATGTGACACTAGCTACTACCCTGTTAGTAGTCTAAGGAGTATTGTTTATAGAAACATGGAGTATCTGGCTCGGCTAAGCCGATCTAGGACTGGACGGCTCGGCGACGGGGGAATGCGTTGACGGGCAGGTGCGGTAGGATGGCTGAGAGATGAAAGTCAGTGGATCTCGTGGTGGTAGATCAGTCAACGAATTATAGTTAGTTGTAATTTCGTTGAATATTTAATTGTCATTTTTTTCATGCTCCAATATTTTTATTTTTTTGATTTATGATGTATATATTAGTTTTTTGTTTATATATTTATTGTTGTTTCTTAATAGACTACTCCTTCTATCCCTTTCTAAGTGATCTTTTTGTTTTTTGGAACAAGAATTAAGAAAGTGGTTGATAAAGTATGAGAGAAGAATATATGATAAAATAAGAAAGAGAAAACGAATGATATTTTGAGAGGGTAAAGAGAAAAAATTAATAAGATATAAGAAAAAAATATATAATTTTATTTATTTTTTGAAAACAAATCTCTTAAAATAGTACGTCCTAAAAAGAACAGGAGAGAGGAAGTATTTACTATTGTCCCTTGTGGTCAGACCCCGGAAGATATCGTTAAAGATAATAAATGCAAATTCTACTAAAGTTAAGATTTTTGGGGGGCGTAAATTGCAATGGAAATCGATTTTTTATTAATTTAATTTTTAAATTCAAATAAAATAACATTTCAAGCAAAAGGTATAAAAGGAAGGTTGAATTTGAACCATTTGATTAATCATCGACATGTAACCATATTGTTCACTAAAGACTATTGGAATGTCTTAGTTTCCTTTTCAACTGCAACGATTTTGATTATATTGTGAAGTACTTAAACATTATAGTAATATAATACCGACTGACTTGAAACTTATGTCACGAGAAACACAAAGAACACAATCTACAATAACTCGAGCATGCTCTCCAAAAATTAATGAAAACTATATACAAAAGAAATTTACCCAGAGAAAAGAGAGGACAATATGATAATCATGGGCTCCCTCACCTTCTTTTGTATTTTCTTGTTCCCGTTATTCTCGTACCATGTCATCTTTCTTGAGCGGCATGAATAATTTCCGTTCCATCTGCAAATAATGAGGAAACATATTCACATGTGGATTAACTAAGAATCTAAGCTCTCATCATCACTAACTACATGTTATCATATGATGAGTGTCTGTAGGTAGTATCCCAAACTCGGGAATAATAACTACAGGCTTTTATGCTTCCACTATTCCTGAGTTGAGAGAATAATTGTGGACCCGTGGATCTCATCTCATTCTTATTAATAACTATCTCCGTTCCCTTCTATTTTAAGTGACCTCTTTTTTCGCCACGGAAATCAATAAAATTGTGTTTTGTAGTGTATATTGTTTGATTTTTGACTAATTAATTTATGTCCACACATTCTTATTTTTTTAGAAATACGACACTTTTAACACTTATAATGCGACGGAAGCGAGTATTATAAACACGATTATTAGAGAGGTTTAGGTTCGGAATAAATTGAATTATCACGAACCTGAGTGTTTTTGGCTTTGAGTATCTGTAGTTCTTCGACCATACTTCCAATGCTGACATTTTGAAAAGGGATTTTACATGATATGGCATCAAACAGAAGAGATTCTCATATTACACATAGGGTTGTTGATTCATACCTTTGTTGCATTTGAATAACTCGTGCTTGCAACTCGCGCTCCTTCACCGAACTAGGGATTATCTGCAGAAAGACAAAAACCCATTACGACTGTTTATTTAGAATGGTTAGTGAATTTTCAATGCAAGCAGCTCCACCTGCGAAAGGTCGGGTATTCCGGCCTCTGTCGACTCACTGACATGTCCTGCATAGAGCAAAATGTCAATAAACTGAGAGCCTGGGACAGAAGGTTAAAAGAGCATCCTAGGGATCATTAATCATTATAAATAGCCATTACCCGACGTTTGTTCAGCAAACTCAACCATTTTAAGTATTTCCTCCTGACAAGATGAGTAGGGATATATCAACAACAGATGATGGAATTAGGTGCAACGAGTTTAGCGGAGCTTACCCTTTCCATCATATTCAGCTGCAATATGCACTGCAATGATGTGAGAAATGAACCAGCTGAGATACTCGTGCTTGTTGGGAACGTGGAACTACCGGACGTTGAATTAGAGTGGTTATCCTGGTTATCACAAAGAACACAAATGTTACTACGCTACTGACTGAAAAACAGAGCAAGGTTAACCAAGGTGTGGACCCTGGTTAATCACATAATTTGACTTGGTGTTCAATTTACTCCGTCACAACATCTAAACCCTGGTTAATCAAATACTGTATTTCTTGTGTTTATATGTGTTGCATAACGTAACTAAGATAAGACCCAAATCAATCAGTTGCTATCCTTGCCTCAACCATGTAAAGAAGATAACTAATGAGGATTTAAAGATCTTTATGACCTATATGATATATCCAGCCACAAGGTTTGGATATGCGAGGAATGGCAACATCTAAGTTAACCACGATATGCAGGTGATATCTAATCAAGCATCTCTAGAAGAACAAAAAGGCAAATAAGACTTTAAATATTAGCATTTCAAGATCATCTAATGATCAAACTTCCGGTGGAGCAGATGAAGAAATGAAAAAATATAACGTACTGATATAAAATTAATGTAAAAAGTGAAGTTTGCTAGATGGACTACTACTGGTTTCAGTAAGGACCGTACAGGGTTGCTTAATTGATACCTTGACATTCACATCGGCCGAAGTTACTTTAAAACGTCCTCTGCGCTCAACAAAAGCCCCTTCTGCTGCATCCTCTCCTAGAATGATGTTCAAAAAATATTTCTAGCATGAGCATTTGATATAATATTAGAAGGCTCAGCTGCTTTAAGGCGATGAAAAAATATGGTATTTCTACTCTATATGCATTACCAGGTGTAGAATAATTGAAATCTTTTTTTTGACGAATCTGCAACGGACCACAACAATTTTTATCCACCTTGTATCTCGGTTCCATATATTCCCTTCACATAAATTAAAATTGTCTTAAAAGCCAGATCACAGAAATCTTGATGGTGCAAGATGTCAAACAACTTAAAAGATGACATAGCATACTACAATGAATATTGTCAACTAAGTATGCCAAACATTTAATAAGTTTTTATATGTTCCTGTAATATTCAAACAAGCAGCCAAGGAATTCAAAAAACGTTATAGTAAAACAAGTCACTAAGCCGTTACATAGAAACTTTCAGATTTTATCAGCAAGGTTGTCGGATTATCTTTTCATAATATAATTAAATATAAGCCTCCATGGCAGGATAGTTGTGAAACAAAAGAAGATAGATCAGAAAAATAATGCAGTATCACTACAGCGAAAAAATTACAAAGAGAAAAGAATGATATTGGGAAAAGTTTCATGATGAAATATTTTATAGACAACATAAGTACATTCATATAAAATTCATCAATTGAAGAAAGAGTTGAGAAGCTTTAAATAAAGTTAAATAACTTTTTTTGATTCGTGTTCCATCTTTTTAACTATGAATAGAAACATATTTTTACCATCTGAAAATAGAATTAGGTGCTCTAAACACAGAGGAGAATATACCTGTCTCCATTAACAATGAATCTTTTAGCAGAGAGGTTGTCTTGCAGCATAGAGATGCTGGGAGTTTTTTCAAGCTCTGCACCAACAAAGTTAGAGAAAGAGCCACTTCAGAAAAGCATCTCTGGCATCATCTCTTCCCGATTCTTGATCTACAACACTTGTCAATGACTGTTGCTGACTTTGTTGTTCAGAGTCTAAATGGACGGAATCTCTTGAACGTGGACTACTAACATCCATTTCATCCCCGCGTACATCAAAACAACCTCTGAGTTCAATGGAAGACTCCAATAAGTCTCCTCATTGTAAAATTGACTCATCGGCATGTTTATATTATATGACAGACCAGAATGTCTCAATATAAAAGCATGTGCTATGGGCATAAAAATAAAATTCAAGTCCATGTTGAGTCGCTGAAAAGAACAATTAGTTCAAACATTTCTGACTGACCTATTGGTTCACGAACAGTACATTCCTTGAACCTACTATTCGAAAGTGGAAAAAAAGTAAAGCAGCAGCTAATGACGGATGATATGATCTGTGATTCATATGGATTTCAATTTTTCAAGTGTTAATATGTATGGCTGCATATATTGTTCCTTATTTCATAGATTGGCTCGAGGAATTAACTTCAACACAAAAGATGAGTTCAACTTCAACATGAGTAATATGGACAAAAGAAAGACAAGGCACTAGCAATATTTATTTTCTTTACTCCTTTTTTTTTTATGGAGAAGGTGCATAAGACACTATTTAGAAGAGAATGATAGGATCTATAAATGTGCACGTTAGCAGCTAGCAAGAGATAGACAGAGAAATGGTAAAGCATTAAGGTAGCTGGGAAACAAAAGCATAAGTTAACATGTCTAAGAGATATGGAGGGCTTACTTGAGAGCCTGCAGAGGTTTTATAGGAAATGCAGCAAATGATTTCTCCAAATCATCGATGTCATTGAACCCATCCTATGAAGGCATAAAGAAACTAATTATACAATGAGAAAAAAATGATAACTAAATGGAGAATACAGCAACAGAAAGAAGCTATACAACATTTAGAGAACACAGCGCTACACATATTGATAAACCATTTGATATCTCATACTTCCACTAGAGATACGGCATCAGAATTATTAGGCTGGTCAGTGTATATCCTTTCCCCAGACGAACTAACACCATTCTGACCATTGATGTGTTTCCAGCTCATATTTGAATCTTCTGAACTTACAGTAGGGTCAGCTTGAATCTGCAATTAACAAATAGGACCTTAGTTATCTCATGTTAAGATTGAACCATTAACCAAGTGATTAGTTGATGTCATACAAGGGCAGCTTGATTCCTCAGATCCTCCAGATTGAAATTCCATGCACTGACTCCTCGAATATACTCTTGCTGCACGTAAAAACACCTCATGATATATGCAAGATTTCAAAATACAATTCCATTAGTTTCTGGAAGAAAGTTTATGATATTGTTCAGAAATCTAGATCACTTCTCTTCAATTTATATGAAAGGTAGAAAATTACATGCAGTGTAGGGAGACCCAATAGATTTATCACGTATTCTTCTGATTCTTCCCAGTCTTAACCAATTTTATCTTTGCATCAGAAATAGTCATTGGCATATGCACCACCACTAATTTCCTTACATTTCAAATGCACATTTTCAAATTTACAACATAGACATCCATCCAACAAGGAATTTCAGAAATTTAAAGAACATCAAATTTGATCATTCTAACCTTTAAGGTTGCACTTCTCAATTTCCAGTTGGTGGTAATCGAAGAGGGACTTCTTGAGTAACTTTTATTTGCTTATAATCTTAAATAAAATGATACTCAAAAGACTTACAACTCCACATAAGTAATAAAGCAAATGAAGATTTCCAAAGTACTATATTTTCTATTATCAGTCTGTCCACGCAGTTGTTTATCTTAGTTTAAGCGATTTATTTGGTACAAGCAGATCTTACCTGTGATAAAAGCTCTTTGTCCCCGTACAGTGACTTATTCTGTACAAGAAGATCTGCTTCTTTACCTTGAAAATTGCAAACAATTCTTACGGAAGTACTAACTAAAGAAATGAAGCAAAATGTAATTTATGTCATATAAGGGAAAGAAAACAAGCACAAGATGAGGTAAGCAAGAAGAGACCTTAAGCATCCTAAAACATTCAGCAAGAGGAGACAGGCCATCGAGGATGGAACGAGACACATAATCAGCCGACCGTGCCTGTTTGAAGAAAGGGTGCTTTAAAAGCTTTTCAGAACTCGGGCGTTTTTTAGGATCCTTTACCAAGCAAGCATCAACCATCTCTTTGAAAGACTGCAAAATTGTGTACTTCAGCAGCAATGTATGAAATTTGACATAAAGATTTTCCTAAAACAAGAAACCTTTGAAAATCGTTTCTCTTTCATAGTCCAATCCTGGTGGTGCATTTTGTAAGGTCATCAACAGAACCTGTATTTTTGTATAACAGAAGAAGATTCTCATTTCATGAACATTAAGAGCAAAAGCTAGCTATAAGAAAATAAGTGATTCCCAACCTTCATTGGTGGGTACTTGGAGAATGGTGCATGACCATGAGCAAGCTCAGCTGCTCAAGTGCTGTTATTCCTAATGACCAGATATCTGCTCTGTAATAGCCAAAAAGTTTGCATCAAGAACTTAGAAACATAACTATATTAATGAAATAGATAATATAAGAATCCTTCAGCAGATGCTCACTTGAAGTCATATCCATGCAACTGCTGCATAACTTCAGGAGCCATCCTAATCAAAGAAAATGAAGTAAGTCAAAGCACTGACCATATTGGAAATGGTAAAGACCTAAAAAAATAACTGTCTCATGTAGGACAATTTACCAGCATGGGGTTCCAACAAAAGTATTTCTTGAACGCTGGCGATCACCAGTGTCAAACATGCAAGCAGCAACCCCAAAATCAGTTAATCTGACGGCACCGTTAGTATCAATCAATATGTTGCCAGCCTGCAATATAGAACAAGTAAATAAAAAATAAACAAAAAGAACTGATGATGTATGAAACTAAGGTAAGAAGAGATGAAACAAGTGACAGGAGGAAAAGCACATGAACCATATACCATATCGGACATGGCTCCTTAATGGTCTGAATATAGAAGATGCCCAGTTTCAAATATCAGAGAAGGAAACTGAAAGATTGCGAGGGCTGTAAAGAGTACCAAATTACAGGAAATTATAAAGTGGTAACAAGGCAGGGTTTCATCTCAAAATGTATGATATAGAATAGTATACAGGAAAAATCTAACAGCACTAAGAAAGAAGACAAGGTGATATGCATATGACATACCTTCACATCTCTGTGGATATGTCCATGTGCATGAAGATACACCAGAGCTTTAAGAACCTCATATAGTACTGTTGCAATAATAGGCTCCTCAAAACCTTCTGGATAAGCAGATTTCATAATATGAAGGCAAGATCCCCCTCCCATGTATGGCATCACAACCCATAGGCTATGGCCCACAGTGAAGGAGCAGTGGGCTTGCAATACATTTGGAATACATTTGGATGGTCAGTCAAAATCATTGTCTGTACCTCTCTTCGGATGCCATCCTATCAATTTATAACCAAACAGGAGAAAATTAAAGAGAGGGAAAATAGTGCAGCAAATTGCAAATATGCAAGCCCACAAGATTTAACAATCAAGACAATAGCAAATTTCCCCTGTACATATTGATTGACACCTTATCCATGTCTAGAACTGGAGTGAACATAAAATTCCAATAATCACTATTATCTCATTTTTCTTATTTCTTGCTTCACAAATTCACTTAGCTGAAACATAATTTTATTTTTAATTTTCTCTTAAACAGATCATACCCCCAATATCTGCTAATTCAGAAATCTGACTACATTGCAAAGATAATCCATGATAATTGAGTTTCCGTAAGTTAATCATGTAGACATGATTTCAAGCTTTCTCGTTACTTCAGTAATTTTTTTGCTGATGCAGAATATATTTACATGCAAAATCAGAACCTAATACGATACTCATTTAGTGATGGCAGCAAAGGACAAACAATGAAATTCAGATTAGGACTACAAGAAGATGCAAAATCAGGAAATGTAATATGCGTGAATTCGCAAATGTCAAGTGGCTAATAGAACAGCAGAAAAGTCAGATTACTACCGATTCTAGGTACTAAACTTTATAAAAAAGGGATCCACCCTCAATTAGCATGCTCAAGTCTGATTTTTAAAAAAATAAAAATAAATGGCTTATTAAAGTTAAACATACCAAGTCATTATTGCACTTCTCGAGATCAAGAACTTTGATTGCAACACTCTCATTAAGCGGTAAACAAAGAGCTTTATAAACAGAAGCACTGACACCTTCTCCAACTTCCTCACACAACTTGTAATCATTAGCACTAAGGGGAAATTTCTTCTCAGATGCCTGCTTCATGATATTCCTTATATTATATTGTTAAAACTTTTACACCTTGGTGTTGTAGTAAACGTCCACTAACAGTATGCAAAGTTCTCTGGTGAACAGGTATTATCGTGGTTATTCAACCAATGTACGTAGTTCCTCGAGTGATAACCCAGGAGTTTGTGCTGCAGGGAACATTTAACTCTTGTAAATAAATTTTTAGACCATTAGCTGAGGAAAACAGGAAGATGAATCAGCAAGTGAAGTCTGACCACTCTCATGACAAGTCCCTCTATGCCTAAACTAACTTGAGGTGCTGTTCAACACTTCCAGAAGTGAGAATTTATGAACTATATATGAGATGAAATATAATCAGAAACTTGCACCCCGATTCTCAAAATAGAGATTCCAGAAGTTCAGTTTAACATGACGTGTGTTCAGCAAACTAGACATCTGCACAGATTACAAAATACTACATAAATAACTGTTAAAACAAACATACATTGTGAGATAAGATAACGGTAAGTGGATGGCATGGGTCAGTTCGTCATAAATATGCCCTGATACCGTGAAAGAACACTTGCAAACCAGTGATAACTGATCCACAAGTTCAGTTAATAGCAGGACCCTAGAAAAGGCATCCAAAAATTGGTAGTGCTATTTATTTCACGATTCATGCTTGACTAGAACTGAAGACAAAGTTGCATGCATCAATTCATACACGCGCACATATTATTAACTGAATAATGACAAAAGAAACAATTACTAGCGTTTGACACCAAATTAACTAGCGCCACTCAACCACAATTCCTTTCCGGCTAAAATTTCAACCAACATGATCTCAAGATTCAGAATCTGGGACAATGGTAACGACAGCACAACAAAACCCAGACATTTAAGCCAAAACTACGCCAAGCATCAGAGCGAACGGGAACACAGTGAAAATAACAATCCGAAAGCATAAATAGCTATAACACCGATTAAGAAAAGTAGAAAACTGATCAGCTCTGCTCCTGGTCTTACATAGTTACATACCTAGGGTTCCGTGCCGGAGATTGGCCGGAATCATTAACGTAAACTTTGAAAAGTGCCGATCAACTTCAGAAGCCAAACTCCGTCTAAGGCTGCGATGATAAACTTTTCCAATTTGATAAGTTTGGACTGCCACATACGATGTGAATCTGGCAATTGAAATAATTAGCGGTAAACTCTTGCATCTCTGGCAACTGGAAGAAATTGCATCGCTGTTCCACTGTTGTATGACAAGCGTAACAGTTTGAATGGGTTATTTTATACTTTTAGTTGCTCAATTTATAAAAGGAAAATTCTCTTGCGGTAGGGGAGTTTACAGCTGCACGAGGCGAACCGGAATGGGAACTCGACGACAGTGACGCGGGGGGGGGGGGAGTAAATTTACCGTTAATTCGGATTTTGCCAGATTTTTCCCAAATTTTCCTTTTATACCTCTCTGATTTTCTTTTATTTATCGCTTTTATTTCCTTATTTATTTATCTCTCTAATTTCCTTATTTATTTCTCTCTTTGGTTTCCTAATTTAGTTCTCTCTTTAAAATTTCCTTATTTTTATCTCTTTGATTTTTTTTTAATTTATCTCTTTAATTTTATTTCCTTATTTTTTTTTCAATTTCCTAATCTATCTCCCACCTTTCTACCTCTATCTTGCATCTTATATTTCATCATCGTTTATATAATAATATAACATACCGAATACTTTTAAATATTAGTGTTTAGATAATATATTATATAAAAATTAATAAATTCAATTTAGTATAAATAAGTAGTGTTTCGAACAACTTAAAATAAGTTGCCTTTTGATTTTTGACCGCAAATTTTTTTTAAATGTTTGAAATAAGTGTTTCTGCTTTTTTGTACTTAAAATAAGACATAATAAACATAAACCTAAAAGTTGGTTAGAGGTGTTTTTTAAACGCAAAAGCTCATAAGCTGGTTAGGGATGTTTTTTAAAAGTAGAAGTCAAAAAAACTGAAAAAAACTTATAACCGTATTTGCAAAAAAAAAAAAAAATAAATTAAGCTGATTTTTTTACTATTTTAAATACTAACAACTTTTACTTAAAACAATTTAAACAATTTTAAGCATAAATAATTAGAAACTCTTATGATGAACATTGATATCGTGGATGGAATCATGTAAATATATAGTGGAGTGATGATTGATATTGATCAACTGGCACCACGAGTTGATTGTACATTATACATTGTTTATTAATTAGTTAATTCATTGGAAATAATTATTACGTAGTTGACATTTGAGTATTTGACCATGGAGTTCATTTAAGAGTTAAATTAAATATTATTGGTCATTACAAATCAACTTCGTAATCAATTCACTGATCAGTCGTCTAAACTCTAATACTATAGGCGTAACTTCAAAATTACGTGCTTTAAAACAATTGGATAGAAGTTAATAAGTCATTTTTTAGTGATCTCCGATCGAGTCTGCTTGAAGTCTCAAACATTTAACGTCGTTTTCATCTCTGAAATGTTTATTTAACTTCTATAATTTATGAAATTTAATACTACAAGTCTGCCAAATTATTTTAGTCAAATGACTATCAACGAAATTAATAGAAATTGTTGGCTACAGTCCAACAATTAAATCACATGGGCCTAAGTATGTCAGAAATAAACCGGCCCAGCTTGTCCCTGTTACTAATGTCTAAAGGATTTCCATTTTTATTTATTTATTATTATTTTTTTTATTTATGGATAATTTAGATGGAATAACTATGAGATAGATAGTTAGCTGATGAAGTGATTGAATGACGTAATGGTTGAGTTATTTGTCTTGTTGGTCGAAAGTTACAAATTCAAATTCCACCTTTATTGTTATGTGTGAGTTTGAAATTTTATATAATAAAATGTTGTAGTATCAAATATTATCCGAATAACCACACAAATTGATGGTTTCATTAATTTAGACAAGGACATGAAACATTCGGGTTGAATATTTGCAACACGTTTCCTATCACCTCAAATCGCAAGTTTCCACACGCACTCGGTGAAGAAAACAAAGAGCAATGATTTTCATGCAGTTGTGCGTTTCTATTTCTGCAGCGGGCCCCTGACAGCAACGGGCTGGACCGATCTGCACATAGAAATAAAGGAAATACTTCGTCAGATGGCCCAAATCCCTTTTGGATAGTCTTCTTTTCCTTTTCCTTTCATATGTTCATTATTTAACTAATTTTACTTTCACTAATTGTACTCGATTATAATATTTCTAATTGAAATAAATTAAATGAATAAAGAAAAGGAAAAAAAGAAAAAAGAAAAAAGAAATCACATAATAAATCCTATAGCGAATTGCAGCGGGTTTCGCTGTCGGCCCCAACCGACACGCAAGCGCACTTGGTTTTACACCTAACGGCGTCGTATAGGTGCGAACAAATATAGTCGTTGTACGATTGTACGAGCCCCCGCCACATACCATATCTTCAACTTATGTCGGCTTTCCGTAACTTTCATTTGCCATGTGCAACGGTCCAGATTTTGCCATGTGGCGCGATCGACCTCTACTTTCGCGACTGTAGCTGCGACTACCAACATATCTCCGCAGATCCTTATTATTGTGTTCTCCTCTTGTGATAAGAAAATCATAGCTGTTAGTATATCAGATCCACATTAGATAATATAGTCATCAAATTATGAAGTTTTGACAGATCAGTCCTTATATTATTAAAATTTTGACAAGAATGATCAATTTAACTAAATTTTACTAATAGCCTCGAAATATATTGTCCAGTTTCATAATATTAAAAATTTGAGTTCCATCAGATAATATTAGGCATGCAAATAATTTTGGTCAGTACAAAGAATCTATTAGACATTGTCCAAATTCATATCCTTACAAATTTGAGTTCTTAATTTTGTGATGCGATTTGAAACATTGTGTCGAGGGAACTTAAAAACACTGGATATACATATAATACATTCATTTTTTTTTTGATGAGGACATATCAATCCTTTCATAGTTTATGTAAATAGTTTCTATATTAGAAAATAAATTATACTAAATAAAAAATAAACAGTCATTGTGGCATCAACGAGAACTACACGAGCACTTCAAGCACATTGTCACATGCAATAAATTCATTCGCTTCCAATATTAATTTTCCAGTCATTAACAGACCAGTTAACATAAATTAAAATTAATACGATGTAGTCGGGAACAGATATACGATGAGACAGTAGTAACAGTTCAATCATGCCAGCCGATAACATTAATTAAACCGAACAAATTTTCTACTGTTTTTCTCTCATTCATCCCCCAGTCCCATTTTTGTTCTTTGCTGATTCAAATCGGCAAAGATTGAGACAAGAAATTATCCAAGTAGTTAAACTAATACTCCTAACTCCCACCTTTTCCTCTCTCTACAACGCCAAGAAAGAGACAAACGCGAGTGTTTCCCAATTCTCACTCATCATATACACACAGAGTCGTAGGGCGATCATACCGGTTGAAGCAAGAAACCTCAGGAACTTGTTAGCAAAGTAAAGAATGAATTTTTATGGGAGGAAACTTGAGGTTTTAGGGTTCTGCGATGTTCTCTTGACAGCTCGGTTTAGTTGTATGCTAATTAATTATTCATCCCATTTGGGTTAACCCCTTTGTCTCTTCTTGTGATTCATGTTGGATTCTTTCTTGAAATTGTTGTTACAGCTCATTTCTCGACATATTAATCTCTTAATCACACCTGTTAATTAATGCGGAGGATTTCATATATGATGTATGCCATTTCTTGCTCTTTTTGTTGTTGACTTGTTGGTGCTGATTGATTGACTTGAAGGGCTAGCTAGTTTTAGGTGATTAGAGCAGTATCTGAATGGGAGTGAAGTTGCATAAGGTTTAGCAGAGGAGAAATGGCTAGTCCTAGGAGGAAGGAAATTCGGTTCAGTAGGTTGTATTCATTTTCTTGTTTGAGATCAGGTTTTAGAGATGAGCATAGTCAAATTGGGCTGAAGGGTTACTCGAGGGTGGTTTATTGCAATGACCCTGATAATCCGGAGCAGCTTGCACTTAGGTACCGGAGTAATTATGTCTCGACTACAAAGTACAACGTTGTTAATTTCATTCCGAAATCGTTATTCGAGCAGTTTAGGAGGGTGGCCAATATATATTTTCTTGTGGTGGCTTGTGTATCTTATACTCCTCTGGCTCCGTATTCTGCCTATAGTGTCCTTCTGCCTTTGCTCCTCGTGATAGGGGCAACTATGGTTAAGGAGGCTATTGAGGATTTGAGGCGTCGGAAGCAGGTTTTGTATTCTAATTGCTTTGTTTGCTGAGTTTTGACTCGTTCTTTACTAGGTCATTTTGTATGTCGATTTACTGTTGTTTTAAGTGTTCATTTTGGATGAGAAATCTTCCTCATATGTTGAGTTTACTTATATTAATTTCTCTAAAATGCAATAGTTTTATAGTAGACAAATTATTTCCCTATTATGAAATGTGGCCTCAATCAGGAAAAGCAATTGGTTAAGTTTGTTTGTATTAGCGTACAACGCAGAATTTCTTGAACTGGACTCTGGTTAAATGAGGCAAAAACTTTTAGCACCCTAATACGATAAATTCATGCTCTTCGTCTGCCCCTGGCACTTGTACTTCAGCTCTAGCACATTATTTTCTTCACATGCATGATATTTTGAATTTTCTGGATGATATGGAACTAATAAGGCTGCTTCTGTTAAAGGAAGGGCTGCACAGTGTTTTTTTTCCCAAATATTATTATTAGTGAGCCTATGATTGAGAGTTCTAATTATGCTGTTGTGCTTGGCCACAGTCGTACTTTATTAGCTAACATAAAGAAGTGATGCTGTTAGTTGATTTGCCCTGAAACTTGTCTGCATTGTGTTGGAATAGAAGTTCTACGAGCTTTCTTTGTGATGCTTTTGTTTCTTTGGTGTTCCGTGTTCATATTTACTCCTGCGTCTTTCCTATTATAGATGCAGATTGATCCGAGTAATGAATGATGACCAAATAAATGATTTTCAGGATATAGAGGCCAATAATCGGAAGACTGAAGTTTATGATAGAAATCTCAATTTCCACTCTACAAGATGGCAGAAGTTAAGAGTTGGGGATCTTGTAAAAGTTCGCAAGGATGAATATTTTCCTGCAGATCTGCTGCTTCTTTCTTCGAGTTATGACGACGGAATTTGTTACGTTGAGACTACAAACTTAGATGGGGAGACTAATCTAAAGGTGAAGCATGCCTTAGAAGTTACATCCTCCCTGCATGAGGATAACTGCTTCGAAAAGTTCAAAGCAGTTATCAAGTGCGAGGATGCAAATGAGGATCTTTATTCTTTCGTCGGTACTCTTTACTATGACGGTGAGCAACATCCGGTTTCTCTGCAGCAGCTTCTTCTAAGAGATTCTAAATTACGAAATAGTGAGTATGTTTACGGGGTGGTTGTTTTCACTGGTCATGATACTAAAGTTATGCAGAATGCAATGGAGCCTCCTTCTAAAAGGAGTAAGATTGAGAGAAAAATGGATAAAATAGTATACATCCTTTTCAGTCTATTACTGTTGGTATCTTTTATCGGGTCGTTCTTCTTTTGGATCAGTACTGAGAAGGACAAAGACAATGATAGCAAGTTAAGGAGGTGGTATCTCCGACCAGACCAGACATCCGTGTTTTTCGACCCGAATAGATCAGCTCTGGCTGCATTTTTACACTTCTTGACTGCAATCATGTTGTATGGATATTTGATACCGATATCTTTGTATGTGTCGATCGAGATAGTTAAAGTTTTGCAAGTTATATTCATTAATCAAGATATAAATATGTATTACGAGGAGACGGATAGACCAGCTAGTGCAAAGACGTCGAATTTAAATGAGGAGCTTGGTCTGGTCGATACTGTTCTTTCCGACAAAACCGGTACTCTTACATGCAACCTCATGGAATTCGTCAAATGCTCGATAGCTGGAGTAGCTTACGGCCGTGGGTTGACGGATGTAGAGAGAGTGCTTGCTAAAAGAAGAGGGGATTCACTTGATGACTCTGAAATTACTTCATCTAGTGCACAGAGTGAGGATGGCATGGCTTCGGAAAAACCAGTTAAAGGTTTCAACTTTCACGATGATCGAATTATGAATGGTCAATGGGTTAGTGAGCCTCGTGCGGATATGATCCAGAAGTTCTTTCGAGTGTTGGCCCTCTGCCATACAGCCATTCCTGAGGTCAATGAGGAAACAAAGGAGATTCTCTATGAAGCTGAGTCGCCCGATGAAGCTGCCTTCGTCATTGCTGCAAGGGAGCTTGGATTCAAATTAGTTGAAAGAACACAAACTCGTATCACTCTGCACGAATTAGATCATGAGAGCAACCAAACTGTCAACAGGTACAATCTCTTAATCTTCATGTCTTGTTTTTGGTAATTCTTTTGTTATGCTTTCATAGAATCGCTGTTCTCTGTTATGATGATAAAGTTGAGGTTTGAATACTATATAAATGGCATATTTGAGACGTGAATTTCACCTGAAATGTCGAGTTTTTGTGGCCTCAAGTGTAAGTATTAAGACCTTATAACACGTTATTGTTGACAAGCTTAATATAGTATGAGGGCTGTCATTGCATTTGTGTGTTCCTCTGTTTTAATATAACTGACCTTTAAACTCTGAAAAACAAGGTGAACATCTTGCTGTCTTAACCGTATTTGATGTTGTCTTTTCCAGACCATATACACTTCTACATGTGTTGGAGTTTAGTAGTAGTCGGCAAAGAATGTCTGTGATTGTAAGAAATGTCGAAAACCAATTGCTGCTTCTGTCCAAAGGCTCTGACAGGTTCTTTCCTCTACTAGAAGCCTCTTTCTTTGCAACTAGTACGGCACGAGTCTTTACTTTCTTTCTTTGCTCATACATTTTGTACTTTCATGCAGTGTAATGCTTGCAAGGCTTTCAAAAGACTCGCAAGAATTTGTAGCCATTACAATGGGTCATATCAAAAGATACGCTGAAGCAGGGTTACGAACTTTAGCAGTTGCATACCGAGAGCTCAGCGAAGAGGAATACAGTTTGTGGGAAGAAGAGTTTGTGAATGCTAAGACAACCATAACTACTGAAAGAGATGCATTGGTTGAGGCGGCCACTGATAAACTAGAAAGGGACTTAATTCTCCTCGGCGCTACAGCTGTCGAGGACAAACTTCAAAAAGGGGTCACTCTCCAACTTTCTTTTTCCTCACTTTTTCTTCAATATTATTGTCTTTGTTTCTTATTCACAATGTTTCTCGATCGTGTTACTTCTACGTGCTCGCCAGGTTCCTGAGTGCATTGAAAAGCTTGAAAAGGCTGGAATCAAAGTTTGGGTAATAACTGGTGACAAGATGGAGACAGCGATAAACATCGGGTAAGATTACAATAAGCCTTTGGTTTCTTTTAACCATTTGATGCTTGCCATGTAATATTATACAACCACACTTTCTGTAGATACGCTTGCAGCTTACTGCGAGAGGACATGACACAAATTGTGATTACTTTGGATTCTCCCGAAATAAGCGAGCTAGAAAAAAAAGGAGACAAGGAGGCTCTTGCAGAGGTAATAGTTCTAAATATCCAAATCTGTTATTAATGTACGTCTTCTTTAACCGGTCTGGCTGTGTTAGGCTTCGAGCGCAAACATTGCTAGTCAAATCAGACGAGGGAAGTTACTACTGAACTCATCTGAAGGGCGTGCGGTTTCCTTTGCTTTGATAATCGATGGCAAGTCACTGAATTTCATTCTGAGCAAGAATCTGGAGGGTCCCTTTTTGAATCTGGCGGTTAATTGTGCCTCCGTTATATGTTGTCGGTCCACGCCTAAACAGAAAGCTCTTGTATGTGTTATCTCCATGCTTCTCATAGATAATACAATATATTTCCTTTACTCTTGCAAATTTAGAGTCTACTAGAATCAAGTAATTTCAATGGCTATGTTGAAGATACTCAGGTTACAAGATTGGTTAAAAAGGGTACGGGCCGGACTACTCTAGCAATTGGGGACGGGGCAAACGATGTTGGCATGCTTCAAGAAGCGGATGTCGGTGTTGGGATCAGCGGCTTGGAAGGAATGCAGGTAATCTCAGTTTCCATTCATCACAATATCTTGTGCTTGCTTCTTCTCTGTTTTTTTCATTTTCTTGATATATTTTCCTCTTTGTGTATTTGTTTCCTATATCGTCTTTATTACGTGTTTCTTGACTATTAGTTGGTTTGGCTTTTATTTAGGCTGCAATGTCCAGTGACTTCACCATAGCGCAGTTCCGGTTTCTGGAACGCCTTTTGTTGGTTCACGGCCACTGGTGCTACAGACGAATATCGATGACGGTATACTAAATGGTTCTATATTTCCCTTCTTGTTATAGATTTTGTACTCCTTCCATGGTTGGGGAGTTGGACGATATCTATAACGATAATTTGATGGTCTTCCCCTGCTATAAATGCAGGTATGCTATTTCTTTTACAAGAACATTGCATTTGGGTTTACGCTCTTCTGGTTCGAGGCTTTTGCTTCCTTCTCCGGCCAGCCTGCTTACGATGATTGGTATATGTCGTGCTACAACGTATTCTTTACTTCCCTCCCCGTGATCGCTCTCGGTGTTTTCGATCAAGACGTCTCGGCACGGCTCTGTCTCAAGGTAAAAGAAATCACCCGTTATTTCATCGTTCCATACTAGGTGCTTCCTTTGTCCGAAAAATATGCTTATGTTGTGAATAATGATTCGAATTATGGAGATATTTAATGATATCACGAGACACTATCCAAAAGGGTTTTAGATACAAATATTGTCTTAAATCTCGTCTCATTTTCATTTCCCTTTTGATACCTTGCAGAATCCTTGGTTGTATAAAGAAGGAATACAAGACATCTTGTTCAGCTGGACGCGCATCCTCGGGTGGATACTAAACGGAATCATATGCTCCGTTGTCGTCTTCTTCTTCACCACGACGTCGATGGAGCACCAAGCCTTCCACGGGGACGGCCGCGTGCTGGACTTGGAGGTGCTCGGGGTCTACATGTACACGTGCGTGGTGTGGGCGGTCAATTGCCAGATGGCCCTCTCGATCAACTACTTCACGTGGATGCAGCACGTGGTCATCTGGGGCAGCATCGCCTCCTGGTACGCTTTCCTGCTCATATACGGCGCCCTCCCGCCGGAGTACTCGGGCATGGCCTACCAGGTCTTCGTCGAGGCCTGTGGGCCCAGCCCGTTCTACTGGCTGGGGACGCTGCTCGTGGTTGTGGCGTGCTTGTTGCCTTACTACTTGTATAGGGCTGTTCAGACGCGCTTCTTTCCTATGCCTCACGACCATATACAGTTGTGGCAGAGGGAAACCTCGGATAGGACTGGGAAGTTGAGGGAGAAAGATACGTTGTTGTGTAAATAGTGTAGAGCGAATTTGTGGATGATTTTTTGGGGGGTTCAAAATGGTGAAGCCCATGCAGAGTTTCAACTAGTACGAAAGATTTGTTTGTATACGAGGTCTTCCACATCTTACAACATGTATGAACAATAGATACAACACGTGTATTTGAATTAATATTAGGAGTTTGAAGAAAAAATTAGTTAGTATATGTTTAATTACAATATTTTAGCGGCTGTGATATATTGATTATATAAGGAAACACCGTTTAGCCTGTCCGAATTTCCATAATTATATCACAACGGATATATTATAAAGTATATTACACAATCTTTTAGCTGTAGTGAATTGTATATTGATTTTATTCAAAGTTATACAAGGAAAAACCACTTTTACCAGCTAGAATTTTCATAATTAAAAACAATAATCTTTTAGCAGCAGTGAATTGTATATTTGACTTTTTTCAACGTTATGTAAGGAAAACCCCTTTTACATAACGAAAACTCACTCCCTCTTATTTTCATCTTGTAGTAACGTCCATAAAGTTCTCAATCTCATATTAGGTTTTGTAATTGGGATATGTGTATAGACACTCGTATTATTTTATATTAAGCCCATAACTTAAAACTTTTATGAGGAAAGGCCCACTAGCCAGTGTAGATTTACGCTCATTTTTACATATGACCATGAAAAAATACTGTAGCACCTAACTTATAAAACTTCTTTCAGAAAAGGCCAATAGGCCAATCTATTGCCGTTTTATTACTAATAATATTATATGTTTATATAGTCGAAATAAAATAGTGTCACCATTTTGCACACCGTTTCCAAGGATCCAAATCCCCCCCCCTTAAGTCCTGGTGATGGGCTGAATTTCGTTTCCCACAGTTTTGTCAAATATAACGACATAACTAAATAAACAAAATTTTCTCCACTTTTTTACTTGATTTGCTTCGTTGCATGTCGAACGGATTATGTGTTTGTATTTTTTATTTGAATTTCTGCGTTGCATGTCAAACAAGTTATGAATTGTTCTTCTAGAGAACTGATTAAAATAGACTTAAATCAGTTTTATGATTTTCTTGTTCCCCAAGCTCCAGCCTTCCTGATCGATTGCTCGCTGACTACTTCATCTCTATTGATATTATTTAGTCAAAAATATGATTTAGTCGTATCCGGGCAAAATTCTTTTTTAAAGGTAGTTGAGAATTAGAGATATTCTTTTATTTTTCTCCAATTATATTTTTGGAGGACTCATACTTAAAAGGGGAAATATAACAAGCAAGTCGATGATAAGTCAATACGTTCTAGAAGTAAATTATTATTATTTTTCAAATTACTCCTTACTAAGAAGGCTACACTACACACACCTTGTTGTTGTTGTAATTTATGTGTATTTAATTTTATTGATTATCTTTCTAGTGAGTGTGATATTTTTTCAAGAAATTAAAACCCTTATTAACCTCTATATTTATTTGATTACGACTTCACAATAGATTTTGCGGATTGTCTCATGATTAATTAAAATGAAATTTGCCAAACTTCATTCTCGAAGGCGGCTGGATATGTTACTACTCACAGTCTATCTCAATTGAATGTGAACACGACTTGGGAAAATTACGGATACATGATAAATCCCTTAAAATTTATTTTTTATTTTCAAATAAAATTCTATGATTTGATGTTTAAAATAATATAGTATATTGCAAAGTAAATGGTGCCCTTTTAAATTAATTGTTTTTTTTTATGGATTCACTTGTAACTTGTAAGCGAGAGGGTACATATTTCAAAAAATATATTTTAATTTACTCTTCTGAGATTACCTTTTTTATGCACTCATAATTATAAATTCTAAATTTTATCCCCAGTAATTATAAACCAGAGATCCCATAAGCTTGTTTATTCATTATGTTAACATGCGAGCTATAATTATTAGATGATACTATCAATTATAATATGGACACGAACCAAACTTTCACCCCGCGAAGTCCGTTAAGACGACGTTAAGCAAGACAAAAAATCAAGAAAACCCGCAATATCCGGTAGTAAGTAAAACGACGCAGCTCCTTGGAAGGGAATTATCCAAGTTGAGTAGACTCGGTGGCGGGTGGCCTAAAACCTAATCAACTAGTTTCATTAATCACTATTCTAGAAGCCCACGTGCAGATGTAAACTCGCCACCTCAACTCGTCCATGACTCTTAATAAACCAAAAGGTCAATAATGTCTTGGTACCCAATCAAGAAAATCTCAGATCAAATATTTAAGCATATTAATTAATATAATAGTTTATATTTCATATTCATCTAGAAAAGTAATTTTCTCCATTCCAAAACTTTCCTTCTATCTTCCTAATGTATATTAAGATGATTAATTTTAAATATTATTGTGGTGTGAGGAGATTAATAACAAACCCCCTATTAAATCTTAATTATTGAATAAACTCAAATGCAACATTCATGTATATTTTCTAGTCTTCTTAAATTAATAGTAAGCCTTTTAATCTGTAATTAAGCACATAATTTTTATCTTCAAATTCTAAAGTAATAGATAACCTATATTTCTAATCCAAAATAGTAAAAGTTCATTGTATTTTTGGGTAAACTATTGTCAGAAATTACTTTTTTTTTATATGATGATAAATATCCGCAGTTAGATGTGTTCACCTGGTTAATTAATACGACTTACTCCCTCCGTCCCATTCAACTTGTCTCTATTTCCTTTTAACTTGTCTTCAATCCAAAAAGGAAAGTTTTCAAATTATAGAACCCACACCTTTACAACTAAAATTCACATTTTAAATTGTAGGACCCACACCTTTACTACTAAATCACATTATTTAAATTATAGGACCCACATATTTACTACTAAATCACATTATTTAAATTATAGGATCCACACCTTTACCACTAAATCATTTTATTTAAATTGTAGGACTCACACCTTTACTACTAAAACTTACTTCACCTTAATAATCGTGCCGAAAAGTTTGAAGCCAAGTTGAATGGGAAGGAGGGAGTTGAATGGGACGGAGGGAGTATTATACTATTCTAGAAACAGTTTGATAAGAGGGATTTTTCTCAATTTTCATTAATTATTTCAAGATTCCTTTTGAACGCCAACCCCCGCGTATATTTAAGAAACCGCCAGAGCATATTGCAGTCCCTCATCTACCTCATTGTTCTCTCTCTTAATTGTTCCTTTCTCTCTCATATTCATATATACACATTTCACGCAGGGATTTCACATTTTTGCAATGGAAAACGGAAGAGAAGATGCTTATGCTTCTCCTAGCTTTAGCAGCTATTCATCCGATAGATTCGCAGAGTTAGCCGTGCAAATCGCGGCGGAGAAGAGCGGAGAAGATAACGAAGACGGCGGAGATTTTGAATTCTCTTTGGTGCGGGAGGATACGGAGTTCTCAGCCGACGAATTTGTCTACGACGGCCGTATCGGTCCAATTTTTCCAGTTTTCAACCGCGATATCCTTCAGAATAATGACGGCGGACGCCGTGTGGGCGGCGGAGACGAACGATTCAAATCGAATATTCAGGTTCCGCTGGCTAAACTCTTCCTCGCAGATCAAGACGGCGATAATCTTCCGTCGTGCTCGTCGTCGGAAGCCGACGAATTGGAGAACATTCCGGCAGGTTCGTACTGCGTTTGGCGGCCGAAAGTGGCTGATCAGCCGTCTCCGAACCGGTGTAAGAAGAGTAAGTCCACCGGATCTGCGTCGAAGCAGTGGAAGTTTCGCGATCTGCTGCGGCGGAGCAATAGCGACGGGAAGGAGAGTTTGGTCTTTCTTACGCCGCGAAACAGGGAAGAGAAATCACCGACAGAAATTCCGAGGAAATTGAAGGAAAAAGTCGGCTCCGGCTCCAGCCCGTCGGTGGTGGCGCGTTCGGCGCACGAAGCGCTGTATGTACGGAACAGAGCGATTAACGAAGTTCATAGGAAGAAATCGTTTTTACCTTACCGGCAAGACCTCGTAGGGTTCTTCGTTAACGTCAACGTTCTGAGTCAAGGTTTCCCACACCTTTAGAAGCTTGGGATTTTTATTTTTTTTTTAAATTTAAATTACAAAGCCGGGTATTTATTTAGATATAGAAGGTTGGATATGTAAGACTGATGCAACATGTATGAAATATAATTTATATCAATTGTATATGAATATTCTGATTTTCAAATCAACTAGTTTCAATTTTAAAAGTTTAAACTAACATATGAATTCTAAATTCTACCTAATTTAATATATTTAATTTTAACTATATTTTGTTATTAAGTTTGTGTAGTGTTTCACCGAATTATGCAAATCCTATTACTTAAAATTAATCATCAATAAATATTTAAGATAAAATCATTTAAATCGAAATATAACAGAAAATGACGTAAAATCTCTATCGAAATTATTAGCTTAGAATTATAAATCAAGGTATTAAAGCAGCCCAACGATTTTGGGGGCCATTAAAATTTGTGTAGGTGGTGGTGTTTATGACTTGTGAAAACGCTAATTATTCAATGATATTAAAACGCTAACAGCGATACCAATATTTGTGCAACAGTTTTCGATACGCATATTAAGTGGGTGTTTGGAGTAGTTGAAACTTATCGTTAAGCGCTGAAAGTTATTGAAAACGGCTGAAAGCTGTTGATTTTGATTATTTGTATGTGTTTGCAAAAAGTGCTGAAAGTCAAAAATTAATATTTGAAAATATTAATAAAGTGATATCTTATAAAATAAAAATGTTATTTATTTCTCACTTATTAAACAAATTTAGAATTTTTACACAAATAAAATTTAAAATTTATTTCCACTCATATAAAATAGTAATAGTATTTTAATAAAAAGTATTATTAAAATAAAAATTAGAAAAAATTAAGTATAATTAATATTATTAATTAAAATCAAGAATTAACAAATTATAAATATATTAATAAAACAAATATTTACTTATTCTTTGTTAAATGACAAATAAAAATTATACATATAAATAAACAATAACGATCATTAATTAAAAAAAATAGTTATAAAATTATAATAGAATGTATTAGTTAAAAAGATTAAAAATTATAAAAGCTATAAGCTATAAGGTATCAGCTTCAGCTGACCAATACCAGCTTACGAAAATTATCTATCTTGGACCCAAACAACTTTCAGCATCTCTATAAGCTGGATTTATCAAACACCAAATTCATTTCCCGATACAACTTTTAGTTATAAGTTGATTCAGATAAGCTATCCCAAACACCCCCTAAGTGGGTGTTTGGAGTAGATGGAGATTATTGATAAGTGTTGAAAGCTACTCAAAGTGGTTGAAAACTGCTGATTTGAGAATTTGTAGGTGTTTGAAAATAAGTACTGAAAGTTGCTGAAAGTGGGGAAAATAGTATTTTGAACACTGATGATATAGTAGCTTATTTTTTGTTTTTAAATAATATATTCGTTTTACCCTCAATATTATTAAATAATTATAATTTTTAATAAATAAATAAATATTATTAATTTTTATATTATTTAAATTTATAATATATCATATTAACATAAACATATTTTTATATAATTTTAATAATTACATAGCTAAGAAATAATTTTAAGTAGTATAAAACTGTAGATTAATAAAGTGAAATCATGTAGGCGGTTCGAATTTTGGCAGAAAAAATATTTATATCCACCAATCCAAATATTAATTTACTCCCGAACACAATTGAAAAATTAATCAGATAAAAGCCAGCAGTCTATTTACGAATATCTGATTAAGTTAGATAACTTTTACAAACTTATGATATTTCGTTATAAAATAAATCAATAAGCCAATAAGTCATTTACAAATGAATTATATCATAAATTTATGGTTAGTATAGTACTAATAAAATAATTTACTTCATTGATAGCGATGCTTCACCATTTATGGGATACATCATACGACACGGATTGAATTAATTTTAGGTATTTTTGAGCCGGTTGAGGTAGATGTAACTCGTAAGTAAATATGACACATTGTTTAAGCTTGTATACATAAGTACTATGTACATACTCATTACAATTAAATAATTGAAATCCACCATTAAGATCATTAAATTAAGATGCTCTGAAAGAATTATAGTAAAAATTCCTTAATTTAATACTCAGTAAATTAATAACCTTCTCTAAGATAATATTTTTCTCTGATCTTGACTTTGATCAGTGTAAAAAAATTATCAAATTCAATAAGATAATAAGATAATAATTTTCAGAAAATTCAATGCAAATATATGGTCCCATCGAAATTATAAATTAATAATCATTTAAATTACCATAACACTAAGACAATTTACTAAAATATAATTCTATTGTTGACCACTTTTTTTTAAACTTAAATCTAATTATTTTCTCATCATCTATATATAGTATATACTATTACCATTATACATTGAATATATTTTAATAAAAATACAATGAACTTAATTTTAGTTTTCCTAAATAGTCAAACAATTCATTTTATTAAAACAATGAACTTAATTTATTATTTCTAGAGAAGGACTAGTGTGCATCTCTCTCTGGATTTTTCAATTTAATTTATTAAAACAATGAACTTAATTTATTATTTTCAATTTTGACCCGATTTGACCGGGTTTGGCCCGATTTTCTACTTTATTTAAAAAAAAATTAAATCTTCCATCTCTCTCCCGTCTCCTCCCCTCTCCACTACCCCCTTTCTCTCTCTCCTCTCTTTCTCTTTCTCTCTGCATCTCACCTCTCTCTCTCTCTCTCTCTCTCTCTCTCTACTCCCCTCTATCTCTCTCTTTCTCCAGTCCCCCCCTCTCTCTCTCTCAACAGTCCTCCCTGTCTCCGCCGTCGTCACTTCACCTCCGGCCTCCGCCTCGCTCTCTCCGATGAGGAATCGCCGCCGTTCGCTGCCATCCTGAAGCCGCTCGCGAAGGCGCTTTTTCAGGAGCAGGATTTGAAGCCGCAGATCGGCGCAGCGCTCTGCCTCTCCGCGGCGGTGGAGGCGGCGCCGGAGCCGGACTTGGTGGAGCTGAGGAGGCTTCTGCCAAGTGTTGTGAAATTGGTTAGAAGCGACTCTTGTAAGGCGAAACCCGCTTTACTCTCGCTGGTCGGTAGTATTGTTAGCAGCAACTGCGTTAAGAGTAAAAGCTCGTTGAATTCCATCGTTTCTACGCTGGTTGATTTTTTGAGCAGTGGAGATTGGGCGGCCAGGAAGGAAGCAGCGGAGGTTCTGGAGAAAGTGGCGGTGGCTTGCGGAAGTTTAGCGGTGGAGTTGAAGGCTTCTTATGTTGCTGCTGCTTTGGGGAGCAAGAGATTCGACAAGGTATCTAAATATTAAATTTTTCATAAATTGGTAAATAAATAAATAATTAAAGTTGCGTAGTAATTTAATTGTTTGTTTTTCAACCTTAATAGGTGAAACTTGTTAGGGAGAAGATGAACAGAGCATTGGGCAACATTTCTCGTTATTATGCTTCATATTTTATTGTGTGATTATTGGATTAAAGTGACACTCTGCTCATCATTAACACACTCTGTTATCATAACTGACACGCACAACAGAGACAATTGACACTCTACTCTCTACTGTGAATTATGACTTAAAGAGACTCTGCTCATCATTGACACATTCTTTTATCTTGATTAACACGCACAACAGAAACAATTGACACTCTGCTCTCTATTGTTAATTATGGCTTAAACAGACACTCTGTTCATCGTTGACACGTTCTTTTGTCATGATTGACACTCACATCAGAGACAATTGACACTCTGCTCTAATACTGTGAATTATGGCTTAACCAGACACTCTGTTTATCACTGACACGTTCTTTTGTCATGAGTGACACGCACAACAGTGACAATTGACACTCTACTCTCTATTATGAATTATGACCTAAACATACACTCTACTCATCATTGACACGTTCTTTTGTCATGATTGACACAAACAACGTAGACAATTGATACTTTTTTCATACACAATTGATACTTTTTTCGAAACAAATCGTATTTTTTACAAAAATAATTGATAGTCAATAAATGATACTTTATTCAAATACAAATGATATTTTTGTTTGTTATGATTGACACTTTGGATAAAAAACAAATGACAAATTTATTAATTACAAATGACACGCCTTACTTTTCAAGAAAATCGAAAAAAAAATAAAAAAATTTGTGTTACGATTGACACTTTTGTTTGTTACAATTGATATTTTCGTATGCAAAGAGTGACACACCCGTCCTTAAAATAAAGAGAAAAAAAACGTAAAAAAAAAATAATAATAAAACAATAATAAAAAAATTTAAAAAGTTAAAAAAAAAGGATTGATGATATCATGCTGACATCAGCGGGTCAACACGTATCAAAACTAATCAATGGGTCAAATACGGGTCAAAATTTGATAATTGGATCATGTTGCATGTGCAACATGGTGCACACAAGTTTTTGCCTTATTTCTAAATGTAGTCAAATGATTCATTGTATTTTTTACGGTTCATTATTTTTAGAGGTTAATTATACATTCTACTTTATTTAGGTCGAAAACTCTCTTTAAATTAATAAATATTAATTTATAAATAAATTAATATCTCTTTAAAATAATAAAATCTTTCAGTCCCACTATATTAATTTAGAGAAGTTTTACTGTGATGATGGTTTGAACTGTACTGAACTTAAACATGGGTGGCCCTTAGGCGTATTGGTGTCTTACAGCAGAATCGTCAAGTTAATGATGGTTAAAAGGTTAATTTCCCAAAAAAAGTACTGTATCAAGTTTCATCGAAATTGTGATTTAAGTAGAATCTAGAAACACTGAGATAAGGATGAGATTTTACATTTTATAGCAAAATATAGGCACACCGAATTTGTTTGAGCAACTGAAAATTTGATAATACAATAAACAAAGAACTAACAAGAATAACCATAGACAATAACATGCTAATTATCCTTTGTGGTGTTAATTGCCAATTTTCGGAATACCAAAAAATTGGGTGTCTATTTTGCTATTGAGTAATATATTTTATTTAAATTATAAATTGGACAAAATTTAGAGTAATTAACAATTAAACTTAACATAAATAAATATCCACGATCTTAACGAATTTTCTTCGTATTTCCTTGTCCTGGTGGATCTCGAGATCAACTCTTTCATTAATGTATATAAATCGCTTGGGTTTTTCGAGAAAGTTTTTTCTTTCATTATTTGCTTGTAGTTTGCTTTTCCAACTTGACATGCCCTTAATTAAGTCGTTTGATTCTCAACTAAAATTGAATTTTAGTTCTCAATCATTCAACTTATCTCGGAATAAAACTAAATTTGAATATTAAACAAAATTCATTAATAAATTTCAATATTTAAATATATTATAAACTTGCTGATTTTAAAATCCTCGAGTCAAATGTCACCAATAAGGCAATATGCAGGGGACAACCAGTGGCGGAGCCAGGATTCTGGCTCCACAGGTGCTAAGCAGGTTGGATTTATGATTTAAAGTTGGGGTCGAAACTTTTCCGGGGGTTCGGGGGCGGAGCCCTCAAATTTTTTTTAAAATACCGTACAACGAATACAAGGTTTAAAACCGAATATGTATTGTTAATTTTCCTTTCCTCGATTGCATGTTGATAAATCAGCAGTACATGAAACAAAGCTTTTTCGATAATTCTTCCCAAAACCTTCCAACTTCTGATTGCTCTGTCGAAAATAGCAGATTTTCTTTGTTAATGGCGTTTGAAAATTGAGTGCAGAAGAACGTGAGAAAAAAACGTGTATGTGTGACTTGTGCTTGTGAGGTGTAATTTTTAAATGTAGTGTAGTGGGCCAAAAATTTAAAGAGGTGTAATAATTTGTATGGGCCCAAATCCAATACAAGAAGAAGGAAAAAAATGGGAAAAAATGAGATTCTCGGGTTGCTTTGAAAATTAACAAGCATCATTACCGCTGGGACACGGCCTCACTACTGAGATTAGTACTAGACATTTTTTATCAATATGTTTGGAGGTGCTATAGCACCCCCCAGCCCTAAGCTGGCTCCGCTACTGGGACAACCATTGCATTTTATTTTCGGTTTCACTTTTACCGACGATTTATATATATTTTGGAGTGAAATCGTTAGACTACATTTGTGCATATTTTATGCTGACGTAGCGGGTTAATGTTGCCAGTTGGGCTCCGTGTTTAAAAAATCCTCTACAAATCTCTTTGATTTATTGCAATGAAAACATACGTTGTGATATTCAAAAATTTATTAACGGAAAAATTTGTGTGAATCAGTCGAATCGGGTCCCGACCCGAAATTAGGACCGTTTAGAAAGATCTTTTAGACGATGACAAAATCCCTGTGGGTTGGGAAGATAAAGATCTCTTTGGATGTCACGTGGAATTGCCCTGCTTGGTGGCGCCTCCCCCTCGTTTTCCCATCACTCACAAACCACCTCCTCCAATACAATTTCATCTTCAAACCAGTCCTCGCGCCTAATCGCATACGTACGGGCCCATCTATGTCAGTGTCTCCACGCACGCACTGTATATTCTCGCAGTTGATTTGATTTGCTGCAAATTGCTCGATTTTTCCTCGATCGGAATCCAGCGGGACCCCAAATGTGTTCTCTGCAGTTCTCGAATTGCAGAGGCCTCAATCAGTCGGAATTCGCCGCCGCGGGCCGATTCTCTTCGGCACGGAGGAAGCCGCCGAGGAGCAGTGTCGTAATTCGCTCCTCGTTTTGGGGAGGATGTTTGGATTCGCGCGATGCGGAAGCGAGAGCGAGGAGGCAGCGATTGGTTGCTCGGAGGACTGATAGGGTTTATTCCGCGCCATGCTCCGAAATGAAGATGAATCTGAACGAGTACATGGTGACGCTGGAGAAACCGCTCGGCATCCGATTCGCCCTCTCGGTTGACGGAAAAGTGTTCGTGCATGCGCTCCAGAAAGGGGTAATGATTTTCCTTCCCTTGAGTTGATTTTGAATTTTTGTTGCGTGTGTGCACATGGAGGTAGTAAATATGTCAAGTATTTTGTGGTGGTGAATTTCTCGACCGTTAGGAGGATTATAATGTTGTTTATTAATTTGATTAAGTGTTGATGCAGGGCAATGCTGAGAAATCGAGAATAATTATGGTGGGCGATACTCTAAAGAGGGCTAGTAGACCATCTGATGGGAAGCTCGTTGATAACAAGAACTTCAGCGACACAGAGTATGAATGTCTACTTCTCACTACATGATATTATCACGATGGTGTTTATTGCTTTGGGATTTTCAGTGTTAATGTAACAATTCATTCTAAATATCTTGATTTGGTACACAACTATATGCAGGAGTCTTACAAAGGAGAAATCCGGTGCTTGTAGCCTTGTCCTTGAGAGGCCATACGCCCCTTTCCCAATCCATCAACTCTATCTTATGGATGATATTGATATTCTATTTAATCGAGGCCGTGTTCCAATTACGACTTGGAACAAAACTATACGGGCATCAAATTTGCTGGATTCAAGTGAGAGCAGTGGGAGCTCTGGATTTGCAGTATTTTCCCCAAAGTTTTTAACTCCCCAAGGCTGGAAGTATTTAAATGATCAAAACAAGAATGGTCATCTACAAGTAGCTAGGAACGCCCCTGCTCTACCATTCAGTCCTCTAGTAGCCATTTTCACGGAGGAAGGGTCTGAAAATGCTGAATGGGGGCATGGAAGCTTCCCACTGGAAGAGTATGTGAAGGCATTGGATCGTTCAGAGGGGGAGCTCTATTATAATCACTCTCTCGGTATGCGCTACAGTAAGGTCTGCTTTTTTCGAGCTAATTCAATATTCACACATCATACTCTGGTTGGCATCATATTGTGTCATGATTTTAGATTTTTCTGCTGTTAGCTTCTCGTTCATTAAAGGGGGCCCTTTACTAAAGATTGAAGCAATATATCTTGCGCAAGTTTATTAGTCTATTCATGTTGACTTTGAATTCTTTTTGTGTTAAATATTGTACTGCGAGTATTAAGCTAGCCACATGTTGGTACTTTCTAGTTTAAGTTACTTATGAGAACTTTTCTTGGTCTTGCTATACCAAACTTTATTACGATATGAATCTCGAGTGGATTAGGACTGGTAGTTTCCTCCTATAATTCGTCGTTATATCCTTGTATCTCTCATCTCTTATTTTAGTTTTTTTATTGTGATTCTTAAGTATTTGAAATATATTGTTTCCCACCACAAGCACATGCTAATTACTTGAGCATAACTCACTTTTGGCTGACTTTGTTCGTGATTAGAAATAAGTAAACATGATGCCATATGTTTCATTAGTTATAGGATCTTTTGAACTTGAACTTAAGCTCTTCAGATTGCGATCTCAACCTCTCAGTCATTGTGTAGGATGTGACAATTCCTTATCCATGGACTTGGGGAGAAACATTGAACTCCATCATGCTGATGCTTTCACTTTATTCTTACAGATCACAGAACAAATTTACGTTGGGTCGTGCATTCAAACCAAAGAGGATGTAGAGACATTGTATACCACTGAAGTAAGAGTTCATACCTTTATCTTAATTGTTATTACTTAATTTGCAACTTTTCTATTCTTCGATTCTGATCAAACTTGCATATATGAGTGCTATATCCCCTCATTCAGTTGATACACTAAAATAGTCTGCAATGCCTGCATCAGGGAGTTACTGCTGTGCTGAATTTTCAAAGCACGGCTGAAGCTTCAACCTGGGGAATTGATTTGAATGCAGTTAATGAGTCTTGCCAAAATTCTAATATCCTAATGATTAACTACCCAATAAGGTGATGTCAGTCTAGCTCTCTGAGAATAGTTTAAATCTGTCTTTTTCTGCTTTCTGTTTGAATGTCAATTTCAAAATTTGACCTTAGTCATGAGTATCGACTAACCCAATGATTAATAATGGAAGAGATTATCCAGTTCTCTTTGCTTTTGAGATATGGCAGCTTATGGGAGAGACGATTTATCATGCACTTGGTATGATTCTTTTCCTACCTTATTTTATAATTTCCTTACCAATTTCAGGGATGCTGATTCTTTTGACATCAGAAAGAAACTGCCCTTCTCTGTGGGTCTTCTGCTGCGTTTACTTAAGAAAAACCACCGTGTTTATGTCACTTGCACAACTGGATTTGATCGATCACCTGTGTGTGTGATTGCTTACCTTCACTGGATGACAGATACTTCACTTCATGCAGCTTATGATTTTGTTACGGGGTTACATTTATGCAGACCTGATAGGTATTTACTTTATGGTAATCAAACTTTTTATTGTATGCTTTTCCTAATATGCTCAGTATTATATCTTGTTATTATTATTATTTTTTTCTTCCAATTTGGGGGTTGATTAGTGCTGTACCAGGTAAGAGTTGAGCAAAACAAATGGTGATTTTATCTACCTATAGTCTATATATACCCTTAACTCTGTAATTTGCATTAAATGAAGACGGATAATTGCAGGCCTGCAGTTGCCTGGGCAACATGGGATCTCATTGCCATGGTTGAAAAGGGCACGCATGATGGACCTCCAACACATGCAGTGACTTTCGTCTGGAACGGACATGAGGTAAGTAGATTATTAGTGGAGGAATAAACTAATAAATCATATTTATGATTGGAGCCTTGACTCAGTATGAATCTCATTCTCATTATCCTACAACTACCTCTTAAATTTCTCAGGGAGAAGAAGTATACCTAGTTGGAGATTTTACGGGGAACTGGAAAGAGCCAATTAAGGCGGTCCATAAAGGTGGCCCAAGATATGAAATCGAAATTAGACTTCCTCAAGGGAAGTAAGTTTAGCTGATCTGTTTCTGATAATCCTAACTGATACTCCCAAACCTAGTTAGTGAGCTTCTGAATTTTTGTAGTTGCTCTGCTAGCCATATTCTTCATAAAGTCATAAATCCTCGTTATAGAACTCTAATAAAGGTCCATCATGTTTGCTGCAAGCATCATTGGATTAATAGGAAGCAATATTTCCTTTGTCTTTAACAAAAAACTGAGCTCTATCAAAACATCGAAAATACTTACTAGCTCTATCATAAAACAACTCTAAACATACATGTTTTTCTGCCATGCATTGCTCTGGAACCTGTCTCTTGGAAATTTCTACTTTGAGGGTCTACAATGCTTTGTGCTTCCACTGTGCTTTTGTTTCTTGTATCTCTGTCATTGGCCATCACACATGGATCTAATTAAAAGAGATTGGGACTAACTTCTGTAATCTGAAAATGTCTTTACTTATCACAGGTACTACTACAAGTACATAACTAACGGGGACTGGAGGCACTCAAACGCTTCACCTACGGAAAGAGATGAGAGTGGGAATATGAATAATGTGATTGTAGTTGGCGACACTGCCAGCGTGAAACCTACCATGCAACCGCAAAAGAAGGTACTACTGATTCAAAACCAGAACGAATAGCGTCTATTTTGAACTGCGACTCTAGACCATCATTGATTATCAACAGTCTAGCTAGTCGATTCGATCTATTATCAGACCGTGAAGTTCTGACTTTCTGATTATTGCTTCATACCTAAATTGATACTATATATAGAAGTAACATGACACTAGTCGCGAAGCTATTTTTTTCGTATTTCTTTCATCAAATACTGATGGTTTTGGACTCTCCTATGTATTAGGATGCAAATATCGTGAAGGTTATAGAGAGGACATTGACTGAAAACGAGCGCTTCATGTTGGCGAAAGCAGCTCGGTGCATTGCTTTTAATGTTTGTCCCAGAAGACTGACCCCAAAATGATTTCTCAGACCTACTCATTCTCCAGGTAGCGCCTTAAAACATCGTTTTATTCCAAGAAGGAAGAAAGCTCGTATTGTAAACATCTTTGGTGGGAAGAATGAGAAAACATGATGGCACAAGGGCCAACACATTGTTGGAGATGTGCTTTCGAAGATAATCAGCTAAAACTTCCATACAGTTGATTGATGCCAAGTAAAATTACTTGCTGCATAATTATTTTAGGTGTATGTTACTCTTACAGTTCCACGAATTCATTGTCATTAGCAAGATAGCTTGCTTCTTATTTCATGTATTGGATGGAGCAATAATATCATATAGAAAGACATTTAACTTTTAACTTATGCTGTACACAAAAGTTTACCAATTAATGCTTGGAACAATTATACCTGCGAGGAATGATATGTTCCGTGATATGTTTCTAGTTCTCACTCTAAGGGGTATTTCTATATTTGTTCTCTTTTCTTTTTTGATTGGTGGGATGATCAAATGTTGTTGCACTGCAGCTTCTGTTTTATATACTAGAAAATATAGTGGCTTTTTGATGCATCATATTTCATTCTTCGTGATTACTTCAGCCCAAAGTTGAGACTGAAACATCTATTTTTGTGCATAATTCGGAAACCATGACCAGCACCCAAGGCTTAACGCAGTGGCTGCTAATATTTTGCTGCGCTTTCTGCACCATTTTCTTTTTTCAAATATTTTATTGTGTCTATAATTAACATTAGCATTATATAAATGATGACAACTGAAAAAAAGAAAATAGTAAAAATATTATAATATATGTCTGCAATTAAAATATGTTAATGTCCAATTCACAATTGATTTTACTTTCAAATTAGTTAGACAAAAGCTCAATTATTTTAATATTTTATACGACTAGAATAATATTTTTTAAAATAATAAAGGGAATTAATCAACATTATTATCTAATAAATCATGGAGGAAAAAGTGAGGGATCATTTGTTCAAGAGAGCGAGAGAGTATTTCGTCTTAGAGTTTGATGGTTGATAGGACAAATATTGAAAAATTGGAATGGATTTTAAGTTTATGCTCATTGTGGAGACAGTTTCAACAACTAGACACGTGGAATTAGAATCAGATCCGTATTAGGTATCATAGGTGGACCCGGCAGCAGACCCCACATCCCCTCGCCTATTCCGTTGCAATTGGTGCAGCTACTTGAATGGGCTAGACTATAAGTCGGGCAGGACTACATAAGCCCGCGTGTGAATATGGGTTTTGGGCTTGGGGTCATCTCGCTCCAGAAGTTCTGATTTCCTGCAAATCCATAATTAATAAATTTATTATAAAATAAAATAGCTATACTATTTTATAGCACACAAAGGTTTATGTGTACTACTTTTGTATACCCTTATATGTACCAAATCACAAGAGTATTGATATATGTTAAATATGACCTACATTTTTTAATAAGAAATGACACATGTTAATATTGATACACACAAAGGTATACGAAAGTGGTATATACAAGCCGCTCCGATTTTATAGACACTATAATCTAGGGCTATTCAAACTTTGGCCAAACCGACCGAACCGAATTGAGTTCGGCTATGACCGAACCGAACTTTAAGTTCGGCCCGGTTTCCGGTTCGTAAAATTTGCCATCTTCGGTTTTCGGTTCGGTCCAGTTAAAGTTACCGGTTTGGCCGAACCGAACCGAAAACCGGTTTAAATTTTTATAATTAATTAATAAATTAATTATACATATTTAAAAAAAAATTAAAAAAAAAACTTAAAAAAAGGCTAAAGAAGTAAAGAACAGAGTTTACGCCTTTAGGCCCTTTACGGTCGAGTTTCAGAAGCCCTAGTCGATTCAATCATTCAAGAACAGAACTGAGAACATCGCCCGCCGCCCGCCGCCGGTCGAGTTTACATATTTTTATATTATCGTTGCTCTCTGTTATTTTTTTTGTCATCAAATTCAAGTCGATTCAAGAACAGAACACCACCCGCCGCCGCCGCGGCAGGCTCGCACTCAGCACTCATAAGGAGCACCGCCCGCCGCCGCTCGCACAGTTGCACTCATCCACCTCCAAAACTTTCTGTTCAGGCTTGATTTCTGAAAACAATTTGGATGAGGTTTGATTTATTGGCAGGAAATGCCTATTAATATGTAGTGATATCGTTACTGACCAGCTGACTAAGAACAACTGACTAGCTGTTGGCAAGGTAGTGATATCGTTACTGACCAGCTGACTAATTCCATTAATATGTATATTGGAATGAGATATGGCTGGATATGACGATTATCCTAAATATGTATGATGTTGATGATGCCTACAGTCAATTGGTTAATTGAAAGATAATGATTTTTTTTAATTGAAAGATAATGAAACGTTTATTAAAAAAAAAAATTGACTAATCGGTCGGCCCGGTTAATCGGCCGAAATTGATCGGTTGAAACCGATAATCGAACCGGTCACTTCGGCCCGGTTCTCGGTCAAAGATTTTTTTAGCTTTTTCGGTCCGGTTAACGGGTCCGGTTTTTCGACCGAACCGACCGATGAACAGCCCTACTATAATCTATATGAATTATAAATTCTAATACCTTTTCTCTTTTAATTTTTCGTGGTGGAAAAGAAAAGAAAAAAATATGATGATGAGGATGCGTGTAGGGAGCAACCAAGAAGAAAAAGGGACTTGGTGGAGAATTTAATGAAGATTTGGGAAATTCATCCAATTGCAATAAATTCGTTTTGACTCCTTTTCAACTTTTGCATCGGGTGGCTTTGGTTCTTCATGGGCCGCCATAACTGAATTTATTTGGATGCGGGCCCACAGGAACCTCCCATTTGTTCTTATTCATAGTCATGAAAAATGTATTCTCCTAAAATAAAAATAAAAATCTACATAATCCTGCTTTTCCGCCACTAATTTTTATTATTCTTTTTTAGCTTTTTTGGGGACTATGGTAATAATGTTCCTCCAGTAAATAGTTTTAAATTAATTAAATGAATAAATGATGATTATGTATCTAGGATGATGAGAATCTCATAAGAAAAGCAAATATCAATTTGGGAATAATAAAAAAATGACCTTTTCCGCCAAAAAGCAAACTGAGGGGTTCCCAAATCCCAATTCTCCACTCGCATTGACCCCCTGGGGTCTTAGTGGGCGTGCAATCAAAACCAGTATTTTTCATATTTTAAAAATATTTTTTCTTTATTAGTTATTAATTTTATTAAAGTCAGAAACATCTCATATTATCTTTTTTTTCTCTCTCTCTTTTTCTTTATGCATTCGTAATCATGATAAATTGACAAATGAATATGTGAATATTGTTGTAATATATTATTTTATATATATATACTTAGCATATATTCTGATGACCATGTATAAGCTCATCTTCTACTCTATAAATAGAGACAAGGGCGGATCCAGGAATTTAAATGACCTTGGGCTGGAGCAAAGCTTAATAAAAAAAAAGCGAAAGTATTTTGTAGCATCGTTTTGACAAAATACATAACAAAAAATGAAATACATTTATTGAAGTGACACCGTACGATCTTTTCTTGCATCGAACTCATTGACTACGACATCCACATCAAGGTCTTTAGCCAACTGAAGTCAAGAATTCAAATATTTTTTTTACTTCCACTAGCTTATATAATACACAAATCACAATTCACAACCAATCAATATTTTTAATCTCACAAGAATCTCCCAAGTCCCAAGTCCCAATAAAACAACATTTTCTATACACTCCCAAGTCCCAAGTCCCAAGAATCTCACAATAAGATTATATTTTGAAATCAAATAAAACACAAGAAAAATAAAATTAATCTACTCATTAATCGACACAAACCTTTTTGGCATTCGAAACCTTTTAGCTCTTGTGTTGTCGTCACTCGTCAACTCCACCCGCACGCAGTCTTGCAGTCGCAGCTCGCCCTCCACTCCCCAATTTAGGGGTGTACGTGGGCGGTTTTGGGCGGGTGACAAACGGAACCGCAAACCACCCAAATGTTTGCGGTTTACAAAATTATCCAACCGCAACCCCCAAATATAAATAGAAAACCGCATGTTGGCGGGTTGAACGGTTGCGGGCGGTTTATCGGGCGGTTTAGCGGGTTGATAAGTTTTAAAAAAAAATATTTCCTACACAGTTTAAACGATTATCAAAAGCAATAAATGATATTCTAAAAGTATTCCCAAAATATTTTAGGGTTTAGAAGTTGCGCTTGACTCGCTTTGGCCTTTGGGAATTGTTGTAGACTTGTAGTTGAGAATCTTCAGAAGAATTCACATATTGCATTTCTTTTTATTTTATGTGAATTTATTAGTCATTTTTTAATTTTTTTATTACAAGTAAATGTCTTTAGAAGTAATATTGATACAAGTATTGCAGCTCAACCTTTTCATATAACTTAGTTATTATTATTTTAATACTGTTAATTTGGCATAGTGAACTAATTAATAAAATTCAATTTTTAGATTAAAAGTGTTAATATAATTATATAAATATGATATTATTGTAATTAAAATAAATGTGCGGGTGGGCGGTTTAAATGCGGGTTTTCTAATTCAAATCCGCAACCCACCCAATACTTTGCGGATTGTAAAAATTTAAACAGTTAATACGCACATAAAAATTTAAACTGCGCGGTTGCGGGCGGTTACGGGCGGGTGCGTGCGGGCGGGCGGTTTTGCGGTTTTTTTGTACACCCCTACCCCAATTCACTTTTCACTTTTTACTTTCACGAAATGAGGGATTGCCGGATTGGAAAGGGATATAATATTTTATTATGTTATTAATTAAGTAAATGAATTTAATTTTATGTAGTTTTTGAACCAATATTGTATTGGATTGGGCCAATCATTTAAAATATCCATATTGATTTAACGTGGGTAAAAAACTTGGACTTTGACTATTAATACCCAATACTAGTATTTTGCACTATTAATATCCAATACTAGTATTTTTTTTTTGAAAAATGACCTTGGGCTATAGCCCTCCCTAGCCCCACTGTGCATCCGCCCCTGAATAGAGGTCTTCACCCTCATAATAATACACATCTATTTTCTCGTTCTCTCTATTATTCTCTCGTTCTATTTAATTTATAACACATTATCAGCACGATTGTTCTACATTTATTAACATCTCTTCTACGATGTCGTCAATCATCAATAAGTAGCACAATCTATATTCTTGAAGAATATCACATGCTCTTAATGAGCAATTCAATTTAGTATTGAAATGATTTAATTGTTGCTCAAGAAGTAGCACAATTTAATTTCCTAAAGAATATTACATACTCTTGAAGAGTTATTAATATTATATATGTATTTACTAGATTAAGGTTTTTTTCATGCATACTGTATAATATTTATGTCTATATATACACATACAATGCTCCTGAAGTAACACACAATTAATATTCCTGGAAAATATTACATACTTTTTATGAGCAATTTATTGATGGGTGAATATTGGTTATTGAAATGTTACTATTGTTGCTCTCGAAGTAGCACAATTGATATTCCTAAATAATACTATATGCTCTTGAAGAGAATTTGGGTTTCTGGAAAATATTAGTCTTTCACCGCATAATTTGTATTCCTGAAGAATACTACATGTTATTGAAGAACGATTCAAGCATATTGAAATTATATAAGAAGATAGTGATTCTTTTGTATTTAGCCAGAAGCTAACAAAAGAAAAGTTATCACACTACCACCTTGAATGTATACACATTCATAAAAAAAAGTGAGACGAAACATGTCATAAACCGGAAGTTCAAAATAGTTTTATGCGTTGACATGATAAGTTTGGACATGTGCAAACAACTATGATGCACATCATAATTGAAGATCCCGCATCAGCTGACTGGACCTCAGTAGAAGCATTCTCTACAAGCTGATAGTCATCAGTAGAAGAACCAGTGCAAGCAGTATACCTTCGCAGTCGACCAACTGACTATCAGAAGCTCACTTTATCAGTCAGACGACTCACCGAAGAAGACAGACTTTCGAGTATCAGTATCCGACGTAAAGCGACCCAAAGACTTAAAGTCCCTTCAAATGTTCGGCGAGAAGACATACGAGGTAGTTTGAACGGTCAACTCGACACTCACCAACTACAAACCTCGACCAATGAGAAGCCGACAACGCTTACCTACTCTACACAAGTAAAGTTGCTCTCATGAACGGCGCATTAACGCCCTCCGCCGCAACAAAGTTGAATAGTGGCCGTTTTCTTTGGACGCTTGTGACACGTGGCATCGTCGTCTCCAACGGACATATGTCACAACTCACAACTATAAATAGAGAAGGATTTGAAGATTTCAAAAAGAGGAATATACGCGAAATCAAGGGAAATCATTCAAACTCACAACGCTCTAGAACCTTCAAGCTTATCCAGAGACGAACTAGTTTTCATAGAACACTTCTTGTAGTTCATCTCTCTAGAGCACTTTGATCCCTATCTTCTCTAGACTAAGCTCATCGCTAAATTCATAGCTTAGATCCGAAGGAGTTCACATTTAGTGAATTGTTCTTGTTGTAAGAACTCCTTCTCGGTTGGAGAATATTCCCTCCCTTCTAAACTTAGGTTTGGATTGTAAAGTCGCTAAGGACTATAACTTAGAGGGAACTCGTCCAGTGACAGGTATCCCCGCCGAGGCTTGCTCGGAATAATCAACAAGTTCTCTCGCCTTGTTCGGGGCCGTGGACGTAGGATCTTGCGTATCCGAACCACGTTAAATCGCTTGTGTTCATTTACTTGTTTTATTGCATTGCATTCAACCGACTTGAAAATCATAAGTTTGCATGAAACGTATTTTATAAAGTGCACAAACCAAAAGATTTTAACTTGCAAAAACGCGTTTTCAAAAGAGACGACTCGGGCCTAACACTTATCCGCACTACGGCTCTCGACCGGAGTTTCGTAATACCGACATCGCCGGTAGAAGAGCTCGAAGCCGACTCACCTTGACCCCAGTGATCGAAGGCTTACTTGGCACTCGTTCATCGATTGCAAACATCGCCTTCAACGACCTTCACCGAGAAAAAGAAACGAGCTCGTGTGTATTCACCCCCCTCTACACCCGACTTTTCGTCTCCGGACCAACAATTGGTATCGGAGCATTCGGTGTTCAACCGATCGCCGGTTCCGAAATACTTGGTCCTCTCGAACCGATCCCGAAAACCGTTTTCACCGCATAAGCATCTTCTCGGCATCCTTATACTCTTACAATGTCCGATATGTCGGTATTAGGATGGTGCCGATGTTCTCAATAGAGAACTACACGGTATGGCGCGTACGTATGGAGGCACACCTAACGTCACTCCACGACGAGCATGTCGATGTCCTAGAGTCGGGACCGATCATTCCCATGATCGACAGCGTAGTATTTGCTGCTTGGAGGAGGCGTGGGAGCACAAACCGGTGCTAAGGTTCCCAAAGACAAATCTCGCCTTCACGCCCGAAGAAAAGAAGTTGCACAACCTTGACCGAGTTGCACGTAATGCCATACCGACTACGCTCGGTGACTCACATCTCGGAAGGGTACAAGATTGCAAAACGGCGAAAGAGCTATGGGACGCCTTGGCTCATGCTGAGCCATGGAACCCCTCGGATCAAAGAGAACAAGCTCGAGCTAGAGCTTCGGAAGTTCGACGCCTTTGCAATGGAGCTCATCGAAACCATTGACGAGCCGAGTGTCGATTCACCAATCAAGTCAATGTTATCAATGGGTTGGGGAGGTCGTTCACCAACAAGGAGATGAACACCAAGATCTTGAGAGCGTTGCCCCGACGTAAGTGGCTTCCATTTGCTACTTATTTACGTCGCTCCGATCTAAATGCTCTAACTCCCGATGTTATATTTTCGAAATTAAAATCGGAGGAATTCGAGCATAGCCTACCCCAAAAGTGCTTAAGCGCTCCAGGCGACACACGGTTCGACCACGCCTTCAAGGCAACGATCGGCAATACCGGAGCCAAGCCTATTTGCTCAAGCAAAGTTGTGGCCACATCGGTAGCAAAGTCTTCCGAGACTTCGGCCCCGACCGGCTAGCACCGATGGCTCTCAAATATCGAGGGGAAAAGGAGAGAGTCGAAAGCCGAGGAAATACAACCGAGATTCTTCCTCGGGTAAGAAAGACTATCATAAGAAAGAAGAATCTAATCCTTCTACCGAATGCGGGAAATCGGAGTCTCTTGCCGCACCATCTAAAGACTCACCGGGTAAGAGCAAAGAGAATATCTACCCGCTACAACCGCAAGAAGGAGGGACACTATCGCACGATTGTCCCGAACTCTCAGCGCTCAAAGAGCGAACGGCAGCCAGGAGAAAGAAGTTCGCCGAGAGACGGCAGCCTATATAGCCGGAGAGATATCCGACAACTCAATTGAGGAAGATACATTCATGTATTCTTCTGAAGATGAAGCCGCGTTCATCGCAGTTGAGGTCGCAGAGACAGTTCCTGATGAGTCAGCCGAATACTGTCTGATGGCCGGAGAAGAGGCTGAGGTAAATTCTAAACGCATTATTACCTCTTCTTCACATAGCACACAAGACACGTGCTCGGTCACGAGATGATCCTCTAGATGTGGTACAAGCCTACGATGATCCGCTAGAGGAACAGTATTCACCGAGCGAGAGTTCAAGCAGAACCATCCAGGGAACTTGAACAGGTAAAGGCCGAGAATCGAGACTTTCTTCGATTGTCAGGTCTCTACTGAGTCAGTGGATCTAGTTGCGAGACTCAAGGAAGAGATTGAATCTCTCATGACTAAGTCTCAGCTTCAAGAGACTCAAGATCTCGGTTCGACCAAGGACAATTCTGAGAAAGAGACTGAAATAGCCAAGCTCAGTCAGAAGCTCACAGACGTGCAGAATGACTATGACTTACTCGGAAGGAGTGACGAAGTCCGGAGAGGTTTGATGACCGAACAATACCGGGAGCTAAGGAGAAGCTTGAAAGCATGCTTAGAGCTCAACGGTCAACTTCCGTGAAAGAAGGCCTCGGGCTATACACACGAAGCTTCTACCTCTAAAAGCTCGGGAACCCCGGGCGATAGGTTCGTCGGAGGAAAGGTGCAAGCCGCGACACCACACCTCGGGCGAAAAACAAACGAAAAATAATTACACCTCGCCCGAGTAGCAACAAGCAGTGACCAAAGGTTCCGGCCCCAGGACACCGCGATCAAATTCGGGGGGGAATCAAGAAGGTCGGATGGGCGTAACGATACAAGGAGCCATCAGTATGAGCACCCGGCTCGGTGCGGCTCGTACTACTATGAGCCCGTGGGTCGGGAGAAGCGCTAAGACTCGAAGAAGAAAGCTCCCGAACCCAAAATAATCGCCAGAAAGTCGGTATCTCCAAGTCCTGTGGAGAAGAAAGGCGATAAGGTTCGAAGAAGAAGTCTGGAACTTCTAAGGTCCCGAGACAGATCCGGGTTCCGAAATCACCCACTAACCTCGGAAGGACCCAATCGAACCAAAGGGTACCTAAAAATGCCTCTGTTTTGCAGGTGCATAAGGACCCGTGGATAGTGGACAGGCGGCCGCTCGAGACACATGACCTACCGAAGAGCCTCGCCGACCAACTACGTACAAGAAGATGGTCCCGGAATTGAATTCGGTGACAATTCCAAAGGCTACACAAGGGGATACGGAACGCCGAACATTGGGACCGCCACGGTTCAAGAGTAACATATGTTGAAGGACTTCAACATAATCTCCTTTCGGTCGATCCAATTTCGTGATAATCTTAACGAGTAATCTTTGACGCCGGTTTACGTGATATTGTTGACAAATCTACGGGGAAAACAGTGTTATCGGGTTCGCGGAGGAAGAACATCTATGTTGCAAACCGGAATACCGCGGAACCCGAGGCTTGCTTGCTCGCACGTACTAAATCGGGTAACAAGTCGTCGTGGCTATGGCACAAGAGACTCAGCCACCTGAACTTCAAGACCATGAACAAGCTTGTCAAGAACTCTAAAGTCGAGGACTTCCCAACGAATCGTTTATCAAAGACGAAAATTGTGAAGCGTGCACGAAGGGAAAGCAAACAAAGAGTAGCAATCCACCTATTCCGTCACCTTCCACCGATGGAATCCTTCACCGCTTCACATGGACTTATTCGGGCCGGTCTCTCCGGTGACTATAAGAGGCAAGAAGTATGCCCTCGTCGTCATAGACGACTTCTCGAGATATACTTGGGTCATCTTCATCGCCAACAAATCGATGTTCGGACCGAGTTACCTAATCTATCGAAGAAACTCGGTGTGGAAAAGAACATCAAGATTAAGAAGATACGCTCGTACGGAGGAACAGAGTTTCTAAACTCGAGAGTTAAGACATACTTTGCGATAAAGAGGGAATTCAGCACGAGACATCACCGCGCACCCCTCGGCCAGAACGGACTTGCCGAACGAGAGAACAGAACTCTCAAAGAAGCAAAGCAAGAACGCTCCTCGCAGTCTCCGGACTACCCTCAAAGTTTTGGGCCGATGCTACCGACACCGCCCGTTACACTCGGAATCGATCACTACCGACACAAAGAACACATGAAGACGCCATACGAACTATGGAAAGGGAGAATTCCTTCTATTTCTCATTTTCATGTTTTCGGTTGTCCTTGCTTTATCCACAACAATGGGAAAGATCGGTTGAAGGTCTTTGATAGCAAATCGATCAAGGAGTATTCTTAGGATACTCCCGAGTCGATAAAGCCTTCGTGAGTTTTTAACTATCGAACTCTTTGCGTGGAGGAAAGCCCTCATGTTATTTTTGATGAATTTGTTACCGAGAACAGGAAAGATACAAAGTCAAGCACCGAGGATGTCGGCGGCAAGCTACGGGATCTCGAACTAAATGACAAAGCCGAAAAGATCCAAGCATTGTTGGGATGATGAGTCGAAGATGAAGAAATTCAAACTCGGCCAACAAGCAATGTAGCTAACCTAGTTGATTCTATCGAACGTAATCAACAACAGGTAACTTCGGTCGATGAGGAAGCCCCCGTGGTAACCGAGACCTCTACCGAGAATACAAACTCGGGGGGGAACGATTAATGTTCCCGAGCCGAATGCCCCCGAACCCCGGAAACTCGGTAGATCCTAACCTTCTTACTTGAATTACTACGGTCACAAAACAAGACTAATCGAAATGCCTAATACACCTACTGATCGTGCGAAGTGGTATCGAAGAAGAAGCCCGACTCAGGCGTTCGTGGCTCGATGCTCATTCTTCAGATCTTATCATTGGAGATCCATCAGCAACTATAAGGACGAGATCAAGATTAATTCAAGGAGAAAGCTCACTTTACTCTTGTTTTCTATCTACAGAAGAACCTCGGTCGATAGAGGACGCACTTAAAGATGCTTGACCGGGTCATTGCTATGCAAGAAGAGCGAACCGAACCGTTCGTCGAAATGAAGTTTGGGAGCTTGTCGACGGACCTGGACATCAGGCACGTGATTGGAACTAAGTGGGTCTTCAAGAACAAGGAAGATGAAAACAACGTCATTGTCGAAATAAAGCTCGACTAGTTGCTAAAGGATACAATCGGCGAGGGAATTGACTTTGATGAAACATTTGCTCCGGTCGCCGGATTGGAAGCCATTCGTCTTTTCCTAGCTTATGCAACACATCGAGATTTAAGGTATATCGAGATGGATGTGAAGTCGGCTTTTACGAACGGCGTGCCGAAGGAAGAAGTCTACGTGGAACAACCGCCCGGCTTTCGCGGGGACATCAGTGTACGAGACTTAGGAAAGCTCCGTATGGGTTAAAACAAGCACCCGTGGCTTGGTATGATACCCTATCGACTTTCTACTTCGAAAGGTTTTCAAAAGGGGACGTAAGATCGCACCCTATTCAAAGCATAAAGTCGAAGATGACATTCTACTGGGTGCAAATCTACGTGGACGACATCATTTTCGAGTGCAGAAACGAAGTTATATGTCGCCAGCTCGAGAAGATGATGAAAGAGAAATTCGAGATGTCCATGATGAGAGAGATGAATTATTTCCTTGGATTTCAAGTAAAACAATCAGCTGAAGGAATCTTCATCAATCAAGCCAAATACACTCGAGATCTTCTCAAAAGATTCGGCGTGATTCCAAAGAAACCGGTCCAAGATCCCCATGAACACGAACTTTAAAATCGATCTAGACAAAGAGGGAGCTTACGTTAACTCTACCGATTATAGAGCTATTATTGGTTCTTTACTTTATTTAACAAATAGCCGACCGACATAACTTATGCTTGTAGGTGTATGCGCAAGATTTCGGGGCGAATCCCAAGCGAAGTCATCTAGACTCGGCGAAGAAGATTCTCGCGATATCTAAGAGGAACACCCGAGGTCGGGTTATGGTATCCCGCCGGTGATAATCTAATGCCGACGGAGTTATTCCGATGCCGATTACGCAGGATGCGGGAATAGATCGAAAATCAACTTCCGAACATGTCGGTTCCTAGGCGAAGTCGATATCGTGGTTTTCAAAGAAACAACACTCGGTAGCTACGTCCACTACCGAAGCCGAGTACATGGGCTGCAGGAAGTTGCTTGTGCTCCGCATCCTTTGGCTTCGACAACAATTGAGAGATTATGGTATAACTCGGGATGAAGTGCCCATCTACCGTGACTCCACCAGGTCAATAGCTATAACTCGGAACCCGGTTCTACATACCGTATGCAAGCACGTGGACATTCGACACCACTTCATCGAGAGACCATGTCGAAAAGAAGGACATCGGGATGGAGAAAATCCATACCGACAAGCAAAGGCGAGATATGCCGACCAAACCACTAGCCGAGAACAGGTTCGAGAGAACTATCGGTTGAGCTAGGTCTCGCTAGATCCTACCGAGACAAGTCGAGTAGAAGCCGACTACCGATAATAATATACTTAGCAACAATGTGTATCGGTATGGAATCGGCACGACAGTCGAAAAACTTAGTACAGTGACTCGGTTGGGAGATGCACACCGTACACAACAAGGGAGAACATGGTCATCAAGCACAACCATTCTCCCGATAAATGATGGTAACCACTGATAAGTTCAACGAAGAGGTTTGCGTAGTATCGTTACTTAATTTGTTCAGAAGCATGCCGCATTTAATGCATCAGTCGCTTGCATTCAGTTGCCTAGGAGCATTTATTCCTTACCATTTATTATGTTTAAGGTTTGAGGAAAGGTCAGCAGGACTCCTCGCCTGCGTAATCAATGCTCTCTGTCGCGCATTTAATGCATGTCTTCTCCATTAGCTTTATTACGTATATCTATATTTTTGGCGGCTATTGTAATCATTCTTTTATAACATTTAATCTTAGCCGCCCCTTGTTTTTGAAAGATAAAATTTGAACCGTGCGATCCAAACTGAAGATCAAACTCAATATACAAAATCTTTCATCTTCTATCAACTCCTCACTTTTCGCCATTCTCATATCTTAGAGCTCCTTCTTAGCGATTCAGTTACCTTCCTTACATCCTCATTCAAACTGCATTGCTATATCTCTTTTCAAGCTCTATCTCACGATTTCGATGGCGGTAGTACAGACTCCTGAGAAGATGGTTGAGATCATGACCATCCGGGTTCAGTTTGAGCCGACGATGGCTCTCCGGCAGGTGGACGTTTCATATTTGGAGCCGGTTTTTGGCGCCCTTGAGAAGTCAGGGCTGGCAACTCTTGTGTCGAGGCATCCTCGTTCTCATCTGCCGAGACAAGTTGTGGAGGCCTACTAAACTGGAAATCATTAGCCTCAGGAGGAGAAGAAGCATCCTTTGGATACAGCCGGGAAATTGCCCCAAATCAGTGGAGGGAGGCTACCCACTCTTTCAATATCTCAGAGGCTCTCGTTCAAGCTTTTCAACTACCCTCAGCTGGTATCTCTCCCATTGGTTATAAGGAAAGGGAGATAAATAACTACGTCCAAAAGTTCTGTGGACGCAGCGACATAGTGTTCAAGACGGCGCTTCAGAGAAATCTTTTGTTACCTCAGTACCGGGGTTTAGCTTACATTGTCTCTCATATTCTGACAAGCTCAGCTGGATCCTATGATCAGCTTTCTAAGCCGAGGATACAACTGATGATGATCATAGACGATGGAGTAGAAGTGAACTGGGCCGACTACTATACTACTCAGCTGAAGGCCCAAGCCCAGAAGTTCACTACTTCGCCATGGGAGAGAGGAAGCTAACCAAGATGTGCAAGCTCCTATTCGGCACCAAGATGTCGGTGCGATAGAGAGTGTGGTACGTAATCGCTCGGCTTTTGAGGACTCGAAGTCTTTTGATCTCAAGAGTATTAAATTTATGACAAAGGCCGGAGCGAAAAAGTCAATGTGGCAAGGGGCCACCCGAACCGAAGAGAGCGGCGTCTCGCTCCGCCCCCAACCGTCCATGTGCTAAAGAAGAGGAGGTTGGCTAAGACTCGACTGCTGCGAGGTCACAGCTGGCTCGGCCACTTACCATTATTCAGCCCGGCTCCTCCTTCTATTCAAGAGGAGCAACTACTCGATTCGGATATCGGAATCGAGGGAGCGACGATCAAGGACAAGGTCCAAGTGATCAGCTACCGAGGACACGAGTCCGACAAGAGGGAACCGTCACCCGAACCTACTGCTGAGTGGACAACAACCGACACCACTCATTGCGTGCTTTGCAGCCGAGATTCAGCTAGAGATACCGAAATTGCCGAGCACGCAGATCCGGTTGAAATAGCAAGAAGGACAAGAGCTCGGATGCTCTTAAGGTTTCTCGCACTGGGACATTCTTATTGACTTTGCCAAATCCCAAGCGGTCACCGGATGAGCTGCGACGAGAGGAGCAAGAGCTCCAAGCCAAGATTGGATTCGGAGAGCCACCGATGTGGCGTCTTTCGAAGATTTGAGAGCTGCGCAATGCTCTATTTACTGAGCTTGAGAGCTCCGATCGAAACAGCTCCGCCCCCATCTCCACCTTCCGATAAAGGCGATAATGATGATCAAGATGAGGAGATGGATGGCAAACCCAAGGAAGCGGACCAGTGGAGAATCTGCAGAGGGACAAACTCCCCAAGAGAAGAGCCCAACACCACCCATAGTCACATCTCGGTGAGGCTACAACCGCTCCGGAGTACGTAGGGAGCAGCTTGATCTCGTTCTTTGAGCAGAGACTCGGAACCAGCTCTTATCAAATACAACCCATCGGTTCCGTGTCCTCACGTTCTGTCAACAGGGCTATCAAACGCCAAGGTGAGAAAAATCGACTCCTAGCCAAAGATGTTCATTTCAAATGGGAGAAGTACACCAAGGCTCGAACGAAGCTCTAAGTAAGTTGGCCGCCGACATCTCCACCCCCTAAAGAGGCTTCTCGGCCGGATTTCAAGGAGATAGTTGAGCAGGCCCTAAGTGCTCAAAAGGCCGATTTAACAAAGACAGAGTCGAGCCGCTTTGCCACTCAAAGATAAAACTTTCTCGGAACAATGACTCGAGCCATGAAAACAATTCAAGGCTTCATTGATGAGAGAAACAAGATAGCAACCACCTCTCTTCAAACGGCCATCAAGCAACAAAGTCGATGCCTTAAAAGCCATTCGAAAGAAATGACGGAATCAAATGATCAAGCTCTGCCGAAACTCCGTCAGAGTCGCCCGCTCGATTGAAGAAATCTAGAGCCGATCGGGAGAAAGATTGGGAAAACTACCGCAACTTGGTCGATGATTTTGATGACACGGTTACCCGCATCAAAGATTCTCGCACAACTGGAGCAGGACGTAAAAGCTATCCGCACCTCCCCTGGCGAATATTGCTGATGCCAAAAAGGGGGAAGATATTGTGAAAGATGAACCCGATACGGATACGGCGACGTCCGTATCCTTGAGGGACAGGCTCGGGAGGCGAGACCCTCCTCGAGCCAGAGCCCTCACCGCGAGAGATTCGGGGGAACAGGCTCCGAGGCGGGACCAACTACTCGTAAAGGTACATCTACGAGGTCCTTCTCCTTGATTTCCCACTACAAGCCACCCCCATCTCCTCTTCATGTGCACATAGACGAAATCGCTCAATTCCTTGAAGAGCCACCGAAGAAGAAGAGTCTCAAAAGCCGCCGCAGAGGTCGGGGAAGGAAATCGCTATCGAATCCACTACTCCTTCCTCCCCGATCAAGAAGTTTAAATCAAAAGTGGAGCAAGAGGCATTCGACCTCGGAATAGCCCAAGAGCCGCAAGACAAGTCGGACAAGCAAGACAAGAGGTTTTGGCATCATCAATTAGGGGGGAAATTGTTGGATATGAGTCGGTAGATTGATACTCACTGTTCTAGGGTTAAAAGAAATTGGGGGAAATCATAGTAGTACTATGGAATTGAAGATCCCAAAACCGAGCCGATATCGAGAGATTAGTGTGTCGATAGGATTAGGCGATGTATAGGTTAGACTTGATGTAATGCTTATTATTTTTGTCTAAGTCCCGTACGGGGTAGTCTGTTGAACCGATCTTCACCGAAGATACTTTTCGAACCCCACGTCATCGGTGTAATCGCTTGCATTCTTCGTCGCCACCGATATCATACTCGGTTGAAGATCCCGCATCAGCGACCGGACCTCGGAGAAGCATTCTCTACAAGCCGATAGTCATCGGTAGAAGAACCAAGGTAGCAAGCATACCTTCGCGATCGACCAACCGACTATCGAAGCTCACTTTATCGGTCGACGACTCAGCCGAAGAAGACAGACTTTCGAGTACCGTATCCGACGTAAAAGCGACCCAAAGACTTAAAGTCCCTTCAAATGTTCGGCGAGAAGACATACGAGGTAGTTTGAACGGTCAACTCGACACTCACCAACTACAAACCTCGACCAATGAGAAGCCGACAACGCTTACCTACTCTACACAAGTAAAGTCTGCTCTCATGAACAGTGCATTAACGCGCCCCGCTTGCAACAAAGTTGAATAGTGGCCGTTTTCTTTGGACGCTTGTGACACGTGGCATCGTCGTCTCCAACGGACATATGTCACAACTCACAACTATAAATAGAGAAGGATTTGAAGATTTCAAAAAGAGGAATATACGCGAAATCAAGGGAAATCATTCAAACTCACAACGCTCTAGAACCTTCAAGCTTATCCGGAGACGAACTAGTTTTCATAGAACACTTCTTGTAGTTCATCTCTCTAGAGCACTTTGATCCCTATCTTCTCTAGACTAAGCTCACTTTGCTAAATTCATAGCTTAGATCCGAAGGAGTTCACATTTAGTGAATTGTTCTTGTTGTAAGAACTCCTTCTCGGTTGGAGAATATTCCCTCCCTTCTAAACTTAGGTTTGGATTGTAAAGTCGCTAAGGACTATAACTTAGAGGGAACCGTCCAAGTTACAGTATCCCCTGCCGAGGCTTGCTCGAAATAATCAACAAGTTCTCCCGCCTTGTTCGGGACCGTGGACGTAGGATCTTGCGTATCCGAACCACGTTAAATCGCTTGTGTTCATTTCATCGTTTTATTGCATTGCATTCAACTGAACTTGAAAATCATAAGTTTGCATGAAACGTATTTTATAAAGTGCACAGCCAAAAGATTTAACTTGCAAAAACGCGTTTTCAAAAGAGACGACTCCCGGCCTAACACTTATCCGCACTACGCCTCCGACCGAGTTTCGTAATACCGACATCGGCCGTAGAAGAGCTCGAAGCCGACTCACCTTGACCCCAGTGATCGAAGGCTTACTTGGCACTCGTTCATCGGTTGCAAACATCAGCTTCAGCTGACCTTCACTGAGAAAAAGAAACAGAGCTCAGGTGTATTCACCCCCCCCTCTACACCTGACTTTTCGTCTCCGGACCAACAAAAATTTATATGAGCGCTGCAGAGAGATCCTGAAGAATCTCTTAATTTCTATGAATGCTCGATTTCTATGAAAATGTAGCACTTGGTAGAACTACAATTTCAAAAATAAAGAGCTTAATTCCACCAAGACGATTTACCTTGATAAAGCGAGTGAGTTTATTAAACTCCAAGTTCCTCCTGAAGAGGATTTATATTATATGGCTTTGGAATTGAGATCGAATAATTAGTTGCTCATATTCATACTCAAAATGGTATTTGTCCGTATAAAAACGATCTCACAATAAGATTGTTATTATGATGAAATAACATTTCCAATATTAGTTGGAACATATATATCACATTCGGATTCCTGAAGTAATCAATGTAAAAATCTACATCCAAAGAAAAAAAAAGCACAAGGAAAAACTAGTCACATTTGGATTCCCGAAGTAATCAATGTGAACAAGAAGTCGAAATGTTCACTTGCAAAAGATTGCAAACCAACTTCTTGATCTTTATATATAATATATATATAGGGGAGGGTTCAATAAGGAACACCCCCTTAATGAAGGAATTAAGAACAAAATCCATCCCTCCAATTTATTAAGTGTGTGGTATAGATCACTTATTGAATTAAAAATAAAAAACAAAGCTTATATTATGTTTGATGTAGTAAAGGGCAAAATTGGTAGAAATTATACAATTTTGAAAAAAAAAATCGCCCCTCTCTCTCAAACTCTCTCTCACCATTATATTTCTCTCATCATTGTATATCTCTTCAAACTCTCTCTCACCATTGTATTTCTCTCTCGCCTATCATATTTCTCTTTCCTCTGTACCAAAAATCTTCAATTTGCCGCCCAAGTCCCGCGGCCCCTTCACCGTCGCGTCGCCGTTTCTCAATTGACAACCTCGTCGCATCACCGTCAGCGTCCAGATCTGAAGAGCACCAAATTTGTTGGTTGTTTTCTCTTCTCTCTTATTTCCCTGTCTCTCTCGTCTCAGATCTACAAAGATCCCGCCACCATATGTGTTGTTGTGCACAATTTGTAGAGATCTACAGTCATCCGGTCAATCCTCCGTTGTTGCCGCTGCGATCTGGAGAGATTTGCATAGATCCGACTATCTCTGCTTTGTTGTCGCCGCGATCTAGAGATTTGCAGTGATCAATTTTTTTGCAGTGCTAAATTAATTTATGTTGCGTGTTTTTTTTTTTTTATCTTAGAACTCTGATATGCAGATCTCAAACTTTTTTTTAATGCTAAATTAATTTCTATAGTTTTTTTTCAAATTTAATTTTTATCTTAGAACTCTAATATGCAGACATCAAATTTTTTGAATGCTAAATTAATTTTTATAGTTTTTTTTTCAAATTTTAGAACTCGGAGCACTGGATTCACTTTGATTAAAAGGTTTATGCACTTTTATTGATGATTGTATGCACTTTGATTAAAAGATTTATGCACTTTCAATTGCAGATTTAGTTCGCATTAATTTATATCCACACAGCTTAAAAGGTTTATCTATTGATGATTGTCTGCTTTTTGATTAAAAATATTTATGCACGAAGGCTTTGAAATGGGGAGAAACTGAAAATCGATTGTTTCTTTGTAATTTTTGTTAATGTGCTCATATTCAAGTGTTGATTTTTCATTTTAATTTAAAAAATTATATGCACCTTGATTAAAAACTGGATGCACTTTGATTAAAAAATTTATGCACTTTGATTAAAAATTATATGCACTTTTGAGAACTATATGCACTTTGATTAAAAATTATATGCACTTTGATTAATAATTGTACAGGCTTTTCTTAATTATTCAAATTAAGGTGAAGAAGAAAAAAATGTGAAAAAAGTGAAAATCACGTATTTTGGGGTTTAATTAAATAATTATTAAAATAAAAGAAAATAAATCAAAATAAAGTTAAATGAAATACATAAACAGTATTTTGAAGAATAATAATGGAGAGAAGTACGAAGGCATAATCTAAAGATATAAGATTCATAATATAAAATATTAAAATAAAATAAATGTTAAAAGGACATTTATACCCTTAATGATAGTAAATGTTGTTTTTTAACTTAAAAATTCTGCCATAATCTTGACCATACATCTATAAAATGGAAGGCTATGATGTGTTCCTAGTTCATTCATTAATGTAATGTTCCTTAATGATCCATTTCCTATATATATATAGGGGAGGGTTCTTTTGAGAACACCCCTTAATGAAGGAATTGAGAACAAATCTCCTCCTTCTATTTTGTAGATATGGATGGTTGAGATCAAAAGTTAAATTAATAGTTAAAAAATAAATTTTAAATGTTATTGAGTTTAAAAAGGGTAAATTGGTACAAAACCTTAAAAAATAGATACAAAAATGAAGAGACCTAATTCTTACGTCTTCATTATCCTCCTACACTCTCTACATTCTCTCTCTTCTCTCTCTCTATTTCTCAATTTGCAGAAATCTCCCCCAATACACTTAGCACATCGCCGCACCACTGCAGTGCCGTTGTCCCTCCACCGTGCCGCCGCAGCAGCACCGTCGTCCTCACCGTCGTCCTCCCACCGCGCCGCCGCAGCACCGTCGTCCTCCCACCGCGTCGCCGCAGCACCATTGTCCCTCCACTGCGCCGCCGCAGCACCATCGTCCTCCCACCGCGCCGCCGTTCATGAAATTCCGACAGATTTGAATAACAACTTTTTCTCCCTTTCTCTTCTCTTCTCTCTCTCTCTCTCTACCCTAGACCTGTCAAAATTCATCCTAAATCTGCAGAGTTCCGTCCCAGATTTGAACAAATCCATCCCAGATCTGAATATATGCATCTCAGATCTGCAGATACTCTAACCAGATCTGCAAATTAACGAAAGTGCATACAGAAAAAATGAAAGGTGCATAAAAATTCAACATGAAGTGCATACAAATAAAATGAAGAACAATTTTTTTCTCCCTCTCTCTTCTCTCTCTCTATACCCTAGATTTGTCTAAATTCATCCTAAATCTGCAGAGCTCCGTCCCAGATTTGAACAAATTCGTCCCAAATCTGAATAACGAAAGTGCATACAGAAAAAAGGAAAAGTGCATACAAATTAAATGTAAAGTACATAAGATATTATTGAGAAAATTACTGAAGAAAGAAAAAGTAGATAGAAAAACAAGAGAGGAGAGAGAAGAGAAATAACGATAAAAACCAGAGGAGAGAGAGGAGGAATATTGAATTTCTAAATAAATTGGAAAGTTAGGTTTTTGAAGTAAAATTGAAGATTACATAATTACCTTAATGAAATTAATTAAGGGCTTTAAAATTAGAAACATCTCCTTTAATCTAAGCAATACATCTTCAAAATGAAAGGATGAGATGTGTTCCTAGTTCCTTCGTTAAGGGAGTGTTCCTAAAAGATCCATCTCATATATATATATATATATATATATATATATATATATATATATATATATAATAAGTGACAATGTCATACATTTGCTGCAAATACTCCCAACAAGAATTCATGTCCCTGAAGGACAAGGATAAATGACAGCAAATGCATTTAAAATTCGTCAAAAATATGGTCAATCAATTGGTTTTAAAAATAATTTTGTGCCTAAGAAAAGGGGTACAACATATGAACCAAACAAACGAATATGATTATCAATCAAATGAAGTTCCTGAAGAACTACAAGCGTCTGAAAATACTAAGATCTCAAAATATTGGAGGCACGACATTATTTTCACATTTTTATATGACTCTTGAAATGATAGAAGAGTATCTTCAACGACGATCTATAAGAGTTTATCAAGATAAAAATAATTGGCCAAAGAGGAAAGAAGTCATACACGGTGAATTAATATTCCCTAGAAAGCCCGAAAACATTTAGACATGTAGTTCAAATCCGGAAAGTATATCGTCGAATGATATAAATGTGTTCTTTGTTATAAAGAGAAATGAAAAATTACGAGATATATGGTAATACTCGTAACCCAATGTTTCTCTCAAAGACCGGGAATTAATTATGTACTCTCCTATAATATAGACGCCATTATATTTAATTAATCTACTTATGTCACAAAAGGTTTGCTATGCATCTTATGGATGTAGTAAATATTTATCAATATGATTCACTAGATAGTGATATATATATGAAGACAAGATCCTTGAAGGATTTAACTTGCTCAAAGCATGTAAGTTAAGAAGATATTTTCAATTAGAGTGCAAAAGTCATTGTAAGGGCAGAAATAGTACAATCGTATATGATATAATAAGAACGACGAGTATTCTTTGACAGAAGGGTACAAAAATGATGACTTGAGTTTGATTGAAACTCTTGAAGAGCATAATACTTATTTGTATACTCTGTCCAAATGACTTACATAGAGCAAATCATTATGGATTATTTTATTCATGGATTTGTAGATTTGATAATCCAACTCACACCATCGTCGGCATTAAGGGGAGATATGAAATATAAATGATTGAATGCCGCAAATATTTCGTTGGATTAATTATTTAGATTCACGTACTATGAACTAAAAGTTCATCAAATTATTTAGTGCAAAATGATTAACTAAAATCTCATATACTTGTTGTATGTGTACCATGAAAGAACTGAAGTTCATCATAGAAAATATAAATCAATTAATTCTCATTGATGCCAGAAGCGTAAGAGATTTATTGGTGCTAAGAGATAAGAAGTCCGTGGAATACAAAATAAGAACACATCACCCCAAATTCCTCCTGAAGAGGATATGTGAATCATTATGTAGAAAAGTATTTGATGAAATCAACTCATGCCTAAAGACGGAGTTAGAATCAAAAGACTTGGGTTGAACTAATAATTGTCTCGACCTGTAGATCGAGCATCTCCTTGATGGAGTTACGCTAGTCGACCTACCTAAAAGGTCTTTAAAGATATTTCATTGTATCGCATCCATATAGCTACCTAATGGTTGATTTAATCACTTAAAGTGGATGAAGACTCATTTAGACCTATAGAAGATAACAAAGATGTTTTAAGATTAGAAGTTCCTTACTTATGTGCAATTGGAGAATTTGAAATGGTATTGACCATCCTTTGTTATCTACGAGACAAACATGCTATTCTCTATGAAGATAGTTAAACTTGTGTTGCACATATTAGTGTAGACCTTGAAGATAACTTTGAAGATTGTTATCTTAAGGGGGAGTGACAAATTGTAAATAATCATGAAGATTAGACTGACCCCGAAAGGTCAAATGACCCTGAAGGTCAATTAGTTGTACTCTTTTTTCATTTCTAAGTTTTTTCCAAAGGGTTTTCTTAGTTAAGGTTTTTAACGAGACATTCAATGTAACACACGAGTAAATGAGTCATTGAGATTGATTAATAAAAGAGTCAATGCAACACATGATCTCCAAAAGAGTGGCGACATCAATATCCAGCAAATCCGCTCAAGTGATAATCTAGCGGATTCTTTTACAAAGGCATTATCAACCCCAACATTCAAGAAATTGGTATACAAGATCAATATGTGCCGACTCAAGGATAAAAAATGACTATATTGAGGTGGAACAGTTGTACTCTTTTTCCTTCGACCAGTTTTTATCCCAATAGGTTTTTCTGACAAGGTTTTAATAAGGCAACAGTTTCTTTTAGGGATGGTCAATCAAGGGGAGTGTTGTAAATATACTATATATATAAACCCTATATATTTATCATATATTGTGATGACCATGTAAACCCTAAAAGCCTATAAACCTATCTTGTACTCTATAAATAGAGGTCTCCACCCTCATAATAATATACATCTATTTTCTCGTTCTCTCTATTATTCTTTCGTTCTATTTAATTTATACTCCCTCCGTTCCACTCATACTGTCTTGTATACCATATCGGGCCGTCCCACTCATACTGTCCTATTTCCATTTTGGGAAATAATAAGGGACTAATTAGTATAACCTAATTACACCATTAGTTGACTAATGGTGCAGAATATATTAATCGGTTTTTATTTCCCAACCCTATCTTTATCTCTCTCTATCCCCCCCCCCAAACCCTATCCGCCGCTCCTCTCTCAAATCGAACTCTGCCTTCGCTCCATCCTTGCGCGATGATGAAAAAAAATATTGTTGCCCTCCGCCTCCCCCTCGATGATGGTAGCCCACCTCTGGAATCTACCTTCTCCGAAAGTTTTGGAGTCGCCGATGATGTTTGTGACTCTGAGATGAGGACGAAGAGTGTGAAAGGGTGGAAGAAACTATTCTTGGTGACCAGTCTTGTGTCGCCGATGGGCTTTCTGAAGCCACCTATTCCTCTGAAACGTTGGACGACGGGTCTGAGAGGGTGGAAGAAACTCGTCCGACCGATGGGTGTCTTGTGGTCGATCGGGATGAGAATAGCGGTGAAATGGCAGAGCGATTACGCCTGAGCGCTTTGGCATCCCAACAGATCGAGCTTGGTCACGATTTGGAACGGATGAGTGAGAAGGAGTTCATGGAGAACTTGATGCGGATTTGTGCCCTGCCTACTTTAATTTGGTGAGATCTTCTCCGGCTGAACTAGTTTAATTTTTAACATGTTTATGAGTGGTTGAGGTGTGCTGTCCTGCCGCCTGATTTGTTGCGGTTTGATCTGATTTGCTCAAAATAATGTGTATGAGTGGTTTGATCTGATCTGATTTGCCATTCATATAGAAATTGTGCTAATTTTGGTGCCCTGCCGTCTGAGTTGTTGCCCTGCCGTCTGATTTGTTGTGAATAATGTGTATGAGTGGTTGAGGTATGGGGTTTGAGATGATGAAATTGTGCTCATATTGGTGCCAGTCATATAGAAATTGTGCTAATATTAGGTACCCTGCATTCTTTACATAAACATCTTTACAAAATACTTGACCAATACTCATACAAAAGACTAGTTGTACTCATACATAAACTAGGTATATAAATCTACAAAAGAATACTGCTATATAAATCTACAAAAGACTAGTTGTGCTATTGCTATTTAAGTCTAATTAGGGGGTTTTAAATAACAATCCAGTCTTCAACAACTAAACCTAGTCTGTTTTGTAGTTGTTCAAGTTCTAGACTAGTATCATTCAACAACTTGCCCGTCTTCTTGTTGTTTTTTTGCTGCAGCCCAAAGACGGCTAACTGTACGTGGCGACACGGCGTAGATGGCAGCTGCTTCGGTGATCTTCCCTTTCAACAGTTTACCCGCGGAGCAGTTTCGTAGAAGAAATTGGACAATGCCATTCCTCTCGTCGGTTGACAAGTTTTTGCTTCGCATAACTCTCATCTTTTTGTAATAAATATATGTACTGGAATGGTTTGTTTCTACTGCCTCTATATATAGACAAGAATAGGTGGGAAATTTGAAACTTATTTTCAATTCTGCTGAATTTGGATGAAAAGCCCTTTTTTGAATCTTTTTGTTTGTTTGCCGCGTTTTCCTCCCTCCAAAACGAAATCTGCTTCTTCTCATTATTTAGACATCAAATAATAGAATTTTCGCAGCCAAAAAAAATTCGGTCAAATACAGTTAAAAAAAATTTCAAATAGAATGACATGAAATAAAAATAACAGTAAAACATTTCCCCTTCTGCTAATTAGTTGGAGTCATTACAATTAAGAAAATTAATTATGTTGTGGGCCACAAGCATTAACAACACAATATCCACTTTCTTAAATTCCGTGCAGAAAGTCAACATGACAAAATGAGTGGGACGGAGGGAGTAGTAAATATCAATTGATAGGAGTACTGATTTTCCGCGATTGAGTAACCATAACGCGCAGTGGGCCTTTTAACAGAGGTCGTGTCTAATTGGTCCAGTGTTTTGCCCTTTTATATGGAGGGCCCACTTATTAGTGGGCAATATTCTAATACATAACTTATTTTTATATAATATTGAAATGGTTACATGTATTGTATATAAAATAAATGTATGAATAATTTTAAATAAGAAAAATTATACCTCCATCTAATTTCTTATATTTTGTTTAACCAAGAAAAATGTATATAAAATAAATGTATGAATAATAATAATGATTTTTAAATTCGACAACATAAATCAAATTTAACTTTGTGGCAATTTTTGACATTATAAACTAGAAGCTTTTTCGAGCTGTCAACAGTCTTCTACTCTTCTTTAATGTCACTTTCACATTCCTTTCCATTAGGGGTGTAAGTGATTCCACTCCGAACCACGAAATCGATCAAACCGAAGTGAACCAAATCGAAAAATGTGGTTCGGTTCGGTTTCGCGGTTTGGTTCGGTTTATTTTTTAGGAACCGTTTACATTCGGTTCGGTTCGCGGTTTCAAGAATTTTTGAACGGTTCGAATCGAATCGAACCAATATTTTATTTTTTTATTTAATATTTCTCTTTATTATATGAGAATGTTATTGGATTTAGATATTAGATTTAAGTTAATATCAATTCTAATTTATACAAAGGAAGAGAAATGAGTAACAACTCTATACTTATGAGTTTAGAACGAGTGACATCCTATAAACTATTATTCTTGCATTATTTAGGATTTAAAAAATAAATAAATAAATAAAAAGGTGAACCGGTAAACCGAACCGAACCAAACCATTTATAAGCGGTTTGGTTCGGTTTCGATGTTTAAAAACACATTGAACCGAACCGAACCGAACCATTTCTATGTGTTTGGTTCGGTTCCTAAAATGCATAAGAAACCGAACCGAACCGAACCAAACCGTTACACCCCTACTTTCCACGATTCTCGACTTGTTATTCGTGGCAAGTTTGTCATCTCCAATTATAAATCCATATTCAGAAAATCATTTTTTCCATATATATAAATATATATATGATCATAATTTTGTAAAATGAATATACATTAAATCGTGCGTAGTTTATTACATTTGGTGTATTAAATCGTGCGTAGATTATTTTTGGTAAGTTTAGACGAGGGCAAGTCGTGAATAGACCATCGACACAAGATTCATTAAACTCGTTTATGGTATGAAATACAAGATTCCCAACTAATATTATTTCACAAAAAAGGAAAAGAATAAAACAATAAATAGTAGGCATCACCAAAAACAGAGAGAAAGATTAGAGAGAGCGCGGCGCTGAAAGATTAACAAGCGTAAGGGTTAATGGCGCGAAGTTCAACAATGCTTCTTCAATCTTGAATTCTTCAACTTGTGGACCCTCGGAACTGTCGAAACCTCCATTTCCCTCTCATTTCCATTTTCCCCTGTTCCGATTTCCAGTTCTCTTTTCTACATATGTATACGTAGATCATCTCAAGATCTCGAGATACAGAAATTGCTCAGAATTCGAGCTTTCTCGCTCCAAATTCTTATCTGATTACCTGCGGAATTCAAGCGCACATCTCAAACTCATTCTCATTTTTCTCCTCTATTCGTGTTGGTTCGTATCGACTTCAGGCTCAGCAGATCAAGTATGCAACATTTTCTGGATTTTTTTTTGGAGATTTTGTTCTGAATTCTGCATTTTGCTGGTTAGATATCAATTTTTAAAATGGAAAATATTTGCTTTGATATGTGTGTGGGTGATTCAGCGATACGTTCCCGTCTTTACAAATTTTAGTTTTTTACAGCTGCTTTCTATGAATGTTGAATGGTATATGCCTTTTAATTTTGTTATGTAAACCAACACACATACACTCACTCACCCTATATATGTATAAATATATGTGGTGGTTTTTTTTGGGATGGCGAGGGTAACCCTGCTCCCGTGCTCTAGGCTGCAAACAGAGGATTCAACCAAGCTAACTATAGCCGACATGCTCACAAATAACGGTCTTGGTGTGTTTTGAACCCATGACCTGCGTACTTTCCTTTTTTAGTCACACAAGGTTGTGAAATTCAAACGGAAAAGTTCAAAAAAAAATTTAAAAGTTTTTAGGCAAATCGTATGAGTTTATGACAGGCCAATTTATCACGCGGAGCATTATTCTGATTTGAACTCGTAATCAATTTTATTGTATCGTGTCACAACAATTCTGCAGTAGTTTGTGGAGGATTTTGTGAACTGGAATCTCTTATTTTGTAGAATACTTGAATGGCAACAAGCGTAGCTTCAGGGAGCGGCCAGCTGCATTTTCAAGAGGTATTTAGCAGGGTCAATGGTTGTAAACGGGCTTATTCTGTTCGCAATATTGCCGTGCCATCGTGCATGCAGAAGGAGCTTTCTTGGTATGCCCTATCGAATATCTTGCAATTTATGCCGGCGTATTGTGATTTTATCTTGGGATTTACATGTGTTTTATCCCTTCTGAACTATAAAAAGTTTACATTTGAAACTTGATTTGAATCTATAAGATGTGGTAACAATAAAACCCTTATGTTGTGAACTTATGAGAGATTTTATCCAGAAAGTTTTCTCCTTTTACCCCTTCCTTATTATGGCCAATTTTTATATTGATGTTCGTGTTAGGAAAATGGTAATTTCCATCCAGAAAATTACATTACTTGAGGTTGTTCCTTAGTGACTGACAAACAGGGGATGTTTTCTATGCCACATAGATGCAATATTCATTCAATTTCTGTTGTTTTGTTCAGCCTAATCAACAATTTGATCAATTTATATCTATAGTTAACTTGTATAATTGCTGGATGTCATGTTACTTTAATGTTGTTTTTGAGAAGACAATCTCCTTGCTATTTTATGACTTTTTCTATTACTTCTCATGATATAAGCTAGAAGCCACTTGAATTTTGGGTCCTTTAACTTGCATCTGCATCTGATAATAATTGATGGATATGCTGCAGGGGTCATGGGGTCTCTAAAGGCCTGCAGATGAACAAAATCAATTATTTTCATTCTCATACCAAGGAAGATTTTAGGCAGAGCAGAGTAGTTATCAGATCGTACCTGAGAGAGGGTTTTAATAAGTACTTTGATTTTGCTGTGATCGGAAGTGGAGTTGCTGGCCTTCGCTATGCTCTTGAAGTTTCAAAATATGGAACTGTTGCGGTAATAACCAAGGCTGAACCACATGAGAGCAACACCAACTATGCACAAGGTGGTGTGAGTGCTGTGCTATGCCCGTCAGATTCAGTGGAGAGTCACATGCAGGATACAATTGTTGCAGGCGCTTATCTATGTGACGAGGAGACTGTTCGAGTATGTTATTATATCATGCTGTTTCCAGATCCATCCTTCTCTACTGTATTGGCTTTAGAAATAGTGAAAACATTCTTTATGCACATATCTAAAGCATTCTCCTTGCACTATGCCGACCAACATGGCTTGTATATTTGAATACTAATACATTATAATGTAACACGGAGAAAAGTATATAACCAGACTGAGATGAGATCATTTTAAGATTGTTTTTATATTTAGGCTGCTGTAGATCATGGTTATGATTCCTTTTTCACAAGCTTTACCATATATACAGGTAGTATGTACCGAAGGACCTGAGAGAATCAAAGAATTGATTGCAATGGGTGCTTCATTTGATCACGGGGAAGATGGGAATTTGCACCTAGCAAGGGAAGGAGGGCATTCACATCGTAGGATTGTACATGCTGCTGATATGACTGGCCGCGAAATAGAGAGGGCTCTTTTGGCAGCAGTTATGAAAGATCCTAATATTTTTGTGTTTGAGCATCATTTTGCAATAGATTTGCTGACTTCCCAGGTAATTTGATCTATATGCTTGTCTGTGTGTGTGACCATGAATCTCTAATTTGACGTTCGTACTCATGTTACTTCCAATAATTTTGGTGCTGGCAGATGTTGTACAAATGATACCCTTATGTACAAAGGGGTGTGGAATATCATATTAAGTGTTACGTAACTCAAGGTTCCAGTATCGGTTTCTAACACATTTATACCTGTTGGATTGCAGAATGGTTCTGACACTGTTTGTCACGGTGTTGATACTTTGAATACAGAGACACAAGAGGTAAGGAAGTGAATCTGGCGCATATTGTTAGTGTAAGGACATGCTTTTGTAGGGCTGTGCCATTTTATGATTTCTATCTTGTTTTCATTAGGTGGTAAGATTCATCTCAAAGGTGGTTCTACTTGCCTCAGGAGGGGCTGGGCATATCTATCCAAATACTACCAATCCCGAGGTAAAACTTTATCTTCTTTAAAAATTTCTTGGAGCAAATATTGTCTAGATGAAAACTCAAAGTAGGATAGCTTCAGCCTGTGTCAATTTATTATCTAGAGATAATCTCATTTTGTAAGCTGCTATATTATCTATGAACTACTTTTCTGCTGTCGTTGAGGAATAAAAAGCAAAATTCTATATGCATCTTTATTGTGGATTTTTATCCATTACAGAACCAGATTTTTAACACAATTGTGGTCTATCTGACTTACTGACGATTTTATTTAAATTGTTCTAATCTATCGTGTAGGTTGCAACTGGAGATGGAATTGCTATGGCTCACAGAGCTGATGCTGTAATTTCTAATATGGAGTAAGCTATTCTAGCTCTAATCACATTCTTGGGTGCTTTTCTTTTTCAATGCATTATCTGAATCTCTCATGATTTTCTGGGCATATTAAAATCACATGGTTTTGCTTGAATTGTAACAGCATCGTGAAGCAGCATCTTTTCTTGGTCTTGTGAAGTTATGGTTGTATGATTATTAAAGTGAAGATATATAGTTTTAGTTCATGGAAGATTAATCTTCCACGTGCAGTATTTCTTCATATATGCCCTGAACATAAAATCTCTCCACTTTACCGGCTGGATTCGCTGTACATTTGGCAAAATTTTGGTTGACTACTTTCATTGATGCATTATTGTGCTACCAGGTTTGTCCAGTTCCACCCCACTGCTCTGGCTGACGAAGGTCTTCCAGTTAAGCCAAAAGAGGCCCGACAAAACGCCTTTTTGATAACCGAAGCTGTGAGGGGAGATGGAGGTATCCTCTACAACTTGGGCATGGAGAGATTCATGCCCACGTATGACGAAAGGGCAGAGCTTGCCCCACGGGATGTTGTAGCAAGAAGCATAGACGATCAGCTCAAGAAGCGCAATGAGAAGTACGTGCTTCTCGACATAAGTCACAAGCCCAGAGAAAAGATTCTCTCTCATTTCCCCAACATAGCGGCTGAGTGTCTTAAGCACGGCTTAGACATAACCAGACAACCTATCCCCGTAGTTCCTGCAGCTCATTACATGTGTGGTGGAGTTCGTGCTGGCCTCCAAGGGGAGACAAATGTGAAAGGTCTCTATGTGGCTGGTGAGGTTGCATGCACCGGCCTGCATGGAGCAAACCGGCTTGCTAGCAATTCATTGCTGGAGGCTCTTGTATTCGCAAGAAGGGCAGTTCAACCTTCAATCGACCACGTGGCCAGCCCACGTGTTGACCACGTGGCTTTGCATTCTTGGGCGCGCCCAATAATGCCCAAGTCACTTGGGACCGTAGTCTTGAACAATATATCTAGCAAGACAAGGGTAGTGAGGAGGGAGCTGCAGTCGGTCATGTGGACATACGTGGGGATCGTTAGATCAACGACTAGGCTTCAGGCTGCTGAGAAGAGGATAGGGGAGTTGGAGTTGGAATGGGAAACTTACTTATTCCAGCATGGTTGGGAACCCACAATGGTGGGGATGGAGGCTTGTGAGATGAGAAACCTATTCTGCTGTGCGAAGCTTGTAGTGAGCAGCGCTCTAGCGCGTCATGAAAGCCGCGGCCTTCACTATATGGTTGACTATCCCCATGTACAGGAAAGCTTGAGGTTGCCAACTATCATCTTTCCTTCTTCACCAGTCAGCAGTTCATGGAGCTCAAGGCAACTTCACAGGTAACAAAAACTGAATTTGGTCTATTCTTACTTCAGGTCTGCTGCGTATCTGTTGAAAGACTACAGAAGAATCTGTTGCAAGTTTGGATTGTGTGCAGCAACTTGATATTATTGTAGAAACAAGATACAGTCTTCAATTCTTTTTATTTGCTTATTGTACCTTGGTGAAAATAGAAAGGTCTTCAATTCTCCCATCATCTCTCTCTCTCTCTCTCTCTCTCTCTCTCTCTCTCTCTCTTTGCCAATTCTTTATGAGTTTACCAAAATTAGGACTACTAAGCAATTTTGTTGGCAAATGTTACCATTTTTCTTCTTTTGGTGGTCAATAATCCCATAGGTAGCTCCTTAGTCTTTAGGTAAATAGATTTAATCTGATTCGAATTGTCACATTATATGTAAGGGTGTCACATAGGCAGGCAGCCCCACCTTGGCAAAGCATGACAATCAGACAACATTCTGTGAGTACATATCCACCAGAAACTTTAGCTTTTTTGGGTGGGCCCACAGAGTCCCTTAACAATACATTATCTACAAGAAGTCTAATTTTTGCAATTTCTAGAGAGAATGCAGTTGAATGTGTATTATCATAGTGGTTGCACCATCAGGAGGAAAATGAAACTACATCTTTACTTCATTAAAACACAAGTTATTACACAAATGGAAAGTGACAGAGAAATACAATGGACATGAAATCATCCAAAAAGCCCCCTCTATGTCTACTATCTCCACTTTTATCAAAAGCACTAAGATTTTCACTTCACACACAATCTTGTAAGAATAAGTAATGCAACACAAGAACTTAAACCCCTCTAATGCAAAACAGAAAACCGGCATAAAGCATATTTTTACGAAACCTCAACGCCATAAGGCGTGCTTCCATGATCATTCTTGACAAGCAAGGTCTCCAATGATCTTGATTTTCTGCTCCTCACCTTTCCTGCTTCCTTTAGTAGTATAGCCATCCTATCCTTCTCGTCTTCCACGTCCGGATTAGCCGTTCCGAGCCTCTCCTCTCTCAGCTCAACGATGTATTCCAAGATTTGAATTGCATCAACAGTCCTGCACATGTTTCATTTCAAATTCAAATGCTGATCTCACATGACAAAATGTATGATTCACTTGAAGAGTACATACCTGCCCATTGCATCATATGTTCCTGCAAGATTGCTGTAAACACCTAGCGTATCAGCATGGAAGGGCCCACATTCGGACTCTAGAATATCCCTTGCTTCTTCAAACAGATCAGCAGCCTCATTGATAGAAAAGAGCTGCACACAAGCAAGCCCCATTTGATTGAGAGCAATACCAAAAAGGGCAGACTTCTTTTCTCCACTTAACCGAAACTTTGTAGTGGAATTCTTCAGAGAGTTGTATGACTCAACATAACGTCCCAAAATATAATACATCACTCCCATTTGAGCTTCAATCCCTGCTATAACACTCTGCTGGCCGGGCGACTTGCCATACACTTTTATAGCCTTCTGCAGCAGCTGCAGTGCTTGTTCCGGCTCATTCATAGTCTCATAGATGGCCGATATATCCACTAAGCCACTCGCGATCTCTTCTGGTTGGCTCTCCGGTGCTGGATTAATGTAGATCTTGAGAGCATTCTGGCAGTAGGATTTGGATTCACTGAATTTCCCAATCTTGTTGTATAAATCAGCCAAACGAACGAAGACAGAAGCTACCGATGGATGGTTCTCGCCCTTGCTGGACTTGAACGTGGTGAGCGCCTTTTGAAAAGCGCAGATGGCCTCACCATAACGTAGTAGAGATAAATATGCATCACCAATGCTGCAGTCTATGGCTGCTACTTCTGCATTCTGGCCATCAGCAGCCATAGCCATACTAGCAATAACATAATGCTCAAGTGCAGTTTCATACTCTCCTTTTGAGTCACAAATCAGCCCAAGTAGCCTCCTATCTGCTGCTTCTTCGGGTGTAGCTGTTGATCCGTTCACCTTATGGATGTCGAGAGCCATACAACAGAGCTTCTCAGCCTCATCAAACTGAATAGCTTGAACATGGGCTTCAGCTAGGTACCTGCAAGTCTCACCAAATCTAGGATCATTCTCTCCCAGAACTTGTCTTTGGATCTCCAGACCGGCGGTGTATAACAGAATCGAGTCGTTAATCTGGCCCAACATTGCATAAGTATCACCCAACTGCATGCATCCAGCAAACTTAGCAAGAGCATGGTTGTGGCCTAAATCCATCACAGGAAGATCAATAGACTTCTCAAGAAGTGGGATAGCATCTTTGTACCTCCCAAGCCTGCAGTACAACGCGGACACAACGTGCAAACACATAACGTAGTCAAGATTAATGGCCTCATCAGAAGAAGCCTCAAAAGATGCCATTGCCCTAAGAGCCAAATCAAGAGCCTTTTTAGAATTGCCACCAATTGCTATGATATCCCTAGCTTGCTTCAGCAGATAAGGACTAAGGAATTTAGCATCACCATTTTCCTCAAGAGGAGGGCTCTTCTTAATCTTCAGAGAGGAAGCTGTGCCTAACTTCTTTGTACCCTTCTTCACATTAGGCTGCTTCCCATTCGGAGGCCTTACGTTTATCGTCTTGCTTCTTAAATTAGCCTTTTTTGAGGTCTCAGAAGGCAGGCTAGATGAGTTACAGTTGAAACCAGCAGGATTGATCTTATATCTTTCATCACCACATAAACTATCATCTTTACACACTTTCTTCCCATCATCTCCTCCATTATTCACAACCTCCCTCTTCACCTCCACCACATCATGTTCCCCTCCAGCGAGGAAACGAAGCTCAGAGTCAATGCGCGATTCCTCACCATATGACAAGAAACTACGCCTTGATGCAGAGTGATCTGAGCTCTGCATTTCGCACACATTGTTGTAGAGATCCTCTATTGAGTTTTCCACCACTCCGTCGATGGCTAGATCAAGAGAGTCGCTCTCGTGGCTCAACTGTGGACTGTGTGTGCTCAAGGGGCTTTTGGGAGACCTCTCCATGAAACTTTCCTTTCGAGGGATGTAATGATGTTGGTCTTGTTCCTTGGGAAATCTCTCCACATTTGGTCCCTCCATAGTGTACTCAGGCATCACACACACACAAGCTTTGGATCAAAGCAAAAGTTACCCTTCTCTGTTTTTATTTTCCTATACATGATTGAAAGATTGTTGTTAGTCCATAACATTCCCATTACCAAATTACAGCAAAAAGCAATCCCAATCAACAAAAATGCATTAACTACGGAATATAACAGCAAAATTTCTCATCTTGGATGATTCCTATTTTCCTTGAATATTTTTTCTTAGTATATCAATCTCTTCGTGGGAGTTAATTGCTTTGAAAGGATCAAATATCTAACAAGAAATCGTTTCCCTAAATTATGAATTGCAGAATAAACAGAACGACAAAAAGAATCACATTTCTGCAACATAAAAGACGCAAGAATGCATCATAATCATTCGAAAAATGCATGACAGAACAAAAACTAACGTGATCGTACTTTGATAAACAGGGATTGACTGCTTACGGTAATGTGCATATGTTTGTATGATTGGATCTCTGCCCTCGGTTGATTAGTGTTCGTGTATACACATATGAACAGTGTATATATATGGATCAAATTGGCAGAGAAGATGAAGAGAAACGGAAGGGTGGTTGGTTTGAAGACGAAGGGAGGGGCAGAATCGAATAATCAAGAATACAATATATAAAAGATTTCTACTGATGATTGAGATTCAAATGATTGGAAATCCTGTCAAATGTAGGTAGATAATTACAAGAGCAGAAATTTATACATTATACCTGCGTGTAATGTATGTATGTGTGTATATATATGTATATATGTATGTATAGGTGGGGGAGCAGAGAAGTTGAAATGTTCAAGGATGAAGGGGACTTGTCATCTTCCGCCAGCGCCACCGTTTGCAACCGCCGAAGTTTTGTTTTGCATTTTCGGTTTTTGCCTTTTGTATTATCCTTGATTTTCTTTTTATTTTAATTATTAATTTTGCGTCACTTGTCTTTCTCTTTAGTATGGGAAGATTTGGAAAAGAGTGCATCATGATAAAGGAAATAATACGAAAATAGTCTTAAACAATAAACACATATACTTATTTAAATTATTTTTATAAACGGGCCTAAAATAAAAAAAAAGCAAAAAGATACGAAATAATCCTTAAAATAGACAGCGGATTAAAATTGGAAATTTATAATAGCCATAAGAAAGACTTAAAAAAAAAAAACTAATTTCGTAATATACTTTAATTATGAGATTAGTTTTGCAATTTTGCCCTTTTGTCAGGGGACCAACATGATTATGCTATCTTATAGTTGTTCTTGTTTATTACTATCAACTTGTTCGGTAGCTTAGCCTATTCCAAATTAACCATTTAATCATAGAATTATTTTAGGGAGTATAATTTCTGATTTATTATTTAAGAAGTTTTACTAAATATGCACTGTATCATTGCACTGCAACTAAAAGTGGTAAAATTAGGACGCGCTTTTATAGCAACCTTTTTAAAACTTTTCAATTATAAATCGCAACTTGCAACCGAGGTACCGCCCCGCATACTAATAAATAAGTTCACATAAGCCCTGGCAGGGGTGAGTGCTCACCGAGACCGGGTTCGAGACCCACAACAGATTTTTTTTTTATTTTTAACATTAAAAATTTAATTTTTTATTTAAAAAATAAGTAGACACAAAGAATATTAATATGTAATATTAAAATTTTCTTCTTAAAAATATAATATTTTTAAAAAATTATAATTATATAAACAACTATAATATGACCGAAAAAAATAAATTTAACCTATTTTTAAAAAATTAGTATATGACACAAATAATATTAATATGTATATTAAAAAATTTTCTGTTAAAAAGTAAGTAATATTTAAAAATATATATAATTGTATAAATAACTACAATATGAGAGAAAATAATAAATTTAATTTCTTATTTTAAGAAATTTAATATAGACACAAAGATATTAAAAATATAATATTTAAAAAAATTATAATTGTATGAACAACTACAATATGACACAAAAATAATAAATTTAATTTCTTATTTTTTAAAAAATATATGACACAAAGAATATTAATATATATATTAAAAATTTTAACAGAGAAAAAAAAAAGTTTAGACTCCTCTAGGATACACTAAAAACAAGAAAAATACCGTAGAGTCCACGACTAAAGGGGTTTGGAAGCTAGGGAAAAGTTTTCAAAACCATTTAAAAATGCGAGGAAGGAACGCGAGCATTTTTGGAGAAAAAAGTAGGGTTAGACGCCTCTAAAGGAAGGTAAAAACAAGGAAAAATATATTCAAACAATGATATTTCTTTTAGGCAAAATGATACTTTTATTTACAAACGCGATACTATTCAATAGGAAGATATTTCTTTAGGAAGAATGATACTTTTGTTAACAGAGTGATACTATGCTAATAAGAATGATATTTTCTTAAGGAAGAATATACTTTTCTTAAGAAAGAATGATACTTTTCTTAAGGAAGAATGATACTTTTTTAAGAAAGAATGATACTTTGTTAACAACATGTGATATTATTGCAATAAGAATGATACTTTTCTTAATGAAGAATGATACTTTTTAAGGAAGATTGATACTTTTCTTAAAAAAGAATGATACTTTTTTAACAACATGTGATATTATTGCTCAATAAAATGATACTTTTCTTAAGGAAGAATGATACATTACTCAATAAGAATGATATTTTCTTAATGAAGAATACACTTTCTTAAGGAAGAATGATACTTTTGTTAACAACATGTAATTCTATTGCTCAATAAAATGATATTTTTCTTAATAAATTAATAAAATTATTATAAAAAAAGTCTACGTAAAAAAATTAAAAAAATAAAATAAAATGTATTATTAAAAAATGTATCACTTTTTTAAATCAATTAAATGAAAATGAAGGAAAAGAAAAAAATAAAATGAAAAGAAAGGAAAAGGAAAAAAAAAAAGAATGATATTTTTCTTAAGAAATTAAAAAAATTATTATAAAAAAAAAGTGTTACATAAAAAAATTTAAAAAATAAAATAAAATGTATTATTAAAAAAATGTATCACTTTTTAAATTAATGTATCAATTTAAATGAAAATGAAGGAAAATAAAAAAATAAAATGAAAAGAAAAGAAAGGAATGAAAAAAAGGAAAAAAATAAAATTAAAAGAAAGGAAAAGAAAAGAAAAAAAATAAATGAAAAGAAAGGCAAAGGAAAAAAAAGTAGGGTTTGATAAAAAGGTACAAGGAAAACATGTGATATATGTCAATAAGAATGATATTTTTCTTAAGTAAAAATGGTACTTTTGTTAACAAAACGCGATACTTATTCAATAAGAATGATATTTTTTTAAGGTAATAATGATACTTTTGTTAACAACGTGTATATTGTTCAATAAAGAATGATACTTTTCTTAAGGAAGAATGATACTTTTCTTAAAGCGAGAATAATACTTTTCTTAAGGAGAAATGATACTTTTTAATTGGTTGGAATAAAAAAATCACTTATTATAAACAAAAAATTATCATTTTTGTTAAATTAATATATCAATTAAAATGAAAAAAGGGACAAACTTGATTTGAAAAAATATGAATTGGTTGGAATAAAAATATTATTTATTTAAAATAAATTTATCATTTTTTAAATTAATATATCAATTAAAATGAAAAAAATATATTATAAAAAAAAAGGGACAAACTTATTCTGAAAAAATAATTATAATAAAAATATGAATTATTATGAACAAATGTATCATTTTTTAAAATTAATATATCAATTAAAATAAAAACAAAAAGACGGGACTCGAACGGGTTAATGGGCTTTGAGCCTAGCAGCTTAGCAACTGCACTACGTTACCATTGTTTAAATATTCCAAATTGTATATATTTAAGTGTAATCGCGGTGCACCTGCAACGGATGTACAGAGCCCAACTCATTATAAATAGTATTGATTGTTTTACTTTAATACTTTATGTTGTGGTATGATTAAAAACGCTTTTAGATTCTTTAATCATGGTATCATGTCAAGTCTTTATCTCCATCGTATACAACAAACCAAAAATTTATAAATATTTATTTTTTAATTCAGAACAGTTATATTTTAGATTCTTATTTATTGTAGTAATAGTTATCCGTAACAGTTCCAATCTCATGTGTTCAAAATAAACAATTCTTGGTTATTTACAATACATTTATATATGATCAACTACTAAAAATATTATGAATTTCAATAACTTCGTGTGTTACAATTTATATGAATGACACGTGAGGATTGAAAAATCATTATGATTGTGACATAATGAAGCATGAGACATAAACTTTTTGATAAATTACATATACATAATTCTTAATAAAATTAATAAACTTATCACATAAACGAGGAACTTACGAATTATTATAAAAAATTAATACATAAGTATACGTATAATTCATCCATGCGCATTGCCATTGTACAGTAGAGGGCCAAGAGATGATTCGGTGTAGGTCAAAATTCTGAAGGCGGTTTTCAGTTTTGTCAGTGTTTGCTTCTCAATATGCAAAAAAGGTTCTCACGCCAGTTCTTCGAATCCACGTGGCGCTCATTCATTTGCTTGTTCAGCAGAATCATTTACACGGCATTTAGTTTGTGTTGAGGCAGCATAAGACGTGGCTTAATGGTTGACGGTTTCTTTGATGCTAGGGGTGGGACTAGTGCACCTCTCACCCCGAATTTTGACAACAAAAATTCGACACTTGTCAAAATAGAGAGGTGTACTAGTCCCAACCCCCCTAGCATCAAATAAACCATGGTTGCCTGCGAAGGAAGTTGGACTTCGGAAAATGATCCAGAATTCCAGATAATGATTGATGAGGATAGGGGGTTCCACACATTTGAATACAAGCTGTAATTGCTTGGGAGTTGGGACCAGTCCCATCCAAATTATTTCTCTTTATTTAAAAATTTTTTTGAAAACAATTCACTTGCAATCACTTATTTACTCGTTATTTAAGAGTTTTTAGTCGATTTTTTAATGATGATGGAAAAGATCAAAGAAACCTTAGTGAAGAGATAAAAAATTAAAGTCGGATATTTTTTAGATTAAAATTTGTGTATAAATTAGATTAATGAATTAATAAATTTGAATTTATAAGTTTGATCAAGTATTAAGATGTGATCTTTTCAGCCTTACATGAAATGGACTTGATGGAAAATCAGATATCGTCTAAAATATAGAATTAGATCGTTGACTCGAAGGACCAATCACATAACCTTTGCTAAACTCAAACAAATAATTAATTATATAGATAGATATCGTGTTTGCTTGTAAAAACTCAAAAAGCAAGTATGGATTCATTTATACAAGAAGCAACTCCATAAACATTTTGAAGGTGCAAGCAACTCTGCTTATTTACATCCCAAGCAAAGCGTACAATTCATCGTAAAGATAAAAACAGCCATAGGTTTAGGCTTTAGCTAATGTGCTGCAGCTACTGTCTTGTCCATTCTTCCACCTATTTTTGAATATTTATTTCTCCCCTTTATACCATTGGATTCATGACTAAATAATTCAACTATAGAAATGTTCTGATAGTCTTCAACTCTAATATGTTTGATAAGTAGATTTGGATAGTGGACAAGTATCGATACAATAAATAGACTATTATCGATAAACACATGCCCATCAATTTTCTTCATCATACAAAAAAAAGAATAGGATAGTTGCTCACTTTATTATTTTCTAATCATGTTAATTAAATACATTTCAAATCTAAAACGCATCTTGTACATATTCAAGGTGGATATTCATTTATGACTCATATTTAGGTTCAATATTAATATAAGTTCAATGGGAATTAATGACATTTAAACGAAATCTATTATTGGGAATCAAATATGACAACCATGCATATAGTACTATTTAGCTAGTATGCTATTCTCTAGAAACAAACAGATATAAGTGTTCTTACTTCTTCAGCATTTTTGAGTGCTTGAGCCGGATTTCCTAACTCACGAAAATGACGGTATACAATCCAAATCAAAATAAAAATTAGTTTACTTTTTTTTTATTTCTTTAATTTATAAACTAGATAGTACCATATGTCATCATAAGAATAAATATCTGATTAAATTAAGTTAATAGACGAACTATCAATTTTCTTCAAACAAGCCCACAAGGGAACAAACCTAGCAAGTGTCACAACAACTATTTAAATTGAAATTAATAATTGTTACCAAACACAAATTAAAACTACTAGGATGATCATAACAACAGCATATTCTGAGGGTGCAATCTCTTGCTCGGTGGTTGGGTTCCTTGGTTACATAAACTAATATAAAAACATGTATTAATTAAATGGTGGGTAACTGTACAATGTATGCATAAATACATTTTATTAGATGTAACATCCACAAGACCAAATTTAAGCTATGAAAGACTCTAGAGATTTATTAAGTGGTCGTGTCTAAAATTTAATGACTTTTTAGTACAATTGTCTAATCTAATCATATGTGTGACAAATTCAACCTAAACAAATTGATAACTTAATGAGATTCATAACAATTGGACATAAGACTTAATATTTGACTTTCTAAGATATATTGCTGTTTAAGATGAAAAGAATAGGAAAAATACGGAAGAGGCATTACATGACAAAATCTTCCAAACGAGTATAACAGCATCTACATATTTAAATCTAATTAACAACTTATATACCAATCTTATGGCCCCACAAATCCAAATCTCTTCTAAATTTAAGCCAAGATTAGGGACAAAAAAGTTGGTCACACCACCAAAAGGTTGAATGTTGATTAATCAGCTATTTGGTTATTGGTGGCTCAATTAAAGATGTGGATAGTGTACCACCCATAATTAAAGTATTTCCTTTTAGTTTTTTTCTTGAAGAAATATTTTTAATTTTGTTTGTTCAGATAAATAATTAGGCGAAAAATGTATCCAGCTCTGAATGATTCGCTACCTTTTTTATTTATTTATATAATATCATATACATATCCAGGTTAGATTAGATAGTTGGAAAATGAGACAAAACTGTACCTAAATGATCCGTAATTAAAGAAGCACTAATGCGATCAATGAATATGTTGGGGATAACTAAGCGCTTTCTTCTATTTTTGGAGGAGAAATGAAACGGAAAGCTTATGAGAAGCTGGCCTCCTTAAGGTGTAGTGTTATGAAACTTGAAAGTATTTAATTTTGATTGCACCATGACTAATAATTACCGATAATAAAAAAGGACATCAATTTGCTGGTAAAACAAAGAGTTACAACCATCTCACCAATTAGACATATCGTTTTTCTCTTTTATTTAATTTATAATTTAATAGCTACGTGTCCCCATAGGTCATAGGCAATCCCTAACATAACATAATAGCTAAAATCACCTTCTGAGATAATATATGTCTTTCTACTTACTCTATAATTAATTGAATAACATGAAGTCATCTACACTTTCAGCGCGTTTTCTATACGTGGAGTTTGTTGGGATTTTATTCCCCATATCTTTTCTTTTTAAAACTTCTGTTAATACCTAATATTCCTACTTACTTATTCGTCAATACTTTATAGTTCTGGAATCAGCATAGTTTTAATCTCATAAAATATTAGTTGGTTACTACTCACTTGGTTGGTGTCTTGGTGATACATCAGACAAGAATAAAGCACTATTCATAATTTAACTTTGGCTGTGACGATGTGTGCCTGTGAGTCGAAAAGCAAACGAAACAAAATTAAATCATTAAGAAAGAATCTAAACAACATGTTCTTGAGGTTTCCTAGATGGTGATTGATAATATTATTGGGTTTTAACAAAAATTAACACTTGAAAATAACGTATAATGACTGAAAACAACCCATAAAAAAATACCAAAAGAACAATTACGAACCGGAGATCTAAACATGTGAAATAATCTCACTGGGTTAAAAAGATTAAACAGTACATAACAGATTAAAAAGGAGTCACGGTATTTGAGTTGCCTAAGAGGCATTACATTTTTACCAAAATACTAGTGTTATGTTAACGTTTTAAGCGTAAATTAATTTTATAAAATAAAAGTTCGTACGTTACGAGACTTTGTTATGCCTTAACGATTTTTAATTTTATTTTTTTTCCTTCCAATTTTCAGTTTTTCACCGACCAAAATAAGAAAGAAAGTTTGGTCCTCAATGGTGATGGTTTATTTCTCTCATCGTTTTCGGAAGAGCATCTTCTCCGCTTAGAAAGTGGCAACTTTTTTATTCAGTTTGACTTTACGTGTGGCTAATGCCTTCATGCGTTTAATTATTCAAGTAGATATATTCATATATATAGTATATACAAAAGGAAAATATGGTCAAACTTTGACAACAATAATTTCCTCATTATGTCACAGTCCATGGCCAATTACTGGTCATTGTTCAGTTACTTTCTGTACAACTTTTGCCATCTCCATCTGTCTGGAAAATAATTGGACGGAAGGAAAAATCCGTTCCACGGACCATACTTTACTGGACTATCTCTACGTCCTAATTATATAAACTCTGAACTACAACCAACAACATTTCTCGTTCTTGAGTGAGAGACTAATTTAGGATTTTTGTTGTCAGAAATAGAGGCTGATTTAAGGCTGTATTCCTTCCCTATCCACATTAGGATAGATTTTAAAATTCAAAAGGAAAAAATAAAAAATAAAAAATTGATATTCCGGTCATTCAGTAATTAATAAATAAATAAAATTAGGAAAAGAGATAATTGTGAAAACAACTAATTTGAACTTGGTAAAATTAAACTTACTTATGTACGAACAAACAAAAACATCATTTAGCAAGGAACAGAAACTAAACCTCACATAAACGATAAACCTAACCAAGCCCAAACCAAACCTGCAATTGAAAACCTCCGTGACCTTATGTACTGCATTTTTTAATAACCGTAAAAAGAAGACCAAACCACCCAGCATATACTGATAACTGAATATCCAGGAATGGAGGCAAAAGAAAAAAAAAACACAAATAAATTCCAAGGAGGAGAGAGAGGCGCGGTCCCTACAATTTTTGTCCGCACACACGTGCAATTACAAATACCTTCTACTTTTTGACCATGCATTTTTAGGACTGAAGAATCGTATGCGTTTTAACTTTTTAAAGGCTGAGCAAAAAAGAGGGAGGAGAAGATGCGCAGTGGAATAATCACACTAAAACCCCATCTCTCATTTGTTCTTCGCATATTCACCAGTCACTGATGGAATTAGCCATATTCACTAAGAGGTTTTCCGAAGAAGCAAGACTAGGTTTCCTTGTGCAGACACGTGTGCCAAATAAGTAATAAACTATTCAACGTCCACCAACAAAAACAAATGGTCTCTCTTCTAATCATGACCCAAAGATAGGTTCGAAACTCATATAAATGGTTTGATGATGTACTAAAAAGGATGTCGGCAGCAACAAGATTAATTAAGGGGCGTCATATAATTACTATATCATATAGTGAACCTATATTTACTATAAATATACTTTTCTATACACAATACGCACAATACAAAATATACCACACAACTATTATCATTGGTCTCATCTAGGGGACAAAAAGATTACCCTGTACCGATTATGCCTTTCCCTAATGGTATCTGAATAATTTGGCCCTACTTCAGTCAAAAGATAGATCCCTGGTCAAACTCCTATTATTTTATTATTATTTTTTTTCCTAGATAGCTCAGGTAAGATAACACAGTAAAAAGTGAATATATGTATATAGAGAAGAAAGATTAGCTGGTTGAGTACCTTATCCTCCGACTTCCATTGCTTTTGCCGAAAGAAAATGAGATAAATTCTCTGCCAAGCGATAAGCTTCTCAAACCTGCATTATATTATTATTATTATTATTATTGCTAAAGTCAATATATACACACATATACATAAGGCTGGTTTGCATTGCCCATAACGAGTACATGCAATATGAATCAACAACACTGCACAGTTTCACATCAAATTACAATACCTAAAAGCATCACATGCACCTGGATAGTTATCATGTAACAGCTGCTGTAAACTTCAACATGATGCCAAGAATAATATCAACTCAAACAAATTATGACTAACATTAATTTGAAACATAATCAACAAGAATATTTATGGAACCACTGCTGATCTTTTTTCCACCATGGCACCACGATGGACGAATAAAGTAACAAATGACGATTATTAATTTCTCTTCTTACTTACCACAACATTCAGATAAATGTACCAACTCCATATGATCAGCAAAGATAAAAAGCTACACGCTGAGTGCATGATTCATTTAAAAAAATTACCTCCAAATATGAGTAAGGAGTAGATGCTCTGATATGGTAGTAAGAAATATTCTAGCAGCTAAAAATGTGGGCCCAAAAGCATTTGGATTGCCACGAATGTTTAGTTCTGGCAGGTGAATTCTAGAGAAAATGACACTAACATTCATGTTAGCTGGTGAAAGTGTGGAATCTTCAAACTTTGAGGGCAAAGAAACCCACCATCAAATATAAATAGTTTTACATTTGCAACCTTCACATGTGCTCGGGTTCCCAAGCTAACCTCTACTCCAGAAGAACTGCAACCTCGCCATCATCTCGATCATGGATAACAGGTATGAGTCTTCAGAGAATATGAAGAATAATTTTTTGTTCATGCAACGACCATCCCATTCAATTGTGCATTAAAAAAAACTCCTTCCCTATGCAGAAATAAATACTAGTGATGACAAGTTTTATGCTAATTATTTGATGCTGATCAGGAATAAGTGTGCTGCATGCTATAGACAGTTCAACAAAATGGAGCATCTGGTTGAACATATGAGGATATCATATCATTCCAAGCATGAACCTATTTGCGGGATTTGCCAGAAGCATTGCCGCTCGTTCGAATCTCTGAGGGAGCATCTCATAGGTATTATATTCTTCAATCTCTTAAACCTAATTTATGGTATACATGACACAAGATTTAAATGTGGTGATTTGTTTAAGCAGGACCTCTACCAAAAGCAGAATGTGAAAGGACATTTAAGGAACGAGGATGCGACATATGTTTGACTATCCTTAGCAGCCGCTATGCTCTTCAGCTCCATAGAGACAAGTGCCAACTTTCACGAGGAAACAATGTAATGAAAATCAAACTTTCCAAGCCATCCTTAATTCAGATTATCCTAAGTGTAGCATCTATCTAATCTATTATTTTGTTCAAACTAGGGTATTCTTTACCGAATGGCTAACCTGGGCATTCAAGATGAGTTGAGGATTGATAATAGCAGAGGAAAAGTGGTTTCACTTGCTTGCAAAATGGTTGGTGGTGGCAGTGATGGCTCCTTGGATCTTTGTGCATGGGTCTGCCTAATTGATGAGCATGAAAAGATTATCTTTCACACATATGTCAAGCCACAACTTCCGGTTACAAATTACAGGTAAGGATTTCAGCTTCTTATCTATAGTTTTGCGTGTGTTAATCATGCAGTCCAACTAAGGAATTTTATTAATGCTCTCAGGTATGAAACTACAGGTATACGACCAGAATTCTTGAGGGATGCAACGCCACTTAGACAAGTCCAGCGGAAAATTCAAGACTACTTATGCAACGGTGAACCAATATGGCAGATCCGTTCTAGAAGTGGCAAAGCTAGGATCCTTGTAGGACATGGCCTAGATCATGATCTAAAATGCCTTGACATAGACTATCCAGAATTACTGATCAGGCAAGCTTATTTCAACTATTCAAAACAGCTTGAGTGTTTGGTTTCACATGTCTCACTTGCTATTTCTAATAATAGTGAAGCTACTAAATTCTTCCTCTTCGAAGAGAAAAACTGCAACTACATCTCAAATATAACTTGACATTTTTCCCACAGGGACACTGCGAAATATCCTCCATTGATGAAAACGAGCAAGCTCAGCAACTCACTAAAATATTTGACAAAAGCATACCTCGGGCAAGTAGCTAAATTTTATAATTCTTCACCAATGTCAAATAATTTTGTGATATTCAGTTTCAAGATCAAATAATTATGAATGTTTCTAATTTTGTATGCATAGATACGACATCCAGACTGGCATACAAGATCCCTACGAGGACTGTGTTGCAACAATGAGGCTGTACAAGAGAATGAGATCACAAGCTCATAGGGGAGAGGATTATCCTATGGCTTCAGATCCACAAAACTGTAACAACTTTGCATCACGGAGGCAAAGCGAGTTAGAGAAAATGACTCCAGAGAGGATGTTGGAACTATCAAGGTCTGATTATTATTGTTGGTGCTTAGATTCCTATTAAAGTGGTTATGGTGAAGCTCTTGAGGCATTAAAGAAGTAAAGAGATACTTAAGGACATAGATTCTCTAAGTTGACCAGCAACAACAAGCATGGAAGCAACAGAACCAATTATTTGAGCTACATATTATTATGTATTTCCATTAACTTTTACCTAGTGAATTTATCTGTAAGAAGATTAAATAATGCCATTACAATGTGTACTTGATTCTTATTCACTGAGAAAATAGATGCATGAAATCTGGAAGTTTAAAGTTGGAATAGACTTGATTTATGGAAGAGAGGGAGATTTTTAGAGAAGTGTACGTTCCCATTCCTTTTTCTAGTAGTTAAGTAGCAAAAATTCAATTACTGTTTAGCCTCTTTCTACAAAAAATACACCAACCACACGAGCACCACCACACACTAAACTCCCAACATGTCTCCGCTATACATATATAATGACAACAGACAAGATACTTATTTATAAAACACAAAGGTTATTGTGTTTTGATGTATAAGATCACCAAAAACAAAAAAATAACTGAATAAAATGCAACTACAACTAATACTCAGTTTTTGCTAAATCAAACATGCGATCGGCACAAGTTCAGCAGCCCAACCAATCATTTGCACGTATAACGGAAATTCGAAATAGCCTCACCATAAATATGCAATTCGATCACCATAACTGGAGAAAAAGAGTATTACATACATATATATGTACTTTTAGATATTTAATTTGCTCGATCATGCAGAGATCTCGGTAGAGAGAACTTTACCAGAAAACAGGACCCCGTGGTTTCGGGATGAAATCATGCCGTCTGCAGCAAGTCTTATGGCGCGCTATTTGTGCGTGGAACGGACACTCGCAGCATTTCTCACCATATAATCGCAATTCGGTCGCCAAAGCTTGTAAGCAACATGCAAAATAGAGTTTAAGCCGCAGAAATAGTGGATTCATCAGCACGCAGTCACGTACGATCATGAAAGTAACCCGATAGAGAGGCAGTGGCGGAACTAGAGCTATGAAGTTGGGGGTCGAAGTAGAGGAACAACGGTGGCCGAAAGCAAGAAAAAAATCGAGAGTTGCTAAATATAGTTTTAAATGGTTCGAACACAAATACGATACAAAATATATAATATATATTTTTTCTTATATTTGTTATTTTGAAAAAATAGAGAAAAAAATACTTATAACATGTGACAAAAATGCATATATATTAAATTAATTATATTTATAATAAAATTAAAAAAAATTAAAAAATGAATAAGTCTAATTAATAGAAAAAAGAAAAAAAATACTTATAACATGTGAATGTGAAAGAGATATATATTAAATTAATTATACTTTTAATAAAATTAAAAAAAATTAAAAAATAAATAATTTAAAAATCAAAATTTAAAAATATATATTAAATTAATTATACTTATAATAAAATTAAAAAAAATAATTTAAAAGTCAAAGTCTAAAAGTATTGAGTTTTGAACATGAGAGCTCTCTTAAAGAGAGAAAGTTATTAACCAACTATACTACAAATAAATAATTAATTATATTTTTCACTAAAATTATCTAACAATACAAATCATATACCCTATTCAATCGAAGTTCCGTCGGCCTGGGTCGGTCGACACACCCGACCCCCTCTAGTTTCGTCCCTGGAGAGGAGTTTACCATATAATAGGAGTTGTTCGTCTCCGCGAGAAACGTCTGCCGCAATTACTATGGCCGATCTCCGCCATTCCCGCGTAAATTGGAAACTCGCAGCATCGATCCTAACCGCAGATGTGCCAGAAAATCGCCATATATGGAGAGAAACTCAACAATAGTGTTTAATCCAGTGATTTGTTGGCATGATTTGTGCGATCATGCAGAAAAATCGAGAGAAGGGAGCGAGATGAGTGAGAGAGGTTTTGATAAGTGTATTGCGCGCGATCTGACGAGGGCTTTCCGGCCTCTCCCCTTATATTACAATTCCCGGACGGGCTTATGATGAAAGACCAACCGAACCCTAAGTTGGCCCGTGTGTTTATTACGTTGAATAAAAAACGATTCTGACGGGCTTCAGACTCATTCCGGGCTCAGCCTTACGTAAGGCCCACATATATCGGGCTGTTCACATAGTTTAGATGAAGAAACAACCTTACTCTAGGGGCATAGGATTGAATTAAGAATAGATTTTATCAAATTTATCTATAAATATTGTGGGTTAAAAGAAAGGAGATGTGTTATTGCATTTACTATGATGAATCTATATATATAAAAGTGAAAATTACCAAAATAACGCAATTATTACACTTCCCTTGCCTGAATTTTTATTCAACAAATTTTTAAAAATCTTTCAAATAAAACCGAACCTTGGGATCATCCATTTTCAGTCATTCTACCAAAAAATATATATATAGTTCTACAATCTATTGTCATTCTCAATATAGGATTAGATTATTTTCTTTGTCACGAGAAAATACCATAAACCATCGAAGATGTCATTCCATTTGGTAGAACGTGAGAAAATTTAGGTTGTGTATTTTTGGTTCGGACAACACGTTTGGTTCCCATCCATTAGTAACACATTTTCTACATTCATTAATCAATATTATCTAAAAATGAAAATAATTTTGTAATATTTAGTTAAAATAGAAAAAAAAAGATAGATAGAACCTAGAGAACGCTACATCTTAGTTATGGTATTTAAGATGTGTTTGTAAATGTTTTTTATAAGCACTTTTTATTTAAATTTATTTAGACTTAAAAATAATTATTTTTAAGTAAAATTAGGAGTTTTGGGATAAATATTTAAAAACAAGTATTTTTGATAAAAAATTCCAAATTTTAAAAAACTGTTTATTTACGGATATAAACTCATACATATTTCATCAGTAGGTGAAGCAAATAAGAACGTACATCTACTTTATTGTCCCAAATAATTGAATAAAAACAAATAATATTTATTTCGTCAAAATGTTATTGTCGATATCCTCTCCTATAAACTCGGGATGCAGACAGCAAACCTGGTACTATTATCCAGACAAAAGCCTCAGCACATCAAATGTTTATATACAAGAAATCACACAGCTTTTCTTTCTTTAAGAAATACAAAGTATCTCGAGCTAGATGAGTTCGGGAAATAGAATTCAGAAGTTCAAACTAGGAGGATATGGATGTGCAGAGAGCATAGCCAGATATGAGAGAACTCGAGGCCAAAGCCACAAAGGCCAGAAAAGACATCGATACAGAAGCAGTTGCCACATCTGGAAACTTGTCGTTCCCCCAGTTCAATTGCCAGTCGTCAATCCGAATCACGGCCGACGACGAGGCTGATACCAGAAGATAAGCAATCATCTGTCATCAACACAACCAAATCCATAACCATGATCAAGAAATCTCATGAACGAGACCATGTGCATGGTGTTGAAGTTAATGAGTCCCACTAATCCAAATAACATGAGCTTGAATCAATTAAGAATTTAAAACCATCATCACAACCAAGGAAGAAAACAAGTTAGCGAGACGTTTAAAGCATGTAAAAAAGAAGGGGCCTAAAAAGACAAGCTGTGTGGGTGGTGAATGGATTCTTCTTTTTCAACTTTAACCATTCCCCCTTTCTCAAGCTGAGATTCCGACTCAGAAAAAAACAGATGCACACACACGCTTGTTTTTCCTAAAGCACTAGATCTAGTAAGTTATGCGTTATCCTTGCAAAGTGAGATGAGCAGCAGAGGGAGGAAGAAAACAACATAATGCCAGCAAAAAGTAGTTCTAGATAAAGATAAACCTCCCGGAAATCCCCTCTGAGCCTTATCCTACAGAACATGAGGACAACCATGCCAACGATTCCGTATACATATCTTTTTAGGCAAAGAACAATCCAAATGGAATACTCCTAATAGTATCACAGCCAACTCCTAGATACTGAGTATTAACTAACTAACAGTGCAGTATAGTCCTTAATTTAATACTACTAATCATCATACAGCAAACAGAAAGCGATTCAATGTGCAAGTTTTTAGTCATTGCAATAAGGAAGCAGATGAGGAAACAGCATATTTCTGAACTGTAAATTTTCATTTACTGGACTACTTGATCACCAACAAATACATAACAGCACTTAAGCGTTAAGAATCACCTGATCAGCAGCAAAGTCGAAGTAGTGCCGCACTTTATGTGGATGTTGCATAATGTACTTTCCGGTGGCTATACTATACGACATATCCAATGCTTGGGCTCCCGAATACACAAAGCCTAGCACGTTCACTGACATACAGTACCTGCCAAATCCAAACTTTAGGTTCAGACTACTACAGGGATTCCGATGAACTACTCCAAGGCACATTGGCCTACAATAAAATCTACTCTTAAATGTACATATACCAACTCTAGTTCACTAAATTTTGCATTAAGAGAGATGATTAAAGCTTATTTGGCATTCAGAACACGACAACATTCCAATTAAGAAATAGGAATATATAAGCTTTTCCACTTGAACTATACTTCTTTAAATTTGCCACCTAAAATTATTGATATGTTCCAATTTACAACCTGCAGTGTGCAACCTAACTCTGTTTAAGGCCAAAAATAAGCATAAATATCAGAGTACTGAAGTTCTCACCTATTTATGACTTAGAGGAAGAACCTAGTACAAAAATGGGGTTGTGTATTTATATGGTTAGCCAATAAATCACCATCAAGCCATCAACTTAGACTAAATCAATCACATGTATGTGCTTTACTTCACATGAAAACCAGTCATCACTCCTAAAAGAATAAAGATAATATTAGTAGTGCTCATTTAACATAGTACTCCCTCCGTCCCATATGAAACGTCTGGTTTCTTTTCGGCACGGTAATTTATGCGATTGACTTTTGTGTGTTAGGAAAGAGAGTGGTGTGAATGAGACCCACAAAAAAGTAACTTTTTGTGAGAGAGATTTATTTCCTTTTTAGGAAACAGGATATTTGTGTGGGACAGCCCGAAATAGAATACAAGACGTTTCATGTGGGACGGAGGGAGTACATTTTATGAAGAAAACAAAGCTTCATCAAGCAAAGTAGAATTTCTGGCGAAATTCATGCTGCAAATTATACCAACAGATGAAGTAAAATTCAATAAAAGAAAAAAGAACAAAATGGGCATAAATCATGTAAAAATGACAAAATATTGAAATAAAGTTTTTACCTGAATTCTCTATAACGATCAAATGAATCGAGAGCCCATCCCTGATTTCGATCAGATGTCATCACTGCAAATGAAACCAAGCAAAACAAGAATCCAAAAACCCTAAACCCCAAAGCAGCTCTTTTCACCATCTTCTCTCTTTCAGCTCTCCTCAATATCGACAGCGACTGGCTAAACCTACGCGGCCTACCCCCGCCTCCGCCTCCACCAGCCACCTGAGGACCCGGATCCGTCTTCCGCTCCTCCATTACAGCTCTATTTACCACCGCCGTAGGCTCCTCCTCCACCACAACCATATCCTCCGCCGGCCCCTTGTACATATCCTTGCTCACCACAACTGCCGGAGCCTTCTTCTCCGGCAAGCGAGGCGTCTCTTCGTCTTCCGGCAAGGTCGCGCGCCCGTGATCGAAAGTGATGTACTCGGAATCAAGCGAGGAACGCGCAGGCGGCTTCTTCTCGGGAGACCGATTCTTGCCAAATTCCGGCGAAGAGCCGCGGCTGTGGTTGATCGTGATGTGCTCGGAGTCGGTGGACGACCGCACCGGAGAGTTTCCCGCCGTCGGCGAGAGCGAGATATGCTCGCCGGCGCCGCTGTTGTTCTTGGAGTGAAGCGGCGACGAGTAAGAGTCCGCCGGCGAGCCCACCGGCGAAGATAGAGAGATGGGGTCTCCACTGTTGCGTTTGGATTGAGGCGGAGAGGAGGCGGGATTTGCAGCATTTGGCGGCGGAGTTGAGGCCGAATCAGTGTCAGGTGGTGCCAGCGGTTTATTTTGGTTTTCCATTTCAAAAATCTCAAATCTTTATGCTTGGATTGGCTGAATAAGAAATGAATTGGTTTTCGCAACTACTGTTTTTTCAATCTTTTTTATTCTGGGATTGGTTTTGATTTGAGGTGGTGGTTTGATTTTTGGAGTTCGGAATGAATGATGGTGGGAGTGGGACGGTGAGTTTTTGTTTCTCTACATTATTTTGCTGTCTATTTTATGGGGATGATTATGACTGGTTTTCTTTTTTCACTGGGAAATTGGAGGTTTGTTTTCGGACTGATTAGTAGAAAGTTTACGGCAATAGAAAGATATTGTAACGGAGTTGCAGATTTTGATGGAAAGGTGTCCAATTTCAACTATCATCTGTAACGTCATTACCGATAAATCCTTTATTAATCTATTTCATCAGTTTAGGGCACATATTGTCCTTTGTAGTTAATTTTCTAGAATGTAAGATTTTCTTTTCCCTCTGGAACTTCCCAAATTGAAGCATTAATTAATCAATCATTTAAAAGCCGAAAAGGATATTTCTGCAGTTTCATCTTTAAACAAAAATTGATAAGTCAGAAACTATTCATGATACAACTAGAACACGCAATATCTACTCCTTGGCCTATGCTCTGGCGAAGAACTTGTAAGCTTCATAATACTTGTCTAGAACTATGTTATGCAGAGGGTGAACGGGTTCTAATAAGTTGGAATAAGGCCCCATTACATCTCCAGGCAAAGGAGGAGAGTCGGCATCTCTTGCGTTGCAATGCTGTGAGACGGAAAGTCCGCTGAGAACGTAGCATGTATGATAGTGGTCTCGGCGCTTCCCTGGCTTGTCTCGGAAACCCGCCTCCTCCTGCACCACCAATATGGCAGCATCAATAAAATGAAAAACCATCTCCAGATTGTTAGGCGTTGCTTCAACCATACATTGAAGCAAATATATAGAGAAGATTACCAGTTTCTGCAAGAGGACACATAAACTTAAACTTCCTAAGGTCGGCTGTCTGGATTTCCGGAAAGGTGTCTGATACGTCAAAACTAACTAGTATAGCATGGTTTAGAAGAAACACAAGGCCAGAACTGGAGATTGCCTAAATGGTTGTTACAGTTTGTATGTTATTCGGTTTAATCTCTTTCTTTTCAAGAATTACTTTTGCGTTTTCAGTTTATGCGATGTAAAGAAAAAAGGAGGGGGGGGGTTCCCTTTGAACAACTAGCTAGGAGCAACAAGCAACAGCCTATATATAACAGTATTATTAATACCTGCGTGCAAAGAAGAATGTATTGCTGCAAGGCTAGGCTGTTGAAAATAGGCCTCGTGCCTATGGGTCTTTTGATAAATTCATAACCATTAGTCACCCCCATTGCAGCAGAAGTATCATGTTTTCCTGTATCCGACAATGAAGGGATTTCAGACAGCAAAAAAGTAGAAAGCTAGCTTGTATTTAGAAGCATACGACTAAAAGAAATACGAAACATGCCAATACGGACAAACACACAACACGCACAAAAATGCTCTACACAAGCTTCTGTATACCTCCTTTCATGGTTTGGCGTGAGGAAGACTCCTCAGATAATTCTTCTTCATCAGAGTCTGAAGAATCATTTTCACTTTCCGTATTGGAGTCAAATTTAAAGCTATTTGGAACACCTAGTTGTTTATTTACGGTTAAATGTAATCGTTGAATAATTGCAGCCACTCCTCCCTGGTTACATATTGTATATCAATTAATTTATAACGTAATTATTATTTACATAGTGTTGGATCAAATATAAAATATTCTGAATCTTCACTTACCTGCCAAAAGGAGTAGCATCCGTCAACTAACTTATTTGTTCTGCCTTGAAATCCACATTCTACTCCTTGCCTGAACACCACCCAATTCTGAAACATAATTGAAAACAAAACTCTGACTTTCATTCACATGTGATAACAAGCCAAGATTCTGAAACTCTAACAAGGAGCTTTCAAGCCATTATGTAGGAAAGGCTAAGAGAATCAGGGATGCAGAATCTAAGTCAAACCTTTCTTATATTCGGTTTTTATATTCCCTTATGTATGCAGGCTAATTCATTTAGTTGCTTCCCAAAAAGAAAACTTACAATTAATCCAGGCAAGTCCAGACGATCAACCTCATTGATCAAAACCATTGCAGCCAAACCACAAAATGTATACCTATAAGAGCATGATCAGATGAAGTGTTCCTTTATTTATTAATATGCACCTAAAATGTAAGCCTCAGTATATAGATAACCTAGAATGGGATGAATATGGGTCATTTATTGTGCAGGGCACTCACCCCCCATGAGCTTCGGAGCCAGGCTCTCCAGCAATCCCACCTTCGAAAGTCTGGCAACTGTAAGAGGTAGTGACATGTATGTCTTCAGTACATCAGTATGATAACAATAACATTAACTTCTGAAAGTGCCTAGAGAAGAAAATGGGATAATGAGAACACAAGGCCAAGTAGTGCACTTATTTCATATTATATAGCAAATGAGCCAGAAAAGGGAATAAGCATTAGGTGAGGTGTGATATTAACTTATTAAGTAAACAACTAAAAATCTAACCTTAAGATGTAATCTCCAACATTTTGTATCAGTCTGTCATCCAAAATGTTGAGTACAGAAGCCACCTAAATAAAGCAAGAAAAGCAAAATGAGAAAATAATTTAAATGAATAAGATTGCTATCCAAAAAAGTCATGTAGGAAACGCAGAGGGAGGAAGAAGCAAACATACGTGCAGAACTACTACTGATGATATGTTGCACATAAATTTTTAATAATAACCTACTTGAAATGTTAACGATAGTTGAAGTGACTGAGCAATTCAACTGTATTTATCATAAGTAACTTTAACTTACAGATATTGCAGTGTAGCAAGCACGGACATCTACTTCTCCCCCATCATGCATCCTGAACGGATAAATAGTTTAGATGATGGAGTCATTTTCAGATGCATAAACAGAGATATGATCATGCAGTGGACAAGACGACCATGTATCCGATACTTCTTATCGTGCCTAGCGAGGAAAAGGCATAAAGGCCTGTTGGAGGTGGCAGACCTTTTCTCTGGATTTCAGCGAACATGATGGCTCCAGTATAAGGTTTGATTCGTAAATACTTAATTACGACGATACTATTCTCCAGTTAAATAAACTACTAGCAACAAGTATACACAGGAATATCATGCAGTACCTGAAGCCACCGCTTGCATCTTTCATCCGCAGCAAAAACCCGTACAGCTTTTCTCTGCAACTCAATAGTGAGTTCAACATAAAAATAATTAACATGGAATATGATATAGAGTCCAAAAACCGAAATCGATAGACCACCTATTTATTGACGACAGAGATATATTGCCACCCACGGTTAACAGTGAATTAATAGCAGCATAAGTTGTTGCAAGATGAGGCATCTGACAATAGTAGGAAACAACCAATTAGTAGCTTACCAATTGCAGAAATTTGGAAAAGTAAAGACATCCATTTCATTGTTTCCTTTAGTTATGATCAAAGTTGATTCAGCAGTTCAACAATATGCTTTATCAGCAAAATTGGGCCTCCATAATGAAGAGATTGCTAGAAAAAAGTTGATTCAGCTCTTAAGAAAATCAGCAAAAATTTTGGGTTGAAGGTTCTTCCTATCTCATTTAGCACATTTTCTGGATAAAATCATGATATCACACATTGGTATATCAGTATTACTTCAGCAGTTTGCTCAATACAACTCTTAAGCCTACCACATAAATTTTTAGACCCATTGGATCCATTCATTATTGAAAACCTGTTCCATCACTTTTCTGTTTCTTCTTCGTCTAGTGCTGGTGATGAAAAAAGTTTCTCCTTAATTTTTTTTTCTTCAGTAGAATGGAAATCAAATCTTAAACCACACAATACTAACATATATATATATATATATGTATATGAATATAAGAAGATATAAACAAAAGCAAATTTAAAATAAAAAAATAAAGATAAAGTAAATACGGAAGATACTATTCTGGCGGAATAAGGTAACTGAAAAACAAGAGAAGATTTCCTACCTGACCTGGTCCACCACCATATCCACCATGTTGGTCCTGTCAGTGACATTAGGCCAAATTAGAATCAGAGAAGTTCAACTTCCCATGAAGAGAAAGTGAGAATCATTAAATATAACAACGAAATAGACCACAGTAATTTCTGAAGCTATAAATATAATCTGGAAGAGCAGGCTCCTATCTAAATAGACCAGGCAAAACCTAGAGTGACGAAGCAACCAAATTTCAGATGTGCACTGAAAAATAAACGAGACAATTCTGAGTAACTAGAAGCTACTTGGGGTAACATGAAGAGTCAATAAAACAGCTTCAAGGGGATTATACAACAGGCTTGAGCCACTTTGGAAATAAAGATTGTGCTTTTTTATTTCTTACAGTTCAGATTCCATTGCCATGGGAGCTTTAGTCTCTGAGAAAATCATAACTTTAGCTTCAAAATTCTTCACGTATTGTTAAAATGACCAAACTGTTTTGTTATTTTAGTAGTACTATTCTGCAAGTGCATTTGACGTGTAAAATTAAGAGGATTCAGAACCTAGAAATGGAGAACTTAGCCATTTACTATTGTTTTCTAATGTCTAAAGAAACAGGCAAGAAAATGCTGCTGCCTAGAGGAATATATCTAGGGCACCGGGCATATTATAGCTGATTTCAGCTGGATGCGCTTAATTTCCTAAAATATAAGCTATAATATAATCTATTCCAATTCACAGTTGAAGAAAGTTTAAACTAGAAAAAATCAGAAATCTGGAAAACAATATTGAAACAAACCTAACCTGACACCGGCTTAGAAAATCAATGAAGTCATTTTCCACTTTATCATCAATACAATCCCCCAACAGAGCAATCGAGTGTATGATCCAATAGCAAAGCCAAGGTCGACTGCAAATCAGAAAAGCAAAAGTTTAAGAGTCAGTCTATACATAACAACCAGGACTTTTCAAATCTCCAACAACTGGTACCACACAATCTACATTTAAAGTTTAAACGTTCACAATCATGCTTAATTGCTGCAAAACTTTAACTGAAACCAATCAGTGATTATTGTTTCGGTCTCCAACCACTCAAATATAGCATTAAATGCAATTAAAAGAATAGAACTATAAGACATGCGATTGTTTGGATTAATTGAGATGAAGAGAGAGCGTACTTAGCATCCAACACACAAAAATTAGGGCCGAGTTGCTTCAGACTTTTTGTAAGATACTCTATGTGGTTCTCACGCCGAATCTCAAAGCTACAAACACATATCAAAAGACATACGCAATCAGAAGAACTTACAGCAAGGAACTTCACAATATTGAATTTTGATCAGTAAATAGATTGTGCGATACATAAAAAAACCCTAGTCGTAGTGAATAAAAGAAACTGACTTGACGGATTGAGCCTGGGGAGGGAGTCGATAAACAATATCGAAAATCCGAAAACATTGGCTCTGGACAATCCATTGCTCTTCCTGGGATTTAGTTCCCACCATACTTTCCATCGCGATCGCCGCCGGTGGCTCTGCGGCAGAGTTTATACTCCCGTTACTGCAGTATTTCGCTCTTATTAACGCTTTTAACTTGAGGAAGAACACGCGCTTCAACGCGACTATGAGAGCGCGAAAGAATTTTTAACATCTATAGGGAATATAATTTTTTGGCAAGTTGGACAATATAGTCCTTATACTATGAAGTTTTAGTAGGATTGGTCCGATTTTTTTTCTTTTAATTATTAGGTGTCGAAAATGTTTAAGATTCAGTTGAATTGGTCAATCTATTAATTTTTTTAATTGATAATTAGTTAATTATATTTTATCCGTTCGACTATTCATGTCAACTTGAAATTCGATATGAATATTAAGAAAGTGGATGTGAAATGTAGTATGAAGATATAAAATGGTGGTATTCATTTATTTAGATGAATTATGAACCACTTATTTATTTTCTTATTTTAATATGTGACATAAATATTAAGACAATCCGAAAAGAAAAATGAGACATAGATAATGGGACAATCCAAAAAGACAAATGGAGCATTAATAATGGAACATATGGAGTATTATTTTGAATAAAATAATTAAAGAGTCATTTTGAAATAATTTTTTTCTTGATACAAAATTTAGGTTAAAAAAATCATTGTTGGTAGATATAGTATATTACCCTAAACAACGTTTTATCATGTAATGATGCCTCAATTATTTTTTTTTAACTTTACTTTTGTTCCCCTTACACATGTGAAACAAAATCTAAAAAAATCATTTTTTTTTGTCATTTTGATGGCATGTGTTTCATTTTGTGTCCGTTTGTCGGATAATAATTATTGTATTAGATTTTTAAACCACTCCATTAAATTAAGAAAATATAATTTATTTCACAAATAAAATTAAACACAAAATCCAAAAATTATGTTATAGTACGCTAAAATATATGAAAAAATTATACACACCACATTATAAAGCAAAAAATAAACTAATATTATAATGACCGAAATTCGATTATTTGCCAACAATACATTTTTTTAGTTATTTTTTTTCTGTTTTGATTGACAAGTGCTAAGTGACCGAAAATGCTTTAAAAAATGCAACTAATACTTTAGGTTCTACAAATACACATGAATCACGAAAATAAGTAAAATCGACACTAGTAAGGCAAAAGAAATGATGAGATGATTTTGAATTTGTGATTGGTGCACTAAAGCTAATTTGCACTAAAGCATGGTTAAGGGTACCATCGGAAGCAGGTAGGTACTGGCCAAATTACATTCAAATACTGACTGACTAATAAGTTGTCAAATTTGCTACGTCTTTGCTTTATGGGATTGGCATCGACCTAAACAGAAGATAAGAAATTCGAAATGATTCGTTAGTGTACTATATCTTAAATTAGTATCATAATGCAAATTGTATCGGACAAATAAAGATTTGAATCTGCGACAACTGAGTATGTGTTTTTTTCAATTGAATAAATTTACAATGAGTGTTCAAAAAAATGGCTCTCTAAAAAATTTCCAAACATTTCTTTTTAGATACAAATTTTCAAGATTTTTTTCAGTAGTATTTTAAATATTACTAACATACTTTATTATAAGAACGTTGATAAGATTCAAACTTTAACATTTGATTAGAATTTTGTCTGGTTTGGTAGGTGATTCAACAAATAGTCAGTTTTGATTGAATCGGTTGGCACAATTCAAGTCGATTTCGAAAACTGAAACTATCATCTATCATTTAATTTATGTTGAATTATGTTCCAGTTGACTGAATTTCGAATTTATCAATTGTGCGATTTCCAAAAATATAGCTTAACATAAAAAAAAATTAATAATACATAACATGATTAGTTACGGATTCAAAATTACTGATTAAGTGGGTGAGGTTCATAAATTGAGTTATACGTAATTAGGGTATTCGGTACGGTATATCCTACAATTTTTTTCATACCGCATATTGTTGGATTATGAGTCAGTAGATGATACTCAGCATGTTATCAGGTTAAAATAATATTGGGAGAAATCATAGTAGAACTATGGAATTGAAGATCCCAAAACCCAGCTGATATCAGTAGTGTAGTGTCTCGATAGGATTAGCTGATGTATAGGTTAGACTTTTTGTATTTGTTTATCTTTTCGTCTATCAAATGGATGTAAAGTCAGCTTTTCTGAACGGCGTGCTGAAGGAAGAAGTCTACGTGGAACAACCGCCCGGCTTCCAGCAGGGACATCAGGTGTACAAACTTCGGAAAGCTCTATATGGGTTAAAATAAGCACCCAGGGCTTGGTACGATACCCTATCAGACTTTCTACTTCATAAAGGTTTTCAGAAGGGGACAGTAGATCGCACCATGTTCAACATAAAGTCAGGAGATGACATCCTACTAGTGCAAATCTACGTGGATGACATCATTTTCGGTTGCAGAAACGTGACTATATGTCAACAATTCGAGAAAATGATGAAGGAGAAATTCGAGATGTCCATGATGGGAGAAATGAATTATTTCCTTGGATTCCAAGTAAAGCAATCACCTGAAGGAATTTTCATCAATCAAGCCAAGTACACTCGAGATCTCCTGAAAAGATTTGGCTGCGACTCAAGCAAGCCAGTCAAAATCCCCATGAATACGAATTTCAAAATCGATCTAGAAAAAGGGGGGGGTTTTGTTAACTCTACTGATTATAGAGCTATTATTGGTTCTTTATTATACTTAACACTAGCCGACCGATATAACTTATGCTTGTAGGTGTATGTGCAAGATTTCAAGCGGATCCCAAGCGAAGTCATCTAGACTCAAAGAAAGAAGATTCTCGCGATATCTAAGAGGAACACTGACGCGAGGTTATGGTATCCCGCCGATGATAACCTTATACTGACAGGTTATTCTGATGCTGATTATGCAGGATGCAGGATAGATCGAAAGTCAACTTCTGGAACGTGTCAGTTCCTAGGCAGCAAGCTAATATCTTGGTTTTCAAAGAAACAGCATTCAGTGGCAACGTCCACTACCGAGGCCGAGTACATGGCCGGCTTGGAAGTTGCTGTGCCCAGATCCTTTGGCTTCGACAACAACTGAGAGACTATGGTACAATTCAGGATGAAGTGCCTATCTACTGTGACTCCACCAGTGCTATTGCTATAACTCAGAATCCAGTTCTCCATACGAGATGCAAGCACGTGGATATTCGACACCACTTCATCAGAGACCATGTCGAGAAGAAGGATATCAGAATGGAGAAAATCCATACTGACAAGCAAAGGGCAGATATACTGACAAAACCACTAGCTGAGAACAGATTCAGAGAATTATCAGTTGAGCTAGGTCTACTGGATCCTACTGAATCGTGTCAGTAGAACACAACAATTGGTATCAGTAGAAGCCAACCACTAATATACCACCAATTGGTATCAAGTGTAAGGGATCAGTATGACAGGTCAAAGACTCAGTACAATGATTCAGTCGGGAGAATCAAACTGTACACAGTAAGGGGGAATGTGGTCATCAGCACATCAACTGTCCTCCTAAGTCTAAACGGTAACCAGCTGATCGTAAAATCAGCTGAAGAGGTTTGCATAGTCTTAATCTTATCAGAAGCATGCTCGCATTTATTATCTCAGTCGCTTGCACTCAGTAGTTAATGAGCATTTATTTCCCGCCATTAATTCTTAAGGATAAGTCAGTAGGAAACCGTTCTCATTTAAAAAGACTTAGTCTTTAATGCCGCCTGCATCGCATTTAATGCATGTCTTTTCACTTACCTTAACTGCGCATAATCCTACGTGGGTCTATGGTAGAGGCGGCTTGTGTAATCATTCCTCTTATATCATCAAATCCCAGCCGTCAATTAAAATGAAAGATTAAACCCTAGCCATCCGATCTTAGCAACTTGATACGCATAATCATATAAGATCTTTCATCTTCTACCTCTGTCTTACTTCTCGCCATTCTCGATACTTAGAGCTTTCTTCTGCAATTCAGTTCTTCAAGTTAACTGCTCTGCATCTGCTTATTTCAAAGCTCTAAATCTTTCGGTAATGTACTAAATCGTGCTTAAAAACTCATACTAACTTACTCTATTTTCAAGTGCTAACGAGTTTTTCGCAGATTATCATGGCGACGCTTCAGACACCCACCAACATAGATGAGATCATTCTCTCTCGAATTCAGTTCGAACCCACTATGGCGCTACGACAAGTCGACATTCCGTATCTGGAGCCAGTATTCGATGCTCTAGAAGAATCTGGCTTAGGGCTGCTTATCTCGAAGCAACCTAGAGCGTATTTACCCAGACAAGTGGCGGAGGTTTACTATAACTGGCGGACTCTAGATACAGGAGCAGAGGTCTCCAGATTCGCGTTCATGAAGGAGGTTGATTCACTGTCGTGGGACGTGAGTGAACACGAGTTCAACATCAGAGATGCTCTCGAACTAGCTTTTGACCTGACAAACGATGGAATCTCTCCTATCGGATATAAGGAGAAGGAGATCAATTCTTATGTCCGTAAATTCGCTGGAAAAAGGGACATAACTTTCAAGACAGCCCTGCCGAAGAATCAGTTGTTGCCACAATACCGAGGGCTCGCATACATTGTGTCTCACATCCTCACGAGCTCAGCCGGTTCTTATGATCAGCTTTCCAAGCCCCGTATTCAGCTGATGATGATTATAGATGATGGAGTCGGAGTGAACTAGACTAACTATTACTTAGCCGAGCTCAAAGCTCAGGCTCAAAAGTTCACAGCCCTACCCACTGGAGATAGGAGGCTAATTAGTGTGGGTAAGCTGCTGTATGGGACAAAGATGTCCATACTAATCGAGCAGTCAGTCTCGAGGAGTTCAGCTTTTGCTGACTCCAGGTATTTCGACAGCAAGCTCGTGAAATTCAAGACGAGAGTCGCTGCTGAGAAATCAATCGGGCGAGGGCCACCTGATCAGAAAAGAGATGCTTCAGATTTGCCCCCTTGCGCCGAACCGCCTAAGAGGAAGAGGCTCCATAAGCCTGGACCTGCTAAGGTACCAGCAAAACCTGCCTCTCCTCCACCCACTCAGGAGGATCCACCCCTGGACACAGATACATGCATAGAGGGTGCCACACTGAAAGCTAAGGTTCAGCGGATCAGCTCCTCTGAGACTCAGTCTGACATTGCCAGATCGACTGAAGAAGTCTCGTCTGAGTGGACCACATTGCACTCCACCCGTCTCCGTGCTACTGGAGAAATACATGCTCAGATTCCTAAGATAGCTGAGCATCCAGACTTGGTGGACATTGCTATCAAGGCAAGGACACAGATGCTGCTGAGATTCCTCAGCTGGGACATACTTGAAGATATTATCATATCTCAGTCAACTCTGTCCCTACTTACTGAGGAGCAATCTTTACAGTCAGCAATAGGGTTCGGGGAACCAGCTGACTTAGCTTCTTTGGAAGATCTGCGTGCTGCTATGCTATACCTTCTCAGCTTAAGATCCGCAGCACCAGACCACAGCCCTTCGCCTCCATCTCATCATGGAAATAATGATAATAATGATAATGATGATGATGATCAGGCTACACCCAAGGAAGCAGATTTAGGAGGATCTGCTGAGGGTAACACTCCCCGCGAAAAGGGCTGCTCACCACCACCCTCCACATCAGGTGAAGCCCCTGTTGCCTCGAAGCCGAGTTGAGCGCAACAGCTCGCGACGTCTGAGCAGAGGCTCGGAACCAGCAGTTATCAGATCAAGTCAATCGGTTCCGTGTCCTCTAAGTCGGTAAACAGAGCTATTAGGAGACAGGGAGACAAAAATCGTCTCCTTGCAAAAGACGTACACCTCAAATGGGCTCAGTAAACCAAAGCCCAGACTGAGGGCGTCAACCGACTTGCCGACGGGGTTAGTAAGGTCTCAGCTCCTACTCAAATCAATATCAAGAAGATAGTCGAGGCCGCCCTTGAAGCTCAGAAGGCGGACTTAGCCGCTCAGAGTCAGCAGCTCCTTATCTCTCAGCAGAAATCTTTCTATGAGCAGCTGACTCAGGGTCTTGCGGCAGTCCAAGCCACAATGGATGAGAGGAACAGAGTGGCCACCTCCAGTCTTCAATTTGCCATCAAACAACAGGCTGAGGCCCTGAAGCTCATCCAGAAAGAGATCACAGAATCTCATGATCAATCTCTGCTGAAACTCCGACAGGAGTCAGCCGCTCAACTCCGAAGATTCAGAGATGATCAGGAAACAAAATGGGACAGATACTGCGATGCAGTCAAGAATTTCGACTCCACCGCCAACCTTATCAAAAATCTTGTCTTTAATCTGGATAAGGAAGTCACTGCCATCCGCACTCGCCTCTCCCTAGCTGATGATGCCAAAAAGGGGGAAGAGGTTGAGGAAGAAGCCAAGGTACATGAACAGGCTGAGGCGGAGCAGAATGTGGTGGAGAAAGTCTCAGAAGTCCAAGAGACTAGCAAGGGGGAAGCTAATCAGAAAGAAGGTTCAGCTACTCAGGCGGGAACCGGTTCAAGCAAGATACCTCTCCTCCAACTTGTCCCAGTCCCTGAAGTCCAAGTCCAACCTACTGCGACTGAGCCAGCATCTGTTTCAACTGCTCAACTCATTGAAGACATTGCTCAGTTTGTGGATGCAGAGGATGAGCCACTGCCACTGCAAAGACCGGGGAAGGAGATCACAACTGAAGTCACTCCATCTTCCCCGTCGCCTAAATTCAAATCAAAAGCGGAGCAGGAGACGTATGATCAAGAAGTTGCTCAGAAGCTTCAAGATCAACTGGATCAGGAACATCAGATTGAGGAAGCGAAAAAGGCTAAGAAGCCTAGAAAACTAACTGGCAAGATCGCCAAAGAAAAGGCTAAGCAGATACTGGATGAATAGCAAAAGAAAGCTCAGGACGAGCTAGCCAAAGCATCCACTCCTGCAGTCCAGTCCCTAGCTCAGAGTTCTTATTTTCCTACTCTAACACCTGAGCAAGAGGACGAGGACAAAGCCATCTGGGAAGCCACGCTGAAGGGACTAAATCTCCGAAGAGGAGATGCTAGATCAGCGGCTCTCACAGAGAAGAAAAGATTGGATGACCTGGCTAAGATCATTCAAATGACAGATAAGATAGCCAGTGAGCCAACTGTAGACTGGAAGAGGCAAATCCCAAGGTCCTACAGGAAAGGAGCACTCAGAACACCTTACATCAAGAAGGCTCCTATTCCTCATGTAGACAAGTGGGTGCCAGTCGAACTAAACGAGCAGTGGGAGGAACTTAAAGCAGATTTTATCAAGGGATATTATGTATGGGGCTTCTATCCTTCTGATAGACCAGCTGATCAACTTTTCGATGAGTTTATTTGTCGATTCGATGCAGAACTCAGAGATCAGCTCCGTCAGATTATGGAAAAGGAGAAGATACCCTTCAAAGCTCCAAACTTCAGACGCATCCCTCCTCCCAGAACTACTCGCGGCGTGCTATGCACGAAAGAGATTGAAGATGAGATCGAAGCAGTTGCTTACCATCTTGGCCTAAGTATCCATCAGCCTGCGGATCACGAGGAAGTCCAGATTCTGCGTGTAAGAATCTACAAGTATTATTGTCTGGACCCTCCAGCTGACAAGTCTGCAGACTTCAAGAACAAGACCAAGAGATTCAGACGTCAGCAGTGATCTTCTCTTCTTCATTCCTTTGTAATAGAGATAGGAACCATGTAATCTTCATCTCATATATACCAGTTCCTATTTCTAGCCAGACAATTACTCATTGTCTTACGGCTTTTGGTTGTGTTTTCGCTATCACAACTGATCACTGAAGTGATCTGACACACACTCACACATAACCATTCTCGGATTTTGCCCCTCTTAACTGCTGATCTCGTTGAAGTTAACTGATTCAGTTTACTGAAGTCTATCTATGTCAGTAGTTTACTATCCTCTCTTTATATTTCATAGAAGTTTTTAGAGATTGTGTTTTAGAGGTTTTGGCATCATCGATTAGGGGGAAATTGTTGGGTTATGAGTCAGTAGATGATACTCAGCATGTTATCGGGTTGAAATAATATTGGGGGAAATCATAGTAGAACTATGGAATTGAAGATCCCAAAACCCAGTTGATATCAGTAGTGTAGTGTCTCGATAGGATTAGCTGATGTATAGGTTAGACTTTTTGTATTTGTTTATCTTTTCGTCTAAGTCCTGTACGGGGTAAATTGTTGGATTGATCTTCTGTTGAAGTTACTCTCCATAACCCCACATCATCAGTGTAATCGCTTGCATTCTTCGCCGTAGGCCGATCTTTACCTTCGTAGAAGACACTCATCACCGATAAACATCGCGTAAGAACCTAATGCAAAGCTCAGTACCTTCGTAGTCATCAGCTGACCCACTAAAGCCATATCATTTGTTAGCAAACTCAGACGAAGAAGACAGAGACTGTCCTAAGTCTATCAGTATCCGACGTAAAAACGACCCGGCCGTAAAAGTCATTTCGAAGTTCGGCAGAAGATCATACGAGGTTGAAGAATAGTCAACTCGACCACCGACACATTCTCACCTACCACAAACCTCGACCAATGAGAAGCCGACAACGCTTTATCTGCTCTGACCAACTAAAGCTGCTCTCATGTACAGTGTCCAACAACTCTGCTGCAACAATTCGAAAATATGGCCGTTTTCTTTGGAAGCTTGTGACGTGGCATCGTCTTCTCCAACGGACACATGCCTGCTCACAACTATAAATAGAGAAGAAAACCGAGCTCCACGCACGGGATACACAAGGGAAAAACGCTCAAGCTCAAGAACAAACTCTAGCAAACTTAAAGACCATTCCAGCGAAGAACTTGCCTTCATAGAATATTTCTAGTTCTTCTCTCTAGAGTTCTTTAGATCCATTCTTCTCTAGCTAAGCTCATTGCAAAATCTATAGCTTAGAAATTTCGAAGGAGTTCACTTTCTGTGAATTGTTCTTATTGTAAGAACTCCTTCTTAGTTGGAGATTATCCCCTCCCCTTCAAACTTAGGTTTGAATTGTAAAGTCGCTAAGGACTATAACTTAGAAGGGTATGTCCAGTGCACAGATTCCTTGCTGAGGCTCGCTCAGATAAATCAACAAGTTCTCCTGTTTCATCAGGACCGTGGAAGTAGGATCTTGAGTATCCGAACCACGTTAAATTGCTTGTGTTATTTACTGTTTTATTGCATTGCATACAAACTGATTAAAAATTATATCTTTGCATAAAACGTATTTTCAAAGCGCACCAGCCAAAAGACTTTAACTTGCGAAAACGCGTTTTCAAACTGAGACGAATCTCCGGGCCCTACACTCTTATCCGCACAACGTCTCCGACTGAGTTTCAAGTATTGACTAAAGTTAGTAGGAGAGCTCAGTAGTTGGCACACTTCTGACCCGCGATCGAAGGTTACTATCTGGCACTGTTCATCAGTCGCAACCTACAGCTCAGCTGTCCTTCACGTTCTGAGAAAAGAAACTGTGATCAGGAGTATTCACCCCCCCCCTCTACACCTGACTATCGTCTCCGGACCAACACATATCATACTGAAAATATTCGGTATAGAAAAACACATATTCCGTACCGATAATTTCGGTATACCGAAAGTTTGATATAAGCAAATTTTCATACCGTTGTCATATCGTTTTTTCGGTATACCGTACCGCACTTTGATATACCGAAAATCAAGGTATGCCAAAAAATAAGGTATATCGAATATGTAACGGTATACTGTAAACTTAGTCTATATATTTTTGTAAAAGACAAGAAAGTTATTAATATTGTTTTCCAATAAAATTAATTAATTCATATATATTTAATTTGAATTTATTAATATTACGGGTTAATGTTTATAAAGTTAAAAAATATAAATTCTTTATCCATTTCATGATTTAATATATAAATAATGCGACTTTTTGCTAAATAAAGTTAAGTTATGAATCTATGATATAACATTAAAATTGTCTGATATGAGTAACATACAGTATTGTAATAACTTGTAACAATCCGTGTTCGAACCCTATAACCAACATTTTTGCACTCTTTTATACAAGATCTATACGGTATGAACTTCGGTATGCGGTATACCTCGGTATGAAAAATTTCATACCGTTGATGTACCAAAAAACTTCGGTACGATATCATACTGTATTGAAATTTCGGTATCTTCGGTGTTTTTTCAGTACAGTATATGCAGTCGTAACACCCTTATACATAATGGCGTGGTACTGAAAAAATTAAGGTGATGTTTGGAACAACTTATGCTAAGTAGCTTATAGTTGAAAGCTATATTTTTTGTATTTGGAATTGTAGCTTTCAACGAGAGCTTCTCTATTTCTTTCCATATTATAGAGAAGCTGCTTAAGCTGCCTCATGCCCCGTTTGGAAGAGCTTATTAGCAGATTATTTCAGCTTATTATAAAAAATAAGCGTTTATGCACGTGTTTGAGAGAGCTTATGAAAACAACTTATTCTAAAAAATAAGTTGTTTTTGGCTTATTTTCATAAGCTGATAGGAATAACTTATGAAATAAGCCAAAACAGCTTATGAAAAATAGATCCTCATATCAAATCCCCTGACAACAATTTTTTAAACAATATTTTTTTTTCTCAAATTAAGTATTTTTATATAAATGTATCCAAACACAACAACTTATTTAATTTAAATGCTTATAATCTAAACACTTATCCCATAAGCACTTATGTTAGTAAGCATTTTAAGTTGTTTTTCCAAACGGGGCCTCACCCCAGCTTACAACTTGTGGAATTTATTGGACAAATTTATCTTTAAAAGTTTATTTTATTCCAAATTTTTTTTTTCATAAAATTTAATTATAATTCTACAATTAATGAACAATTATTATGTTTTAATATAAATCAAATTGTAATATAAAAATAACAATTAAATATTTTATTTAATATATAAATTAATTTTATATTTTATAATATTGATATGACAGTTATAAAGAAAAAAATAAACATAAAATAGCTACAATTTATCAATTTCATTTATTTACTATAAATTATAATTATGTAATAATATTAGGGATGAGAACGTCATTTCATTTAAAAAATAAAAAAGCTATTATATGAACAACATTTTCAAAAATTATTCAAATAAGTAATATTTAAAATATAACAGTATTATATGTTTTTGTTGATATAATATACTAGAAATTTATGTTATATAAAAATTAATTTAATTTTTTGTACTAAAATCCAATTATAATGTAAAAAATAACTTCTCAATTTTATTTATTTATTATAAATTATAATTATTTTATTTAAAAAATTAAAATAAGCTACTATTATCAACATTATTTTCGAACAGTATTTTCTCCACTTTCAACAGCTTTCACTACTTCTTTCCAAACACCTACAAACTTTCAGGCTCTTTCAACACTTATCAATAACGTTCAGCCTTCAACTACTTCAATCACCCACTAAGACAATTTGGGGATCCGCTAATTAGGAGAAAAAATCAAAATTGGTCCTTTAATGTGACCACTGTCCGATTTTGGTCCTTTATTGTGGCGCCGTCCGATTTTGGTCCTCTAACTTTCATACTTGTCCGATTTTAGTCCTATCACCTAGATTCTAAACGGAAAAAAGCGCGTGTAGTACACTCACTACCGGAGGACCAAAATTGGACGCTGTTTAAAGTTAGAGGACCAAAATCGGACACTTTTCACAATTACAGAACCAAAATTGGTCAGTGTTAAACATTACAGGACCAAAATCGTACAACTATAATAAAGGACCAAAATTGAAGAAAAGCTACAATTAAATGACTAAAAATGGACAAAGTCGGGATTAAAGGACTAAAAATGATAAAATCGTTTCTTTAAACCGAGATCTGCAACATTAAATTGATATTTATTTGAGTAAAAATTTCTATTTATCCAACCAAATATTAATTTGTGATATCTAATTAAATTAAGTTTCGAACCTTAATTATATTGTCCATAACATTAAATTAAATTTCGAACCACAAATTGTCTCGATAACAATAAATTACGAAATTACAAGGAAAATTAAAAGTGCACATGCCAACATATAAATGATAAAGAAATACATATCTTCTGAGAATCCAAAATCCACAACACCTAAAGATGAATATCACAAAATCCATAAATTCCACAATTCCACAATTATCATCAACCTAATAAAAGGTTTTAGCAACCTATATAGTACTCACTCCGTCCCAACAAGCACAACTCGTTCTGAGGTACTGCTTTCAACTCTTGCAGCACCTTCCGAGGTACTCGCTTCTCGAGTTACTTCATCATATTTATCATTTTCTTCATTTTCCCCTTCATCACTATCATCTTCATATCCACTATCATAAAACTCAAACTCATCCCAATCAATTTCTGTGTTATCATCCATTGAATCCTCCTGTATACATGACGAATTTGATAATCATATATCTTTTAAGAAGAAATAAATTCGTCATTTTGGAAGTAACATCACTAACCAAAAGGTTCCAACAAACAAAACAAAGTTGAGATATGTGAAGAAACTTTAATTAAGGTTCTTAATAATCTAATTAGTAATATCAGTTGAATAAATCTAATTAGCAATAATATGAATAATTTACTGCATTTATTGCTTATATTACATATTCTCAGAGGAGGAGTGAAGAAATGTAGAATTGAATCTATGAACTCATGCATGGATGCATGATAGATAAAACTGTAAATGTAAAGAACAGAGTAACTATATCGAAGAAGATGAGTTTATTGAAGTGATCTTGTGTTGTTCAACATTAATGTGTTTGAGCTATATATAGAGCTAGAAACGTATCTATCAAGTAATGATAACAACCTTTCTTAACTATCTACTAATCGGTTCTAACTGATCTAAGCTACTTGCAGCAGTTCCAACTAATCTAACTGCCTTCCGTTTCTACTGTTCCATTCAAATGCACTCTGTTTTCTTCTTTGTTCTGCACGTGCTTTCTATTCTCATCTTGTTCTTCTTTCTTGCTCGGCTTCTTGTTTGTTACATCGATGGTGGAGTTGTGTGAGGAGTCACAATACCCCCCCCCCCTCAAGTGGAGAGTGCAGATTCTGGACTCTCAACTTGGAGAGAAGGTATAGAAACTGGGATTTTCCAAGAGGTTTAGTTAAGATATCTGCCAGCTGATTTGAGGAGGGAACATAGAGGAGATGTATGAGGCCGGATTGGATGTGCTCACGTATAAAATGACAGTCTATTTCAATATGTTTTGTCCTCTCATGATGAACTGGATTTGAGGCTAAAGCAATAGCGGATTTACTGTCTGAGAATAGAGTGGCAGAGGAGATAGGGTGTCCAAGGTCAGAGAAGACTTTCAATAGCCATAGAATTTCTGCAGAGGAAGAAGCTAAGGCTCTGTATTCAGCTTCTGCCGAGCTGCGAGAAACAGTTGCTTGTTTCTTAGATCTCCATGAAATTAAGGAATCTCCAAGAAACATGCTGTAACCAGTGACTGATCGTCTTGTATCGATGCAGCTGGCCCAATCAGAGTCACTGAATCCTTTCAAACGAAAGTCTGAAGTGGCAGAGTAGAACAAACCTTGGCCAATTGTGCCTTTAAGATATCTTAACACTCGATGCGCTGCATTTAGATGTGATTGGCCGGGGTTATGCATAAACTGAGCTAGTGTGTTGACAGCAAAAGTGATATCTGGCCTAGTAACTGTGAGATACATTAATTTGCCAATCAAACGCCTGTAGGAAGCCGCATCAGAAATTCTGTTCTCATCTTGTTTACTGAGCTTTAATTTGATGTCCATAGGGAATATAGTAGGCTTACACTTTGAGTATCCTTCCTCATTCAGAAGCTCAATAACATATTTCCTTTGGCAGATTGAAATACCTTTGGAGGACCGTGCTGTTTCCAAACCCAAAAAATACTTCATTCGGCCAAGATCCTTTATTCTGAAAGAATTATCAAAAAAATCCTTGACTTTCTGTATTTCTGTAGGATTTGTGCCAGCAAGAAGTATGTCATCCACATAAACCAATAGAATAAGAGTGTGTGAAGGAGAATGGATAGTAAATAGGGAATAGTCTGAAGTAGACTGTGAGAAGCCATATTGCTTTAAGGCTATTGATAATTTGGAAAACCACTGTCTACTTGCTTGCTTTAATCCATATAAACTCTTCAACAATTTGTAGACTTTGTTGGAACCAGATTTAGCAAAGCCAGGAGGTACCTGCATGTAAACTTCCTCATGTAAATCCCCATGTAGGAAAGCGTTATTAACATCTAGTTGTTCCAAAATCCAGTCTTTACAAGCTGCTAAGGCCAGAAGACTCTGCACGGTTGTGAGTTTTGCAACTGGGGAGAATGTATCAGTGTAATCAAAGCCTTCCTGTTGAGTGTAACCTTTAGCAACTAGTCTGGCCTTGTACCTTTCCAAGGAGCCATCAGCATGGTATTTCACCTTATACACCCATTTGCAGCTAATGGGAACCTTTCCAGGGGGAAGTTCAGTTAAAATCCAAGTATTGTTCTGTTCTAAAGCCTTGATTTCAGAAGACATAGCATAGGATTTAGGCTCAACAATAGAAGAGATCAGAACTGAGTAAGCACGGTGTTGTGGAGAGAGTTTAGAATAAGAAATGTATTTAGAAAGGGGATGAGGTGAGGTACCTGATTCAGGAGGGGCAGAGACTGGCATAGCTGCAAGGCTGCTGTATAGAGCATAGTCTTGGAGATGATGAGGAGGCTGTTTAGGCCGAGTAGAGCGTCTGAAGGGTATAGTGGGTTCAGGAAGGGAAGAATGATCAGCAGGATTGGATTCAGATTCAGATGTAGAAGAGATAGGATTGGGATCTGATGGTGAATCTGAAGGAGGGAAGGATGGTTGATGAACATGGTGTTCATGTTCAGAAGTATGTGTAGTGGAAGAAGACTCAGATATGAAAGTAGGGATAAGAACTGATGGGAAAGAGTGAGAAGGAATAGAATCTGATTTTGAAGAAAATTGGAACACTGTTTCATGAAATGTGACATCTCTAGAAACATGATAGGTGTGTGAGTCTAAATCATATAGTTTGTAACCTTTTGAAGTGGTGGAGTAACCAAGAAATACATATTTTCTGGCTCTTGGGGCAAACTTGTGTTTATGATTAACCAAATTTGCAGCAAAGCATAAACATCCAAACACTCTAAGGCTACTATAATCAGGCAGTTTAGAGTATAAGGCTTCGAAGGGGGTTTTGTTGTGTAGAACATGAGTTGGAACTCTGTTTAGTATATGTGTGGCAGTATGGATATAGTCCCCCCAAAAGGAAATAGGAACATTGGACTGGAATCTTAAGGCTCTTGCTATGTTGAGAAGGCTTTGATGTCTTCTCTCAACCACTCCATTTTGTTGAGGGGTGTAGACACAACTAGTTTGATGGATTATCCCATAAGTATTATAGAAGTCAGGATTAGAAAATTCTGAGCCATTATCAGTTCCTATGACCTTAATCGCTGCAGAGAATTGATTTGTAACAAGGGTATGAAAGTGTTTAAGGTGTAAGGCAGTTTCAGACTTATTTTTCATAAAACAAACCCAAGTCATTCTTGTAAAGTCATCAACTATGGTGAGAAAATACTGATATCCTTCGTGTGTGGGAATGGAAAAGGGCCCCCATACATCACAGTGTAAAAGCTCAAAAGATGAAACATATTTTATTGAACTTGAAGTGAAGGGTTGTCTATGAAACTTTGCTAATGGGCAGACAGTACAAGTATGTTTTGTGGTTTTATCTAGTGACAAATCCTTTAGAAAAGACATGTTTGAGGGAGAAATGTGACCCAACCTAGAATGCCAAGTTTGAGATGAAACCTTGACAACATTAGAGGAAGCAGAAATTGACTTGAATGTTGATGAAACAACAGGATGAATTAAGAACATCCCTTGCTCTATTTCAGCTATGCCAATCTTCTGCTCCTTCAAGTGATCCTGAACAGAACAAGTTCCAAAGGCAAAGTTTAGTCCAAGATATGTAGTGGAAATGAGTTTACTTACAGAAATCAAATTTACATTGAAACTTGGCACACATAAAACATAATTCAGGACTGTATTGAAGATTACTGATGAACCAGTATGGGTGATGGGGATTTTATCTCCTGTTGGCAAGATCACATAACTGTCTTTGATGGGCTGAGGATTAGACAATAGGGATATATCACAAACCATATGATCCGTGGCTCCAGTATCAATGATCCAGGAACCACTTGGGATGGAACTAAGTACAACATTGTTGTGAGCAGAAAAGGAGCAATAAGCTATTTTGTTACCTGTTGTGGTTTCAATTGTATTGACCAGAGGAGGTAAAGGATTAGAAGGTTGGGACAAGTTCTGAATGAGGTTAACAAGGTGGTTGTATTGATCTGAGGATATAAGCATACTTGGATTTTCAGAACTCTTCCCTGGAGCAGTAACCATATGTGCAGCAGAAGTGTATTGGCTGGAACCAGCAGAATGAGTTCCTTGGCGATTCTTGAACTGATATCCAGGTGGGAAGCCATGGAGTTTATAGCATTTTTCTTTAGTGTGGCCAATTTTCCCACAGTAGGAACAACTTGGGGCCTCTCGTTTTTTACTTGAACCTTGAGATGATTGATGTCTGGGCTGATATGGTTTGTAGAAACCTCCAGATTGTGCCATAGAGTTGGATCCCTTGGATCCATAGCAGGCAAGAGCAGACCCTTCATTAGATGTTCCAGAGAAATGTTGAGTTGCCATGGCTATCGTTTCATTTGCTACTTGTGAGGAACCATTGAGACTCCTCTGTTTTTCATCTTGGAGAACCAGACTGTATATGTCATTTAGTGAGGGAAACAGATTCATGATTAAAATCTGACCTCTGATGGAAGAAAATACATCATTCAAATTCATTAAGAACTTGATGGACATGCTTCGTTCTTCTTGAGCAGCAAGGGTCTTGAGACAGTCACATTTACACTGTTTCATTGCCCCACAGCTACAGCTACGTATAGGATTGTATTGCTGCAATTCCTTCCATAGTGAATCAAGCCTATTGTAGTAGGCTGTTACAGAGAGAACACCTTGAACTGTAGTGTATATTTCCTTTTGCAGTTCGAAGACTCTAGGAAAATTACCTTGAGAATACCTATGGCGAAGTATTTTCCACATTTCTGCAGCAGTATCTGCATAGAGGATACATGGAGCTATCTCTTTAGCACATGAGTTGAGGATCCAAGACTGGATCATGAGATTGCAACGCTCCCATGCCATATAATCTTCACTCTTTTCATCAGGAAACGTTTCCGGCTTGAGAATCATGTGGAGCTTGTTCTTGGCTCCAAGAGCAATCCGAATGGATCTTGCCCATGAGTGATAATTGTTGCCATCCAATGGAGGATTCACCAAAACCGCAGATGGGTTGTCACTTTGGCTCATGAAGTAAGGATTATTTTCATCCAATTTTGTCATGATGAATGAGAAATTTTCTAGATTTTGAGAAGAAGGAAGCTTGATTTAGAAATCAAGAATGGAGAGCTGTGATACCATGAAGAAATGTATAATTGAATCTATGAACTCATGCATGGATGCATGGTAGATAAAACTGTAAATGTAAAGAACATAGTAACTATATCGAAGAAGATGAGTTTATTGAAGTGATCTTGTGTTGTTCAACATTACTGTGTTTGAGCTATATATAGAGCTAGAAACGTATCTATCAAGTAATGATAACAACCTTTCTTAACTATCTACTAATCGGTTCTAACTGATCTAAGCTACTTGCAGCAGTTCCAACTAATCTAACTGCCTTCCGTTTCTACTGTTCCATTCAACTGCACTCTGTTTTCTTCTTTGTTCTGCACGTGCTTTCTGTTCTCATCTTGTTCTTCTTTCTTGCTCGGCTTCTTGTTTGTTACATCGATGGTGGAGTTGTGTGAGGAGTCACAATAAGGAGGGATTCCTTTATGGATTCTAGAAAGAGATACTACATGGGGGGCTCTCCAACATCAGCTACCGAAACTGATGAAACTGCTAAACGGATCAAGCAAGAATCCTCTCTAGTAGAGCTTATACTGAATTTCTCAGAGAGGAACCGCGTTCCTTCAAAAATCAACATAAACAAAATGTTCAGACGCTTTGGGCCCTTGATGGAATCAGAGACGGAAGTTGATCACGAACCCGGTTCTGCCAAAGTGATCTTCAAGCGCGGTTCTGATGCTGAAGTTGCTCGGAACAGTGCTGAAAAGGAAACTCAAATTGGAGATGAGAGAGTTAGGGTTTATGTTTTGGAGCAGATGAGAGCTTTCGATTTTTTCTGGAGGTTGAACGGTTCTTTTTTCATGATTTCATATTTTAATTATGAAGAAATTGATAGAATATTTAAATTATTAGAATAAAATTAATAATAATAATAATATAATGGGGGGCACGTGAATTATGTGATCGGAATTAAGAGCGTGTGTATTACTCTCCGATTGAGGACTAAAATCGGATAAGTATGCAAATTAGAGGACCAAAATCGGACGGCGCCACAATAAATGACCAAAATCAGACAGTGGCCACATTAGAGGACCAATTTCGATTTTTGATTATTATTGATAGTTTATGACGCCCACCTTTAAATCTATGACTTAATGATTGTTATAATGTTCTTGCTACTTTCTATCTAAACAGATGAGCGCAAAAAAATTATCCATAAACAGTAGCTGTCGGCGAACTAATATTTTTTCACCTGTCCATCTCCCTATATAAAGGCAGCAGTCTTGATCACTACGCACACTTCTCTCCAGTAGACAACCCTACAGTTCTTTACAATCTCTCCCCTTTTCCTCCTAATCATTTCTCGCACTCTTCCAGTTTTGATCAGCTGAAGATGGCGATGAAACGCGCCGCTACTTCTGCAGTTCGTGCTTTCACTTCTTCAGGGAATTCAGCTGCTTCTTCAGTTTTTACCAGACACCTCCACGTAAGCCTCCTGAAAAATCAAATCCGCATCCTTAATGTTATTTGCTCCTTTTAAAATTCTTATAGTAGTTTATTTGTCCGATAGTTTCTCTCTCTACATCTTCCCATTTTCACTTTTCATGTTCACCAACTAATTCAGTGGAAAAACTGTGCTGGCCTCGATCTCCTGTTATGTCTGCGAAGCTATAATTTATTTTGGTTTTTAGTATTTTGATTTTTTTTTGGTTAAAGTAAAAAAAATCTGCAGAGTTTAACGATTGTTTGTTTTGGACAAGAAAGAAAGTGAAACCACACGGACCACGGCGAGTGTGTGAAAACGTGACGACAAAATATTTGCCGTATTATTACGTGGCAGCTCAAGTCAGTTGAACCGGGCCCACTAGTTTTGACTGACTTCCCGTTTATCCCATAAATTAAAGTATTAGGCCGAGCATCAATGAGAAGTAGAGAAACCCATGTCATTGATTTCTGGGTCAGGTTTAATTTCCTTTACATGTGGTAACGAAGAAACTATACTAGATTTATTATGTGGATAAAATAAGATTTTCTCCTAAAGAAGAGATTCGACAATTGACAATAACAATTAATAAATTTACATTGTTCAGCCATTAAGAGAAACTCATAACTCTTAACAGTTTGTGATTCCTCTGACAAAATCCGTGTAATGCCTACGCAGGCTTCCCCTGGCAGCAAGAAGATCGTGGGTGTCTTTTACAAGGCAAATGAGTACGCTTCAGCGAATCCGGATTTCGTAGGTTGTGCGGAGAATGCATTGGGGATACGCGAATGGCTGGAGTCCAACGGTCACCAGTACATAGTAACTCCAGACAAAGACGGACCAGACTGCGGTAAGGGCCAGTCATATGTTGGTTTGTTTATCAAGTTCAAAATGAGGTTATTGAATTGAGATGCCAAAAGAAATATAGACATACTAGATTCACCAGTTTGATGAAAAACTGGACCGATTGGCTTTGGTTTTTGTTATTTGAATTCATTTGCAGAGCTTGACAAACACATACCCGACCTGCACGTGCTGATATCCACTCCTTTCCACCCGGCATACGTAACTGCTGAGAGGATCAAGAAGGCAAAAAACCTCCAACTTTTGCTCACTGCTGGAATTGGGTCGGACCACATTGATCTCAAGGCGGCGGCTGATGCTGGATTGACAGTGGCAGAGGTCACCGGAAGCAATGTCGTCTCGGTTGCCGAAGATGAACTCATGAGGATTCTCATCCTTGTCCGGAATTTCTTGCCTGGATATCATCAGGTCATTAAGGGGGAGTGGGATGTTGCAGCTATTGCTCACCGAGCTTACGACCTTGAAGGTAAGACCGTTGGAACTGTTGGAGCCGGACGTATTGGCCGTCTGTTGCTACAGAGGTTGAAGCCTTTCAACTGTAATCTTCTGTACCATGACCGTATCAAGATGGATCCGGAGCTAGAGAGTCAAATTGGAGCAACATATGAGGAGAATCTGGATGCCATGCTCCCTAAGTGTGACATAATTGTCATCAACACGCCTCTTACTGAGAAAACAAAGTAAGTTAGTTAATCCATTCACGTTGCTAAATTGTACTACTATGTCACCACACAGAATTTTACTTGGTTTATTACTAATTATGATGATTTTTGGTTCTGTGTTACTCAGAGGAATGTTTAATAAAGAAAAGATTGCAAAGCTCAAAAAGGGAGTTTTAATTGTGAATAATGCTAGAGGGGCAATTATGGATACCCAAGCAGTTGTGGATGCTTGTAACAGTGGACAGATCGGAGGTACGCCATCAACACAATTCACCCTTCAAATAAAATTGCAGCTGTCTCAGTTCATGTTAGTAGACTTGAATGTGTTTCTAAGGATATGATAATGACGATGCTTTATATTGTTAATAATAATTTAGGTTACAGTGGAGATGTTTGGTACCCACAACCAGCTCCGAAGGATCATCCATGGCGATACATGCCGAACCAAGCAATGACACCTCACATCTCCGGAACTACCATTGATGCTCAGGTAAAAGATTTAAACCCCTTCAAGACTTGATCATTTCACATAATGTGTAATGCATAACAAAACTACAATGATGGTGGAGATGCAGTTGCGCTACGCAGCTGGAGTGAAGGACATGCTCGATAGGTATTTCAAGGGTCAGGATTTTCCTCCACAGCATTACATCGTCAAGGATGGTGAACTGGCAAGCCAGTATCGGTAGATGATCGATTGAGCTTCATCAAGTGCTGTGTCTAGTGCCATGTCTATTTAAATAAAGCAACCTGTTTTCTCGTTTCAAAATAACTTTTTTCTTTTTTCTGCAATAAACGCTTTCTGAATTATGTCCAGAAATTTGTTCCAACTGATGCTTATTAGCTTCGAGCCTAATTCAATAGTTTTTTTTTTTTTATTTATTTTAATGATGAGGATAACTCGCAGACGCTATCAATTGGTTGGATATAGTTTTAGACTTTTAGCAGTTCAGCTGGAAATTTTGAATAATTATTATATTATCATATAACATAATTGAATTAATATTTTTCTATAAGGATGAAGATACAAACCAATGTATGCCACTCAAGGAGGGTTGAATTCCGAATGAAGTGTTAAAAGAGGCCTAAACGCTTAGTTTCATTGTTTGCCAGTTGCACACGCTTGGTTATAAGAGGGAAAAAACAGATATGTATCTTTTGCACGTTAGAAGTGAAGAATATGTGCACAATTTGATTTATGATTTTATTCAGAAAAGGAAAAATCAATGTCTTTGAATAGGTCCAGCTTCACGCATGGGATGAATATTTCTTGGTCATACTTGGAATATGTTGGAGCTCGTATTTGAAGGAATAGAAAGAAATAATAAAATGTTTGCTGAAGACATTCAGCTTAAATTAGTGTTAGTTAACTCTCACATTACAGAGCTGCTTGTAGCTGATTATATGAGTAAAGTATATATAAATTGGTGTAACCAAAATAGATTGCCATTTAGTAAGGGAGGTAGATTGGCGGTTATCCATCTGAGTTGTTCCTAATATTCACGTTACATCACAATGTCGTTTAGAACGATTATTTCCCGATAAGCCACAACAAGTCAAGAGCAGCCCCGGAAAATATACCGCTGAGAAGAAACAGGACCAGCAAATTACCTAATGCCTTCTGCTCCGATGCCTGAAAATACAAGGAATGAGTTGTAGAATGAAGATGTATTCATGGTAGAAGGAGATATCGACAAACTTACCTTATAACCCCTAGGAGCAACTCGGAGAACACAAACGGTGAGGTAGCCGTTCGTTACTCCTAAAACCGACACCAGCATCATCATCCATCCTTGCTCTCCATGCCTTGCAGTGAAGTAGAAGCAAGGAACCAGCAACAAACGTGATAGGCATGCTGCAATCAGACCATTGCGAGACTCTAATCTTGTACAATCGACTAGAGGAACGTATCTTCCAATCAGATCCCACACGTTGTAAATTGCCACGAGCACGACTGCATACCTACATATACATGACCAAGATCAACAATTAAACATATGCATCATCATTTTATCATGGTAACTTACCAAGAGCCCAGTCGGTGATGACCGGAGTTTTCGTATAAGAATCCGGGAAAGATCGACAGAGTGATAGCATATGTAAGCCAAAGGTTAAATACATAATCCTTTGTCTGAACCAGCAACTGCCACTTGGTTAAGAGGCCGTGTTCGGCTTCATTATCCTGCAAAATAATGTTGTTAAGCTTGACTAGATCTTGCTGACTTTTATGAGACAGGTCTTACAGTTGCATAGTCGTTCCCTTCTAAAGCAGCCTTCCTGCGGTAGCGCTTCACAACCGGTAGTTTGCCAAAGACAAACGCATAGAACAATATACAGAGAAACTCATACAACATTGCCACTAGGAGAAACAGAACTGAAAAATAGAGAACAGAATAAAAAATGTCATCATAATGTGAGTTTTCAAGCTTGTAATAATCTAGAGGTTAACTTACTTGCACCCTTATGAAGGCCATGCTTAGTTTGATCAAAAACCGATTTCGTAATTAGCCTCAAGACTGAAGTTGTGGTTCCGGAGGCAGCCAAACCAGCGAAAAACGACTGCATGAAGTCTGGATCCATGTAAGACAAGTCTCCGACAATCCCTCCTTCGACACATGCACCGCCAACTCCAAGACAAGCAACAAGAAGACATACTCCAACATAATACAAAATCCCTTCTTTTCCTGAGGTTACTATAGCGATCTGGTGTAGGAGAAATTAGGGTCTCGAAAGGCAAGTGAAATATAAGTAACTAAAAAGAACTCACCAATGCAAGTAGAGATATACTTGAGCATAAAAGGATAAACCCAAACAAGATTCTCTTTCTTGTGTTCATCTTGGATTTGTAGCAAGTTAATATAATCATCGTTCCGAACGAAAAAGGTTGGTAAACTAGCGGAAGTATCCTTGAAGGATGGTAATGCTTGCAAAGAAAGAAAAGAGCGGAGAATGATTGGTAATATATGAAAGCAAAAATTGTGATGAGATTGGAGAGAATACATACCGGGAAGACCTCATAGTAATAGTCGGCAATTGTGAGCAGAGCGTTAAATCCAAGAAGAGTTCCTAATCCAAAAAACCAACATAGAACGGTGGCCTTATATTCCCCCTCGGCCCTAGTAGGAGTTGAGTCATCCATGGGTGGCACGCGGTTGGAGAAGTGCGAGGTGGGGGAATACGCTTACAAGCATTGGAGTAAGTTTAAATTTGCGCTATTATTTATCAATGTAAATGCCTGCACGTGATATGGGTACTTTTGATTGTGCATGCATGGACGTAGTGGAGCCAAACGGTGCTGCCGTAGCATATGAGAATATTTTATTTTACTTAGACTCCTATCAATCATAGTATTTAATATGTATTTTATTTTTCCTTCTAATTTTTTAAATTTGCATATTTACAATGAAGACCTAATGTTTTAGTGACATTAACTAAAGGAGCAGAAATAGTTTGCAATTTATAATTATATATATGCTTCTTTTTAATATAACTTACAAATAGGCTGAAATAAGAGAAGATTTTTTTTGAAGTTATTCCTATAAATCCAATATTTGTTATATTTATATGTACTCTGAATTTCTCATGCAAAGCTCTGCTTATGATACTCCATGGAGTCGTTTTTCTGCTTATGTTGTGTAGCCTTTGGCACCGCGCGCGGAGCAGCCAAGAAGACCGAGAGAATGGACATCTTACCAAGGACATGATAGTCCCGGTGTACTCCAAGAAGCCTGAACTGGTCTATTGAATCTGCCAGTCTATTGAATCTGCTATATGGATTCCACTCTTATGCTGTTGCAATTATAAATATGATCGTCATTTCTATTTATTGAATACTTTTTCGTTATACTTTTCGTGAATGTTTAGGCTGCCCGTGGAGCTAGGGTGTGGAGAGTCGCTGATGCCTCTTCATTCTGCGACGGCGTCGGCATTGTTGAATTCAATGCTGTCTTCCAAGGTTGGGCATTGGAGTTTTCTCGCGGAAGGTACTGTCTATTTTAGATATATAAGATAGAGAGCCCTAACTTTGTAAGTCAAGGGTTGACTCTCTCTTATATACCCTTCCACACTTTCATGTGGAAGCGATGTGGGATATCGTAACAATCCATCCCCCTTCGAAACCGTACGTCCACGGACGGCACACGCCGGGTGGCAACCCACATCGAAGGCCCACTTCACGGGTGGCAGGTTCCACATCCGTGGTGGCAACCCCTGGCCTACACATCGGGTAGCCCCTTCCCGCAACGTACGATCCGTCAGGTTCCTACAGACGGCGCCAATTGTCAGATATATAAGATAGAGAGCCCTAACTTAACCTAAAACCATGGAAGCGATGTGAGATATCGTAACAATCCATCCCCCTTCGAAACCGTACGTCCACGGACGGCACACGCCGGATGGCAACCCACATCGAAGGCCCACTTCACGGGTGGTAGGTTCCACATTCGTGGTGGCAACCCCTGGGCCCACACATCGGGTAGCTCCTCACCGCAAGGTACGATCCGTTAGGTTCCCATAGACTGTGCCAATTGTTAGATATATAAGATAGGAAGCCCTAACTTAACCTAAAACCATGGTTGTAAGTCAAGGGTTGACTCTCTCTTATATACACTTCCACACTTTCATGTGGAAGCGATGTGGGATATCGTAACAGTCTAAGAATCACTGCTATTCATCATTTTCTCTCCCTTTTCTGTTTATCATGATGCATCGGTTTTTGAGTTGTTGGAAGTTGGAGATGAGTTTGTATGGTTTTTTTTTTTTTGTGCTTAATTTCGTTGTGTTCCTACGGATATATGATACACAGTAATTGCACAATATGGATGTTGATTGATTCATATAAAGCTATACTTATATTAAATGATCGGTTGTTTTGTATGGTTTGAGCTATCAAAAATTGCTGGATTTGATGATTGTGTTGTAAAAGAAACTTTTTGCCCTTTACTTGTTTCTTGACCAATATTGATTGAATAATGTTAGTTGATATCTGAACTATTACTACTAATCCTTAGCATGCTAGTGAACAACTTCTGGTATGCAACATTATCATTTGGTTCCATGGAGACGCTCAGTTTGATTGCAAGCTGCATTAGTAAATAGAAGTGATTTTCTAAAGTGTTCAAATGCATGAATGCTTCGTTACTACTTCTATTGTCAAAGTTCAAACCTGAATAAGGCATTTGTGAGTTAGTCTGTTCGTATGCTATGAGTGCTAGTTTTCGTGGGGTTAGAGAACGTTGCACATGCTTAAGTAGGAGAGAAATGACGGAATTCTGCTATCAAAATCATGCCAACGGAGTAATTGATTCTTTTGTCGTCACATTTAGCTTTATTCAAGATCTGAATCATGAGTGTATGATAAATTTCTCTTTTGCTTCCTATCAGGCTTTGCGACACCACTATAACATTAATTCTATCTTTAAACATAAAATCAATGTATAACCAAAGCTGTTGTATTGTTGGTATATTATGATTTTTTCTACACTTGCTCCCTAAATTTTGAAAATGTGGTTTTCGATACTACAGTTTTGTAGGGAACTGGCTGTTTTTTTCTTTGCTATTTGGATGCATTCATCCTCTGGGTTGCTTGTTGATTGGCCTATGTTTTTCTGGCGATTGATCTTATAGTTCCAGACTTTTGCATATGCGCTCGTGTTTGATAAGGTAGCAGGCTGCCTGAATCAAACACCCGTTCTACTACTTCACTACACCTCCCATCTCATTTTTTTTTCTTTGATTCTCAAATTTCTCTAGATAAAAATTGTTCAATTAAGTGGATGCGTCATTTTTTTTTTTCCTTCTGTACTTCACCCTTCTTTTATTGGGTCTACAGTCATATTTAGCATGCCATGTCATAATTATGTTAGTTTTGGGTTACTGTTAGGTATCATTTACTTTCCACGTTATTAAAGGAAACAAAAATCAGAAAAGGAAAAACAACACGCGCTTAAAACTATTGTAATTATAAAATACTATTATTTACTTTCAACGGGCAAAATCAAAAAAAGAAAACGAAACGACTTTGTTGGAGACAGCCTTTTCTTGATTACTTTCCTTCCTAGTAACACTACTATTTCTTCCACTTTCCTTTCCGGTGTGCGAGCAAATTCAATTTAAGATACTCCTCAACGCAAGCAACTGCTAAATCCTCGCCGCCTCCCGCGCGACCGTGCAACGGTACGTTTGTTTCTTTTAATATACGCGGCATATGATGATGAATTGCATTTGCGATGGAGTTTTTTTTCTGCTTATCTTCTGTAGTTGTAAACTTGTAGCCGTTGGCACCGCGGAGGAGCCAAGAAGACCGATAATGGGAGCCGTTCGTGACGAAGAGTTCTCGTCCTCATCGTATTACAGTTTCGTGAGTTCACAAGATCTGAGATTCTCTAAACACGTTCACGACAATGTCCATGGAAACATATATCTCGATAAGGTAGCCTCTCTCTCTCTCTCTCTGGCCTCATCATCGATTTATCTTGAGTCTTTTGATGAATTACTCAAGTAACTCAACATCTGGGTGTTCTAATCTCATTGTTTATCGGAGTCACCAGGGACGGAGCCAGAAACTTGGCTCAGGGGGGCCAACTAATTACCAGTCTTCGTGATATTGATCTTATATCGATGCTTTTATTTAATTTATTAAATTAAATGTAATAAAAAATCTAATTTATCTATTTCATGTACAATTTTGGATAGTATAAAATTATTGTGTAGCTTAGGGAGAAATATAAGGGAAAAAATGGAAGAAAAAAAGGATGTTTCTTGCTCCGGCAAATAATTGAAACCGCACCCGCCAAATAACTATGTAGATGCATAACCACTATACCAAATACCAACATATTTAAAATGTATACATTAATTTTTCTTACAGTCTCAGGGGGGGCCAGCGCCACCCCTAACTCCGTCCCTGGGAGTCACCTTTCTCATGGTTAGAATTTCTGAAATTAGTCTATATTCAGTGGATAGATTCAATCTAGTGAAATAGTATACGGTTAAAGGATTATGAAATATGGTGTACTTTTGTTCTTGGGGCCACGATATTTAATCTGAGTTAGAATGTATGAAGATTAGATTCTTGTGAATTTATCGATTTCTTTTACTGTTGTGCAGCTTTTTTTGAAATTTGTGGATACTGAGCAGTTTCAAAGGTAAAATATTCTTCCCTATCTAGCTGATGTATATGTGATTCTTGTTAGGTGTTCGGTTGAGAATTTTGGAGTTCTAGAATCTAATAAATTGATTGTTGTGAAATTACTGAAAATCAATATTTTTTTTACAAGTAAGTGAAATAAGTGAGGGCAGATTTAATCGTTTCTGGAAAAAAAATGTTGAGAGTAGCATTTATGTTAGGAAGAATATTGTTTGTTTGGTCAAAGTGAGATAAATTTATGTATAGATGGCAAATCATGTTTGGGAAGTAAGATAGATTTTAAGAATTAATTTCAAGATTCTCCTACACGTACATATTTGGACTAGGGTGTGTTTTTAGGAACCAAAAGAAACAGAGTTTTTGACATGATATTTGTTTTATTGACAGGCTGCGCGATCTTAAGCAACTAGGTCAGTGTTATTTTCCTTCTTAATAGTCATGTACCAATTACTGCACTTGATTCTTGAGAAGATTATGCTAAGCAACTTGAGGTCTATGAATTATAAACTTTTGGTTACTCTTGAATAAAACCAAAATAGTATCATTATCATCACACTCAATAAACGTAAACATGAACATTTTTACTTGTGTTGATTTACATAAAGGGTAAATCTACTGCCAGCTTTCGCTTTCTTCTATTTCCGATTTTAATTCATATACTGAATTTGGGGCTTTATGGTATTTAGACATGTTTGGTGCCACTATAGTGTTTTTCTCCTGGGAAACTGCAATTATCAGAAATTCAGTTCATCCTAAAATTCATTCCAGAAGCCTTATTAATGCTACATGAGGACTTTGTATCCCTAGTATCTTCCCTTAACTGCATAGCTTTTTGTTTTGTTATTTTATCTTCAGGAATGGCACACATGGTTTATCCAGGAGCAGTCCATTCTAGATTTGAACATTCTCTTGGAGTTTATTGGCTTGCTGGTGAAGCTGTTCACAAACTTAAGGCTCAACAAGTATATCGCCTGCATTATAAATATTTATTTGAACTATAAAGTGAAATTTAAGTATTCTTTCTGGAATGGTATGCATTTACAGGGATTAGAGCTGGGTATCGATCGCTTTGATATGCAAACTGTGAAACTTGCAGGTTCTACAGATTTTTGTGTTCTGATGAATAGGAGTGTCTATTTGCACAATTTATTGTTGTTAACTGCCTATTACGTTATGATTGATAGGGCTCTTGCATGACATAGGTCATGGACCTTTTAGCCATTTGTTTGAACATGAGGTTCTTCCCAGAGTTCTCAGTGGAACAGAATGGTAATATTGCTTATCTAACTGTATTTTTGTATATAATTCTTTTCCCATTGATCCCTGTTTAACTGGTATAGGTCTCATGAGGAAATGTCCGTAAAGATGGTGGATCATATTGTTGATGAGCATCACATTGACATAGATGTTGATGCTGTTAGAAGAGTCAAGGTGAGTTAATGGTAATGCTTATCGTCATCAGATTTAATCTGTGCATCCTGCTTGATTTTTCTTTGTTACATGAACATGTTGAAAAATGGAATATGGTAACATTCTGATGAGATAAAATCATTACTTATTTTTGTGGAGTGTTAGTTTCTGCTTTACGTCTACCACTTGTAAGTTTGTGTTAGGTTCACTGTTTGCTATTTAGATGCTACACTGAAGATATTCATAGGCACATGTTAGTTGTTACTGGTACTACTCCCAAATTGTGTTTTTATTCTGAATGATGGACGCATAGTATTTTCTTCAAATATATTCTGGGGCATTATTTACGTTTACTCATGAAGCTTTCTGAATTTATGATGAGACTGTCTTGATGGTATCCCCTCCACACCCCCCCCTTTTTTTCTCTTTTTCTTTTCATATGTAAAGTGCGTCATAATTTAATGTTCTACTTGTGAGTTATGACCATTCTTTCAATCCCCAACTGTTGTCAGGAAATGATACTTGCAAGTTCTAGACATACTACAGGGAAGGTAAGTGATATATGTAAAGATAATGCATGTTTTATTTATTTATAATATTGCAGCTTTATGGTATGTCAGATCACTTGTTCAGATTAAATATGTGGTTTTCTTCAATCTCTAGAGCTCAAGGGAAAAACGTTTTCTCTACGATATTGTGGCGAATGGTCGAAATGGCATTGATGTTGACAAGTTAGTAACCTCAGGGGACCATATTTTGTTTTAGATATCATATTTCCCATGTATCTTTTCCCCCCTTTCTTCCATTACATTACATAATTAGTTTTATGCTGTAGGTTTGATTATATTGTCCGGGATAGCCGAGCATGTGGTTTAGGATGCAACTTTCAATTCGAGAGGTTATCAAAAATTTATTTGCGGGCCAACTCACATGCTCATAGTTTACTAATAACTTGGAATAAACTTTAGTAGATACAGCCATATTTGATGAATGATTCTTCATGACTTGCAGGTTAATGGAAAATATGAGAGTTATGGGAGATGAGATATGCTATCGGGCCAAAGAATGTCAGCATCTACTTAGATAAATTATCACCTTCTCTTTTAGTTACCTATCCCATTTTTATAGATTAAAATTTTCATAATTTTCAGATCTGACCATCCACAAGTTGTTTGCCACGCGAGCTGATCTGTTCAGAACTGTCTATACCCATGCAAAAGTAAAAGTATGTGACAAAATAATTTGCAGTTTATTTAATTGACATATCAAAGCAGAAACATAACCATATTATATTTGACAAATCTTGGGCGTTCTTTTCAAATATGAAAATTTCTGCAAATTTTGTTTATGTTTCAGGCTATAGATCTGATGGTTGTAGATGCCTTAGTGAGTGCCAACAGTTATCTACAGATAGCATCTCACATACATGATCCTTCTCAGTATTGGAAGGTTGAAGATCTCTCCAATTTACATCAGTAGTAACTGCTTATTGCATATATTTGGGGTTCATGTTTCTGTTTTCTATTATAGTTAGATGACACTATTCTAAAGACCATTGAGACTGCTCCAGACGAAGAGCTGAAGGAATCTAGGGATTTGATCCTTCGGATTCGGCGAAGGGACTTATATCAGGTCGCATAAATTTAAGCACTCGCTGATTAGCGATTGTTACTATCGTTCTTTAATTTTTTTTCCCTAACATAATATGCATGAAACCTTATGTGCTGGCTTACTTTTGGTTTTGTAGTTTTGTAATGAGTATGCTGTTCCAAAGGACAAATTGGAGAATTTCAAAAAAGTTACCGCGCAAGATATTGTTTGTTCCCAGGTATGACTGCTTTCGAGAATAACATATATAAGATTTATCCGTGAAGTTTTTATCATTTTATCAATTTTGCATTCTTGTTGTGTAGAAAAATGGCGGTGTGTCACTAAGAGAGGATGATGTTGTAGTTAGCAATGTTCTGATTGATTTGACTCGCAGAAGGCATAATCCTCTCGAGAGGTGCTTATCCCTTTCTTTCTTTCTTTCTTTTTTTTAATAAATAATTTCCTTTGAGTTTAAAGATAGTCATATGTTTTGCCTGGCTATATTAACGTTGCCCATTTTTTTTTCTTGCATTCATTTTTCAGCATCAAGTTTTTCCAGGTATGAAATATGTACCCAATTTTGCCCTTGTTTGAATCTTCGTTCCTGTGATTTACATCCTACAAATTTTTGACTACTCCCCCTTCTTTTCTAGGATTATGATAGTGAGTTGAAATTCACTATTTCGGATGATCGCATCAGTCACTTGCTTCCCACATCTTACCAAGACATGATCGTCCGTGTGTACTCCAAGAAGCCTGAACTGGTCTACTGAATCTGCTATAGAAAATATTGAATTCCACTGTTATGCTGTTGCAATTATAAAAGCTGAACTTTTCTGGCTTCTGCAGGTTGGAGCGGTTTCTGATGCGTTCGAGAATTTTCAGTTGAAGACTTATGGAATCAAAACACAAGTACACGCAACACCAGAGAAGAAAAAACGACGGATATAGTGGTTTTCCACTGTCCCAGAGACTCTCTATTCTCATTACATGAAGCCGTTTTATATACGAAAATTCATTTTCACTATATTCATATATGTTATTGAGTTGCGCGTACGCATAGGCTATTGATTTAGTTTATTGTCATATATATATACATAAGTTCTTTCGATTTCTCATTTGACATGTGAAGATAAAAACATTTCTTCCCATTTACCTTATATTTTCTTCACTAGACTCTTCTCTTTAATGTTGAAGTATTTCTTAAACATCCTTTTTAGCATTCTTGATTATATACAACTGTTCCTTCAAGTCAATGTGTTGTCTGTATGTAATTATACAACTGGGGGATGATTAGGTGTGTTTTCAATTATACATGCTTGTTATATTTCTTTTTTCTTTTTATTTTAAATTTTAAACCTATTTGACGATATTGTTTCATTCATGCTGTTGTTTCTGGAACTTAATGTATGCCATATAGCAAGCACAGTTATCATCATCATCATCATTATTTTGCTGTGGTTATTTGATAACTGATTTGTTTCTTGCTTGTGGGAAAATATGACCCTGAAATTGTGGTTCATTTCCGTTCTACTCTAGGGGAATCACCTACATGTGCTCCATGAGGTTTATTTATAAAGAGTGGCCAACAGCATTTGTTCCCTTATTAGTACATTTAGGTTCGAAAAGTTGGGTAGCTATTAAATTATAGTATTCTCTACGTGTCTTTCTACTCCTGGATACTGGAGTCACAGTTGAGACAGAATAATTGTGGAGAATTGCAATTGGATTATTTTTGCTTTTTTGGATAACAGATTTCTATCTCAAGGAGGCTTTCATTGAGGTAAATTCAAACCTACTTCTCTGGCTTATGTTCTCTTTCAAAATTACAGAATGTAAATAAATTCTACATAGTTTTACATGTCATCATTTTAAGATCTACCATATATTAATATGATTACGCTTGCATTGTTTTACTTGTATTGAATGAGTCACTTTACCTTTCTTTGAATAACATATAGTTCCTGGGTACTAGTACCTATTTAAATGCATCTGCAATCTAACAGTTGGATATAAGTCACTTGTAGATCTTTGATATAGCAAATAGATTTAGTATATTAGTATTCTCTCTCCCGATCATTTGGAATATATTTTTCTTACTTTTGCTTGCCATTTTCTTTTATCCTATAGTGTAATGAAGTATTGGAATGATTTGTCAGGACTCAGGATATTATTGTATATTTTTTATTAGTCAAATAATGGGTAGGTATGATTTTACTTCTAGATGGAGGCTAGTATGCCTAGTAGAATACATTGTTTTGCCTAACTGCGCCCACATCATTCTTAATCTGGTATAGACGGTTATGGTTCATGATTCATAGCTTAAGAATTAAGGTTTATGCTTTAGGGTCTTATAATGATAAGAGTTATGTCTCGTCAGTATAAGAAACTTATTTGTCTTACCAATATTTGGATGAACTCACTCAAAACACTTTTATTGCCTTTTTTTTTTTTTTGAATTAAGATTTATGATTTAAGGGACTTGTTAAATTTGGTTAAAATTCTATATTTTCCGATTTAGGGTTTGTTTATGAAATTGATCATAATTCAGTTTGATTCTCTTTCACTTTTAAGTTAAAAATATCAAATTCCTTTTGACGAACTTCTACCCTTTAATCCGACAAAAGGTCCCAAATTTATTTCTCTTATTTATTTTTAATATTTCTTCAGAGATAGTGGCTGGAGCATAATTTGCTCTTTCAGACTCATTGCAGTTCATTATTACTGGGAAATGCCTTCCTCAGATAGACCTGTTCTCAATACTCAATGATATTGCTACTTTTTTTTTTAATTTTAATTTAAATTTTTTTTTTCTATTTTGTCAGCTCACTATTCTATTATGGAGATGATATCAGTCTAATTTTCTGAGATCTACCTAGCACCAATGCATCTTTGATGCACTCATTGATTCTTTCGGGAGGTCACAATTGACGCGAATAAATATATCAATTATTGAAAAGTTAGTTATGCTACTAATACTCGATGTTAATTATAGCAGATGCTCAACGAAACATGTGTATTGAAGAATATCTATTATATTAGGGAGAGTTTTTATTTTATTGATAGGGTTGATGAAACTGGGGTTAGACCCTGAAATTTTGGGTCAAAAGATCGTTTTCTAATCTTGTGGCGACTTATCTTAATTAATTAATAGTAATACTAATATAATAATATTCCGAGAATCTTTTCACGCACAACTAATTTAGATAAATTAAAATAGAAAAAAAAGGTCTAGAAATGGCAGAAATAAATGCAGCACAAATCACATCACATGTAACTAATTGATCAGACCGGAAATCTCTGAGATTTATATTTGATTTCCAAATCCCAACTGATAAAACTTCCACACACACTGACAGTTGCTGTTGCTCCCACTACATCAACATAAAGAATCTCTAACGACGTCGCATTGACGCTGGTGGCGGGTTTGCCGACATGACGGAGGAAGTTCACGGCAGTAGCGGCGGCGCATTTGTGAGGGCGGATAAGATAGATCTGAAGAGCCTCGACGAGCAGCTCCACCGTCATCTCAGCAGAAATCTGACTTTCGAGAAGAAAAAGCAGGAAAATGGAGCGAAGCCGCAGCAGGAAGACTTGAGAGAGATTCCGGTGAGGCACGGGTGGGAAATCGACGCCTCCAAGCTCGTGGTGAAATCGGTGCTGGCTCGTGGCACTTTTGGCACAGTTCATCGCGGTGTTTACGATGGACAAGATGTTGCAGGTATTTTTGATTTTATTTTATTTATTTAAGAGTTATTGTTTACTACTAGCCTACTACTGGTCTCTGTTATGTTGGAATCGGACTAAATTTCTGGAGTTTTCCCCCAACTCAGAGGAAAGGGATTTGGATAGTGATATATGCCGCTCGAAGCCTCGAAGTACAAATGTAGCTACTTGACATTCATATGGCATGTGGGGAATCTTTTTGTGATTGTGAAATTGTTCTATGAATTAGTTGTATTTGTTATTTCTTCAAATTTCTGTAGCAAAAAGCTTGGTTTTGTAGAGGAACTTGTGTTTCTTGGACAGTCAACTTGCAAAAGTTGTTCATGTCACAAAAATTGATTTTATGCAGACTTGTTAGGACAAATCCATAGTTCACTTTTTGGGGATTGAGCCTATGGGGATGAGTTGTTTGCTTGTAGAGGTTCACAACGCTTCAAGATTTTACCCGAGATGCTTGATGGACCACCAGATATTGAATAAGGAACTAGTTGTGAAGATCCCATAAAAAGAGACTTGTTTATGAAATAAGTGAATAAATGTTAAGATAAGGACGTTACATAGTAGACTAGTAGTTACTAGTTGTGAGCTAAGATTTGAGTTGCTGCTGTATTTTTATTCTCTGTTGTTTTTGCACCAGTAACTATTAATTCTTTTTCTTTCGATTATTCAGTAAAACTTCTTGACTGGGGTGAAGAAGGCCACAGGACACAGGCTGAAATAGCTTCACTTAGAGCAGCTTTTGCCCAAGAAGTTTCTGTGTGGCACAAGCTCGATCATCCTAATGTAACCAAGGTAATAATTTGCTGCTTCAGACATTTGATCATTAATTAAGTCCTTTTATGTTATATCGCATTTCCTTTTGTCTTATTTCTGTTAAGATGTGATATTGGCCCTTATATAAGAGAAAAATGATGAAACTTTTCTTATGAGAAAGTAAGAGGACTGTTATGGTAATATGGTGGATTTGTGCTGTTTGTGCTTCTTATCCGAAGCATCACTTTATAACTTCGGCTCTACCTTTGCTGTGTCAATGGGTCCACCATAGATATAGATACTTTTCGTGCTTAAGAAGATTGATTTCATGCCTCCGTGCTGAATCACCCTTTGCAGTTTGTAGGAGCTTCCATGGGTGCATCAGAGATGAACATACAGAAAGATTATGGCCTTTCGGGAATGCCACATAATATGTGTTGCGTTGTAGTTGAATATCTTCCTGGAGGTACCCTTAAAAATTTCCTCATTAGAAACTCAAGGGCGAAACTTGCTTTCAAAGTTGTTATGCAACTGGCTACAGATCTTGCACGAGGGTAAGATTCTGTGTTACTTTAATGATATTTACTTCTTGACATATTCTTATATTCTCTGTGACCCTTCTTTGATTTTCCTAAGTTTTTTGGCATAATTATCAGTAACTGGTATTTGCTCCAAGTCCGATTAATCAAAATTTAAGTTATCCTCGCCATATTTCAACAGGTTAAGCTATCTCCACTCGAAAAAGATTGTCCACAGAGACGTGAAGACAGAGAACATGCTTCTTGACAAGAATCGAACAGTAAAAATAGCTGATTTTGGGGTTGCCCGTGTTGAGGCTTCAAATCCTAATGAAATGACTGGCGAGACTGGGACACTTGGTTACATGGCACCCGAGGTATCTACTCGAACTATCAATTGAAATCATGTCTACTCTCTTGACCTTTCTCTCACTTCAATCTATCACAGGTCCTAAATGGCCACCCTTACAATAGGAAATGTGATGTATATAGTTTTGGTATTTGCTTGTGGGAGATATATTGCTGTGACATGCCATATCCAGACCTCAGCTTCTCCGAACTCACTTCAGCTGTTGTGCATCAGGTAAACATAATTACACTCTTTTGTAATCCAAATCATTATGATCATATCAAGATGATGTAATTCACAGAATTTAAGGCCAGAGATACCGCGATGCTGCCCTAGGTCTGTAGCGAATGTGATGAAACGGTGCTGGGACGCCAACACAGACAAGAGGCCTGAAATGGATGAAGTAGTTTCCATGTTGGAAGCCATTGACACATCCAAGGGAGGAGGTATGATCCCTCCCAGTAAATCTCAAGGCTGCTTCTGCTTTCGCGCATCTCGAGGGCCTTGAGAAATATTTCCAGCTTCTCCAAGTTGATGCAGTCCTTCTCAACTTGTACTTGTACAGCCTTGATGTAATTTGTTACCATGAACTACTGTGAAATTTGACCCCCAATAATTCATAGTTTGATGCTGATAGCAGTTACGAGTTCTGATGGAACAGTTGTTTTTGACAAGTAAATGAAGTATGTCATTGTCAAAAAGCAAAACTTTTAAGTTAAAAAAGAATTAAAACTAAGATATATATTGCCAAAGAATTAAAGCTGCATTGGTACGGTATAATAGAGAGATTTGCTAGTAAACTGCTGTAACAGAGTAAATAACGAGGAATAAATTGATCGAAGTACATTACCTTAATTATTACAATGAGACTCTTGTTATAAATATTTGTTACATTACTAGATACAAAGAATGAGAAGATCACACAAACTCTCTCTCTCTTGCAGGTTGAAAATTCGATGGATAAAAAAACCCAATAGCCGAAGCTAGTTTACTTAACCAGCAATCTTGTAGCTCGGGTTGACAAGATGATCTAAGCCTGCTACCACTTGGATTGACTCTATAACATCACCAACCTTAAGGTCTGCTAAGAAATCTTCGTTTTCCGTGACATAGCCAAACACTGCGTATCGACCATCCAATATGTTAGCATTGCTAGGCGTTAGTTCACTTTCTTTCAATAGCCAAAATACTTGGCTCGACCCAGAATTGTTCTCGAATTCCTGACAATAACAAAACCAACACGGATCAAGAATCTTGCTGCCTCACATTTTATTTCAGCAAGCTTAGAATTTATACCTCTCGAGCCATAGCCATGGTTCCGAATGCATTGAATGGAAGCCTCGTTTGAGCCTTGTATAGACCGAGCTCCTGCACAAGAACGTATATTATATCATATTTGCTAAGGAAATGTATGTAAGATTCAGTACTTCATGTAGCTAAATTTGGAGGCAATACTTAGAGGCTTATACAAAGAGTTAACATTGAGTGGTGTTTATAGGAGTCCATAAAGACTTACCTCTAGAGTTTCTCCATAGAAGGGTGCCTTTTCTCCAGTCACCATTATTTCTAGAGGTATAGTACGGGTTTTTTCTGTACTGGGGTCGATAAAGCCCTCAGCAGGACCATCAGGGTCGCCCGTTTGGACAACAAAGCCATCCGCTGGAGAAGAAACAGAGTTACAATTCTATTAGTGTCACAGAATAGAGTGGGGGTTTTCTTGAATTTTAAAGAAGCTTTCTTTTAAGAAAATACTTGCCTCTTTGGATCTCCATTCCATCATAGAAGTGTCTTTCCACCAAATCGACAAAATTTCCAGCAGTTACCGGGGCGTTATAACCATCCAAAACAATACGAAATACACATTCTTCGACGTTTGGGTTGTCCTTGACCTTGACCTTCATATCTACAGTTGCTCTTCCCTTCAGCAACGGCATATTCTTGTATTCCTCAGGCACTTCGTACGGAAAGCCATCAACCATATCCTCTTCAACACTGCAGAAATCCAATGCCCCAGGAAGATCTCAGCTGCAGTCAATGACAAGCGTCTAAATGAGAAAAATGCATATGTAAAGGAAGACTAGTTCTTTGTATTTCGCACCGCTCTACTAGTCCTAAAGACAATCTACTAAAATATTCAGAGGACTATGGTCATTAATGGTTCTAAGAGGATACTGATCTTTGATATGCTAACATACAAAATAGCATCTAGTCTTCGATATAAAGAATGCCACTCAGTTTTGGACAATGCTACCATATCTAGACAAAAGCACGTTCTCCTTAAATTCTAGGAAACCTCTCAAGAAAGCTCAATAAGGAAACTCAAATTTATACATATCAATTGATCTGAAGCGACGTATATATGACCCAACTAAAACCATTTGAGTTCTAGTATGTTTCTCTCATGTCCTAAAATCCCTTAATTGAAACATAAACAGAGAATCTATAAGCAATCAGACCCACCAGGATATCGAATACTCAAATGTGCAACAATCATTTATACTCACCCTCCAACATAACTGAGAAGCTCCTTCTGCTTAGGCACAATTCCATCCCGGTTCTTGTCCTCCGCAATCTTCAGAAGCTCATCCAATCCCGATTCCAATTTGTTAAGCAAAGCAATCCCATCATCCACCTTCGACTTTGCCAGACCTCCAACTATCACATTCCTGCCTTGCTTCAGCGCCCTCGCCGCCTGCTTTGTATTCTAAGCTCAAGCAAGAACAAGAGCAAACAAATACAATCATCAAAGCACTGCATGACAGTCAACCATAACTGATAAAAGAACATAAACAAACAAGGCCAAATCCCTCACTCTTTCGACAGAATCAAGGGCTTTCGCACCAGAAACTTTGAGGCTATCTGTAATATCTTCAAGCGGCTTCTGAACCTCCCTTATGGCCTTATTATCAATCGGCAAAGCGTATCTCAACAATGCTCCGGGGTCTTTTATTGGCGGCCCCGAAATCAAAACAGCAATATCCGGCAATACTGGAGCAATTGCAGCAGCATTGGCCGATTCCAAGCATCCTAAATCACTGAATCCGCTCAGCAACCCTACTGAAAGCGCAATTGGAACCACGCTTTTCTTGATTGAAGAAAACCAATCCCTCTGCTCAAAGCATCAACGTTTCCCAATTAAAAACAGAACAATCAAATTGACAGAGATAATAACATTGCTTAAAAAACGTAGTAGATTATACTGCCGTAAGAACTTCACCGGGAACTAATTTTACTACATAATGTGTGTATTTCTGCGTGCATTGATTTAATCGGTGTAGCTAACCAAGTAAATAAGAACTCACATGCTCATATATCGACTCAAATGCATTCCCTTTCTGCGATGAGCACAGAGGTTTAAACAGATGAACGGGAGAGCGCAGCTTGATGCAGTTAGATCGAGACTTATGGGCAACAAATTTCTCGGTTGTTTTCAAGCGGGAAAATGAATAGTGGTGGCAGGAAATGATGACCGCCATTGATGAAAAACTCGGAAAGGTTTAGCAAGGCTATAGCAACATTGGTTTAAGAAAAATGAAATTGATTGGAGAGAGGATAAGGTTATGTGGGCAAAGAAAAATCTGGAAAAAGGAGCGACAGAATGCGATCCACAAAGAGAAATTGAAGATGCTTTCAATCAACCTCACACTCAGGATAAGATCATCATCTTCTGTTATTGCTTTGCTGGCCCGGTCTGGAATGTGGGCAGTTTGATGGACTGAAACTGAAGTTTAATTTCTGGGAGGGCTTCCCATTACAACCTTAGACCCATCCTTTTATCGGGCCGACCCAGCCCATTTTTCATAATTTGGCCCGATGGGCTATGATTAGCCCGACACGACCATTTGACGACCTAAGCGTTTTTATTTTATTTTTGATATTTTTTATAGTTATCGAATAATAATAAAATAATTAGATATATTATAATAACTTCATAACCAATTTTATATTTAATAAGTACAACTGAATTGCTTTAAATTACAAAATACTTCATTCATAACGTTATTATGATCATGTTTTTTTTTATTGCCAAAATTAAGAAAAAAATGTTTTAGTATTTCGTTTGACTTTTAGTTAGTTGATTGTTGTCCACAAACGTATTATTTTAAAAAAAATATTAATAATGAAACAGTCTGAAAAGAAAAACAAGACATTAATAACAAGATGGAGGCCAAAAGTATATAATTAAGGTGACTCAACAAGAAATTCAACGACGGAAAATCTCATCGATACGCCGCCATACTCCGTCAGTAGGAGGTATACGATGTACTGCCGGCTGACTAAAGCCGACATTACAGCCTAAGTCGGAAAGGTTCTTACCAATAGAATTAAAGTCATCGGTCAGTTCACTAACGGACTACCGATTGATATGTCATCATTGGAGCTCGTTAGGTAAATCTGTCAAACAAAGACTACCGACGGACATAGCAATGGTAAGGCTCGTCAACGTCGGTAGATTGGTCAACGGCACTTTCTTGATAAACTAAATAATTCATAAAATATTATTACCGACTAGTAATTCGGTCTATTCCCTAGGTGATTTGAGAATAAATTTGATACAAATTTCTATTTTGTTAATTACTCATTAATACCAACATTCGCTAAATCCAAACAAGCCAATAATAATGTATCTATCAACATCTAAACAATCCAATAAAAATATATACCTCAAATACTCAAACAAACCGATAATAAGATATATAGAAAAAATTATGAAAATAACCATCCACAAAGTCTGGTTGTTTAAAATCCAAGAGCATGAATCGTTATAAATCCACAAACAACAGAGCTCAAGTAGAAGAGGTCGGGAGTAGCCGGAATGTGAACGGCTGTAATCGGAGATCTTCGTTATCATCGTCCGCATCTCCTGTTGTTCACGTTCAATAATCCCCATTTGAGATTACATCTCAGCTTCAGTTTTAGTTGTGGTGAAACTATATGCATAATATATTGTGTTATATGGCGTTGATTTCACAACAACTTCAGTTTTAGCTTAAATCTCATCAAAACAAAGTGATAAACATTTAAGATTAATTATCAAAATCTCAACAGAGATAATAATAAGAAGAAATTAAAAGAGTAGCAATAATAAAATATATATATATATATAGCACTGAGGAATTAAAATAAATAAATAATCACATTCAAAATTTAAAGGATAAATGTCATTTATAAAATAAAGCAACAGGAAATATGTCCCTAACCTATTTACTAATATATACCTAAAATACCAAATGTAAAAACTAAACTAAAAAAATGGCCATAAAATCAGCAGACTGGTGGTAGCTGCACCTCGCTGGGCTTCTTCTCATCACTGTCCTTCTCCGACGGATACTTGACGGTATAATAAGCAAACATAGCCAGCTGTATAAATCCAAATACTGCTCCAATTCCATTTCCAGTCTTCAATTCCCAAAACAAATAATTTTAGATTCAAATTTATGTAAATAAAAAAATTAGTAAGTTATACTAAAAGATAATAAAAACTTACAGCAATATAAGGATCAATGGTTTTGAGAAAAGCATAAGCGAACCAAATGAGGCCATTTGTAAATCCAACGACGCAGAGCCAAAACGGCATGTATTCGGTACTCTTTGTCTTGATAACTTTAAACTGCATGCACCACCATTCAAAATGTAACACAAGTCTGTATATATTTCACTATAGTAATCCCAAATGATAACTTACCATGTTGGAAAGAGGGGAGGCGTACATAATGATTCCAAAGAAATCACATAAAATGCCGGTGAACATCGACCGAGCCGAGTGGCTGTGGAAGCATTTGAAAGTGATAGCAACGACCGCAACCAAAAATAAGAGCTCACCAATACAGATATACACTATGTGACGCTGATTCAGTCATAAATAAATAAGTTAGTTTTATTATTATTTATTTATATTTTTATAGAAAAAAAAAAAGGAAAGATGGTTGAATCGATACCCTATACTTGGGCTTGGAGGCGGAGTAAAACAAGAACATTATGAGATAAATAATCTCCATAAAGAGCCCAAAAGAGTTGATGCTAATAACGAGTACGCTATCGGGATGAACAGATGGTAAGCCATAGAAGATCCAAAGCATGCAGTTCATCATGGCGGCTAAGTACGGATACGGGTGGAACTCTTCTGTGCTCTTCTTCTTCCATATTCTCCAGAATGTTGGACTGCAAATTATTACGTTAGATATATACTAATATTTAGAGAAAGGGAGAGAATCAAAGAAAGAGCCTCTTTCTTACGCTGGGGAGAGGAACAGACATCCCGAAACGACATTACCTACATAAGATAAGATAAGATAATAGAAGATGAATTAAACAACATAATACAATCAAGAATGATGAAGAAACTAAAAACTAAGAGACAAATAAAATAAATGTATAAGAAAAGATACAAACCAATAACGCCGACCACAAAACGGATTAGGCTGACTCCATGCATGTTTGCTGCTGAAATCTAACTCGAAAACTAGAATTACTACTTCGTTATTGGGAAGAGTAAGGCTGTGAGAGAGAGTATGTCAAAAGAATGGAATAAGCCGGTATTATATATAGGCCGTAATCAAGAGAATTTGATTTCCTCTCGATCAAGGAATTCGACTTCCATGATAAGTAGATTTAATCCGCTACGGATAATTTTATCAAGAAATATGTTTATCTAAATAGTTTAAACTCAAAAGATTAAACCTAGATATTCACCTACTTAATTTATTTACCCGCATTGCATGTTTTATTTATCTCTTTATAAGTTTATTTGTGTATATCCACATAGATTAAACTAATCCAGATCAATCTCATTTAGTTAAATGCTTCTTTACCAGATATGGAGTAGTAAATCTAATTGAAAAGTATACGAATATATATATTTTCGGAAAGAATAACAGTAATAATACTACTATTTAATCCACGTCAGATAGACTTATCCAAACTGTTTAATTGATGATCAAGAATTTCCGTAAATATGGATTGTTTTTTTGGATAATTTTATCTAAAAATATGTTATAAAATATACTCCCTCCGTCCCGCTATTACTGTCCTACTTGCCTAATCGGGTTGTCCCGCTATTACTGTCCTCTTTCCTAAAATAGTAAAAATTACTTTTAAACATAAAATGAAGTGGGTCCCATTACTCACTACTCAACCCCCACATTCTTATACTCTCTCTTCAAAAATCTATCTCCCACTCGATTATGTTCCGCTCCGAACTCAGAAAATTATGATTTTTATCTTTTTGAAAACTTTAGATTATTTCTTCAAATACAATATAAAAAAAATAAAAAAAAAAAATCGATTGCCTTTTACTAGCCTTGCAAAATTTTGGATAATTCTCATTTCTTTCCACCGACCACTTCTCGAAAACTGTGTCATTTTCTTTATACAATTAAAACTCACAAAATACACACTAAACTAAAATTTCTTAATCTCCGTGCCGAAGTCAACTGGGACAGAATTAGCGGGACGGAGGGAGTACATAATTTGCTGAACAAAAAAAACTCGTGAAATGAAAATGGAATATTACAATTTAAACAAGAAAGAAAACAAGAATAAATACAAAGCCGAGTCGACATAGACTCTCTATCCGCAAGAGATAAACGCCCAAGTAGTGCTCTCAGTGTAGACGTTATCTCTCCAAAGATAATGGCTTTCGTCTTGCTATAGGCAGCACCGCAATACAACAAGCTCCGGCGAACTTGACGAATGGCGAGGACAAGAGCTAGATGAATTTAGAGCTAATATGAGAATGATATGATATGCTTGAGTGAGTTGAGAAGAATAACATAACCACTATTTATAGGCTAAACCACCTTGAGGGACATTATAATCATCATAATCACCAATTTAAATCACGTACGTTCATAATCATCACCATCATGACACGGTTACAAAACGTGGGTGAAAAGAGACAAATTGAATTTGAATCATTTCAAATACATGCATGCAACATGCAACATGTATATATATATATCATTATTTTATACCAAGAAAAGATTAAGCATAAGCCTAAAGTCCACTAAGTTGGCCCGACGAACAAAGCCCAATGGTTAACACTTTTAAGTCTGCGTTTGGTTCTAGAGAAAATGAAGAGAAAGAATTTGAAGGTAGGTGAAAAGGGAAGAAAATCATATATTACCTTGTTTGGTTTGCAAGAGAAAATGGGAAGAGAAAATAAATTGTGTAGGGCCTAGCCCAAAATTTTTTCTCTCCTCAACCGCGAAGAAAATCGGAAGGAAAGAAAGTTGAGTGAATAATTTACAACTCTATCCTAAAAAACCCTCGTATATTTGACACTTCTTCCCGGCAAATCTTATTCGTCATCTTCTCCCTTCCGCATGGTAGGTCATCCATATTCTCAATTTTATATTCTTTTCTCATCTCCTCATCTCCTTATCTCTTTTATTTTGTTTTCTCTGTTTTGTTTTCTGAAATTGTTTCCACAATTTGCTTATCGTCTGCAAAGCAAATCTGAATGAAATTAAGGCATTCTCTTATTTTCAAAAACCCCCCTCATGTAATCGAAGGTTTGATTTCTCTACCCTATGATTAACTATGCATCTAGCCGTATATAGTTCTAATCTCTAAAAATTCTATAGATTTCCTATATTTTGTTTTACTTTCTGAAATAATTGGAAGAAATTATATATGGATGAAATGCTTTTGCAAACGCACCAGATTCATGAATCTCCAACCTCACCTTTTATTTACTGGAAGGAAATTGTCATTTTGTCTCTTATTTTGACTAGTTTTGTTTTTTTTTTTTTTTTTTTAAATCTTGAATTCATAAGTAAATTGCTTTATGAGGGCAGCAAGTTCCTAAATTGCATTTATCGTGTTGTTAAACCATATCGTATGCAATGCTATGAATTTTTATGCAAAAATGAGCCGAAGAAGCGCCAACTTTTTGGTGTTCCATTCCACATGCGGATGCAAGCTTTGATTCACATGATGAATCCGTGTGGGTGACACTATATATGATATAAGGAATTTTTTGTTATATGATAAATTAGGTAGACATTGACTATTTGGTAATATTTTGTTATGTGATTAGTGGGGATCAATTGAAATCTCCTAGTTTTTGGTTCAGCTATGTTGCTAACTTTTATAAATAGTAGGGATGTATATATGTATTTTGTAGTACTGTTATTTATATGATAATATTTTTGTTTGCTTGCTTTGGTTTACTAGATGATTATATCATTATTAATAATTTATTAACATTTTTTTCCTTTCTTTATGTTAAGGATATTTTTGTCTTTTTAAATATAACACCATTTATCTCTTATTATTTTCTACACAAACAAACAAAGGTAGAAAGAGAAGAAAATACCATTTTCTCTTTCTTTTCTCTTTCTCTTTCTCTCTTACCAAACAACATATAAAATCCACTCTTTTTCTCTCCTATTTCTTTATCTTCATTATCTTTCTCTTTATTTTATTTCTTCTCAATTTCTCTCGCCTACCAAACAAAGCATAACTCTCACTTTATTAATTACTAATTCGTGCACCAAACTTCGCGCACCTATTTCTCACTCACGGAAAATCGAAATTGAGAAACGGAATACACCTCGGAACATAGTTCATCGCTGTATATTTTACTTTGTCAAAATAACGACATACGTGGTTTGAAAACTCAGTCAAAGATCTACTCGGAACGTAGTTCGTCGCTGTATATTTTACTTTATCAAAATAACGACATACGTCAAAGATGCACTGACCGATAACTAGTATTCACTTAAATGCAGATTTTCCAACAAAATATACATATAAACGTACTACGAAAGCCATCGATCCACCACCCTAAATTCAATCTGGTCTTAAAAAATTAAATCGCTTATTATCAATTGTTTTTGTTTATTTACTAGAATAATGACTACTATAAAATAATACGTTTAAAATCATGATTATTGATTTCTTTTCAGTCATTAGATATGTTCCGCTGTCCAATTTTTTTCTTTTTCAATATTTATTGGATGTGTGATTTTCATTGAATTTGTGTTACAGATGGAATGATGGTAAGTGTCCTATGTAATTTCAAATTATCTAAAATAAATTATTCCCTAAGGTTTATAAATATTTTTTAGTCTTTATATGATTAATGAAATTTATTTTTTCACTGTAATTGTTGAATTTGATAACAATCCGAATGCGCATTGTTCTTATCTAAAATAAAGAATCAATCAAATACATAAAATTATTACTTTTTTTAAGGATATAAAATATATATATATATATATATATTATAAAATTATTCCCCTGTAATTGAATTCGATTAGAACTCAAATTCTGATTAGTCATGAATCTGGGAACCTTTAGAAACACAGAGTAGGCATTACCCAAGAAGCCCAATCTCTGAGCGGACAGGTCTGGCCCGAAGTCTGATAACTCAACGCAGAGGCCCGATCATTTACGGGCTTAGGTTCATATACATAGGCCTGAATTCGGACATTCCAAATATATATCGGACCTAGACGGTCCATCCACCGACAATTATTTGTCAGGAGAAAAACTAATTACAAAAAAAAAAAAAAAAAAGAGGCAAATTAATAAATACAATTTTCAATCTTTGCGATTTTTAGATATTTGTCCTCAATTTTCTTATTTTATATTTTGACCCTAAATTACATGTTTTCGCGATTTTAGTCTCCATTGATAATTTTTCTGCAATTCGACCATTAATTAAATTTTAATTAAAAATAAATAAAAATAGAATGATTAAAATTAGAATTTTGAAATGGCAAGTTAGCAAATCTCATCTCAAACTTTTTGTTTTGGTATAATTAATCTCATTTTTTTTGTTTCTACATTTTTGCCCCTAAACTTTTATCTTTTTCGGTTTTCGTCCTGCCGTCTTTTTTTTTTTTTTGAAATCGAGCGTTAATCGAACTTTTATTATAAAAACTAAAAAAACAAAAGGATAAATTTGAGATATTAATCAAACTTCCATCTTTTTGGTAGTTGTTTTTCCCTATCTCCACTGTCGCCCCAACACAAAACAGTACCGCTGATCTCAACAAAATCCAACCCATAAAATCATACGGAATTGAACGGACGAAGTGTTATTTTTGTACCAGCATATTGCGTTTCCGCAACCGTCAGTGGTGGGGACATAATGCTATGACGATTAGTATGGTGACGAAGATGAATAATGTTTCGTCCGCATAATTTCACCCGAATTGGAGTTTTCGTACAGAGTTGTTGAGATAAGCGATAGGTTTCTGTTGGAGCGGCAGCAGAGGAGATAGGGAAAAGCAAGCACCGATTGACAAATTTAATACAAAACCTCGTCGATACAAATTTGACTAAAATTAGTGAAATTAGTCTTCAAACAATTTTATTTTGCTAAATAGGTCCCAAATAATTCTTCATTTGCAATTTTGTATCATGTAGATTTAAACTTCCTATTTTGCCCCTTTTATTTTTTAATATTTTTTAATTAACGTTCGAATTGACGGAAAATTAACGGTGTGACTAAAATGACAAAAACAAATAATTTAGGGTAAAAAAAAGAAATATAAGATTGATGACAGTCACGACAATTGATTGAGGATAATATTTTCCAATTTATCTAAAAAGAACCATAAATATAGAAGGCACTACATACAAGTGTAAAATTATAACATTATTACAATAATATTTTTTAATTGAACCACGTGGTCCAATTCGTGACACACCCAATACACTTCTAAAATGGGCTGAATTTCACTTTTGCTTACTTAATTTTTAGGGTTATTTGTATCAAAATAGACGAACTTTTGTCGAATTCTCATTTTGTACATTAACTTTAAAATTTGTCTGTAAAAACATGAATTTTTGATTTGTTTGAAATTGCACATAGGTCAAAAATCTGGCAAAATCAAAACTGACATCATATTGTCTAACGTAACGTATCTTCACACGTGACAGTCCAGTCAGTGTCTAACCAAAAGGATGAAATTTTTTATTTTTGCAAATACACAAACTTCGTAATAATTTCCGTTTTGCAAATGAATTTTGAATTTCATTTAACTATGCACATAAACTTAGAATTTCATTTTAATTTGTAAATAAAGTTTGAACTTCATTTAAATTTTATTATGGAAATAAATGTATAGAACTAATCAATATAATTATCGAGTTCAAGAAATTTTTATGTGGGTATGTCCATAAAATTCAATCTCAACATACCCTACATAAAAAGAACATGACTATATTTGTTAATTCTACAAATTTATTGGAGTCGACAAGTACTACAAAAAAAATATATTTATTTCCATAACAAGATTTAAATTTCAAACTTCTGTTACAAATTAAAATGAAATTAAAAGTTTATTTGCAATTTAAATGAAATTCAAAGTTCATGTGCAAAATGAGAATTGTTACAAAGTTTGTGTATTTACAAGAAGAAAAAAAATTCAGGCCGACTAGACTGCCATGTGTGAAGGCACGTCACACCGGAAACCGAATTATTTTTTTTGAGAAAAGATAATATAACAATGAGTATAAGGAAGTCAAAAGTACTTATAACATATACAAATGACAAAATAATGAATCTAAAATGATATACAAAAACCATAAAAACGACAAAAATAGCGAGTCTAAAATTGTGATCTACGCTTTCTAATGTTATTGAACTCATCAATAATTGAGTCAATATCAAAATTATCAGCAATTTCATTCTCAATACTCATTATCATACAACCAAGTAGAAAATCATCTTCCATTTTATTCCTTAGCCTTGTCTTTACGAGCTTCATTTTAGAAAATCATCGGACGCCGGACGGCCGATGCTGGATGCCGGACGCGGAGGATGCTGGATGCGGTCTACGCCTTTAACTCTCGGCTCTCAATTCTCGTTGTGTAGCTGTCAGCGTCCCAATTTAATTTAATTGCTTGTTGGGCTAATTGATATTGTTTGGGCTAATTGATGTTGTTGGGCTAATTGATGTTGTTGGGCTAATTGATGTTGTTGGATCACTTAATTTAGTTCATGTTGTTGGGCAACTAATATATTTTTAAATTCGCTTCCATATATTAAATTTTCGTAAAATACGGGGGGTGCGAAAATATTTTTTTCATAAAATTTACACATGAATTTCGACATCGACGCGAAAAATGAGGGGTGCGGTCGCACCCACCCGCACCCCCTGGTACCGCCCCTGATTTCAAACAAATCGAAAGTTCATGTATTTACATGCAAATTTTAAAGTTCATGTGCAAAATAAAAATTTGATAAAAAATCGTGTATTTTGAGGCAAATAACCCTAATTTTCAACATATGATGTTCGAACGCATGTCTTACTATATGAAAGCTCCATAACATAAAAATGTTCCTATTATTTAATTAATTGACCATAATGTTTATCAATTTGAGATCTTATACACAACTTTTTAACCTAACGCCAAAATGTAAGGAAACATCAATTCAAAGGACGAATCCAAAACTCAAAATTTGAAAACAAATCTCCAAAATACAAGACTAAAATTCAATTTGGTGCTCCGTTTGAAAGCTGCACATTGCCCTTCTTTTCCATATTTGCAGCATTACTCTTAGCTTTCAAGGTGTAATAAGCGTACACAAGGAGCTGGATCAAACCAAACAATGCTCCAATACCATTTCCAGCCTAATTAAAAGAAATATGTATATGTTAAAATAAATCCTGTATTACCAAAAAAACTAATTATAACGTTATGAAATTTAATTAACTCACAGCAATATAAGGATCAATCGTCTTGAGCCAAGCATAAGTGAACCAAATAATCCCGTTGGTGAAACCAGCCACAATTAGCCAAAACGGCATGTACTCCGCACTCTTAGTCTTGACTACTTCCCACTGCAATAACACGGTCGAGTCTGAAAAGAGCCGTTCGTATTTCACTATAATCAATACATGTCACGTGAGAATAGTCTTACCAAGTTGGAAAGAGGGGAGGCATACATAATGATCCCAAATATATCGCATAAAATGCCGGTGAACATCGACCGTTGCGCGTAGGTGTGGAAGCATTTGAGAGTAATGGCCGCTACCGCAGCAACAAACGCAAGCTCGCCGGCGATGAACATTAATATGATCGCCTGTTTTAAATTAAAATCAATCAAGATCTAGGGTTTAATTTATGAAATTTTAAAAAAATCTACGGAGATCTATGTTTGTATTTCTTTCTTACTCTGTATTTCTTCTTGGATGCGTAGATTAAGAAAATAGAGAGGTAAACTATCTCGAGGAAGAGGCCGAATGAATTGATGGTAATAACGAGAGTGCTGTCCGGATGAACAATTGGTAAGCCATAGAAAATCCAAAGCATGCAGTTCATCATGGCGGCTATGTATGGATATGGATGGAACTCTTCTGTGCTCTTGTTCTTGCATATTCTCCAGAAAGTTGGCCTGCAAATTCATCTCATATAGGGAGAGATAGAGAGAAGAAAGAGAGAGAAAGAAAGAGAGAAATATTCTTACACTGGGGAGATAAACAGCAAGCCGGAGATGATGTTGCCTACGTAAAATTTGTTTAGAGTACAAAGTTAATTAAGAGCTAGCCTTGGATGGTAGGGGAATAATTTATTTATTTATTTATTTCCGATCATTAAAAATTAAAGAATATAATAAAATGATATGTTTTGTTCTTTTTTATCAGCGTAAAACATGGGTTCAGACTTTCTACGTAAGAAGAATTAGATCCAAAATCACGAATCAGTCCACGAAGACAATTAATTAAAACCTTAATTTACATAGTTAACCAGTAAATTAATAATTAAAAGAAATGAAATGGGAATAGTGAAGATGAGTTCGAATAACAAACCAATAACGCCGACAATAAAACGAATAAGACCGACTCCTTCCATTTCAGCGCAGACGGAAATGTTTTGTTGCTAGAGAGAAAAGTGTGCGACGAACGAGTTCGAGTGCACGTATATATAGACAAAATGAATGAGGATTCGCAACTGATTTATTTAACTCTCATCTTTCAAATGGTTTAATTAAAAAATTAATTAAATAGTAGTAATAAAAATAATTAATTAAGATCCTATCCACTTATGAGACTAAGTTATTCGGAAATATAAAATGTATGAAACTATTTATGTCAATTTGAAAGCATGCCCGTAATTATGCAAATTGAAAATATAAATAATTTAATTATGATCCAACTAATAAAATAATTTAAATAAGGAATCCTAATCAATTACCACTGGGTATGATTTTATAATTTTATTCTTATATATTTGATAGTCAAGAACGGAAACCTTTCTTTAATTAATATTAAGATTCTCTACACATTAATCGTTACCTAATTATAGCTAATTTTATATGGCCTTTCCTCCAAGAAAGCGTTTCCTCTTATCTAAAATTAAAATATCCGTTACTTATAAATTTACTTATATTTATTAAGGAAGGTATACTTAATTTGCGTTAGGCGATTTCGTGACGGTGCTAACTTGCCACTAACATCAAGATAATTAGTTAATAGAATTGGATTATTTAACATCATTTTGTACTGTATGTAGAAATTAACTCACAATTTACCTACTTTTTATTGTAATATATATTATATATACATACTGAGAAATGAGAAAGGCTACTTTTTTAGTAGCTAATTAGTGATAAACTATCAAGACTATATATAGTATATTTTAGCATTTAATGCAATATTAGCTATATCCATATATATATTAGCTATATCCATATATATATATAAGCTATACCCATAACTTAAAATAATGCAATATTAGCTTTATCCATATATATATATATATATATATATATATATATTAACTCACAATTTACCTACTTTTTATTGTAATATATATATATACATACTGAGAAATGAGAAAGGCTACTTTTTTAGTAGCTAATTAGTGATAAACTATCAAGACTATATATAGTATATTTTAGCATTTAATGCAATATTAGCTATATCCATATATATATATTAGCTATATCCATATATATATATAAGCTATACCCATAACTTAAAATAATGCAATATTAGCTTTATCCATATATATATATATATATATATATATATATAGAGGAGGGTTCAATAAGGAACACCATTGAAGGAACTAGAAACAAACTCTCACCTTTCATTTTATAAAATTAAGGGTTAAGATTAATAGTTACATTATTAATAAATAATATATTTTATTATATTTTATAACAATAAGGGTAAAAGGGCCAAAGTGCATTCCAAATATTTGAAACAGAAATATCTATCCCTAATTTGACTTGCCGAATTTGAAGAAAATAATCGTTCTCTCTCTCTCCGGCTGCGCAGTGCAGTGCCGCCACCTCCTCTTTTCGAGTCTATCGCGCCCCGCCGCCCCTCCTGTTTTCGATTCAACCAAACCACCATCCCCACCGTCCCTCTCGCATCTCCTCTTTTCCTATCCAAGATGTGCAGATATCTGTCCAGTCGTCCCTGTAATCAGTCCAGATCTACAGACTACAGAGACCCAACCATCACCATCTTCATTTATAATCCTATGATACGAGATTACGAAGGCTACAATTGAGGATGAGGACGCCGACCTCCATGGTCAAAGCTTCTGAAATCCAGGTTGAGTTTTAATTTCGACTGTGGAACCTTCTGTCCAGAGGATTTGAGAATTCGATCATGAATTTCTAGACTTGCTTGCTTCGGCTAGTTGGCCGAATTTGATGAATTGAAGATTTAGATCCAGATATCTGCACTCCAAATCTTCATTTACTTAAATTTATCTGCACTTTTTGTGAAAAATCTGTACACTTTTAATTTAAGTTATATGCACTTTATGTTAAAATTCTGTGCACTTTTAACTTAAATTCGAGAGTTGCTTCAGCGAGTTGGCTAAATTTGATGAACTGAGGATTTTCATATCCAGATCTACTTAAATTTATATGCACTTTTTGTGAAAATTATGTGCAGTTTTAATTTATATTATATGCACTTTGCACAATTATATGCACTTTTAGCACAAATTATATGCACTTTTAACATTTCCACGTAAAAATTCATGTTGAAGAAGGGAGGAAAAAAATGTGAGCTCGGATTCAATCTCAATTTCTCATCAAAGAAGAAGGGGGAGATAAATTAATTTTTATAAATAAATATTAATTCTTATGCACTTTAAACCTAAATCCAAGCAAATTTGAAATCTGCAATATTGAATCTCGTTCCTCATACTAATTCATCATCTCAATCTATTTCTTCAAAATCGAATCTCCGTAAGTTCGAACGGATTCGGCGCTCTCTTCTGCACACGGCAGTGGCCGTGGCAGAGTTTGAATAGATCGTCGCATTATCCTCTGCACAGTTCACATGGCGGCTGAGTTCCGATCATGCAGCGGCAAGATTTCTCTTTGGTCTGTGACGGCGGCGACACCGACTTATGGCGGAATTCTGTGTGAGTTAAGAGAGAAAAGTTTGACTAAGAGAGAGAGTATAGAGGAGAGAGGGACGAATAGGAATTCAATTGGATTTTTTGGATGAATTAAAATAGATATGATTTATTAGAGAAAACTATATGCACTTTTATCAAATTATCCTAGATAATATTAGTATTATTAAAAATAAAACAAAATTCAATTATTGATCTGAATCATTCATTTTATAAAATGTAAGGCTAGGATGTGTTTCTAGTTCTTTCATTAAGCCTTAATGATCCAACTCATATATATATATATATATATATATATATATAGGAGGAGGTTCAAATGTGAACAGCCTCTTATCGTGTGAACGTGTGAACACTGCACTTTAAAGACAAATATACTGCACTTTAAAGGCAAACAAACTGCATGTTAAAGTGCAATACTTAAAGTGCAGTACATTTATCTTTAAGTGCAATTCGTAAAGTGCAGTATTAAAGTGCAGTATATTTACTTTGAAAGTGCAATACGTTTGTCTTTAAAGTGCAGTGTTCACACGTTCACACGATAAGAGCTGTTCACACGGGAACCACTCCCTATATATATATATATAGAGGGTGTGGATCCTATAATAAGGGATCTTAAAATAAGAAATAGGAAGAAATCTTAGCCTTATATTTAGTGTCATCAATGGATGTAATTAATTGATAAATTTTAGTTTTTTTATTGTTGAAAATAAAAGAAGTGGATCTTTAAGGGTAAGTTTGTAATTTTGTATCTTTTGTGTTTGAATCATAATTAACTTTCTTAATTTTCGTCTAAATATTCTCCACTTTCCCACATATTTTTCTTTCTCTCTCCAGCAAAGAAAAAAGGAGGATCTTTCCATATTAATCAAACTCATTTATGACCTTTTCATCTTCATTAAACTTACACTCTCTCTCTTTCATTAATGCATGCATACATCTGATATAATATATGCATATTCTTATTTTTTTTGTTTACTTCATTTATGCATGTCAGTTTTATAAGTCGATGCATACATGAAATACAATATATGCATATCATAATATTTTAGTATCCAACATATTTATGTATATTTTTTTCATTCTTTCTTTCTGAACGTTTTATACTGGAAATCTGATATATGCATCTCACAATATTAGTTCATGCATAGTATCGATATAATTTATGCATATTTTATAATTCCTTATGTTTTCAATATGCATTGAATTATAATACTTTATTTTATCATTATTTTTTGCATACTATCAACTAATCAATGCATATTTTTCTCATTTTTTTTTGAACACTTTATACAAGAAATGCGGTATATGCATATCACAATATTAATTCATGCATAATATCAATATAATTTATACTTATGTTATTATTCTTTATGTTTTCAATATGTATAGGGTCATAATACTTTATTTTATCATTTTTTTTGCATACTAATAACTAATCAATGCATATTTTACTCATTCTTTCTTTTTAAACGCTTTATACAGTATATGCATATCACAACATTAGTTCATGCATAAAATCGATATAATTTATGCTTATTTTATCATTTTTTATATTTTCAATATGCATAAGATCAAAATACTTTATGCATGAGATTATGGATATTCGTGCATTACCCAATTTTTACAGTCTGATTTCCAATGATATTCAAATGGTGGCTTCTGGAAAAATGAGATAATATGATAACTCAAAAAACTAAAAATCGGTATATAATGTCCAAATACAAAATATAAAATTCAAACTTAGAAACCTAAATTTGAATTTATATAGAAATTACTGTATGTGAATCTATGTGACGAGAATGAAAGAAAAAAGAAGATGAAGATTATAAATTTACGTAGATTGCAATCACAAATATAAAGGAAGTAGATTGCGGTTAATAAAGAAAGTAGATTACAGTTACAAAAATAAAGGAAACAAATTTACATAAATAACCTTAATGATATCTTAATCAATAATAAAGTATTACGGAAATACATAAATTTAAAATAATAACAACCATAGATTAAACAAAATGGAGGGCTAATATTCCTTCTTATTTCTTATTTTAAGCCTCATTCTCATATGATACATTTCCTATATATATATATATATATATATATATATATAATAGGGGAGATCATATGAGAACACCCCTTAGAGTGAGAAATAAGAATAATTTATATCCGTTTGATCAAGTAATTGTCATCACTTAAAATCCCGAAATGCACCATAAAGGCCAAAAGTTTGCACTAAAGTTATTTTTGTAATCTTGCACAATCTATTAATTTTTTTTCTTATTTTCTTTTGTTGTAACCGTCATTTTCGTTAATTATCTTCCATGTTTTAATATCACAAAATCTCGTTCCAGATTTTACAAGAACTATGGTTAATTGCACATAGTTTCACTAAGTCTCGTCCCAGATATAAGTCTCATTCTAGATTTTCATTAATAGTTTCATCTTTTCTTCGTTTCTCATTAATTGTGCATATTTTTTTCCAATAATTGTGCACATTTTTTTCCGTTACTTGTGCATATTTTCCAGAGTAATTGTGCATTTTAACATTTACTTGTACATTTTTTTTTCCAGTAATTGTGCATATTTGTTCTCATTAATTGTGCATATTCTCGACTGTAATTGTGCGTTTTTTTCCCCAAGATTGAGCAAAATCGTGTAATAGTGCAGATAAAATTGGTAAATGTGCATAAAATTTGGATTAATTGTGCATACTTTTATTATGACTCAAACAAATGCACAAATCATCTAAATCGTGTAATAGTGCAGATAAAACCATAAAACGTTCATAATATATGAATTAATTATGCATACTCTATAAAACGTGCATATAAACAATGAATTAATTTTGCAAACATTCATTTTTAACTTGAACAAAAATGCACAAATCATAGAAATCGTGTAATAGTCTCAATAAACTAAAAATGAAATATAGAAATCTATGACTCATTTACAAATAATAGTGATTGTGTAGTAATATCAATGATATGTACAATAAATTGCACAAATCTTAGAAATCTAGAGGTAATTAATTGCGTATTGAAACCAATATCAACAAAAGCAGAGAAAAAATTAGATAAGAAGAAACAGAGAAAACTCCAACGGTGGAGAAAAAACCAATCGAGAAGAAGCCGAAGGTGGGGAGAACCACCCGAATGATGACGCCGATGCTGCTGCTGGCGACAAGAAAAAGAAAATAAGTTGTCGAAGAACACCAAAACCTATAACAAGAATGGAAGCCGACGATTTTGAAGAGAAGAATGGGGGATGACGGTTTTGAAATGAAGAAATATTATATGAATGTTTTATAGGGTTTTTAGGGATTTAATGAAATTAAAATTACTTGTTTGACCTTTGTGCAAAAATTTTATACTAAATAGTGCATTTCGCCAATTTGAACACCAAATTTAATCTTGACCATTTATTTTCAAGATCTAAAGGCTTAAAATTGTTCTTATTTCTCACTCTAAGGGGTGTTTTATTTGAACCCTCCTATATATATATATAAAAGCATTTAATGCAATATTAGCTATATCCATAACTAAGGAAATTGACATAAATAAGGAGTATTACTTTTAAAATAAAAAAAGGTAGCTAAATGATCGTGTCCATTTCCATATCTATATATATATATATATATATATATATATATATATATAATACTCCTTATTTATGTCAATTTCCTTAGTTATGGATATAGCTAATACTGCATTAAATGCTCAAATATTAATTATATTCACAAATAAGGAACTTGAATATAGCCATAATTAAATCATACGAAATACTTCTTTTGGAAATAATAAAGAAGTTAGAAATATTTCACAAGAAAGTATATGTTATAAATTAGAGAATAATAGAGGGAACAATGATAAGAAAGTTATTAAAAGACCTTTATTTATAAAATTACAAAATGAAACTTTTGAGAAGGTTTACACGATCATATATATGTATTATATTTACAACAGTTCGTTTTTATTTTATTATCATCACTTTTTTATAACGAAAGTTGCCTCAAAATAAAAAACTGGGAACTGGAAAACTACATCTCTGCCCTTGAAATTGACAAAATATGTAAAAGGCAGAATAAGACATCTTTCCTCAACCAGAATAATAATAATAATAATATATATAAAATCAAACTGGTGATATCTTTTCCACCTGAATTTCTCCCGATCTGGCATCACTTCCAACCCGACCATTTCTCTTAGCTTGAATAGTGTAATAGCCGTAAACCAAGAGTTGTACGATACTAAGAAATGTCCCGATTCCATTTCCGATCTACACCCCAAAAATAAAATTATATTTAATCAGAAATTAATTTATACACACACTAGAATGAACTAACCGCAATGTAAGGGTCTATAGTCTTGAGGAAAGCGTAAATGAACCACGTAAGCCACGTCAACTGGGACATAATTAGCGGGACGGAAGGAGTAGCAGTCAAGACAAACTGCCACGTAAGCCTTAATTTACTTTTTGAATATGTACACAGTACATTGCATACGTGGTGAACTGCGTGGCACTACCATGCTGTCATTGGGACGATGAGATAATCTTTTAATTCTAAAATTAAATAAATTAAATCACTAGTAAAAATATGATTTAGTGTAGAGACACAATTAAGATATACTACAGTATATAGGGAAGTTGTGGGGGGTGAGTTACCCTGTAATTCCTCTTGGTGCAGTAATAAAAGAAAGCCAAGAGGTAAAAGATCTCCATGAATAGGCCGAACGAGTTTATTGTAATAACGAGAGTGCTGTCTGGATGAATAAGTGGCAAACCATATAGTATCCAAAACATACAGTTCATTGCTGCTGCCAAGTATGGATACGGTTCGAATTCCTCTGTGCTTTTCTTCTTCCATATTCTCCAAAAGGTTGGCCTACAATTCCATTACGTGTCAAATAAAGACTCGGAGAGAGAAGATAGATAGAGAGAGAGAGAGAGAGAGGTGGTATACATTGGGGAGAAAAACAACAATGCCGAGATGATATTGCCTGCAAAAGAAATGCATAATGGGAGCATAATTAACGAAAAAGATTAAAATGAGAAGTAATAAACAAGGAAAGATGAAGGCCTGACCAAGAATGCCGACGAGAAAACGAGCGAGGTCTTGTCCTTGCATCATTGCAACTATGTACTAAGAAGAAGTAATTTTTAGTTTTAGAGAGAGAAGAGATGATTTAATTTGGTGAGTGGTAGAAGTTTGGGTTTATATACTATATGACTTAGCTACGAAATTAATATAGGAGATAAGATAGAATAATTAGGTGTGGAAGCACATTTGGATAATTGGATAGCTAGTTAACATGGCATTCAATTTAATGATTAACTTATTCTAAAAAGAAATCGAACTAAAAATTTGAAGTGAAAACGTTATTTAATGTCTATTTCCGTTCATGGGTTTGCATTTCATCTTATTTATTACTTTTTGTAAACTTAGAAGTTTTGAGTAGTGGTCAGGCACATCTCGTTTGCTATCCTCATTTTGTAGATAATTACTACAGGAAAAAAGACATTTAGCGAGGAAGTCATTTTGCATTCCTCACTAATAGAGTACTTTAGCGAGGAATTAATATTTTGATATAATTTAGCGAGAAAATATTATATTCCTCGCCATGGTCTCCTCGCTAATAATCTAGAACAAAAAATTCAAAATTCCAAATATTTTTTGCGAGGAACTTCGCAATATTCTTCTTGAAAATAATCTCAAACAAAAAATTTGAAATTTGAAATATTTTTTTGCAAGGAACTTCGTTATATTCTCCTTGCTAAAGTCTCAATCAAATAAAATTTAAAGTTCCAAATATTTTTTGGCGAGAAACTTCCCCATATTCTCTCTCGCTATTAGTTTTCAAACAACTAATACTAAATTTCAAATTTTTTAACGAGAAATTAATTTTTTCCTCATCATATATTTCTAGCTATTAATATGATTCCTCGCTAAATCTAATTCCTTTTAAAAAAATAATTTTCAAATAGAATTGGTCAACCCCTATCATATTTATCCTAAAAATCAATTGGTAAAAATTGATTTGATCATGAATTGATTTATTAATACTTTTTATGAATATAATTCGTACAATTGGACCTGAATACTTTTATTAGGTAAATTCTTAAATAATCATGATTTTATCATGTCATTATAATTAAAGGAAAACAGTTGGGCTTATGATAATTCTTTTTTATTTCTTTTTACAAACAACTCTTCATGATATTTTCTTTTATTTTTTCTGTTTTTCTATTATTTTAAATAATAAGTTAACATCCTAATTTTCTAGGATTCATAAAAGTTTCTTTTACACCTTTCATTTTTTTATACAGTAATTTAACACGCTATATATTTTACTTTTCCTATTTTTTAATAATAAAACAATTATAATTTCAGTGATTAATTTTCAAGATAAAATAAATGATGATAATTTTGTTAATTTTTTTTATTGTTGATCATTCGTTAATATGACAGTTTTTTCTTCAAGTAATTTTTTGTTTTATTTTCTTTACTCGTATTTTTTTACTATTCACAATTTTTTTATTTGCTTTTAATTTTATTTTATGATATATAATGTTTTTCTACTTTATTTCTACTTTAAGGTTGATTTTTATTAATAATATGTATTAACATAATTTTAATTATTATTTTTTGTTGATAATTATAATTTTTCCTTACTACTCGTAACATTTTTTCTTTTCTTTTTCATATTTTCATACTATTCGTATTTTTTATTTATTTATTATGTATAATAACTTAACATTATGTTTTATTTTTCTTGTCTCCTTATTAGTCATTGTATTTTCTTTTTCTCTATGTTATTATATAATATATAGTTTTAACATAATACTCTTTTATTTTTCCCATTTTTAAATAATTAATTTAACATAACCTTATGAATGAAGTTATTAAAGTAAAAGAATGTATGGTTCTTTTGTTGTTTTTTCTTTTTACATTATTTTAGCACTTTTTTTTTGTTATTCATGGTAATTCGGTTTCTTTCTTTTTATCATATTTTCAACAATTCGTAATATTTTCATTTATGAATTTTATTTTTATGACATTATTATAAGTTATCATAACTTTTTCTTCCTATATATTATTTTTTGTTTTCATATTTGCTTAATATTCGTAATATTGTATTTCCATATCTTGATTCATTCTTTTGATAATAAGTTAACATGCATAGTGTTTTTTGGAGGAATCAACTTTAACATAGTACAAATAATAAATTAATAAAATTCTCAAAATAGAAGAGTTGTGATGTTTCTTTTATTTTCTTTTTTCTTTCAAGATATTTAAAATACTATTCACAATAGCTTACATTATTTTCAAATATTTATAATAAGTTAATATATTAGTTTTTCTTATTATTCATTAGATTTTCTTTTATTTTTTTTGTTTTTCTATAATATAATTATTTTATAGTTTCATAAATGAAATTAATATACTTTGAATAATTAATTTTAATTTATTTCTATTTTCATCAACAATTATTATATTTTCATTCTACTCGTAGTATGTTTTTTTCTCTTCTATTTCTTATTTTCTTACTATTATTACTATTATTTATTTTTACATTTTATTTTATAACATGTTTTAAATAAATTTATTTTCCTACTTTCTCAATAATCAAATTGAAATAATTTCAATTGATTAACTTTTCAAATATAAAATACTGTATGACTCTTTTATTTTGTTTTTTCATTAAACACTACTAAATAATTATTTACTATTTTGCTAATAATCAAATTAACATAATTCTAAATTCTAATAATTAATTTATCAAAATAAAAGACTCATTAATTATTTACTTATTTAGACACTTTTAATATATTTTATTTTAAACACTATTCACAATATTATCAAATAAGTTAGCAAATAAAATAAAATCAAATCCCAATAGTTTATTTTCTAACTTATAATGAATGATTCTTTTTTTTTTTCATTTTTTGTAATTGTATAATAAATTAACATAGGGATGCTTCTTCTTTTTTTTTTCATTACTGTATGATAAATTAACGTAATTTTTTCTATGATTAGTAATATATATTTTTCCATATTTTCTTACTCTCATAAATATTTCTTTAATTTTATTTTTTTCATTTATAGGTAGTATAGATAGTAACTAATGGTATAATTTTCCATATCTATACCTTATTTTCGAAAATTCTTATACATGGTAATATAATATATTTTTTAAAATTATCATAGTAAAATAAATCTCAGTTATAAGGATTGAAATATTTATTTGGTCATCTACTTTACATATCCCCACTTATCCAAATATACTACTAATTTTCCAAATTCTAAACTATTTACTTCATAATTTGATTAGTAACTAATTTTTCTGAAAATATGGTAGAAATAGATTTTTAAGTTTAATAAAAAAAAATCTCGTTTACTTTTCCATATTTTCTTACTATCATAATTATTTATTTAATTTTATTTTTTCTTTTATAGGTAGTATAGATAGTAACTAATAGTATAATTTTCCATATCTATACCTTATTTTCGAAAATTCATATATATGGTAATATAAATATATTTTTTAAAATTCATATATCATGGTAAAATAAATCTCAATTATAAGGATTGAAATATTTATTTGGTCATCTACTTTACATATCTCCACTTATCCAAATATACTACTAATTTTCCAAATTCTAAATTAGTTACTTCATAATTTGATTAGTAACTAATTTTTCTAAAAATATGGTAGAAATAAATTTTTAAGTTTAATAAATTAAAATCTCGTTTACATTTTCTATAGATAAAAGTCTTAGTTAATAATGTTCATAACTATTAAAAAAAAATTAATTTCAAATTCTAAATGAAATTTTTTGGTGGGTTTTTCAAATTTTTGGGAACCCACCAAAAATCTTAATTTCCCCAAATATATATATAACGTATCCATTCTCCCCATCCACTCTTCACATCTTCAATCGCGTTAATAATCTCACTTTTTTTTAAAATTTTTTTTTCCTTTCTTCCCCTGTTCTCTATTGTTCTCCATTGTTCCGATGTTCTAACATTTTTCGCACCACTAGCATGAGGGGAAGACATGGATGTGCCTGAGATGATGTTGAAGAGAGTGCTGCTTTTGTCGCCGTAGCAGATTGTTGATGGGGATAAGGGAGACCATCCAGCAAGAATGTCGACGCCAGGTGTTGTGATATCAGGCTGCAGGTACATGAAACAATTAATACAGAAGCCTTGCTTGATGATGAGGATGAATTATTTGAACAATCACCTTGAGAATGTCCGGAGATATGGGGCTTGGCCCTCTGGAAGAAAATGAAAACAGTGGGAGCGTTTTAGGCTCGATGACTACTCCTTGGCTACTACGGGTTTATGGTTTGACAATTGTAGAATTTCAAAGACTTTTAATTTATTCAAAGGTAATATATTTTATTGTTGCTGTTGAACTCATTTTTCTTTGTCCTAATATTTAATTTAATTTGTGGTTTGCTTATGTAGGAATGATGTAATAGAAGATTGTAAGGAAGAGATAGCAGATTATTCAATGACCTGGGAAAGATATTGCATAGGAAGATTTTTGCAGAGGATGTTCAATAATTATCTCATAATTCATTGTTAAAAAAATGAGTATGTTCAATGATTATTCAATGTTCAATAATTATCTCATAGAAATAGGGACGTATGCAGGATTTTCAACAAGGGGTGGCATAACTTCGTGTTCTTGATTTGCCTCAAAACTATGTATTTAAGTATAAAAACAAGATATTTTGAAAAAAAATAGTGAGATGAATTTGCAGGATAAATAGCAAACTAACTATTAAAATTGATAGTAAAAATAACCAAACAAACTATAGTAAATTGCTTAAGTCGCAATGTTTGATTGAGACTTGCCATTTTTTTACAATGATTTGTGCAGTATAGACTTTATAGAAAGTATTTAAGGAAAATAATTTATGAACATTAAGACTTTACAAGGTCCATTAATTCGACTAATAAATTTTATCGAATATTGTATAAAATTTTGATAGAATTTCACTTTTATGGTCAATATATATAATAAATATAAATGTGTGTGTATTAAATATTACATAACATATTGTGATTATATTAATTATGACTATGTAAATCCGTCCTTGCATAGAAAGATATTGCATAGGAAGATTTTTTTAGAGAGGATGTTCAATGATTATTCAATGTTTTGAATTGCTTTATTAGAAAATTCCGCCATAGTAATTTGCAAGAATATTAACTAAATCATTTCATAATGCTTGTAAAACACAATTAATTAATCTTAAAAAAATATATTGTTATTGTGAGGAAAGTTTCTTGCAAATGTCAGTAATTTAGTGAGGAGACATTAACATTTAAGAACGAAAAATTATCTTGCTAATTAATTAGTTTATTTAAAATATAATTAAATTTGTGCTAAATTGAAATCATATTTAGTGAGGAAAACTATTTATTAGCGAGGAGGGGTATATTGGGCTTTTCACTTTCAAGGGCATCATCGAAAGGGTATTTTAATATTTTCACATTATACATCAGTGAGGAAAATTTTCCTCGCTATTGAGTTTAGGTATTAGCAAGAAAGGTAACTTTTCCTTGTTATTGAAATTGGGCATTAGCGAGAAAAGTCATTGGCGACAAAACATTGACGAAAAAATAATATTCCTCGCGAATGCTCTATTTCATCGCAAAAATTGTATCTTTGGCGACAAAACGTGCCTCGTTAAAAAACAATTTTCCTGTAGTAACTTATCGCATTTGTTAATATGCATCTACTAATACAAATGATATGCCTCTGATTTCCTTATAATTAATTGCCCTTTACATACAGTTAAACATCGATAAAGTAATAATCTTGGGACCGAGAAAAAATATTCATTTAACGAGGTTATTACTTTATCGAATATTATTTTAGTGCATTGACCCATATCGGGACCGGAAGAAATTATTATCTTAGCGAGATTATTTTTTTATCGAATATTACTTTATCGAGGTTTAACTGTATTAGAGATCAGATACTTGCGGATGTATAAATTAATGTTTCTTTCAAGGTAAATCTTGTTTCTATGCAGTTTATAATCGCAAAATAGAATAATAGTCTTAAGATCCAAGCGACATTATGTGCAGTTTCAAAATGATCAGAATGCAATTAAGGGACATTTTTGTAATCTGACAAATAAAGTGCAGTATTTTTGCCTTGAAAGTGCAGTACATTTGCTTAAAAGTGCAGTATTTTTGCCTTGAAAGTGCAGTACATTTGCTTGAAAGTGCAGTGTTCACACATTCACACAATAAGGACTGTTCACACAGAAACCACTATACTGTTCACTTTTGAACCTACTCCTATATAGGGAGTGGTTCCTGTGTGAACTGTCCTTATCGTGTGAACGTGTAAGCACTGCACTTTAAAGAGAAACATATTACACTTTCAAGGTAAATATACTGCACTTTACATACTGCACTTAAAGATAAATGTACTGCACTTTAAGTACTGCACTTTAAAATGCAGTATATTTGCCTTTAAAGTGTAGTACATTTGTCTTTAAAGTGCAATGTTCACACGTTCACACAATAACAGGTTGTTCACATTTGAAGCTCCTCCTATATATATATGGAGTGAATCATGTGAGAACCTACATTTAACGTGAGAACTAAGAACCATGCATAATTATTATATGTTTTATGCATAATCATTATGTTTTTTTATGCAAAACATGTGATTTTACAATATGCATAACCCTTATATGTTTTATGCAGAAGACAAAAGTATAAATTTACAGGTTACTTTGCATAAATATATAAAACATATAAAAATTATGCATGGCTCGTCGTTATCACGTCAAATGTGGGTTCTCACCATATTAGTGAATAAATCCAAGTGAAGTATTGAAGTAGATTGCAAGTTGAAAATCAATGAATAAGTTTATATCACATAGTACTCATTTGAAGTAGCGTCTGTAAATTAACTCCCAAAATATACAACGAATCTTCGTTGTTTGAGTTTTGTGGAATTTGATGAGTCGTAATTAAATATACGCGTATGTAGAATGAAAAAAATTCCAATTATCTTTTCATGTTCAATATATACTTTTATTGTTTCCTTGCATTAATTTATAACGTAATTTGTGAAGTACTAGTAAATAGTAATGATACATTAGGGCTCCTTTTGCATGACTTGGCGAAAACAGGTAGCTAGTAATTTTGTTTTTCCAAATTCTCAACTGATCCCTAAAAAATAGGAGTAACAAAGCACATGTTTCTTAGCAACTTTCCGCACAAGAAACCGGATAATATTTTAAAGTAGAATGGTAATAGAATCTTAGTTGCAAGAAACGTGAAAAGGTTTATTATTTCATTAAGGTCAAATTATAACAATAATAATATAAAATGGGTAATAATATTATTTAATTTCATATGTAAAGCCCCTTCATTTGGTGAAATTTTAATTTTCCGAGTTTTCTGATTTCTTCGAATAAACTATGTTGATGATAATTAATAATATAGATATTTTTGAAAGTATTTGATTGGAAAGTAGCCCAAGAATTGAGATCCTATTACATCCAAGTAAATGTGGTTGCTAGCCGGGCTTTCGAATATGGACCTGGACCCAATAATATATGCAGGATTTATATAAGCACAACTATTTATACCAAGGGTAGAATAGGGGTAGTTTGATACGGCATACCGAACTTTTTTTCATCATACCGTGTACCGTACTTAAAATAATGGTTTTAAGATTTTTTATATCGTTACTGTACCGTACCGTGCGGTATACCAAATATTTTAGTATTGAACTTGATTATACTGCATACCATGCTGTCTTTAAAGTATACCGTACCTATTTTCGGTATACCATAAAATATGGAATACCGATCATTTACGATATATCGAATCTTGACGGTACCGAAAGTTAAAGATATACCCTAATAACATCCATATATATTTATATATGTAGATATATAATACGTGTGGATATTATTTTATTTAAAAAATTACTTAATATATATCTAATATTTAAATAAATAGATTTATAATATGTGTGTGAAATACATTTATATTTTCTTTTATAATTCTAATAATATTTTTAACATAATTATTGTTACTCATGTAAGTAAAATATTGGATAATATATAAATTATTTTAAAAGATAATATAATTTAAAAATATTTAATATATTGTATAATATAAATATAATGACGGTTCGGTATGAGTCGGTATACTTCGGTATGTGAAAATTTATATTGTTATTTTATCGAAAAAGTCTGGTATAGTATCGTACCATACCGAAAATCACATTATATCAAAAAAAGTTGATATTTTCGGCATATCTTCAATACCGTATGTGTAGTTTACTGATTTTTCGTTATATTTACCCACACTTTATTGGAGTTATAGAAAAAGTAGCAAAAAACAAATACTACAATGTCGCAGTATCCATCCCACTACCAAAAAGAACAACGAAAGTAACACTAAGTTTCTCACCAACCACAAATTCATGTATGCCAAAAGCAAATTGTTCCTCTCAGGTGCTTTTCCTTTTCCAAAAACTCTCCTACCACCTTACAATGCAACTAATGTTCAAAATAGTATTTCATCTCGTATTTTGCCTATAAATGCGTATTATGATAAGTACTTAATAATGGTATTATCACTCAATAGAGCATCGTATAAATAAAATAAAACACAATATCGTACTACGTCTCAGGGAGTCCTCACATCCCATTTCTTCCTACCACTCACCTTTGTACAAAACTACATGCTACCTGTATTAAACATTGAAATAGATAGTATTTAGTCGAACAGTTGAATTGAGTGTATCCAAAATTAAGAATTAGAACACAAAATAATAATTTTTCAAAGAAAATACGAAATTTTGAAATTATATACGATTTTAGGACCACAAGCACCCAAGATCCATCCCTAATCAAACAAATGACTTCGTGGTAAAACATTTCTACATTTTTTACCGTATATGATAGTAGATGTGGATATTTTTTAAAAACCAATCAATCGTAACATTTTCTAAGTCAAAAGATACCCCGCGTAGTAACTGCGTAGCTTTTTTTCCTAACTTGCCTTAGCAAATAAGGAATAAAAAAGAAAAAAGAAAAAGAAAAAGCATATCGCCTTTCTTCATTTATTCGTCTACGTACCTACTAACCCTATTTTTGGACCGTAGAAATCAAATTGAGTTTGGTACACGAAATTCCTAATAATTCAATATCTCAATCACTTCAGAATCGAAAGATAATTGGCCACACTAATTATTTTTTCTTTGATTTATATGCATCTAGATTTCCTTTTACTAATTCCTTCTATCTACACCATATTTATGACATCAATAATTGACATATATCAAGTAACGATATATTATTTGCAATATTGGATTGATTGAGTACGAAATAATTGTCTACTGAAAATTCCAACATCTCATAATATTTATTTGAAAAAGATTGATTAAACTCGATATAAAACTATATCCACAAATGCAACTCCACGGCAACAGCTGGCGAACACATGGAAAGTGGGACACGTAGTAATAATTTTAGGAAATTCTCTCAAATCTCAACTTAAGAGCAAGTTTATTCTTGCTTGAAATGATTAATATATTGTGTTAGTCACACTAGAATATGCTGCCTTCATGTGCTCAGAATAAATGCTAATTCATGCACTATTTTGCTCACATTGCAATTCACACAGGCCAACGTTTGAGTCTTATCTTCTAGCATTATTTGTAGTGAAATTATCTTGATCGAATGTATTTTATCTTAGACGAAACTATGAATTTGACGTATTTTAACGAAAATATAAGGGTGCAAATTGATATTACAAATAATACTATTATTTTGCTCGATCCAAGTATCGGAAATATATTTTTCTTAGTGAGGAACGTAATTACTATTAATTTGTAACACTGCTAGTGCTGCTTGATCTGAAATAGCTGAATTAGCAGAATACCGTCATCCGAAATGTCAACATTCTAACTAAAAAACAATATAATAAAGACGAAAAAGTTAAGGAAAAAACTTATTTAATCAAAAGATTTTGACTCTTAAATTCAGATCAGGCTCGAACACAAGAATCTGAAGTACCCAAAATTCCAAATTTCAATAAATAATTCCTTGAAAGTAATTTTTACTTAAGAATGCAAAATGTTCAGAAATGCAAAATAAGTTTTTGTCTAATTTTTAAATAATATATCGAGTTATAATAGTCAAAGAGCAAAACTTGCAATCAATTACAATTCAAAAGTCTTATGCAACTAAAAGTACTATAAAATAGTTAAAAATGGTCCATTTGGATGACACAACGGTTAAGGTAGATAGTCTGTGAAAATATCATGGATTCAAAAACTCATTAAGATTGCTATGTGTGAGCTTGTCCCCTATGATTAGCCTAAGGGATTCACGGGGCTCTCGCTAGTTCACACACACTTCTGTGTTGTTTGCAGACTAGAGCACATAAGCCGGTCTACTCAATACGCACTTCAATAGCAGCTGCGAATTATCCTCGTCATAAAAAAAATAGTTGAAAATGATTTAAAAAGGTCGTTGACTTTTACTTAATTAAATGAGAAACGTAGAAGATAACATTCAAATGATATTTAAACATTATATTGCCGTAATATAATATTACTAGTAAAAAGGTTAACAAAGAAAAACAATTTAAAACGTTTTTAGTAAAATAAATGTAGTGATATTCGGGAAAAAATATTTAAAACCAATCAAATACTTATAAAATCAATTTTTCTCAAATTTTACTCGCAAAAGCATTGACCAACAGTTAAAATTGCGGCAACTGCAGCGTGGCACCGTGACAAGTCCCCGACCGCGGAGAATGGCGACTATTTATCTCCCACTTTCTACAGGTCCACCCAGCCCAGCGGCCCAGTTCCAATTAGCGCACCCCCGGCGCAAGTTAGGCATGCCCAATTACAATATCCACCAAAACAATCAAATTACGAATAGAACCAATCAATCCACAGGGCGGCGCTAATATTCGGTAGTCTATCTACATGGGCAAAACCAGGGAAGGAGCCAAAAAGAAAGGAAGGAATTGTAGGGAATTGAATCAAGCCAACAAAAATTTTAAGAATAAGTTTTACCACTATACCAATATATATTATATTAAATATACATATATTAAATATCTTTAATTCAGGAAGCCCACTACCACCCCTGCCCCACCCATACCTGTACTTAAGTTTTATCTCTAAATAACGACTATAAGATCCCGCGATCCCTCCTCTTTTAAGTTTACTCGCAAAAACCAACTTGCGCAGCGGGAAAGAAAAAAAAAAAAAAAAAAGAAACTACGAGAAAACCCTCCCGCCGTCCCTCTGCGCGACCCCTGAACTCCGTCACCGAAGCTATAGGGAACCTTCTTACCTTAGTAGCTGGAAACTGATTTTTCCCCGGGAAAAGTCATCGTGTCAGCGCCGGAAAGTCGACTACTGGAGCTGGGAAAAGTTGTGCGGCGCATGATGGGATTTTGCATCTGTCCGTTGGAGACACCGGCGAGGCTTCTATGGTGCTCGAGCTTCTTCCGCCATAAGCTAATGTTATTCTAGTAAATTCTCGTATTTCCAAACAAAAATTTTCCGCCATTAACATTGTATTGTGTAGAGCTGTTAAAAACTAGTATTTTCTGAGAATTTTACATACACGTTGTGTGCGTGGTTCGATCAAGAAGGAAATGGAATCTGGGAGAATTTTCTTCGAGCCGTCTTGCCACAATAATATGATGTTCCTTGGGGACGGCGATTCCGGATTTCGAGGTATTCAATCATCACCGTCGGTCCTTTTGTCGTTATTTATATATTAAATCGAAGGTAGTTATTTATTTTATTGCTTGAATTTGGAATGTAGTCGGAGGAGGAACGGTGATGAGCATGGAGGAATCGTGTAAGAAGCGGCCGTTTTTAAGCACGGCGGAGGATTTGTATGACAATGATTATTTCGACGACCAGTTGCCTGAAAAGAAACGCCGTCTCACACCTGAACAGGTATGTTAGAAATGGGAATCGAGATAAACAGCATATTCTGTCCGGATCAACTCAGAATCTAATTCCCCCATTTTCCATACCGCGAATTTGATTGCCTAGTCCAATCTGTCTGATGAGTGTGATTCCATTCGAAAGTATTAGCATGTGATGATGCTAAGAGATGTGAAATTTCTTTAGTTAATTCATTCATTGTGATTATGGGAAATATATAGGTGCAGATGCTGGAGAAGAGCTTCGAGTCGGAGAACAAGCTGGAGCCGGAGCGCAAGACTCAACTGGCTAAGAAGCTTAACCTGCAGCCTCGACAGGTGGCTGTTTGGTTTCAGAACCGCCGCGCGCGGTGGAAGACCAAGCAGCTCGAGAGGGACTATGATCAGCTTAAATCCTCCTACGACTCCCTCCTCTCCAACTACGACTCCATCGCCAAGGAGAACGACAAGCTCAAATCTGAGGTAAAAATCAATAAACTGAATTCTAGTTTTCGAATTTCATAATCTTCTACATTGATTAAAATATAACAGTATTAATATAGTGACGTAGACCATATTGAAAAACATATATATTTGGTTCAAAATGCTACTTCAATAGCATTTTTATAAACACGTGGCCCCTTTAGTCAGAAGATGAAAGAGACATGAGGGGCCAAGTCGTATGCACAAGATTCCTTCGTAGCTATTAATACGTGTGTAAGATAAGCAAGATTTAATTTTTATACCCTATATGAAAATCCCTCTTAATTAGACATGCATCTTAATTTGAGGATTTATGGAATATCTTATATTCATTCATGTCACTCCAATATAATACAGCTCCTCTCCTTGACTGAGAAGTTGCAACCCGAAGCAACCGCCAGAGAACTCGGTCAGAAACCCGACCTAGTCTCGGCCGATGCCACGCCGTGCCTTCAACTCACGGTGAAGATGGAGGACCGCCTGAGCACCGGCAGCGACGGCAGTTCCGTGGTGGATGACGACGGCCGGCAGCTTCTTGACAGTGGTGACTCGTACTTCCCCAATAGTGACTATCCCGACTGCATGGCGGCGGAGGACGATGGTAGCGACAACGGCGCCGGGATCTACTTCACCGACGTCTATGAGGTGGCGGAGCAGCAGGAGCCGATAGGCTGGTGTATCTGGTCTTAAATTATATCAGAATGTTAATTAGTTTACATTATTAATGTTCCTAGCTTTGTCTAAAATAATTTGTAATTTGAGTACTGTCACTGTATTTCCTTTGTAATCTTCACTTGTGTATGAAAGCTGCTGCCTACTATCATGTTATAAGTAGTTGTCAGTTTAGTCGAGTCGTGATTCGAGAAGGGTTGATTAAATTTAAGAAAATTAAAAATAAATAAACAATAAAACCAGAATATTAATTGAATGGAAAACCCATTGTCTTCATTCTTCAACAATAATATTTAATTTTACCATTTACCATTTAATTAAAATATATTATAGAATAGTGCTTCCCCTTCCCTAATATACTATATTCCAGATATTCCAATTATATAGTCCCAGTCCCATGAATTTTGTCCAATTACTATATCTTTTTAATTAGTTAATTTTCTTAATTGTAATGATATTAAATCTTTTTGCTACATATAAAACCCTATTCTATTTTATTTTATTTTTAAAATAGAAAAAGCCTGTTAAGTTTAATTGTTTGTCAATGCATGCATCTCCGGTCACCAAAAGAAAAGAAAAAAAAGAGTGGAGCACCAAATAAGAATTAATAAGCATAACTTAATCCACTTTAATTAAAAAAATGATTTATTCAAAAGTATCATGATATGATGTGGGACACATGTCCTCACATATTGAACAAGTACACAAAAATATACATATATACATACAACATCAATGATCTATCAGCATCCACCACCAATACCAAAAAATAAATTATGACTTTGATTTGATGCATTTTATTTGCATCCACTGCTTTGCAGTTTCTATTTGTCTTTCTTCGTGAGTTGAGTTGGGAAGCTTTCATCATTATAACAAAAGCTTTACATATCACAAGAAACCCTTTTCATAGTTAGTGGAATTGAAAAACAAGTTTGTGGGGATTTGAATCTCATTCCCTAAGTGCCACTTTGCAACAAGATTTTTACTTTGCTACACTCCTTTTGACCCCATTCCGATTTTACAACAAACTCAACTTATAAATATTTCGTCAACAACAACTTAGTTCTAATCTTCCGATTCGACTCAATTTAGCCGTATATGTATAATTTGATGGGACATATATATATTATGGACAGAAGAAATGAAAATTGGCGTTTCTCTTAGTGGAGAGTAGTGTACAAATGTCGAATGAAATGAGGGCATTGTCATGTGAGAGGTATCGTACCTAGTGTCACATACCACCATTCACATTACTAATCAATGTTAGAATATGTCTTCCCACTTTATGATTATATATTCCAACATCTACCCCACCAACACAACCCAATTTCGAAAATAAATTGAACTACTACAGACTATCGATACCCTATTATCCACTAAAAATATCATATTGTAAATAGTTCTGATCCCATGTATGTTTTTAAGCCCAAATTAGTGGGTTTATGTTGGCCATTTAGGAGCTCAATTGGTGCATGTGCAAGTCCTTTTGCAATTGATGTTCATGTCAAGTTCCACTCTTTAATTAATTTGTATAAAGAATAAAATTAAAAAGAATTAAAAAATTTAAAAAAAAACAATCATTGCAAAGCAATATCTGGGCATCTGTAGAAAAATAACCGGGCCCGTTAAGCTTTTTTATTTGGATATTGCCATTGGGCTTTGATTACTGTACAAGGAGTATGATAGCATAGACCCCATGGGATGGCATAGCGTTGAAGGTGGGTGGCCCGCGACCGATAGGTCATGGGTTCAATTTCCACTGGACACGCTATGTGTGAGTCTGTCACCCTGTCACATTAAGGGTGGTTTAACTCTTCTGTGTGGTTTGCAGGCTATTGCACAGGAGCGAGGTTTACCCTGTGCGCACCAAAGGTAGCGGCTGCGGGTTCCTCGTCAATAAAAAAAAGAAAAAAAAAGGAGTATGATAGCATAGTAATAATAGGTGCTGCTACTACAGCTCTAATTTCGTTGCTATTTAAAGGTTACCAGTTTAGTTGAAAAGAACATTATAAGTTTTGGCTTTTGATTAAATCAATAAATAAGACATCATTATCTTCATAAATTACTAGGATCCATGATTTCTAAAAATTGTAGACTTGCGGTTTTAATTTTTAATTTTTGGATGACTTCGTTTGTGTAGCGAAGAAAAGAAAGTCTTAAAATATGGAATTTGAACCTCACCAATAAATTTTATGTCGAGCTCGTCATACATGATTGCGAGTTCTTTGTTATAGTTCTTTTTGAATATTTGAACTCGAGCATTGCTGCCAAAATAATGTGACGTAACTCTAATAAAAAAACAAATCCAATTAAATAATTGAAGGAGAGAAGGTAGTAAAGTTTAAAAATAATGACCAATAGCTATGAATTCATAGTTTCTCCACCCACTCCAAAAAGACTAATAAACACCAATGGCCTTATTTGTTTAGCTCCTTCTATTTGATTGCCTTTTATAATATATCTTACTATATTTATTGATCTTAATTATTGTATGATAATATATCGTGTATAAATAATAATAAAAAAACATAAAATCAATCATATTTTTGTAATGGAGGATTTTGTCGGATATAAAACAATAATTCTACCTAAATCAGCAGAATCCCACTTTGCTATTAGATTTCTTTGAAGCTCACGCAACTATACCACTTGCTTTCTCTCTTTAATCTCTTGATCAAGAAACACGTGGGGATCGTTAACGCCGAGATGATGATTGTCTGAGATGGAAAATCACAGTTTAGGCCTTGCAACGCAGGTGTTAGTGATGGCGATCGTGATTTCAGTTATCTTACTTTTTCTGGGAATCGGCGTTCTGGTCCTAATCCACGCTTGCATAGTGGGGCGGATGATGAGGAACGGGGCTAGTGAGAGAAACATCAACATGGAGGAGAGAGGATGCTTGGGGAGCTCGAGCATGTCCCACGACGACATCGATAAGCTGCCGTGCTTCGACTTCGCGGCGAAGGCCAAAGGCAGCAGCCCCGCCGGAGACTGCGCAGTCTGCCTCGAGAAGTTCGAAGTCGGAGAGAGGTGCAGGCTGCTGCCTTCTTGCCACCACAGTTTCCACGCGGATTGTGTAGATTTGTGGCTCTTGAGAACTCCGCTTTGCCCTATTTGTAGGGCGGTAGCTTGTGATTTCGATTGCAGTGGGGAAGAAATGGATCGAGGAGGAGAGAGAGAAGAAGGTGGTGGTAGTGATGAGAGAGAGAGTCGCAGTGGTGATGATTTGGTACCGATTGAAAGAGCGGATGCTCCTGTTCTTGATTCTGATTCTGCACAGAGCCAAATGAGAGAAGGTATGGATTCTAGTAGTGAGAGAGTGATTGAGATGAGAGAGAGATGTTAAGATCTATTCCAGTTTGGAGTAAATATGTTTCAATCTTTTGGTTTTGTACCAACACCGATTGTTTAGACTAGAATTGCCAAATCCTCATAAACCCTAATTAGAGTTTTCGTACGGTTTTTGTTTTCCTTTTAATCGAAATTCCCCAAATCGTTAATTGCAACCCACCCCTTTTTCCAAGCAGAAATCATCCTAATTTGTGGATTTTTTTTCTATACAGGGTTGATTTTAATTTGGTTTAACTTGAATTATTAACACTCTCATACGTTCTACGGTTCTACCGGACTGCACAAGTATTACTTGCCAAAACTAGAACGGATTCTTAGACCGATCGTCAAGAATTTTATTATGCTGTTAACTAGGAGTGGCCAAAAGTTATGTGAAATTATAACCGCTGTTTGTGAAATCACTAAGATAAAGGTATGTTGAAAATCCACCGATACCGTTATGTATGACTTCATCTTGTGCACGACACGGTAGCTGTTGCGGGTTACTTGTCATTAAAAAAAAAACACCTAAATATAAATATATATATTACTCTATAACAAAAATAATAATAGTTAGAAATTGTATGGAATCGTCTATTCCTTAGTGTTTTATCTTACTAGATTTGACTAAAACTTATGGGCCAACAAAAAATTGGGACTCATGCATGATACCGAATAAAACCCGCAATTGACATGATGCTTAGTTGGTGTTTGAAGTAGCTGGAATTTATTTATAAATGCTCAAAGTTGCTCAAAGCTGCTATAAATTGTTGATATGTATAATACGCAACTATTTCCAACAAAGTGGTTAAAGTGAAAAAATAATATTTGTAAATATTTATAAAATTAGTAGATTATTTTTACTTTTTAAATGAGAATTTTGTTTGACCCTCATATTATTAGATAAATCTAGAATTTCTACACGAATAAAATTGAAATTATTTTCAATTATATAAAATAGTTTTTTAATAACAAAACTTATTATAATAAAAATAAATAACAAAACAATCAATTATAACTAATATTATTAACACAAACTTTGGTGCAACCAGCCGCACTTTGATGCAACTGGCCACACCAAAGTGTTCTATGTATATGTTAACAATAGTGGTCTTGTAGCGAAGGTGGTCAAGTTGCTGCTCTTTCACTCAAGATGCACAAGTTCGAATATCATAATCCACACTACTTCATTTGTTGTGTTAGTTTCTAATTGTACTTTATTTGTTGAATATAACATTGAATTACAACAACATCATAATACACACTACTTCATTCATTTCTTTATTTGTACATATTTGTTGTGTTAATTCTATAACATTGAATTGAAACAGTACCATCATACACACTACTTCATTCAATTCTTTATTTGTACAGATGTGTTGTGTTAATTCTAATTTAATTTCATTTTTTAGTTAAAAACGCAACATTAAATTACAACAATATCATAATATACATTACTTCATTCATTTCTTCATTTGTACAGATTTGTTGTGTTAATTCCAATTGTATTTCATTTGTTGAGTTCAAAATGTATAGAGTTGAGTTAATTCTAATTGTAAAGATTTATGACATTCTGTAAAGATTTATGATACATGTATAGGATGTACCTTGAGATGAAGAGTTCGAATATCATAGTACACACTACTTCATTTGTTGTGTATTCTAATTGTATTTCATTTGTTTCTTTAGTTGTACAGATTTGTTGTTTTAATTCTAATTGTATTTCATTTTTAGTTAAAAATATTTTTAGTTAAAAATGCAACATTAAATGGCAACAGTATCATAATACACATTACTTCATTCATTTCTTCATTTGTAGAGATTTGTTGTGTTAATTCTAATTGTATTTCATTTGTTGAGTTCAAAATGTATAAAGTTGTGTTAATTCTAATTGTAAAGATTTATGACATTCTATAAAGATTTATGATACATGTATAGCATGTACCTTGAGATGAAGAGTTCGAATATCATAATGTACACTACTTCATTTGTTGTGTATTCTAATGGTATTTCATTTGTTGAGTTCAAAATGTATAGATCAAATGTCACATTCCGTAAAGATTTATGATACATGTATGGAATGTACCTTGTGATGAAGAGTTAGAGTATCATAATACATGCTACTTCATTTGGTGTGTTAATTCTAATTGTACTTCATTTATTGAAAAAACATTGAATTGCGACAAATTGGTTGTGTTAATTGTAATTGTTCTTCATTTGTTGAGTTCAAAATGTATAGAGTTGTGTTAATTCTAATTGTACTTCATTTGTTGAGTTCAAAATGTATACATGTATAGGATGTACCTTGGGATGAATGTAAAGCCAAACAAATAGCTTATGCTGTAAGGACCAAAGATTGCGTTGGTTGTAAGAGGTGTGCTGCCTGCCCAAATTTTAATTAATGATCACCCTTTTTTGGCTACCAGCTGAAAATTTAAGTATGTGTTAAGACAAATCACTAAAAAGGAGGGACTGAATGCAAGGAAATAAACTAAACTACAACTTACATCAGAAATTGCAAGCCCATAATCAAAACACCCACCGCAAATTATAAGGTTAATTAGATATAAGAAAATAGTCATTATGTTTTGTATTTGCACATAAAGTAAATAGTAGAACTGTATATAAAAACTTTACTTGGTGGAAAAGCCTCACCAAGAGCTACCCGACGGTACAAAGGCTTGTGAACATCACTCATATCCCAGCAGAAGCAAATGCATCCAGTGGTTGATCGAGTGCAGTCTGAGACGCCTTACTTGATGCAGCTGACTCAGAAGGTGTAGTGGTGTGGAGTCTCCTATAGTGGAGTGGCTGCAGGTGACTCAACAACAGGTATAGCAACTTGGAACTCTTAGAGTGGAGTTTGAAACTCCTCACCCCCTCCAGGTGACTCAGCAGGTGGAGCACCCTCGAGTGGAGTCTGAAGCTCCTCACTCGATGTATCTGGCTCTGTGTTACCCCTAAAAAGTAATGTACATGTAGGGATGCAAAAATTGCAGGTTCGATCCCAGTATCATACTACCCGGACCCGCCCCGTTCATTGGAACCGCCCCGCCCCGCGGACCCGCACGAGTCTGCTGATTTCACACCGGAACCGAACCCGCACGGGCCGGTTCCTATCCGCCCCGTCCCGCAGAAGATCCTTTTTTTCATTTTCTGTCACCAATTAAAAAAAACCACCTTCATTACGAAATAATCAAGTTGAAGAGTTTAGTTTATATGAACTGATGAACATATTTTAGACCAAACAACAACAATTCCCATACACAGCGCAAAGACAAAAAAAAGAAGAAGGAACAACTACACTACACAAGACCTAAATACAAAATTTTATTCGAAAAAATCGAAAAGGCAAGAAACTAGAGTACTGAACCTTGTCAAGTTGACAATGTGAGCGGTGAGTCCGTCTGTGAACGGTGTGATGGTGGTAGACCGACAGTGACAACGTGAGCAATGGTCGTTGAATCCGTCTATCGGTAGGGGCAACTGCTGTTATTGAGGAATCAGGAAGATAAGAACCCTATGATTTGGGGGACAACAATCAATTTGATTTTTAATTCCTTCTTCACAAATCACGCATGTAATGTGTTAGTTGTTACTGTGTATAGTTTAGGCTTTTAATTATTTTAATTATTAAGTTATGGATATAGAATGATTTTAACGATAAGTCGATAGTGCTAGTTTTATTTTTTTTTTCAAAAAAATGATCTTAGGGAAAGTTAGTTTTAATTAAAAAAAAAAATATAATGCTAGTCATTAACCTAGAATTTGAAAGATTAAAGTCTTAAAGAATTAAGAAGGTACTAAGTAATGACTTTATTATTCATGTAAATAGTCAATAGTAATAGTATGTAGATTATATCGAATTAGCATATTTTTGGATTATAAAATAGTTCTAGTCTTCTAGATCACATATAAAAATAAATAAAATAAAATTGGAATATAAAACAAAAATAACGATAAGGGGGGGGATGCAACAATTAAACTCATGCTAAAGATTGTAAATTTATAACGTATTATCTTTAATCACATAAAATGATTGTAGTAAGTACAATTGATGTCTCTCATGTCATCTGAAAGAAGAAATAAAAACAAAAAATAAAATCATATTTCAATATTTTTTTAGCTTTTTGTTCATCACCTTTCTTTAATTTTTTTCAAATATACTTTCATATCTTATGATATTTACGAACTTATGAGTTATGAATTGCTAATGCATATGTTAGGATTCTTATCAACTTATGAATGAAGTTCATGAATAATAAAAGTGAAAATTTTCACTTATTAAAAAAGTACATTTTCGAAATACATGGTGAATTTGAAATTGTTTGTTAGTTCATTAGTTCATTGTTTATGAATCATGAATACTTATTTGTGATATCGAAAATGTTAATTTCATTTTCGAAATACATGGTGATTACAATTTTGAATATAATATATTGAAATCTAAAAAGTTAATATTTATATATTATAAGCTAGTTTTTTGTTAGATGTATTTTCACTTGTAAAAAAAATCCAATTGTAATTGTTCATTAATTATAATTATATTTATATATATAATCCATTTCAATTAAAGAAGAAAAAAATAGAAGAAAAAAAAAACGTTTTAAATTTATATTTTGGAAATACTTATTTATAATATAGAAAATGTTAATTTCATTTTCGAAATACATGTTCGTGAATCGTGATTACAATTTTGATTATAGTATATTGAAATCTAGAAAATTAATATTTATATTTTTATAAGCTAATTTTTTATGCAATGTATTAAATTTTTTAATTTAGTGTGTCATATTCTTATATAATACTATATACATGTAGAAAAATGACAAAAGATGAACACTAACTCAAATGGTATAAGTGCATGTAATAAAAATATTGATGTGAGTTCGAATCTCACAACTAGCATTTTTACAATTCTAATTTGTGTATAACCAGATCCACCCCGGATCCGGTACAGGGCGGGTATAACCCACCAACCGCGTTCGGGCTCGGGATCTTTTGTCATCCTAATTTGTAGTAGGGGCGGGTCCACTGCATGAACTAGGCCCATCCTGAATCTGGTATGGGTCGGGTTAGGAACCGCCCGCGCTCAGTACGGGGCGGGTATTACCCTCCAACTGCATGCGGGGCCGGTTCGGGTCCGGGGTCTTTTGTCATCCTATGTACATGTAGACCAGGAATTACTAAGAAGCATGAATTTTTCATAAAACAATTCATTGGGACAATTGTTGGATTACAAATTGCTTTTACAAAGTAAACCGGTAAACCTCAAAAAAAGAAATAAACAAAAGAAACTGGACTTTTCCGACGAGGACAAAGAAGAAACGACGACGTCTCGAGGATTGCAGCACCGTAAGATCTTCGAGCTCCGGCGAACTGGACTTTTCCGACGAGGACAAAGACTGCTGGACAACTACTGGAGCTAAGTGAGCTAAGATGCAGCTAAATGAGCTAAGATGCAGATTTCAGGTTGTGTGTTTTTGGAATGAAATGAAGCAACCTATTTATAGGCTGCTTCCCCACGTGAAAGGTTGCAGGAATTACTCCTGCCAATTAAGGCAGGCTGACGTGTTCAGGGGAGTGGAGAGTGGAGATCACTTGAACAGTCTCATTCCAGAGATTTCCAAAAATTACACTTGGGTGTGGTAAGTGCACTGCACCACGAATTGGATCAGGTCACCAATGTTGAACTGGGCCAGCCCACACAAGTCCAATGCCAAGCCCAACGGACCACCCAAAGGACCAATTGCCAAGATTCAAGATCCAAGTCCAAGTCCAAGTCCAAGTTCACAGACACGGACTGGAACCAGAGCCGGGGCCGGGCACGGGCACGGGCGCGGTGCGGTGCGGCGCGACGCGCCGCGTGTGAGGCGGTCGGCAAAAAGGCTCGCGCGCATGAGCATGTGTGGCCCAAGCCCACCACATGTCACTTTGTTATCTCCTACTAAATGGTAGAGACTTAAATACCACACAAAACATTACACATTAATCAATGTGGAACATTGATTAATGTAATAACTCTCAAAAACCCGAATTAGGTAAGTTTCTCCACTTTAGGTAACATCTCAACTTTGTCCCCCCAAACTTCGAGCCACTATTTCTCACTCACCAAAAATCATAATCGAGAAATTAAGCATACTATAGTTATCTACTCGAAACGTAGATCGACATCATATATCTCAATTCATAAATCGGATATATATCGAGGCTCGAAAATGCGATCGAACGGGTTGAATTTTGCCCATGTCAAAGTAGCATTAAATGCTCACTTAATTTCCATATTACAAAATTATGTATATATATAACGTTTTTCCAACAATCTCCCACATGAGTGGAAATAGCCAAATGCATGCATGCAGACACACATCTCTGTCCTCAAGAGACAATAAAACATCAGGGTAGGTGGTTTGTGACCTTGAACCTCCCTTAGTCAGTGTTATCGAGCATACCGGCGGACTAGTGGACATCATGGACAATGAGTTGGAACTCTTGCACTTGCTCCATGACCGGTCGAGAGTCCACCATTTTGTAGTCCAAAAACTTGGCGACTACAAACTTCTTGGTTCCTGCATCGTCAGTACAGTATTTTCTTTCAAGTGCCTCCCAAATTGCCTTGGAGGTCTTTACATTTGCATAAACACTGTATAGACTATCATCTAGTCCACTAAGCAAGAAGTTTTTACAAAAGTAGTCAGAAGTTAGCCAATTTTCGTAGGCTATGCGGACTTCCATGTTCTCTTCATTTTCACTTGGAGGGGCGGGTGCATTCTCCATCAGCACGGTCGTGAACCCCAATGTTGTCAAGTAGAACAACATCTTTTGTTGCCACCTTTTGAAGTCGGCTCCACCAAACTTGGTCGGCTTCTCGGCAGCGGGCAACACTCTAGACGAGTGCAGAGGTGCCGTCAGGGTTGGGTTCGAACCCTCCCACCACATCATGGTGGTTCACACTCCCAAATGGGACATTACTCTGCAAGGCAGAGGACATAGCATTGAAGTTGAATGCCGAGTTAGTGGCATTAGGACGGTTAAGTGCTATCCTTGCATCAGTGGCAGCAGACATGGCAACAAGTGTAGGATTTGCAAATGTCGGAGTTGGAGTTGGAACACACATCGGTGGAACCACATTGCCGGAGGAGGCAATGACGTCAGAAACGGCGGGGTTGGTGGCGGCAGAAGCGGCATGGCAGCACTTGAGGAAGACATCTTTTCAGTTTACTTGAAGCAGCTAGGTAAGTTATTTCGTCTTGCGATTGTTGGAATACAAACTGCTTTTACAAAGTAAACCGATAAACCTCAAAAAAAGAAATAAACAAAACAAACCGTCGAGTCGAGGAGTCCTCTCTCCGCAAGACGAAATACGCCCCGGTAGTGCTCTCGGTATTGGCGTATCGTCCCCAAAGATGAAACGACGACGTCTCGAGGATTACAGCACCGCAAGATCTTCGAGCTCCGGCGAACTGGACTTTTCCGGCGAGAACAAAAGCTGCTGGACAACTACTGGAGCTAAGTGAGCTAAGATGCAGCTAAGATGCAAATTTCAGGTTGTGTGTTTTTTGAATGAAATGAAGCAACTATTTTATAGGTTGCTTCCCCAGGTGAAAGGTTGTAGGAATTACTCCTGCCAATTAAGGCAGGATGACGTGTTCAGGGGAGTGGAGAGTGGAGATCACTTGAACAGTCTCATCCGACAGACTTCCAAAAATTACACTTGGGTGTGGCAGGTGCATTGCACCACGGATTGGATCAGGCCACCAATGTTAAACTGGGCCAGTCCACATGAGTCCGCACAAGTCCAATGCCAAGTCCAACAGCCAGGCCCACGGACCACTCAAAGATCCAAGATCCAAGATCCAAGTCCAAGTTCACGAACACGGACCGGAACCGGAACCGGAACCAGGGCCAGGCGCGGTGCGGCGTGGCGCGGCGCGCCGCGCCACGTGTGAGGCGGTCGGCGAAAAGGCTCGCGCGCATGAGCATGTGTGGCCCAAGCCCACCACATGTCACTTTGTTATCTCCTACTAAATGGTAGAAACTTAAATACCACACAAAACATTACACATTAATCAATGTGGGACTAGGGGTGAAAACGGGTCGAATACGGACGGATAGTGTTTTTTCCATATTTTGTCCCATATTTTTTTGTCGAATTCGGAGTCGAATACGGGAAGGCCGGATACGAATACGAATTCGGAATGTTCGGGATACGAATACAGGGCGGATATATGATGAATTCGGATTGAATTCGAATAACAATAATCGGATAATATGATTCATAAATATCCCTCTATTTGTGATTGTAACACATGAAAAAATCACGTATACAAATATTTAATAGAAGTTTTAATGCAAACTATAGTTAAAATATTACCACTTATGAATAACATAATTTTTAGGATCAAGAAAGTATGAAAAATTCTAAAATTCAACATAAAATACCTAACAATAACCATAGATGCACTTAATATTTTTTTTAATATCTTTTTTTAATCTTAATTTATTATTATATTAAAAAATTAATTATTAAATAATTCGGGAAATATCCGAGTTCATAATCCGGTAAATATCCGATTAAATACGGAAAATATCGGATACGGGTGAATAATGTGAAATCCGAATTCGAATCCGGATCCGATTTAGGCTATCCGGATTCGAACCCGTATCTGACCGGATACTAAATTTGCTCCCCGAATTTGATCCCGATCGGATCCGGTTCCGGATCGGGCGGATAATATTCGATTGTTTTCACCCCTATGTGGGACAGTGATTAATGTAATAACTCTCCAAAACCCGAATTAGGTAAGTTTCTCCACTTTAGGTAACATCTCAACTTTGTCCCCCCAAACTTCGAGCCACTATTTCTCTCTCACTGAAAATCGGAATCGAGAAATTAAGCACACTATAATCATCTACTCGAAACGTAGATCGACGTCATATATCTCAATTCATAAATCGGATATATATCGAGGCTCGAAAATGCGATCGAACGGGTTGAATTTTGCCCATGTCAAAGTAACATTAAATGCTCACTTAATTTTCATAATACAAAATTATATATATATTATATATGCCCCCCAGGAGAAAAAGAATGATAAAAACCAATTTGGAATAAATTGATTTACATCATCAAGGGTGAATTCTATCCACCATGAATGCTTACGAGAAGAATTCTCGTAGATAAGGGTATTTTCCCATGCTTTGATGTAATCATGATAATTGTAATAATTGGGTAATTTCCATAATACAAAATTACATATATATTATATATAATATATATATATATATATATATATATAATTTTGTATTATGGAAATTAAGTGAGCATTTAATGTTACTTTGACATGGGCAAAATTCAGCCCGTTCGATCGCATTTTCGAGGGTGTGGGTCTGGTGAGAACCCTTCTGTTTGTGAGTCTGGTGAGAACCCTTCTGTTTGTGAGAACTAGGAATTAATCCTGGCCTTAGATTTTATTAATTTAATGGTCCAGATTTATTTTGTTTTCATATATTTTTAAATATAATTTTAGTTTGTTTATTTAATAAAGGTTAAGATTGTATTTTTTATATTTATGGATTTATAGATAAGGCAAGTTTCTTAATATCTAATTTAAAAGATTATTTTTAATTAAGGCAAGTTTCTTAATATCTAATTTAACTTTTAATTAACATATTAATTAATGTGGATAAATATAGCAACAAACGAATTGATTTAAATAACTTTCCATATTATTAATTCTAAAATCATAATTCATTAAAAATCTACCATTTAAAATTGTATTTTATCCATAAAAATATTCAAAAAATCTATTTTACTATGCATAAAAGTCTCTTTCATTATGCAAAAAATTATAAATTAAAAGTGTATTCAATTATGCATAAAACTTTCGTTCATTATGCTCTCTTGCATTATGCATAATATTCTCTTGCATATTGCTACAATCATGTTAAGCAAACATAAAATTGATGGATTTGTAAATATAAATTATTAATATATGCATAACAAGTTTATATTTGTGCATAACAGACAACTAATATATGCATAAAACTTGTAAAGACAAATTACTAATATATGCATAACTAAGTTTATATTTTTGCATAATAGACAACTATCATATGCATATTACTAATTTTAATTTAAAAGTTTGTAATAACATACTAATAATATATGCATAAGCCAATTAATATTTATGCATAAAATATTAATTATATAACAAAAACTAATATGAATATAGAAGCTTGTATAATAAATTATTAATATTTCTATGGCTTTAAATTGATATATTCACCCATTGTATAAAAGAGAGAGAAAAATGTGAATAGTTGAGGAAAAATGAGGAGAGAGAAAAATAAGGGAAACGGTTTTAAATGTGGAAAACGGTTCGTGATCCATGAAATAAGGAATGACTTTAATTAATGTTAAATGACAAAATTACACATAAGCCAATAACTGCATAGTAATTGCCGAATGGTGTAAATTACCATAAATTCATAAATATAAAATTATAATTTTACCCTTCATTAAATAAACAAACTAAAGTTATATTTAAAAATATCTGAAAACAAAATTTAAATCTTGACCATTAAATTAATAAAATCTAAGGACATGATTAGTTCCTATTATGCATAATGCAAGAGAGCATAATGAAAGAAAGTTTTATGCATAATTGAATACACTTTTAATGTGTGATTTTTTTGCATAATGAAAGAGACTTTTATGCATAGTAAAATATATTTTTTTGAATATTTTTATGGATAGAATATAGTTTTAAATGGTAGAGTTTTAATGAATTATGATTTTGGAATTAATAATATGAGAAGTTATTTAAATCAATTCGTTTGTTGCTATATCTATCCACATTAATTAATATGGTAATAAAGTTAAATTAGATATTAAGAAACTTGTCTTAATTATAAATAATCTTTTAAATTAGATATTAAGAAACTTGCCTTATCTATAAATCCATAAATATAAAAATTACAATCTTATCCTTCATTAAATATACAAACTAAAATTATATTTAAAAATATCTATAAACAAAATTTAAATCTGGACCATTAAATTAACAAAATCTAAGGCCAGAATTGGTTCCTAGTTCTCACAAATATGGAGAGTTCTCACAAGATCCACTCCCTATATATATATATATATATATATATATATATATATATATAGGGTAGGGTTCTCGTGAGAACCAAACCCTATATGAGAACTAAGAACCATTATGCACCACCGATCTTATACGAATGAATGGTCAGATCTAAAAATTAATTATGATATTTTTAATTTTCTTTAATTGTGTAAGGGTGATTGTGTAAAAATCAATTATTTTCTATATTATTACACACTTAAATTAGGAAAGATGGGTAGTAACTTCAATCAAACATTAGTTAAAATTAATTCAACAATATTTCATATGCATCATAATATTACACATAGGCATCATATGCATCATAATATTTCATATGCATCATAATATTACACATATGCATCATAATATTACACATTTGCATCATATGCATCATAATATTATACATATGCATCATAATATTTCATATGTATAATAATACTACACATCGTCATCATAATATTACAGTAACATATTTTATGCATTTGTGTATTCTAATTGATGAATCAATAAATAGAAAATAATGCATATAGCTATTATAATTATGCATCAAAATATGCGAAATAATGCATAAACATATTGTAATTATTGCATAAATTTATACTAAATTATACTTCAATTAATTCGAATTAATCAATTATTTCAATACAATTTGAAATAAGTTTTGAAATTGAAATTAAAGAAAATTAAGTATGCATCGTAAATAAATAATAAATTATTAGTTAAATAAGATCACATAAATTAAGCATCGGTCCTAATAAATGATTAGTTTTGGTGATTAGTTAAATATGGAAATTAAAATTAATAAATGATCATAACAAAAAAAGGTAAGATTTCAAAATGTAAAGGATACATTACTTAATTTAACAACGTAAATTACATTGTTAACCTTTTAAGATATTTTACATTAAATATCATGAATTAAATGATAGCTTAATAATAACCATAGATTGAAATAAATCTAAGGTTTATATTAGTTCCTAGTTCTCATATAGAATTTGGTTCTCATTTGATCCTTCCCATATATATATATATATATATATATATATATATATATATATATATATATATATATAACGTTTTTCCAACAACAAATTAACCAATTTTCAAGTCCACTTACTGGTACGAGAATCGAGCCAAATCAATCATACTTAGCCAATTAAGTCCGTTGCAGGAACCAGACCCACCCCAGATCCGGTACGGGGCAGGTATAACCCACCAACCACGTTCGGGCTCGAGATCTTTTGTCATCCTAATTTGTAGCAGGAGCGGGTCCTGCATTGGACGGAGCTGGCCCGCTGCATGAACTAGGCCCGCCCCGGATCCGGTATGGGTCAGGTCAGGAACCGCCCATGCTCAATACGGGATGGGTATTACCCTCCAACCGCGTGCGGGTCCAATTCGGGTTCGGGGATTTTGTCATCTTATGTACATGTAGACCAGGAATTACTAAGAAGCAGTAATTTTTTATAAAACAGTTCAATAGAACAAATTAACCAAAACAATTTTCAAGTCCACTTACTGGTACGAGAATCGAGCCAAATCCATACTTAGCCAATTAAGTGATTAACTAACCATTCACTGTAAAGCCTACTGGAATGAGGAATCAAACCCAATCCAAGTAGCCATATTGAGAAGTATCAACAAATTGAATCAGAATACTATAGGAAAAGACAGCGCAGTATTGAGAGTTAGAGCGGCGGCGCCAGAGTGGTGGAAAAATAAACATCAACCTGTCTTTTAATTTTAAACCCTAGTTTAAATTATTGTTCTAAAGAAGAAAAACGTTTTCCTATTCCTAAATTAATAATAATAATAATAATAATAATAATAATAATAATAATAATAATAATAATAATAATAATAATAATAATAATAATAATGAGCATTTTTTGGTAATATCCAAGCGTATCCGAGGCCTATCAAATTTTTCTTACCAGACCTCACCTGGTCTACATAAGAATTTTCCGAGGCCTATCCCGGAAACTCCTCACATACGCCTCCTATACAAGCGTATACGTTTGATTATTCAACTTACACATGTTTGAATATTAAACTATGATGATATTAGATTATAAAATGTATTGTTGATTATCCGCAAAATCACTCAATTTTCTTGCTGTATAAATTAATTTGAGATTTACTTTTTTGTCTAAACTAGGTCGTTGTGATATAACTAAGCTAAAATAAATTTGAGATCGTCATATTTATTTCTTTTGTCTAAATTGCTATAGGCATATACTACAAATGTTGAATACTCAGAATGTTTAATATAGGGGTGTGCAAGAAATCTGCCCAACCGTCTCCGTCAGCTTGCCCCGCCCATCGAAAACCGTAATCGTCAGTTATTTTTTTAAAAAAAATTAACCGTTGATCAATTTTAAACAAACTGCCGCCGAGGTTGGCCAGTGGCGGTTAACCGACTCACCCGCCTCCTTAATTCTTTTTTAGCTTTTAAATTTTTTATTTTACTAGTAGGCTGTAGAGATATTGCCTATTGGGCCAATAGTACACACTTTCAAACTTTAATTTTGATACTTATAAGGTTCCGTTTGGTTGACAGAAAGTAATGAAATCGGAATTAGGAATAATTCCTGGAGGTATGGAATGAAGGAATGATTCCTGAAAACAGTTGTTTGGTTGCAGCAGGAATGGACTTGATTCCAAAACCTATTTGGTTTGACTGAAGGAATGGAATCAACTATTTTTTTAATTAAATACATTTTTATTTAACTTCATATTTTTTTATGTTATATTATAATTAAATATTATAAAAAAATGCTCTCATTTTTTTTCTTTTTTTTAAAATATTAGTTTAACATTTAAATATTAAAAATGCAGTTACATAAATATCAAAAATTATCTTCGTACAAATATTGCAATCCATAAATCAAACATAGATAGTTATCAAACATGAATAAAACTAAATCAACTACTACCTTTCCATTCATTAAATAAATACAACATAATGATCACATTAATAATAGTCATTATAGTTTGGATTATGTTATTCTATCTCCATTCATTAAATAAATTCAACTACTTTTCACACTTTCAAAAGGTAAGCATAAATTGCATTTCCCAAATTCACACAAGAAACATCAGAAGACACTTAATATTTAAGTATAATAGGATGCTAGCTAATCAAGCATTTATGTACAATAACTATTTACTAATAGGTGCAGTTTCATAATTTTATCAACCACCTTAATTTTAATAGAGAGGTATTGATGGAATTTAAATTTATAACGAATTTTCTATTAGTTGAATTCTCTTATGAATACTCTCCCACTTTGTGAATCCATCTAAATAATAAAAATGGAAGTGAGTTCAATCAATCTCATAACCAACAAAAACAATACTCCAAAAGTAATCAAAAGTAGGTTCGGTTCACATGGAAAAATCGACATTTCCATCTCAAAATATAGGTTCGGTTCACATGGATAACGAGAGATTTATGAAGAGAACTAATCAAAAGTAGCCTAGAATGCAGAGCAAGAAATCTTACATTACCTTTAATTGAGAAAAACAGTATACACATAATCTTCTTCATTCAGTTCTCGAGGTTTCCAACCCAAAAAAAGCATATTGCAACAAATTAAAAAAGGGCGCCGCGCGATGGGTTTGGAGGAAGTACCTAGCGATCGAGGGCGCGGCGACGGAAATGGAGGGCGGAGCGGCGACGGAAATGGAGCAGTGGCAGAGCGGCTGCGGCGACGGAGCAGATCTGGAAGCGGCGGAGCAGACGGAGCGGCGGAGACGGAGCGCAAATGAGAGGAATGTTGTTTGAGGAATGAAACCAAAGTGAAAAATGTTGTTTGAGGAATGTTGTTTTGGAAGAGAAAAATGGGAGGAATGAAACCCAAAGTGCCCAATTTTGAGGGGTTGGGAAAGTGTTGTTTGAGGGGGATGGAAGGGGGAATGAGGAATGATACCCGAACAGTTTTTTCGTTACCAAACACGAGGAATGAAATCATTTCTTTAAAATGATTCCTGATTCCATTCCTCTACTCCAACCAAACGGGGCCTAAAGTCTTTGTATAGGCCTAATAATAATTCTATTAGAATTTACTTCATTAATATTTTTAATTAAATTAATATTTTTTTTATTGCAAACTAAATTTTTAATACCCCGAATTTTTTTTAATAAATAAAATCTGTAACGATAGGGATTTAATTCCGAGTAAATCCATAACGAGAACGCAATTTCATTAGATTTAATTATCGTCGCGTTCGCGGGTAATTACGGAGCATTATGAACGTTTCGCGACATTCCGGATAATTTTGAGTTTTATATTGACACACCTATTATTATATATGCGTATACATGTGTACTTCGTGATTCTAATACGTGTAATTGAGTCGAATAATTGTGCATATTTTTCTTAATAATTGTGCATATTTTTTCCATTAAATGTGTGCATATTTTCCTCAATAATTGTACATTTTTTCTCATTAATTGTGCATATTTTCTCTCATAATTGTGCATTTTTTTTTTGCAAAATTGTGCATATGTTTATAAATTAAAATAATCAACAAATCACTGTGACAAAGGGGCGAATAACTGTTAAAAATCCGACAGAAAAAAAATTCGACAGAAATAAAAAAACTTTTGTTGTACAAAGGGACTAATAATACTGTGACAAAGGGACAAATAACTGTTAAAAATTCGACAGAAAATAAAATTCGACAGAAAATAAAAAAAACTTTTGTTGTACAAAGGGACGAATAATTGTACAAAGGGACGGATAATGTTGTTTAAAAATCGCTGCTTTTTACCCACTGATCTTCAATTGATTTTCGTTGTCGAAATCTTTTGTAAACCCTGTTTAGAAATCGCTGCTTTTTACCCACTGATCTTCAATTGATCTTCGTTGTCGAAATCTTTTTGGAAACCCTATTTAGAAATCGCTGATTTTCACAAATATATGCAAAATACAAACTTTATTCAATAAATAGTGTCATATGTTATACTGAATTGTTCAATTTAAATAAAAAAAAATCTAAAAGGAAGTTTAACTTATGTAATTAAAAAAAACCTACAAATTGTATATGCATAAGGTTTTGACTAAACCGTGCATTTGAATATACATAATTGTTCATAAATTATTATTTATATAAAAAAGGCAATCTAGACAATAAATCAAATAAATGTTCATAATTTTATACATAAGCGTGCATTTCATATACATAATTGTGCAGAAATTTTAATTGAGATCTAACAAATAAAAAACCTAATTAATTCCATAAAAGATTCATTCTCAACAAAGGAAAAACACTAATTGTATATTCAATTTCAATATATGTAAAAAAAAAAAAATCTAAAACCAAACTCTGAGAAAAACCAGAAACCAATTCGAATGTAAAAATTCGTCACAAACTGGTTGAGAAACCAATTCGATAAGAAAAACTTGTTGAGAACTGGTTGAGAAACCAATTCGATAAACCAATTCGACAAACTGGTTGAGAACTGGTTGAGAAACCAATTCGATAAGAAAAACCAGAAACCAATTCGATAAGAAAAATCCGTCACAAACTGGTTGAGAAAAACCAGAAACAAAATCTGAGAATAGAATGGCAGCAAGGGGAAAAATCAGAAAGGAACTTACCGCACAGTTATGGCGAAAGGGGGTTAGCGAAACATAAAGAAACTCAGAGCGGTACTTTTTCTATATAAACAGATCTAGGTCTTTCTTAAAAAAAAATGAGAAAAATACCCTTTGTGCAAAATATTACAAGTATATGGTGCATTTCGAGTAAAAATATTTTAAAATGAATCTGATCCATCAATTAACATAATCTAAAGGCTTATAATTATTCTTATTTCTCACTCTAAAGAGTGTTCCTATTTGAACCACACCTATATATATATCCTACTTTAATATATGGTAGGATTATGAAATATGATAAAGATAAAATCTATTTAGATCTACCTCCGTATCCTTCCCGAATCATCATGCCACATCGCCCGCATCTTCCTCTCCCACGCCGTATAATCATCGCCAAATCCTACCACCGCCCAAAAATCTCTCCGCCAACACGCCAAGGATTGAAATCATGACTCTGCCCACCTCCCCATTGGCGAACAAGAACGAAGAGGAAGAAGAGATCCCTCACCTTCCCATCTTTCACGCAGAGTAGGAGACGAATGGGCGCTGGGTTTCTTGTGAAGATGGAATCAGTCATGCCTATAAAACCAGCCCTTCTCACCCCGAATTCGTCCATGTCGATCCTTCTTTCACAAATGCACCTGCAACTCTAAGCACTAACCTGTCCGAAGAGAAGGGAGGAGCCGCGGTTGGGATCCCGCAGCCGACTCGCGGCCGGAACGAGGAAGGAGGATGTGTAGGGTAATGGCTTCTCCACAATCTCTTCTTAGATTATTTGTTAGCCCTTTCGTAATCACTGCTACGTAGATTAGTATATGAAGTGATTGCAGTTTTTGTTTCTTTTTAAACCTCATATGTGTCTTGTTCATGTGGTGTTGTTTTTCTTGTTTTCTCAACCGATATTAGGGGCCGAATCCGTGTAATGTTAGCTTAATAATTGATCTCCCTACTATGTAAATCGCTTATCTGTTGGAAATGGGCAAAACTGAATATTGAACTTTGAAGTTTACACTTATTCGGCTAATGCACACCATGTGTTCGATAAAATGCTTCAACCACGTTCTTATTGATATCTTTTGAGTTTTAGAACCATAACTTATATTAGGGCTTAGAAATAGCTAAGAGAAGAAGAATCACATTTTATGTACTCATACAATCCATTTTCGATCTTGCCAAAACGAACTTGAAGTCCCTATCCTAATCGCTACCTCTGTCGTTAACCAACGAGCTTTAGCCCCCTTTTACCGCATCCCCTCGTTGTAAGAACGCACATTTCTGGACACTCTTACAAAGTCCTTATTTTTGGCTTTTAAACGCACCAAACGGGACGTAAATCGGGTCCCGAACCGGGAAGTTATGCAGCGTTGAAAATGCCTAACCCAAGCTGCCCTGCCTTACGCGCTGCAGGGCAGCGATATTCCCGACCTCCCCATACCTTGTCGACTGACTCCTATGCCGTGCGTTCATACCGCGGAAGAGCCATGATTACAGGCTTCCTAACGCACCTCTCGGTTCGCGAAGCGGAGTCCGAACCACGAAGTTATTTAACGTCAAAACGGACGGCCGAACTGCCTAATATTTTTCGGACTACGGAACAGCCTCTTCGAGCGTTTCCAACACACTGTGTATTGCCCAAAACCCCTTTGAAACCCATATCATTGGAAAGCCACTTCTACAGGCTTTCCAATGCCACTGGTCTCTCGATATTTGGAGCTCGGACCAAAAAGTTATGCCCCGTCGAAAAGGCCCGCTCAAAACTGCCGAGTTGGCGAGAAGCGCAGAGTAGCAAGTTTGCGGCCCGATTTTTACGACCCGACCGAACTAATAACTCTAGAAAACTTACACCAACGAAAACCTTAATAAACAAGGATTCCAAAACATATTTTCGATCATGAAACGGAGTCCCGACCGCTGAGATATGCTTGCTCGAATATAGCCCAGAAATTGTTTGTTTAAATGCCTCAACCAGAAAATTCTAAGTGTTGAACAAAAGGGGCTTAGCTATCACCCGTTTTGAGAGATCGTTTGTGAACAGCCCTCGAATCGGGTAACCCCAAGCCCCATACTGTCGAAACAACGGAACAAATCGGGTAACCTCATTTAAGTTCGGAGACTATTTTTGATGTCGAAACAACGTCCGATCAGGAAACTTATTTCTACGGTCTTGTACCTCTCCTGGGGCAGAATCTAAACATGAGTTTTCGTCGAATACCGACGGTCGGATCGTCCGAAAATAAATTCGGAAGTTGCTGCGAAAATCATTTTCAAATATATTTTATTTTCAAATATCTCCTTAAATAGGATATACCAAAGCTAAAATTTAGTTACCCAATGGAGAGAGGATGCTATCGATTATGTGAACGAGATATATATCCAGGCAAGATTATTGAAGATGAATTTTATCATTCGAGAAAATAGCAAAATAAAATCCGCTCTTCGTATATTTGGAGCTCGGACCAAAAAGTTATGCCCTGTCGAAAAGGCTCGCTCAAAACTGCCGAGTTGGCGAGAAGCGCAGAGTAGCAAGCTTGTAGCCCGATTTTTACGACCCGATCGAACTAATAACTCCAGAAAACTTACACCAACGCAAACCTTAATAAACAAGGATTCCAAAATATATTTTCGATCATGAAACGGAGTCCCGACCCCTGAGATATGCTTGCTCGAATATAGCCCAGAAACTATTTGTTATAATGCCTCAACCAGAAAATTCTAAGTGTTGAACAAAAGGGGCTTAGCTATCACCCGTTTTGAGAGATCGTTTGTGAACAACTCTCGAATCGGGTAACCACAAGCCCATACCGTATCAAACCTTGTCATTCAAGGAATCTCTAGAACCTTTCCATTCACTGTTTGGAGATCGTATCAAGAAGTTACGGATCGACGAAAATGCATCGCTGAAACGCCCATCCTTCCCGGAATGTGCTGAACCCCCCAACTTTAAAATAGTCTATGAGCTTCGGTCCTTCTCGAAAGTCACCGAACCTTATACCGATAGAAAGTTGAGTTCGATGACTTTCCAAAATCATGCTCGACGCATAAAATGGAATTCGAACGAAAAAGATACGAGCCTACAAAGTACCGCTGGCAGAACTGCCACATTTTTGCCGACTCAAGTTCGGAGACTATTTTTGATGTCGAAACAACGTCCGATCAGGAAACTTTTTTCTACGGTCTTGTACCTCTCCTGGGGTAGAAACTAAACATGAGTTTTCGTCGAATACCGACGGTTGGATCGTCCGGAAATAAATCCGGAAGTTGCTGCGAAAATCATTTCCAAATATATTTTATTTTCAAATATCTCCTTAAATGGGATATACCAAAGCTAAAATTTATTTACCGAATGGAGAGAGGATGCTATCGATTATGTGAACGAGATATATATCCAGACAAGATTATTGAAGACAAATTTTATCATTCGAGAAAATAGCAAAATAAAATCCGCCATTCGTAACCAAAAATCCTAATTGCTAGAGACGAACTTTGCGGTGTAGAATTCAATGAAATTCTAGGACTTTGGGATTTAACTCTAACAGAAATTATGTCTCTATTGTAGGACCCTCTGAGGAAGGACGGTAACCTCGAAAAAAAGGTGCGGATAATAATAACGTGCCACGAGGTGGGTTATACTTTCCTCTAAACTTATCTTTAAGTTAATAAGCTCTTAAATTATATGAAATGTTGTTATCCATGGAATTGTTTTATGCGCGTTCGATTAAGTTTAACGCTCTTGTATGGTCGATCGAGGTTCTTGTTCTGACCTAAGACGTCAGACTGGAATTGTGTACACCCTCGTTAGTTGTGCAGTGGGTTGATCTCCACTGTGCACTAACTCTTACTAAGGGATTATCTGGGGAAAAGCTCGATATCCAAAGTTGTAAAGGGTACTCTGAGTAACGGCTCGAGACCCTAGATGAAATTGGATCCGACGAGGATGTGTTCCGGGATCGCAATAAAGATGAAATTGGATCCGACGAGGATGTGTTCCCGGATCGCAATGAAATTGGATCCGACAAGGATGTGTTCCGGGATCGCAAGAGTAACTAAAAGAACGCTGCACGCGCGCGCACAAGAAATGGGAAAATGTTTCGTATACTTAGGAGTATCTTTTCCTTTTAAAACCTCCTAAGTTATACATTTATGCTTTGGATAACCGCAATTTTTATAAAAGTTTTTCTTAATCATTTCAAAAATATTTTCAGGTTGAGCGGCTGCTACTGACGGACGGAGCCGAGGCGAGGGTTGCTGTCAAATAATTAAAAATTTCACTGTGCCAAAATGGTTTTTGCCCAACTCAAGGAAAGTAGCTCTTTCATCAATTGTTACTCTAGATTTATCCTTATCCGAACTGCTTTTTTGTGTTCAAATACTTATCACTTTTTGTGAATCTCGAACAGAAAATCCTATAATTTAATTTTTGAATTATTCTGTATTATCTTTTAAATCATGAATTTTCATTTTAATTATCCGTATTGTACCACACCCTGTCACACGCCCTTTTCCGAAAATCGGGCTGTGACAATTTTGTATCAGAGCAGTTCGTTCCGCTCCGGACCTAAGCTGTCGTTCAAAGAAATCTAGACTCGCTTCTCTAGATTTGAAAATTTATTCCGCTTTTGAAAATCAAAAAGTGCATTTCATGTTAGTCTAGAATAGAACCTCTGGACTATTATTATATTCGACAACCCTCGGCTCGCCGTCGCAGTGCCCTCGACTAAAGCCCGATTTTAAAATTTGCTTATGAAAGTGCGCGCAAAATGTTACTCCCTCTGTTTCACTCCATTAGTCCATTTTTACTTTTTGGGTCGTTCCACTCCATTAGTCCACTTTCCCCTTTTAACTTAAAATAATACTCTAATATATTCAAGTGGACTCCACTACTTTATCTATTTTACACACAACAAACAACTTTCTTAATCTCCGTGCCGAAAAAAAAATGGACTAATGAAGTGGAACGGAGGGAGTATTTGCTTGAAAGGAAGCATGAAATAAGAAAGTTGTCATGTTGAGTTATCTTGAAATCGCATGACCAAAAGAATAAAATTATGGTCGTACTGGAAGAGTCCACTCGACAAAAAGGAACTCGTGTTTATTAATTCTCTTTGAGCTCATATGATAAAGTTTTATGAAAAGAAAGGTTTTCATATCGGGAGTCTATGAGATCCCATGGATATGCAAAACGACATCTTATGATTTTTTTTTAATATTATCGGAAGGGCTTATTTGATGGGTTCATTGGAGCCTGTTTGACGAAGGTTCTATGTGAACCGATTTGACGATGATGTGTTAATGAGAATATGATTATCTTATGATTTTATGATGATAAGCTACTACAATAAATGATATGGATGAACACTAGAGAGCTGAATATGGTTGATTAGACTGCTTGAACATAAGATTAGTGCTATAGTGTTACTTACCTGCCTGGAATGATGAGAACCTAGTAGATACTATGGACACCACTGACATATTCGGTGCAATACTTTTGATGTTGGAGCTTCACGGTCTCTTCTTTCGAATGTGGCCTAATGAACTTAGATGTTGGAAGAACAAATAATGATCTAGAAATGGACAAAAGTAATGGAACAATGACTTCTAGGCTTAATTGTTTGAACCTAGAACTGAACTTCATTTGCAAGAATTTATTAGGATACTCAATCTAAATCAAAATCATTCGGAAGGAAGTGAGATTATGACTAACAAAAAATCTAAAGTATGTGACCAATAAACTACTTACATCCTTAGAATGTCAGATCTACGATGTAACACGTGCCCCTGCATTAAAGAAAAAATACATAGTTTAATCAAACCATAAAAAGTAAACGTTTTAAAAAAACTAGGTTCGAGTCTTATATTGAACATGATCCTAAATGGAAAAAGTTCCTAACAGTAAACATCACAAAACTAGCAGCCGACTAGACTAGACTAAAAATAAAGGAACTTAGTCCTTTAATAGCCGATCAGCAGAGAGAGGACGAGAAGGGGAAGCCTCAGCAGATGATATTTTAACTTATACAGAAAGGAGAGGAGGAATGAGAGAAAAAAAACTACCTTTCCACCAGCGCCGGTTTATGAAGACGTGAAATGTAAGACAATTTGTATCGATAACATTTTGATGACAATTTCATAAAAGACAAGAGAATTTAAAAAAAAAAAGATGGAAAGGGATGAAAGTACACGACACTCTTGGTCTACCAACACTGTCTTTGTAATGTTCTATATTGACCTCCGAATAAGTGGACCAAAATGTGCGATATGACATAAATCTATTTGTTGATAGTAATTTAATTTCTTTTAATGTTTTTCATTAATACCATCAATTAATTGTCCTATTTTTCTAATCGAGTTGTCCAGCTATTATTGTAATATTTTCTAAAATAGCAAAAATTACTCTTAAAAAAAAATTGAAGTGGGTCCCTCCTATTTAATACTCATCCCACATTATCATACTCTCTCTCTCTCTCCGAAAATCTATCTCTCACACGATTTTCGTTCCACTCCGTACTCGAAAATTTATAATTTTTAACTTTTTGGAAACTTAAGATTATTTCTTAAAATACAATATGAAAAAAAAAACAGAAAAAAAAATCGATTGCCTCAAGTATGCCCTGCAAAAATTTGGATTAAATTCTCATTTCTTCTACCAACCACTCTCGAAAATTGTGTTCATTTCTTAATGCAATTAAAACTCAAAATACACACTTAAACAAAGTTTCTTAATCTCCTCGAAGCCAAAGGGGACAGTAAGAGTGGGACGGAGGGAGTAATTTTCCCCCCTCTATATATAGACCGTGATTTTGCTATATTTTCACCAACAAAAAACCTCCTCTTCTTTCAAGCTTTCAAAAACACATCTAGTAATTATTTTTTCGACCCACCTTATGGATCCAAATAACCCAGATTTCTCGTGGTTTTAACAATTTTCCAGTTCTGATTATCAACCAAACTCTCAATATTATCGAAATCCTCAATTTTCCCCAAGTCTGAATGAAATTCCTACCTCTCATTTCGTTTCCTCATCACAAAATATTACTCGCACCTTGTTTGAGATGTTCCACTCTCAAATGCTCAACGACCGAACCAAAATCAAAGGGTGTTAAAAAATGTTTGGAATGTGAAAGAAGACATATGGCCATGCCTTCATAAAAACAAATTCCTAATCATTTTTAATGGAGAAAAAAAAGGGAAATGGAGGCATTGGGAAAAATAAAAATAAAAGTACATAGCTTTTCTAATTTGATAAGCCCTATTTTTAGGATGTGATTCAGTCTCTGTCCTGCATGCATGGCATGCGAATCTGCACAATAACTTCATGTGAGTAGGGTAGTAGTGCGTGGGAATATGCACTGTAGCGGTCATTGTCTATCGCGCTCTCCCAAGCGAGCTGCAGCTTTTGTCACACAAATCACCATTTTTTCCCAGCATTTGTCAGCCGCAGCAAGATGGCAGACAGTGTAGTGTAGGGACACAACAGTTCGGGTGGGTATTAATGCATTTTTGAAATGCAAATGGCAGTTGGTGAAATTTTGTATTGGTAGTGGGTATTTTTGACATTGCTCTATATTTAAATATATAGTATATAATATGTGTGTGTATTTTATTTGATAAAATAAGTATACTTAATATATATCTCATATTTAAACAAATAGATACGTAATACTTGTGTGGAGGACTAATTATATTTTCTTTTATATTTCTAATAATATTCTTACATAAAGATTATTACTTATGAATGTAAAATATTAGAAAGATACATAAATTATTATAAAAGATAATAAAGTTTAGAATTACTTAACATTATATAACAATAAATATACCGACAGTTCGGTATGGATCGGAATACCTTGGTATGTGAAAATTTATACCGTTATAGTACTGAAAAAGGTCGGTACAATATCATATCATACCGAAAATCACAATATATAGGTAAAGTCAGTATTTTTGGCATATGTTCGGTACAGAATGCGCGGTATACCGATTTTTTGGTATTTTTACCCACCCTTAATTTGAATAACATTGTGTTATCAAACTTCACGTGCCATTACTTTGGCGCTTGCTTTATACCATACAAAGATGAACCAGATTGCACACCTTGCTCTCTTGCCCAAGAGCCACAAACCCTTCGGGTTGGTCAATGTAAATTTCTTCCTCTAGCTCACCATTTAGGACGACAGTCATCCATTTGATGAATCTCAAGATTATGCAAGGCAACAATCGAGAGAAACACTTGAATATATGTAATCCTAGTCACAGGTGAGTAGGTATTAAAGAGGTCATCTTCCTCTCTTTTGTCTAAAGCCCTTGGCTACTAGACGAGCTTTGTACTTATCAATAGCTCCATCAGCTTTAACTTTTTTTTAGGATCCACTTGCATCCTAAGGACTTACAACCTTTTGGGAGATCAATTAACTTCCACATATGATTCTGCATGATGGATTCAATGTCATTATTAGTAGCTTCCTTCCAGAACGCATCGTATGGGCTAGCCAAAGCTTCTGCAACAGATTTTGGTTCATCATCTAACAAACACGTGATGAAATATGTCCTAATAGTCTTAGCCGTTCTGACTCTCTTGCTACGTCTCAATTCAACATCTATATGATGAGACCTAATAGCATCATCGTGAGTTCTCTTTGCAGAACTTCCTTTTGTCCTATCTGGACTCTTGCAAGATAGACATTTTCAAAGTATATTGCATTCTTTGACTCTAATATCGTTCCTACGTTCACACTGGGTACCTCCAACTTATGAACTAGGAAACGATACTTACTGCTGTTAAACATATATCTTATAAAGATATAATAATTCGTTCTGAGACTGATCTTAACATGTCTTGGACAAAGCACTTCGACCTTGGTCAAACACCCCCACACTTTGAGGTATTTATTACGTCCTTTCCGTAACTTGCAAGGGATGTTTACACTTAAGTATGATTTTGTTCAGAATATAAGTTAGTTGTGAAGACAGCTTCCCCCCACATGTTTTGGGGTAGACCTGAACTTTCAACATAGCGTACATCATCTCTTTCAGACTGCAGTTCTTGCATTCAACAACACCATTTGATTGAGACAAGTATGGAGCCGTGATTTGATGAATTATGCATGTCTGGGAACATAACTCCTCAAAAGACACTACAGATTCACCACCTCAATCACTTTGAATTGTTTTAATTTGGGCACTTAGCTAATTTTTAGCTTCAGCTTTGAAGTTCTTAAACGCTTCAATTGCTTCATCTTCACTCCTTAAGAGGTAAAGATAGTAGTACTTTGTGCATTCATCGATAAAATTAATGAAATATTTTTTCCCACCTCTAGTTAGCACAAATTTCAAATCACTCACGTATATGTGGACCAACTTTAGAGGTTTTGTACTTCTTTCAACAGAATGAAATGACAATTTGACTAGTTTGGCCTCAACACAGACTTCACTTCTTACGTGTGTCCACTTCCTTCAACTTTAGTAAATCTAAGTTTACTAACCGTTTTATAGTATTTAGATTAACATGTCCTAGTCTAACATACTATATATCGGAACACCCAACAAAGTAAGAAGACGTAGAAACATTCTTATTCATATGTGCTCGGCGCACAACCATTACATTCATTTTGAAAAGTGCATCAACAACATAATCTCAGCCTAGATACTTTCCAAACTTGGTAAGTATAAACTTATGAGACTCAAAGCTTAAAAACTATTATTTACAAGAAGATAGCCTAGATTAAGTTCTTACTGATGTCTGGGACATGCAGCACATCCTTCAGTGTTGGCTCTTTCCAAGAAGATAACTTTAGAACCACAGTTCTGATTCCAACCACTTTAGAAGAAGCTTTATTTCCCATATACATCTTTCTTCCTTCAACAACACTGTAGACAAAGAATGCCCCCTTGTCCAGGCAGGCATGACAGGTAGCACATGTGTCCACGAACCACTCCTTAAGGGTTTCAACATGATTTATTTTAGATACAACACAAGCTAGATCATCATCATTCACCTCGTCATGTTCAGCAACATGAGCATGTTGGGAAGTTTTCTTCTTCTTAGGCTTTTTGGATTGGCTTGCCATGTGTCCATATGTTTACCACAGTTTAAGCATTCCCCTTTAAACTTCTCTTTAGCAGCCTTATTGCATTTGACAGATTGCCCAGGGCGCTTTCTCTTGCTTGGACCACCACATTCCAGCAAGTTAGTTTTTCATCGATTGAGACCCTCGATCTTGGATCGACCTTTCTATTGTCTTCCTCAATCCTGATTTTGACAATCAGGTCTTCAAGAGTAATTTCCTTTTACTTATGCTTCAAGTAACTCTTGTTGTCCTTCCACGAAAGGGCAACTTCTCAATCACTGAAGCAACAATTAAGGCATCGGAAATTTTCATCCCTTCAGCATGAACAGAATGCACGAGTTGAAACTCTTGCACTTGTTCCATGACTGAACGACTATCTCATCTAGTAAGCCAAATACTTAGCCACAAGAAATTTATTTGTTACAACTTCTTCAATTTTATACTTCTTTACAAGAAGTTCACACAAATCCATGGAGTTGTTTGTATCTGCATAGACAGAGTACATGTCATCTTCCAGACTATTCAAGATATAGTTCTTTCATAGGAAGTCTTCATGATGTCATTGTTCATAAGCAGTCTTCTTGTTCTGATCTTTCTCATCAGCATCAATGACTGTAGTCTCATCATCATCTTCAGCTGTCAAGTCCTGAAATCAAGACCAACGAACCTGAATGGTTTTTCAACTAGGGTAGAACTCGTTAAGGCCCTTAGCCTAGCAGATTGGTTGTCGGAGGTTGAACCAGCATTGGACGTCATTTCCAAAGCTTGAGTAGGTCAAATATTGTCTTGCGATTGGTGGTTAATAGCTAAATGCCTTGGAAAGACTTACAAAATAATAACTAGTAATTCAAATACAATAAGAATTGAGGGATTAGATTACAACCAATTTCGTATCCAATAGTGCAGACAACGTTCTGGGTCTTCTGGGCAAAACGTATGGGTTGATGATTCTCCTATATATATGAAACGACAGATTAGATAAACTTGACTTGATTGGACTGAATAGACAAAAGCCAAGTCGAATTTCCTCTTTTCAATAAGACAATATTGTCCCCCTAGTGTTCACGGTTTGGCGATATGTCCTTAAAGATAAAACGGTTCTCCTTCTTCCCGGTAGCAACACTCCAAACTGGGAAGGCTCTGGCAAAACCGAACCAAGGCACGAACTGGGCAAACACAGAACTAGACTCTAATTATGAAATGAAATATTTTTTGCTTTTCGAGCAAGATGAACTTGTGCTCTTGTGTTTCTTGTATATATGAAATACATGCAAATGCCTCTATATATAAGTATCACCCACCATGCCAAGGGACTAAGGGCATTAAATAGTCTCTCCACTACTAGCTCATTAAGAGTCATGAGACCTTTCAAGTGCTTTATGGATGCTTCTAGGCTATCAAGACTCTTGATATGCCAAGAACTCGCAGGGCAGCTCAACAACCATTTATGCCAACTACAAATCAACCAGACTTGACTTCTTACCTAGCTAGTCCAATACACTGCTAACCCAAATAACAACAAGCCCAACAGACTTAGTTAAGCCTGCCAAAAGCTTCGGTCAGGCCTGCCAAGATCCAAACCAAGCTCAATGACACGAATCCAATTGCCCAGATGCGGGCTGTGCAATGGGTCAGGCTGGCTTGCAGCTCTTTCATCCAATTTCAGAAATGCCCTCACAAGTAACCAACTTAATAACACATTTCTCACTCACCGAAATTCAATTTTGAGAATAAATAATCTACAACGATCTTCGACCCAAGTAGTTATCCATTGTTTAAAACCAAATTTCCAACAATTGTACACTCGCTCACTAATATATATGTTGACTATTGTGCATTGTGCAGAATCTTCATGAACTTGTGCAAACAGGTTGATTGAGGTATGTGAATCAATAAATTCTCAGAGTATATAGCTATATATAGCTATATATAGCTCTGTCGTGCATGGGAAATGACAGATCGACCATCATTGTCCAAGTTGTGGTGAAGCTAGAGGAGGCTCTCAACATATATGAGTGAGGATGAAGCATCTACACCTCATACCAACCATAAGCAACACCTTTGAAGTCAGTAAAAAAAAAAAATAATTTTTTTTTTTTTTTGTTTCTTTGAGTTATAGTATATCTTTGAAGTCGGTATTAATCTTTAACAAGAGAGTTTGTCAATGCAAACATGGGATTCCCCTGAAAATCTCTAAAACTACATTATACTATACAATCGTGTTACACAATGCATGAAGCGGACAAAGGGTGATACCCCTCTATAGAATGGGGAGGTAGCCAAAAATGTTCCCAAAAACTATCAAAACTAATCTATCTCAGCTTAATACAACATACATTTTCAAAACTAGGACTCTTAATTATGTAACCTCTCTCACACGTTCATCAAACTTCCTCAGAGAAATCCGGTTCATCCGGCTTCAACAACGTGGTCATCTTCAAGCTCGAGGACGAGGCTGCCTCAGCCATCCTCATCCTCTCCCTCTGCGCTATCCCTCTCCTGGTGTTTGCAGCAAACTTCGAGGCCAAGATTGTGGCCCCAAGATGCTGGAAACCATCATGCTCATCAGATGCCGCAGCATAGTACAAGCTCTCCTGCAAAGCGAGCTCCTTCGCTAGCTTCTTCTTCCTGTACCTCCTCCACGCCGCTTGCAAGAAGCAAGCCCCCCACGTTCTCCACTGATGGGAGTAGTAGCGGAACGCGTGCTGGAGCTTCATGCTGTGTAGTCGCTTAAACTGCATGGCCACGAACTTGAGGTCCTCAGCACGGAGAGCGAACGCCTCCACTTCCGTGAGAGTCTTCACGGTACGCGTTGAGGAGGGCAAGTTTAGAGATGAGTTAGGTACGAGAGCCCACGTGAGAAGCTCCTCCCCACAGAAATCGCCCGGCCGTAGAGTGATTGAGTTGTAGAAACCTGATCTCCCACCGTTGGTTGTGGAGCTCTCCATCTGGCCTCGGATGATGAACAGCATCTCGTCCACTGGATCGCCTTCCCGGACTAGGTTGCTGCCTTGCGTGCTCAATGAGGAGACTAAACGCTCGCATATGGCATCGAGAAGTTGATCATCCATTTGTGCGAAGAATGGGACCTACAAAAGAAACAAATTAAAACAATGCGAGAGGAGAAAGGAGAAAAGAAGAAAGAAAGAAAGAAAGAAAGCAGAGATGAATACTCGTCGAACGAGGTTGAGGCAGAGATGCCTCTGAATCTCACGGCGAAGGTCTTGGGGAAGAGACTTGAGAATGGATTCTTCGTTGACTCCTCTAGTGGTGAGCCATCTGTACTGCTCGAAACGACGAACGCGTTCCTGCAGATCCGGAGGCAACTGCCGATGCCTCATCCACTCTTCCGTATCTCTTCTCTTGATTCTCCACTCTTCAAGCCTCACAGTCATTGATTGCAAGTAAGTCTTCATTCAACAACAGTAAAGAAAAGAAGAAAGATTATTGGACTCTAGTTTCACCCAACTCATCTTATCCTATCAAAAAACACGTGCAAGATAAGAATACCTGCATGTTTCCAATCAACTGTGCAGATAAAACAAGCCCAAAAATACACAAAACTATGCAGAAAGCCGTTTCCCCAATATAAGTGCTGGTGTTCAGAGTCTGTCCGTAGGAACTACAAGAGAGACAATAAAAGCAACATTAGCACAGCTTGAGAAGAAGAGGAGATGAGAAGATGAAAAAGGGATCAGACCTCAAGTTTCGCAAGCCCCACCAAAGGCAGTAGAGATACTTCTCAATGAAAGGAGCCGAAGCGACTTCACTCGTAAAAGCCTCCGAAAACATCCCAAACTTGAAATCCGAGTCTCCGTTCATTGCATCACAGATAGAAAGCATGGTGGTGGCGTTCAACCAGTACGTCCGTGCGGCATCCCCTGGTTTGTAGTTTGAACAGTCAAGGAAACTATCTTGACAGCCTATGGTGGACTTTTCGATGTTACATCTATAGCTCCAACAATCATGCTGTCTCCCTATAGATGCAAGATACCACGAAGCTCCTATTACCTTAACCACAACAAACATCTTTTTTCAGACAACGCAATGATTGATTCGAGAGTATGATGTGTTGTTGTACATTTATACTCACGTGGCTAGCAAGCATGAATAGAAGAAGATTGTAAGCAGCTCCTGCCCAAGCAGTCTTAGCTATAAAACCGGTTGTTTTGATGATTCGGTTATTCAATGGAAAGATGACAAATAATCGAGGAATATACTGGATTAGGACAATAAGAGCGAGAGTGTTGCTTGAGTGACCCCTTCCCGCCTTTCTCAACGCTGGGATCACATACCAGATCAGAATCTGCAATTTTAGTTGTATGAACTCATCAACCAAGATGAATAAACAATCACAATTCGCAACAGCCGTCAGATCAAGTTCACCTGAGGCAACGGCAATGTGGCCGTTAGATCAATGACGAAATCCTTCTTAAGGTACCTCATGGTTATCTTATGAGGATCCATCACGAGCTCCCCGCGGCCGAATACGCGGGAGCTCGGCGCCACGAAGGCCATCCGGAACTTCATGAGCATGTGGAGGACGTAGAAAAAATCGGTGACTGTACGGAAATAGGTGATGAGGATAGAGGCGCGGTTGTCGTTGTTCATGCAGGCGGCGCCGGCTTCAACGTAGGGGAGGTAGAAGTAGAGGGGGTCGACGAAGAGGGAGATCAAGCAGGTGAAGAGGAAGATGTGGTTCCAGTGGTTGACGATGTCGCTGTTGGGGTCGAGGATCTGGTAGTGCCATAGGATGGAGAGGGAATTCGGCTCGTCAGCGGCGACAACGGCGGCGGCGGTGGTGGGGTTGGGTTTGCGGGAGGTTAGAGTTCGCCGGAGTTGGCGGATGTGGGATGCCGGCCTCGAGAATATTCTATTCATCTTCCATGGCGGAGCCCGATTTTTCCTCGGATTCTCCGCTTGATCGTTTCGATCTTCGGATTTGTTTCGGTGTGGGAAACTTTGAATTCGAGAAAAGGGCTCGCGCGAGAATCAATTGAGAAATTCAAGAACAGCTGAATTTGGGGAGAATCGATTTCGTTTTGGAGAGTTGGGAGAGAAATCGATCGGAGTGTTTGCATCGGAGGGTTAGGTGGCCGTTTATGACCGTTGAGATTTTTGAGGTCATGATACGAGGAAACGCGGGAAATTCGGGAGTTTTTGTTGCTTTTGTAATAATTAGGGTTAAATTCAAAATTGATTCACCCACTATAATAATGAGAATATCTCGGTAACTTTTTTTTGGAATAAAAACACCTACTAATATTTTATGTGCGATTTTGGTAAAATAACATAGTATAAAATAAAAAATAAAGGAAAATACGACATAGGGTGGAGATCGCTCTCACGATCCGCGGCGGATTTTCATCAAAGTCCACGTGGAATAATATATATATATATAATTGTGATGAGGATTATCCCAGAATTTTAATTATACATGAGATTTGGTTACTGCGAAAGACGTAATCGCCTTAGCGTGCACAAGAGGCCAAATGTGCGGCAGTCCTTCCGCTTTCACCCTCGAACTAATAATTGCTTTGTGGTTCATATAAATACGTTACAGAGGACAGAAGGGTATGTGTGGGGGTCATAGTACCCATAATTTTGAAAATTTCTATATTTAAAAAACATAAAATACCATTCCTTCAAATTTACATATTCACACCCATAAACGTACAGTATAAGTTTCGCTACTCAAAATATAAAATGTTTGTCCACTTGTACATATAAACATATATATATATATATATATATATATCAGAAACATGATCGTTCAATTATGATTAAATTAAGATTGTTTAGTCACGAAATCTTTTTTTATTTTGAGCATTTTCCAATATCGTATAAAGCAAAGTATTTTTTTTTCATTTTTCTTCATTGTTCCCTTTTTAAATTCATTAATCAATTCATACTTAATACTCCATACGTCCTATTACACTTATCTAGTAATCCTTTTCGGGTTGTCCAATCTCTTTGTCAAGTTTCTAAATAAGAAAAATAGATCTCCACATTTACTAAACTCAAATCAAATTATAAATAAGGAAAAACAAATGTATTAAACCCCCAAACTATTGGCATATGTGCAAAGTACCCCTCAACTATTAAAAAGAATAATGACACCTCTCAACTATTGTATTATGTGTGGATTGTTCCCCTTAGTTAAATATTCCGTTAAAGTTAACCACCATTTTAATTTTGTGTTATTTTTCTTGGCATTTGTTATGTAGTTTCGCTGAATAAAATTGATTAATTATGGTGGTGAGTGAAGATTATGGAGAAAAGCTAATTAAGGAAGTTGTGTTACTCGTCTCCGATCGAGTAGATATCCGTTCTCGTTAAATTATTGGTGATCGCTGTTTACACCAAATAATCCTGCAAAATTATTAGAACTAGAATTAGTATAGCAACAGGTATCGAACACAAGGAACAGAGTATTTTAGACCTAAAATTCCTATTAATCTATGGGGTTGGTTAGCGACCACGCAAGTTTTAGAAATTTTTTAACGTAAAACAAACGAAAATAAAAGTAGGAATTAAACACGAAATAGACTTATGCAAATAAAACGGGTCCAGCAAGATGATTCACACACACTCACAATCGATCACTGGCACTATTAATTAATTAATCCACTTAAGTCAATTAGTTGTAGGACACCGTAATTAAACGGACATATCCCATATTCCCCCTTAATTATTCGGTAATCGCCATGGTGGGCATTGAAACAACTACTTCTCTAAATTATATGCAACCTACATTGGTGGACAATCAATAGATTTAACACCTAACCAACTTTAAGAACTAAGGGAACCCAATTTAGGAGTCTACTCGTATGGTGAGCATCTAATAGTCTCCTACCAAATTAATCCAACTGTCCTAAGAACAATTTGCTACTTATTTAGCCTAATCCCACGAGAAACGATGGAAGTACTAAATTAGCTATGAATTAAACTAACCTAGGGTGATCAAGCCTAAATTAATTAATCCAATTAATTAACCTAGATTAATTCAGAACCTAAATAATTAATTTTAAGCCATAGTCTCACGAAAATATGGTGGTGTGTGTTTCACATCTCGCCGGCCCTAAAAAGACTTAGCCGCGCATATCGGCCGGACTGGCCAGATAGACCGATTTACCGGACATAACACAAAACATGCTAAAAATCATGAAATAATTATGCACGAAAATCTAAACTAATACGGAATCAATTAAACACGAATTGAAACTAAATTAAACCTAAGGAATCAGAAAATACCAAATTAAGTCTTCACATCATCCAAAAGGAAAATAAAACGGAAGCATCCAAATTCGGGAATGTAAACGGAAGCAAGAACATGTTGTTTTCTCCAAATCAAACTACAATCAACGACATAAAAACTGAAATACGAACTCTGAAAATATGATGAATACTCCCTCGGACTCGGATCTCCCTCGGCTCTCGCGATTCTCTCTCGGCTCTCGGATCTCTCTCTCTTGGACTCCCCTTACTGCGTGAATAAGATGATGATGAAATGATCAAACTCCTCCAATGTTTTGGTGTGCGTGTATAATATGATGATGAAATAAAATAATATCTCTCCTCCCCTTTCTCTCGCTGGCGTGAATGATGGGATCAGAGGTTATGAATCTTGTGTGCGTGTTTATATGCAAGCGGCGCCTCTTCTATCATATATATATATATATATATATATATATATATATATATATATATGCTCTCTTTTTCTCCTCTCCAATTAGATCATCTAAATATAGAAAGATATAATATAAATTATATTATAATACTTTTTTTCTACACTTAATTGTCCGCTTGATTTCTTCCGGATTAAGCATATATTTCCTTTAATTTGCAACCGTCACATCAACGCCTCGTCAACGCCACATCACCATAAGAACTGCAAAACAAACACCAAAAAGCAATCCAACCGCCACAATATATGCCAAAATAAACGGAATATGGATAGTACGAATATAGACCTATCAAACCTCCTTACACTTAAACCATGCTTGCTCTCAAGTATAAGGAAACAAAAGTATAAGTACTATCCAAATTCCATTACTCCCCAAAGACTCAAAACTCTAAAATAAAAAGACAAGGACGAAAACAAGACAAAGAAAAGGGAAGAACACGACTCGAAACAAAGGAAAAGAAACAACACAAAAACCACGGACAAGAAAAACGACACGAAACAAAACAAGAAGCAATACCAATCATATTTGTAATCTCCACACTCAATAAACTAGCAAAACATGTCAAACTATGCAAATATGAATCTCATCAAACGAGTAGAGTTGCAAATTTAAGATTAGGCACACAAATATCAATTTAGTCAAAAACCTAAGTAAAAGTGGATCATCCTCACGGTTCACTCAACACTCACTAATCTAAGTCCGGTTAAGCCACTCAAGAAAATTTAGTTCATCCGTCACGATAAAAGATTGTCACAGCTGCAATATCAAGGAGGTCTTTTTCTTTGGTTGTAATGGGGCTTAGGACATAGACAATTTTTTGTTGGTAGGGGTCCTAGGAGTTCTAAGCTCCACAAATTGTACAAATATGTCATGCATGTTATACTTGCTAAATTTGAGATAATCAAATATGGAAAATCAATGCCTACCATAAAAGAACATCATATCAGCTGCTACCAACTTATTCACGAACACCCCTGTTGTTTACTGTTTCAGATTTTTTTTTTTTTTTTTTACAGAACAGCAGCATAATACAGCAAAATTCAGCATATTTTTACCGGGTACGAACACGAGCTGGCCTTTAAATAACACTATCAATGCACAACTCCAATCAACTATTATTTTGCAACAAACAAATATGATAGCAAGCAAACTCGGTAGGCAATAAAAAAATAGATCAATCTCAAATAAGCTTGTAAAACATACAATGACATGGGAAAAAGAAAAGCTAAAAAGGCCTCGGTTTGTATTTTTCTGACTGAATCAAAGAATAGGTCAAGGCACAAATTAGCTCACTAGGGGATAATGCACGGTAGGAAAAATATTGTCGCGGTTAAATGGCTCAATCCCTAGTGTCTCCTATCACTTATCACAAATGACTCACTTTTATTGCAACTTCATGAACAATCACTCTCAATGAATTAGTAGGAAGTGTCCTACTTAAACGGTTCAAATCTAATATATGTAGTGTGTGTAAAATTCGATCCACAATTCACTTATTATTCGTCATCCCAAATCACATACAAATGTGCACCAAATCCTACTCTTCACAACAACTACAAGTTTGCATATTGAGACATAAAGCACAACCAAACATGCTTAAACCAAGAGCAAGAGTGCATCAACAACTTCAATTTTTGGCATGCTTCGACACAAAAGAAAAGACGACACAAAGTGAAACGACGTAAAGACATCCCTCCTTACACTTAACCCCTTGTGTGCCCTCACACAAGAAAAGGACAAAGAAAAAGGACGGGGAACATGACAAAAAACACATAACAAATACCCCTCCTTACACTTGATCGTTGCAAACGAGCAAGTAAAAGAGAGCAAAACAAACACACAAACACATAACACAAATACAGAAAAACAATAAATAAAAATAAAAAGAGGGGGAAATGGCATCACCGATCGCCCAGAGGCGGAAGACGAGAGAGAACCGTGCAATGAATTAGTAGGAAGTGTCCTACTTAAACGGTTCAAATCTAATATATGTAGTGTGTGTAAAATTCGATCCACAATTCACTTATTATTCGTCATCCCAAATCACATACAAATGTGCACCAAATCCTACTCTTCACAACAACTACAAGTTTGCATATTGAGACATAAAGCACAACCAAACATGCTTAAACCAAGAGCAAGAGTGCATCAACAACTTCAATTTTTGGCATGCTTCGACACAAAAGAAAAGACGACACAAAGTGAAACGACGTAAAGACATCCCTCCTTACACTTAACCCCTTGTGTGCCCTCACACAAGAAAAGGACAAAGAAAAAGGACGGGGAACATGACAAAAAACACATAACAAATACCCCTCCTTACACTTGATCGTTGCAAACGAGCAAGTAAAAGAGAGCAAAACAAACACACAAACACATAACACAAATACAGAAAAACAATAAATAAAAATAAAAAGAGGGGGAAATGGCATCACCGATCGCCCAGAGGCGGAAGACGAGAGAGAACCGTGCGCTCCAAATCATCGAAGCGACGCCGAAATGCAACAACCTCGGCCCTCAACACCTGGACCGAATCGCTAGGGACCTGCAAAGCTACATATGGAGCAGCACTCGGGACTTGAGGTCTCGGTGGATAAAATCTAACAGTACCATCAGGCTCCCTATAGCAAATGCGGGCATGGCCCATCAACTCAATGTCAAACAAAGGTGGAGGAGACAACCGAGTAAGCAGAGAATCATCAAAAATGATAAAATTACGTGCCAGAAATGTAGCAAAGAGATGACACAAAGTAAGATGCATAGCCGGATGAATAGCAAGATCACTCATGCTACGAGCTACCCAATAACCTAGATCAACCCGCCGCCCCGTATGCATGCACCACATAAAATAAAGATCATTATCCGTGAGGGTAGTAAAATCAGTCCAACGCCTAGTCAAATTGTGGCAAAGAAACTAATGACACATACGCAATGCAGGATCAGTAACATATGAAATATCAGAGTAAGAGGGGCGGAACATCTGGGGATCAGAAGGGGCAATCAAATTCCAAGCAGTCCTAGAACCAACATAATCTCCAAGTGCAGAAGGTACACCACGAGGAGTAGAAGCATATGTATCATCATCCAAATCCTCTAACAACACAGTACCCAAACGTGCAGACCACTCAGCCAAAGACATCTCATAGAACACACAACCAATACGAAAGGATATACTCTTCACATACACATCAGTCACATGGGTAAAAGACAATGTATTGAAGAACTCAGCAGTAAGAGCATGATAGCATGGATAGTGATGAGATTCAGTTAACCACAGCCAACCAATACGGCGAAAATACTCATAAAATGTACCTTGGACGCCCGTGGAGCGGAGGAAACCGTAGTCAATGGAGCGGCCATTCCGAAAATTCTTGCTGCGGCGAGTGAATGCGCGATGCCGGTATGGCTCGTCCTCAAAGGTGGCTACTGCACGGACTGCATCTCTATCCGGAAATTGTAAGATGATGAGGTTCCCGTACGCGGTGGATGACAGGAAGGATGAGGAGTCGGCCGAATCAGCTAATGAGAGCTGCTCCAGAGATAGGTCTTCGTCTTCACTTGACGGCTCATAATCGGACTCATCCGAAACTTGATTCGAAGTGGCCCTAACCTCATCGACCCAATGAATACCGTCGAAGCGCGGAGGCGGCGTATACGGGCTATTTTCCCGAAGAAAGGGAAATCGATCATATAAATTGGCCGAGGGGAACTCGGTCGCTGGGACGGACTAGTCGATGTCGTCGGTCTCATCTTCTTTGGCGGATGCAGCGGCGGTGGCCTCGGTAGTAGGGGAGGCGACGGCCGGTTCTTCGGCGGCTTCAACGGGTGGAGCAACAACGGCCGGTTCCTCCTCGTCGATGAGGAACGGACCGGTTACAGTTGGGTGGAGGGTGCGGCGGATTCGGCCGGTGCGACGCGGCGGCCGCCGCGTAGAAGTCTCGCCCGCGGTTGTCGTCGACGAAGAGGGAGCTCCTTCACTTGCAAGTTTCGATTTCTTTTTCGGGACCACAGCGTCGAATTGGGCAAGGAGATTTGGCGGATTTTAGGGTTGATTTTGAAATGGAAGTGAAGAATTTGAAGAAGGAGGTGATTTGGTTTATTTGGGGAGAAATGGGTAGAAATGGAGAAAGTGGGAGGAAATCGTGTATCGGCGGTTTCAAAACATTTTTTTTTGCCAAACTCCATACTTTCGGAAATTGCAAAATGGGCCCCTATGAAGAAAATATCATTACTCCCAACTCCAATTCTTCGATATTTCAACTCCGCTTTTAATCGCCTCCTTACACTTAAGCTCTTTGACATCTTTTATAGCTTAGATCTGGAAAAACAACACAAAAAACAAAGACGAAACCAAAATAAATAAAAGGAACAAAAATAGGAAAAACAAACCGGGTTGCCTCCCGGTAGTGCCTCTCTTTATTGTCTTCGGCTAGACTCCTTCTAAAATCAAGAATAAGAGGGAATGAACAAGCTAAGCTCATCCACTACCTCCATCCTCTCAGCAACATGGTAGAGTTTCAGACGGTGGCCATTGACAGTGAATTCTACATTAGAGTCCAATTTAGAGATCGTCACTGCTCCACTTTTCGATACAAATCGAATCCGAAATGGATCGATCTAACACGAACGGAGCTTGCCCGGCATGAGACGGAGGCGTGACTGATATAACAACACCAATTGATCTTCCTCAAAGTTCTTAGTACGAATGTGCTTGTCATGTCATGCCTTGGTACGATCCTTGTACCTCATTGTCGTGTCATAGGCCTCACGACGGATCTCCTCAAGCTCTTGCAATTGATACTTTCTCTCTTTCGTACACCCTTGTAGATCCATATTAATCTTCTTAGTAGCCCACCATGCCTTGTGCTCCAATTTCACGGGTAAATGGCAAAGCTTCCCAAAACTAAGCCGATACGGAGACATACCTAAAGGAGTTTTGTAAGCAGTACGGTAGGCCCATAAAGCATCATCTAACCTCAAACTCCAATCCTTCCTAGAAGGATTCACGGTCTTCTCAAGTATGACTTTAACTTCTCTATTGGAAACCTCGGCTTGCCCATTCGTTTGTGGATGGTAGGGCGTAGAGATACGATGTTTGACACCATATTTCTTCATGAGTGCTTCTATAGTGAGGTTGCAAAAATGGCTTCCTTGATCACTAATGATGGTCGTCGGTACTCCAAATCTGCTAAATATATTAGTTCTAAGAAAACCTGCAACCACTTTAGAATCATTAGTCCTTACGTCTTTAGCCTCGACCCATTTAGACACGTAGTCTACAGCAAGCAAAATTTACAAGTTCCCGCACGAGCTCGGGAAAGGACCCATGAAGTCCATGCCCTACACATCAAAGATCTCACAAAAGCGCAAAGGCTTTTGGGGCATTTCATCCTTCTGGGATATGTTGCCGGTCATTTGGCAACGTGTACATGTCTTGCAAAAATTGTATGAGTCGAGGTTTAAGGTCGGCCAGAAAAAACCTGCATCCAAAATCTTTCTGGCAGTACGTTTTGGACCAAAGTGTCCACCATAAGGGGACGAATGACAATGATGAAGAATCTCACCTTGTTCTGCTTCAGGAATGCAACGGCGAATTACTTGATCCACTCCCATCTTCCATAGTATTGGAGAATCCCAAAAGTATTGTTTGCATTCGCTCTCCAATCTTTTCTTTTGGGAATGTGTGAAATCGGAAGGAATCTACTTGGAGGTCAAGTAATTAACAATGTTAGCAAACCAAGGGAGTCTAGAAATCTTACCCACGGAGCCGTTCTGGAGCGGATTCGGTCTGTCTGGTCAGTCGGAGCCGTGGCTGAGCAGTGGCTGTAAAACACTGAGTAGGGGCCTATCCGACCGTACGGCGGGCGACGGGTAATGCATTCGGGAACTGCATACAGATGCTCATCGGGAAAAGTCTCCTTAATTGATTCTTCATCTTCCTTTTGGATCAAACGGCTTAGATGGTCGGCCACTTGATTCTCTGCTCCCCTTTTGTCCTTTACCTCCCAATCAAAATCATGAAGTAAGAGTATCCATCGAATCAAATGAGGTTTGGACTCCTTCTTGGATAGAAGATGTTTGACGGCAGCATGATCAGTATAGACCACAATTTTGGAACCAAGCAAGTAAGATCTGTATTTGTCGAATGCGAAGACAATAGCCAAAAACTTCTTCTCCGTGGTAGAGTAATTGCATTGAGTTCGGTTAAGTGTCTTCGAAGCATAATAGATTACATGGCTCGCTTTTCCATTTTTTTGCCCCAAAACTGCTCCTACGGCCCGGTCAGATGCATCACACATAATCTCAAAGGGCTTGTTCCAATCAAGAGGCTGCATTATTGGGGCGGTGGTGAGCTTTGTTTTAAGGAGGTCGAAGGCCTCCTTACACTGATCATCAAACACGAATTCAACATCTTGTTGTAGAAGCCTTGTGAGTGGTTGAGCTACCTTTACAAAGTCATTGATGAAACGCCGATAAAATCCGGCGTGTCCTAGGAAACCTCGGATCTCCTTTGCAGATGTAGGGGCGGCAGCTTTGCAATCAAGTCGACTTTGACTTTATCTACTTCAATCCCTCTGCTAGAAACCACGTGACCGAGTACAATACCTTCGGTCACCATAAAATGGCACTTCTCATAGTTAAGTACCAAGTTCTTCTCCACACACCGAGCAAGGACTTTGTCTAAATTCTTCAAGCATCCTGTGTATGAATTCCCGTATACCGTGAAGTCATCCATGAATACTTCAATGCAATCCTCGATCAAGTTCGAAAAGATGCTCATCATGCACCTTTGAAAGGTGCCCGGTGCATTACACAATCCGAATGACATACGTCTATATGCAAAAGTGCCGAAGAGACCAGTAAATGTGGTCTTGTCTTGATCCTCCTCCTTCACATGGATCTGAAAGTAGCCGCTATAGCCATCCAAAAAGCTGAAGTAGGCTTGCCCCGCAAGTCTCTCTAACATCTGATCAATAAAAGGTAACGAAAAATGGTCTTTCCGTGTAGCTTCATTCAACTCCCTGTAGTTTATGCACATGCGCCATCCATTCACTAATCGCATTGGCACCAACTCATTCTTCTCGTTCTCCACAACTTGAAAGCCAGACTTCTTCGGTACCACATGAACAGGACTCACCCATTTGCTATCAGAAATAGGGTAAATGATACCTATAGAAAGAAGCTTCAGTACCTCTTTCAACACCACCTCTCGCATGTTAGGGTTGAGCTTCCGTTGGTGATCTCGGAATGGCTTACTATCAGGCTCCATATGAATTGAGTGAGTGTAGATGTCAGGACTAATGCCGGTGATGTCGACTAAAGTCCAGCCGATCGCCTTCTTGTGCTTCTTCAAAACTGCCAATAAGGCCTCTTCTTGAGCTTGATTTAACTCATTGCTAATGATGACTGGCAGCGTGTCATCATCTCCAAGATAGGCGTATATCAGATGCTTGGGAAGTTGCTTCAGTTCGAGAACTGGCGGCTTCACCAATGAAGGCAGAATTCCGTCAGATTCGGCCTATCTGGGCAGATCGGCGATACTGCTGACAGCAGCAAATTCTAGTGTTGCATAGAGTGCTTTGATGCTGTCTCGGATCTCTTCATCCCTAATATCCTTCAGGTCAAGGTCAGTCAGCCCTTTGATTAGAGTGAGTTCCATTTTATCCTGCAACAAATACGTCTCAAGATAATCTTGGACAAAACTCTCAATCTCGTCAGCAGAAAAAGTCATTTCATTTTCATGATCATAAGGTTTCTTAAGTGCACTAGCAATATTATGAACACAAGTCTCATTATGATATCGCACACTAATAGAACATTCATCTACATCAATCACAGCTTTCACAGTTTTCAAAAATGGTCTACCCAACAAAACACCCGCAGTACCCTTAACTTGCCTATCATTTGTATCTATAACATAAAAATCAGCAGGATAGACAAAATCATTAATTCTGACAAGGATATTTTCAAGTAAACCAACAGGTGCAATGCATGATTTATCAGCAAGCTGTATAATCACATTAGTAGATACCAATTCAACTCCAGTTAATTGATTATACACAGAAAGTGGTATAACATTGATTGATGCACCTAAATCACACATAGTCTGCTTAACCATCACATTTCCCATAAGACAAGGAAGAGTAAACATATCTGGGTCCACGCATTTTGTAGGTAGCATCTTTTGGATAATTGCTGACACAGATGTATCCATCAACACTTTCTCGGTTTGCTGGATCTTGCCTGCTATGAAATCTTTGACAAATTTCCCAAATTGGGGAATTTTCACAGCCTCCAAAAAGGGTATGTTGATTTCCAGCTTTTCCGAACAACTTCACATAGTCCATATAGTCCTTGTTCGGTGTTCGTTTCCTCTCCAATGCTTCAGGAAACGGTGGAGGTATAGCAGTTTTAGGGTTTGTCTAGACAGATCGGCCTTCTCTCGCTGCGTAACTTCATCGCAAAAATTCCGCAACTCGTCGGGTCTTTCCCGGGCGGTCGGACCTTCTCTCGGTCGGCTCTCCATCGCCCGGTCTCGCAACTCGTCGGGTCTTCCTGGGCGGTCAGAATATTCGGTCTGGTCAGCTCGGCCCTGTCTGTTGCAGATTGAGTCTTGTTGGAATTCACCTTCGGTACGGGTCCGGACAACTCCTTTCCATTCCTCAACACGATTTTATTGCAATTGTGGGATTTCGGATTGGGCTCAGTTTGAGATGGCAGTTTCCCTTGACTTCCTCTTATCTCTTGAACTGAAGAATTTAACTTGGAAATCTGCTTAGCTAAATTCTCGAAGGTGTTTTGGGTATCCCTCTTAGTCTGAGTGAACTCCTGTCACGCCCCAATTCCCGAAGGAAAACAACTGGGCCGGGGCGCGACTGGGGAGGGGTGAAAGAAACGGGAAAGAAAGGGGAAGAAATTGAAACATGTGAAATTCAGTAGTACTTGTATTTATATAATTAAGATCCAACTACCTCGGTAGAAACAAGAGAGGTAGAGCATAACGTACATATCGAGTGGAAGAGAATTTGTACAATAACACAAAAAGACAAACTCAGCACCGCCACCTTCACACTGCCATCTTCAGCCTGCAAAATCATTTTTGAAAATATTTGGGCTGAGCACTAATGTACTCAGTGGGTATTGAAAATATTTTTAAAAACCATGAAATGTTCATGCATTACTAGTATCACATAGACGGTTTTTAAAATCGAAAGCAGTCTATGTATACAAAAACTTTCACTTGGCCAACTTTTCTTCCTCAGCTATTGGTGCATTCCATACTTCTCGTTAAACTCATGGAAACATATTCAGCTGAGAGTAACCTCGTTCCTTCATTAGGCTTGGGAAAAACAGATTCTCCCAAGGCTAACTTCGTGACGTTTGGTGTACACTAACCCTGGCTACATCTAGCTCAGGATCCGATCGTATTCAATACTTATGGGCGCAACCCATTTTCACTCAAGTAGATGCACAATTCCAATAGTGAGCGAAGCAATTTTCATGAACATTCATAAACTTTCATTTGCATAAATATCAGAGCTTAATAACTCAAGCATAGATTTCGTAAGTAAAGTATAACCCACCTTGTTCTTTTATGCTGACTTGCTTTAATCTTTTCGGTTTTCCTGGGGATCTACTAGCTGCACTGCTGAGTTTTCGTATGAAATGGTGATGGTAATTCAGCAGGTTCATCTACTATTTATAGGGCATTCAAGCAGCTGAGTCACAAGGCTAGGTAAGCTGCTGAATCACAAAGTTAGGTATAGGTATAGTTTTGCATGGTCATGCTATGCTGCATGTGTGAAACCCACGTAGAAGAGGAGTTCAATTTCCTTTTTGCTTCCTTTGTCTCTACCATTCAGCTTGAGGTGGAATAAATATCAACCCTTTATTTTCACATCTTTGTGTGAAAATACAAAATGGATAAAAATAATTCATTTCCTTTTAATTATTTCAGCAACTAATTAACTCTGCTATTGAACTAGATTACCGAAAACTTGGGGATATCACATCCCTTCCTCCTTAAAAAATATTTCGTCCCGAAATTTACATTTCTTTGTAAGATAATTCAGGATATTGGGACATGATTCTTTCTTCTAGTTCCCATGTAGCTTCTTCTTGCCCGTGATGGTTCCATTCCACTTTTACCAATGGAATTTGCTTGTTCCTCAAAACTTGGATCTTACGGTCAAGAATTTGAACTGGTCTTTCTTCATAGCTCAGATCTGGTTCTAGAATTACCTCTTCATATTTTATCACGTGTTTAGGATCATATACGTACTTCCTTAGTTGAGACACATGGAAAACATCATACACATTCCCCACATTCGGTGGTAGGGCTAACTGGTATGCCACAGGGCTTTTCTGCTTTAGGATTTCAAAAGGTCCTATGTATCTAGGACGTAACTTGCCCTTTTTACCAAATCGTATGATTCCTTTAGAAGGAGATACTTTGAGGAAAACATGATCGCCTTCATTAAATTGTAACTCCGTTCGTCTCGTATCAGCATAAGATTTCTGCCTATCTTGGGCTTCTTTGATTCTTTGCTTAATTTGATCAAATTTATCAACCATTTGTTGAATTAGTTCTGGCCCCAAAAGCTTTCTTTCACCAACTTCATCCCAATAATGTGGGGATCTGCACTTCTTGCCGTATAATGCCTCGTATGGTGCCATTCCAATCGTTGCTTGATAACTATTGTTATAAGCAAATTCTATAAGAGGCAATAAGTCTTCCCAGTGTCCACCTCTATCTATAATTACGGCACGTAACATATCTTCTAAGATTTGTATCGTTCTTTCCGATTGCCTGTCGGTTTGGGGATGGAAAGCTGTGCTGAATTTCAGCTTAATGCCCAAAGCTTCTTGAAAGCTAGTCCAGAATTTTGACGTGAATCTAGGTTCACGATCAGATGTAATTGACACTGGTATTCCATGCAATCGCACTATTTCTTTTATATAAAGTTTTGCAAATTTCTCCAACCCAAATGTCATCTGGACCGGTAAGAAGTGTGCAGATTTGGTTAAACGATCTACTATAACCCAAATAGCAGTATTTCCACGCACAAACTTTGGTAAACTGACTACGAAATCCATATTAATGTGTTCCCATTTCCACTCAGGGATTGGCAGTGGTTGTAATAGTCCATACGGTCTTTGATGCATAGCCTTCACTTGTTGACATGCAAGACATCGTTCTACAAAGGATGCTATTCTTTCTTCATTCCGTTCCACCAGAAGTTTTGTTTCAGATCTCTATACATTTTTGTACTTCCAGGGTGAACAGTATATGGAGTGTCATGAGCTTCTTTCATGATGATATCTTTTAATTCTTCGTTTTGAGGTACACATAGTCTTCCATTGAATAGGAGAGCATTATTGTTGGGTGATGATTCCATCCTCAGCACTGTTTCACTCAGTGGGAAATGATTCGGTCTTAGACACTAATCTTAAGCTCAGTAGCCTTGTGCTCTGTACTTGTCAGAAGATTTGAAGATCCCAAAACCCTATCTGAATGATGAACCATTCCCTTGTATCTGTTTTGTCTCTGAGGTTTCAGACTCAGTAGACACTCTGCTCTGGTCAAGGCGCTCAGTAGCTTATCTGCCTCAGCACCAGTGCAGAAGACTCAGTGATACTGGACTTAGCAGGAGCAGTATACTGAGAGAGTCAGTTGAACTGAACTCAGCAGGAGTAGTTCACTGGACTCGTAGCCGATCTTCGATAGACTTATCTCGCAGCCTATCTATTGAATACAAGGTCAGACTCAGCAACGGCAGATAGTCTTCAGGACTGTCAGAATCTTTTGAAAGACAATCAGCATTGTCATGTACGAGGAAGAGAGAAGTCAGCTTCAGTCTGTCTCGAAGTTTGTGATGTCTCAACCACTCCATCCACCTCGACAAATGACAAGCATACACGTGTCTTCTCACTTGCTAAAGCTGCAGTCAACCTTTTACCTAAAAAGGTGGGAAAGTACACTGTTACCTACACCAAAAGAGCCGTTTGCTACCAAAAAGAGAGAGAGAGAAGAAGATCGTCTCCAACGGATCTATTTCAATCTCTGCTCTATAAATAGAGGGATCATTCAAGATTTGAAGCTCACCTAGAACACGAGAGAGCGCGAAAAACGAGCGAATTCCAAAGAACAAAGTCTTAGCAAGAACTTGAAGAACAATCTCCGGCGAAAGACTACATTCTAGCTCATAGGGAATCAAGCTATACCGACATATAAAGCCTCTAGTATCCAAATCGACGTTACATGAACTCAAAGCTTACCTTCAACTGTTCGTCGATCTAGAAGCTACTCTCATATTCCCTATCCCTCTAACCCTAAGCTCAATCGTCCTTATCTATAGCTTAGACGAAGGAGTTCACATTTGAACCCAATCCTTATTGTATAAGGACTCCTTCATTGTTGGAGAAGTTTGTCAAACACTTTAAGTTTGATAGTGTTGTAAACTGAGACTTGGATCAGTATAAAAACCAAGACGCGGCTTTGCCCAGTGTGCAAGCTGACTGAGACTAACTCAGGATAATAAATAGCCTCCTGATCATTCGGGACAGTGGACGTAGGATTTGAGCGATATCCGAACCACTTTAAAAATCCTGTGTCTCTTCTTCGCTTTCTTAACTCGTTGCATTGATTTTACTATTCATACCGAACATCATATTTAAAATCAATCAACTGTCTCAAAGATACCGAACTTTTAATCTACCGAACCGAGACTTAAAACGTTTTCTCACAAACTGATTTGGGCCTACACTATTCCGCGCACTGAACTCTTACTGTAGATACTGAATTCTGACCTAGTCAGTTAGCAGATCTCAGCTGAGTCAAGATTCTTAGCCTTTAACTCGATTCGAAACGGTTATGCAGGTCTGCCGAACCGTTTCGATCGACACCATCCCGAATAGGACTGTTCGAGTTCGAAGTTGAGAAATCGAATCGTGTGTATTCACCCCCCCCTCTACACCCGACCGTACACTCGGGACCAACAATTGGTATCGGAAGCGGGGAGTTCTTTAAGACTCTTGTCACTTTGAGACCGGGTCTATTCGAACGGATCCGGAGGAAAACATTTTCACTGCATATCACTCTACATTCATATCTATATTCTTCATGGCTGATATGTCAGGTATAAGGATGGTACCCATGTTCTCGGTGGAGAATTATGGAGCATGGCGAGTCGAATGGAAGCACATCCGACATCCCTCCATGACAAGTATGGTCAAGTACTTGAAGATGGACCTATCGTTCCCATGATCGATAGTGTCGTAACTCGAGACCAAGCTCAAGGAGGAGGAATGGTGACCGGGAAGAAGATTCCCAAAGACAAGTCTCTTCACTCCCGAGGAGAAGAAGCTTCACAACTTAGACCGTGTTGCCGTAAACGCTATACCGACCACCCTTAGTGATTCTTATCTTGGCGGGGTTCGGGAATGCAAGACCGCAAAAGAACTCGGGACGCTCTAGCGCTACCGAGTCGAGGGACTCGAAGATTAAAGCGAATAAAATAGCGCCTGGAACTCCAAAAGCCGGGAAAGCTTGTCTCTCATGCCCGGTGACAAAATCGAAGATCCGAACGTCGATTTACCAATCTGATGAACTCTATCAATGGGTCGGGAAAGACATTCAAGAACCGAGAGATGAATCCGAAGATTCCGAGGGCACCGCCTTGGACGGACACCTGGACACCTTTTGCCACTCTATTGCGACATTCCGACTTAGATGCTTTGTGTCTCCCGACCATATCTTTTCGTAATTACAGTGCAGGAGGAGTTTGAGTTCGACAGACCTCAAAGAAAGCAGAGAGCTGAAGCAGACACAAAAATCGACCATGCTTTCAAAGCATCAGTCAGCACAGCATCTCCAGCGACGAGTAAAACGACGAGTAAGACTGAGCCTTCACTCAATGATCTACAAGAAGGAAGTCTCGCTCGAAGTATGCGCTCATTTGTAAAGTATCGAAGGAGAAGGAGCAACGCAGAAAAGTGACTAAAGCCTATCGGGAAACGAAAGGTAAGTCAAATTATATGTCGAAACAAACTCCTGACTCACAATCTTCTGAATACAAAAAGAAGGATGACTCAGAACCGTCAAAGAATAGCGAAAGCAAAGAAGAAAAAGTCATCACTTGCTATAATTACAAAAAGCCGGGACATTATCAGTATGATTGTCCCCGAGCTCGTAGTGCTTGAACGCGCAGCACGTAAGGCAAGGAGAGAGAAATTCGCCCAGAAAAGACAAGCTTATATTGCAGACGAAATCTCAGACGACTCAGAAGAAGTCGACTCCTTTATGGATTCATCTGACGATGAAGCAGCCTTCATGGCCTTAGAGCATGAAGCAGATGAATCAGCTGAAAAGTGCATGATGGCAGGCGAAGAGGATGAGGTAAATTCTCATGAACCACTTAACTCCTCTTCACACCGCACACACGACACTATTTCAAAAGTGCGGATGAGAATTTGGACGTCGCGACCGCATACGAAGAACTGCTCGACGAACAAATTCGGATGAGTCTCGCGGCTCGACAAGACTCTTCAGGAGTTGGATACCCTGAAAGTAGAGAATCAGAGACTTTCTCAGGAGAGTCAGGTTGCTACTAAGGCCGAAGGACTTGTGTTGAGACTCAGGGAGGAGATAAACTCTCTGATGGCCAAGTCTCAGCATCAAGAAGATCGGATTTCAGTTTTGACCAATGAGTTGACTCAGAAAGATACCGAAGTGAGTCTATCGAAACAAGAAATGTCGGGACTTCGGATCGAGCTCGACACATCGAAGAAAAGTGATGATATCCGGAGGAACCCGATGGCCGAGAGGTACAAGGGTGCTGAGAAGAAATTAGAGGCTATGCTAGCAAGCAATAAGCCAAAGCACCGCAAGGAAGGACTTGGACTCAGCCAAGGAGCTTCCTCATCTGCCTCAGTACACTCAGAAGTACGGCTTGCGATAGGTTTGTTCAAGGGGAGACTATGAACGCAAATATACCGAACCCCCTAGCAAAGAACAAACAGAAGATGAAAGCACCTCATCCCACACATCGGCATTCCGACAAGAAGATCGAGTGCCAAGAAACCCCGGTTCGGTCCAAGGGGGAACCAAGAAATCAAAATTGGCGGATCAAGATGGACCTCCAAAGCCGACACATCCAGACTCGGTATGGGTCATATTATTATGAACCTATAGTCGAAGAGGCTCCAAAGGTCGAAGAAAAAGAAAGCCACACGTAAGGCTAAGGTCGGCGATCCACGGCTCGAAGATTAGGACTCCCGAACCTCGGAAGCCTCGAAGTCACCTATGACCAGTCCGGTGGTCGATATGTTGACTCTAGTGGAAAGAAGATGTCCGAAACCACCGGGGTTGTTAGGACAGATTTGGGTTATGAAAACTAACATCTAAGGACCCAAAATCAAAAATAAAGGGTACCCGAATATAATTCTGCTTTTGCGGGTGCGCAGAGACCCATGGTATGTGGACGGCGGATGCTCAAGACATATGACATACCAAAGGAGTCTCATCAAGAATTATGTTATCGAAGATGGACCCAGAATTGAGTTTGGAGATAATGCCAAATGCTACACGAGAGGATACGGCACACTCAAAGATAGGAACGCCAAAGTTCCAAGAGTATCCTATGTTGAAGGACTTCAAAGATAATCTTCTCTCTCGTTAGTCAATTTTGTGATAACTCGAATAGAGTGATTTTTTGACGCCGGTTTACGTGATGTTATTGATAAATCTACAGGGAAAACAGGTGTTATCGGGTTCGCGCAAAAAGAACATATACGTGGTGGATCGGAACTCAGCTGAACACCGAAGCTTGTTTGCTGGGCGAAGAATGAAAACAGAACGGGGTGGCTATGGCATAGGAGGCTCAATCATCTCAACTTTAAGACGCTCAACAAGCTAGCAAGAAACACTCTAGCAAGGGGACTGCCGAATGAAGTATTCAGCAAAGACACTCAGTGTGAAGCATGTCTGAAGGGAAAGCAAACAAAGAAAGAAAATCCACATGTTCCATCTCCTTCCACTGATGGAATCCTTCAGCTGCTACATATGGATTTGTTCGGTCCAGTCTCCCCAGTGACGATCAGAGGCAGAAAATATGCATTAGTGGTCATAGATGACTACTCGCGCTACACATGGGTCATATTCATTGCCAACAAGTCTGACGTCAAAACAGAGTTACCAACGCTTCTGAAAAAGCTCAGTGTCGAGAAGAACACCAAGATCAGAAAAATACGTTCAGACAGAGGAACTGAGTTCCTTAATTCCATGGTAGAGGAGTTCTGCAAAGCAGAAGGAATAGAGCATGAGACTTCAGCTGCACGCACACCTCAGCAGAATGGAGTTGCTGAACGAAAGAACAGAACTCTAAAAGAGGCAGCTAGGACTCTACTCGCAGACTCAGGACTCCCAACCAAATTCTGGGCAGAAGCTACTGATACTGCATGTTACACTCAGAACCGATCTTTACTGACAAAGCAGCATAAGAGGACACCATATGAACTATGGAACGGCAGGAAGCCTTCTCTATCTTATTTCCATATCTTTGGTTGTTCATGCTTTATCCACAATAATGGGAAAGATCAGCTGAAGACTTTTGATAGCAAGTCAGATCAGGGAGTATTCTTAGGATACTCTCGGGTCAGCAAAGCTTTCAGAGTATTCAACTATCGAACCCTTTGCGTGGAGGAAAGCCCTCATGTTGTGTTTAACGAGTTTGCTACGAAGACAGGGAGCAATAACTCAAATTCCGAATCTCGAGGACATCGGTGAGACGCCTACGGGATCTAAGCTTAAAGGACAAATGCGAAAAGATCCAGCTATGTTGGGATGATGATTCGGACGAAGAAACTGAAGACAAATCTACTGAATCTCAACCAGCAGAGCAAGTAGCTGAGCAGATTGATTCTCTCGAACAGAATCAATCCCAGGTAACTCAAGTCGATGAGGAAACCGTAGAGGTAACTGAGACCACTACTGAGAATAACAACTCAGGGGGAACATCTAGTAATGTTCCTGAGCTGAATGCCCCTGAACCTGGTGACTCAGTAGATCATACTCTTATCACTGAAATTCTTCAATCTCAGAATAGTACAACTGAAATGCCTAACTCACCTACTATCTGTGTTGAACAAATTTCAGATGAAGAGCTGAAAGATCGTGGATCGTGGCTGGATGCTCACACTCCTAATTTGATCATTGGAGATCCTTCAGCTAATGTCAAGACAAGATCCAGATTCTGTCAAGGAGAAAGCGCATTATTCTCCTGCTTCTTATCTACTGAAGAGCCTCAGAACATTGAGGATGCATTAAAGGATGCTGACTGGATCATAGCTATGCAGGAGGAGCTGAATCAGTTCACGAGAAACGAAGTATGGGAGCTTGTAGACAGACCCCGGCATCAACATGTCATTGGAACCAAATGGGTCTTCAAAAACAAGCGAGATGAAAACAACGTTATAGTCAGGAACAAAGCAAGGCTCGTGGTTAAAGGCTACTGTCAAGCTGAAGGAATAGATTTCGATGAAACTTTCGCTCCAGTTGCAAGATTGGAGGCAATTAGACTATTCCTAGCCTACGCAACACATCAAAGATTCAGAGTTTATCAAATAGATGTGAAGTCTGCGTTCCTGAATGGCGTGCTGAAAGAAGAAGTCTATGTGGAACAACCGCCCGGCTTTCAGTAGGGACATCAAGTATATAGACTCAAAAAGGCTCTGTACGGGTTAAAACAAGCACCCAGGGCTTGGTACGATACCCTGTCTGAGTTTCTTCTTCAGAAAGGTTTTCAGAAGGGCACAGTAGATCGCACGTTGTTCAGCATTCGACTGGAAGACGACCTATTACTCGTGCAGATCTATGTGGATGACATCATCTTCGGTTCGAAGAATGTCATTATGTGTCAGCAGTTTGAAAGAATGATGAAGGACAAGTTCGAGATGTCGATGATGGGAGAAATGAACTACTTCCTTGGTTTTCAAGTCAAGCAATCTGAAAAGGGAAGGTTCATCAACCAAGGCAAATACACTCGAGACCTCATCAAAAGATTCGGCTGCACATCCGGCAAACCCATCAAGATCCCGATGAACACGAATATGAAGATAGATCTTGCTAAAGAGGGAGTATCAGTAGACCAAACTGAATATCGTGCTATAATTGGTTCTTTATTATATTTAACAGCTACCCGCCCTGACATAACTTATGCTGTAGGTGTCTGTGCTCGATTTCAGGCGAATCCCAAGCAGAGCCATATGGACTCAGCCAAGAAGATTCTCCGCTATCTCCGAGGAACACCTGACATGGGTTTATGGTATCCAGCTGATGATAATATTGAACTAACTGGCTATTCTGATGCTGACTATGCAGGATGTAGAATTGACCGAAAATCAACTTCAGGAACATGTCAGTTCCTTGGCAGCAAGCTGATCTCATGGTTTTCAAAGAAACAACACTCAGTAGCTACGTCGACTACTGAAGCTGAATACATGGCTGCTGGAAGTTGTTGCACCCAAATCCTTTGGCTGAGACAGCAGCTGAGAGACTATGACGTCATTCAGAATGAAGTGCCAATCTTCTGCGATAGTACCGGTGTCATTGTAATCACTCGTAATCTCGTACTACACACGAGATGCAAGCACGTGGACATCGACATCACTTCATTCATGACCATGTCGAAAGAAGGATATCGGGATGGAAAAGATCCATACCGACAAACAAAGGGCCGATATCTCGACCAAGCCTCTAGCGAATCCGCATTCGAGAGAACTTTCGGTAGAGCTAGGTCTGCTTGGACCCTACCGACCCCGGTCGGTAAGAGGTTTCAAGAGAGAGACATTTCGGTAAGGGGGGGAATGTTCACTCTCGATCGAATGTATTCAGTACGTAGAGATTCAGAAACCATCTACACGAGGTATCCGCTGACTACTATGTTCAGTGACAGGTTTGCGTATCTCTACTCAGTAGTAACTTATATTTCGAACTTTGCATTTATGTCAATAAGTTACAGCATGATATTTAATATCTTTTGGTTTGTCTTTATTATTAACGAATTTCATTTATTGCACGACATTCCATACATAAGTTTGCTTTGAACTCTACGCGCATTTAATGCATGTCTTTTCCAGCATACTACTTAGGTTATTTTACAACGTCTTTTGACTTAGGCGGCTTATGCGATCATTGCCTATTATATAACGTCTAATCTTGACCGTCCTTTCTAAAAGCAGTTTTAAACTCAACCTTTTGATCAAATAACTGTTCGTCTTCTCGTTAGATATATATATTCGATCATATCCTAGAAACCGCCATTAGCATCCAAATCTTTCAAGTCCGAGAAATCTGAAGCATCTTTTAGAACGAATCTCATCCGTATTTCACATTATATCCTTCTAAAGCATTAGATTTCTCACTGGTATGCATATTAGAACTGTTACGATAGCTTATTTTATTATTCAGAATCGATATATATATACTGTTTTATCCAAGAATCGGTACTGATAAAGTTCTTGTAACAGTTACGATGGCTGGTATCTCTGTAACCGTTCCTGACAAGATAGAGGAGATCCGGCAAGAAAGGCCGTGTCTGGTGCTAACCAGTCATGGAGTTCGATGCTTGCGAGCTCGAATACATGGAGGAAGTATTCACGTACCTCCGAGCGTCTGGACTAGAAGAGTTCTTATCGAGGAAGCCTACTTTCTTCCTTCCTCGACAAGTGGCAGAGCTGTATCTGAACTCCGACTCCGTCAAAGGCGATATTATGGCAAGTTTCGTTGTTCACGCGATTGGCGACGCCTCGAAGATTCCAGCGTATGTCGATAAAGCAAGCCCCGAAGAAAAGCTTCAATCTTCCATCCGAAGGTATCGGCACGATAGGCTACAACGATGATTCGTAGATGAATACCGATGATATTCCGTTGCAAGCCGACTACCTTCGTAGCCGCCTTCCCGAAGAACGCAATGCTCCCCAAGATGCAGCATTGGCCTATATCGTCACGCAGGTGCCGACGAGCCAGCCGGGATCGTTCGATCAGGTCTCGCGACCTAAGATCCACTCTGATGATGGCCATATATGATTGCGCCAAGGTCAACTGGATCGAAGTTCTTCATTCGGGAGTTCATGATCCAAGCAGCTAAATTTGACAAGCCCACGCGCACGCCGAGTGCAAAAGGAAAGCTACTCTACGGGCTCAAACATCGCTGATGATTGAAGACTTCGTGGCTCGAGCGGATCATATATGACGCCAAGGAGTACTTCAATGTCAAGAAGATTCGGTTTCATAACCGAACTGCGGCCCTTCAAGAAAATCGGGTCGGGTCCTTGGCCAGAGACCGAATCTCGTAAGGCTACTCCACGTAAGAGGAGAACGCCTCCAAGCAAAAAACCCCGAAGGCACCGGCTAAGAAACTGAAGAAAGCCGTCGAGGTGCCTGCTGAACCTGAGACCCTGCTGAACAGGCCACTCAGCAGACTACTCAGCCCCAGAGGCTGATAGATGAGTCGGAGTCTTCTGAGAAGACTCAATCAGTGGAGAAGATCGTCTCCACTGAAGCACCTGAAGAGATGGAACAAGAGGAGGCTACTGGAGCTCAAAGTGAAGAAGTTCAGCGCCTTGACAGCCCCCTCGCAGTTCCTCCACTCAGCAGTGCGGCACCTACTGAGACTCAAACGTCTCCATAAATTGACGAATCCGAGACGGCGTCTGAAGAAGAAACAATCGAGATGGAAGCTTCAGTGATTATATCCAGAGCATCCCGAGAGATTCTTCAACTGGTTCCGGAGCTTGCTGACTACTCAGACTTGTTGCTCATCGCCAAGTCAGCAAGGTTCCACATGTTGCTGCGACATCAGGAGTGGCCTCGTCTACAGCGCCTAGTCCTCCACTACTCCTGTCAGCAGCTGCATGAAGAGGAATTGAGACTAAGAGAGGAGATAGGCTATTCAGAGCCTGAAGACCTCAGCTCAATGGACAATCTGAGGGCTGCGATGCTGGCAATGATTCATGATCGACAGCTCGCCTCCGGCCCAGCACCCTCAGATGGGTCAGACCATGACGACCCAACCAGTGATTCAGGCGCTGGAAAGCATGATGAGGGAACTCCCCAGGACAAGGATACACAAATTACTGAAGAACCTCAGCATCCACTCAGTATCATTGGTTCTGCGAAGTCGACGGCTGGTACCTCATCAACAGAGCCTGCTCAGCTCCTGCTGAAATCAGATTTCGAGGTAGCGCCCAGCCCGCATCGTCGACGCTCCAAGTCTGTGGCGAAGGCTCTACAAAGCCAAGGCACTCGAACCGTGCCCTCGCCAAGGCAGTCCACAGAGCTTGGAAGAAGACTGCTTGAGCCACACGCTACTGAGCTTCAGGGGCTGAAATCCTCAATGTCCCAATCAGCCGCCCCTGATGTCTCTGAAATTGTCACTCAAGCATTGGCTCAGCAGCAGACCAACTTTGAATCTCAGCTCAGGATCTTTCAGGAGAGCCAAGCCAAACTACTTCAAGATTTTCAGGCTTCCAAACTGGCTCATACTGCAGCTATTACTGAACAAGCCTAGGCCACTGAGATCAGATTAGACAACATTCAACTGGTCCTGGAGGATAAGATCGCTGAGAAGCTGAAAGACTTCAAGGAAGCAGCTGACCTCTCTCACAAGCAGTACACGGCAGACCTTGCCATGGAGAGGAACGAGTTGCATGAGGCTCTGACTAAGCTCCACCATCGTCTTGATGAGCTGTCAACCTCCTACAAAAGTCCGAAGAAGTCAGGCCCTAGTCCCTACCCCGGTGCTCATTGATGATGCCAAAAAGGGGGAAAGTGAAGGAAAAAGGGAAGGAAAGAGGACTGAAGGAAGAGAAGGAAAGAAGAGTACTGAGAAACTGACCCCCACCAAAAGTCCAAAATCTAAGGGGGAAGATACACTGAAGTCATCCCAGACTCAGACTCAGACTCAGAAGGGTGAGGCCCAGGGTGTCCCAGCTGCGAGCATAGCTGCGACCGGCCCAAGTGGCTCTGGATCCCAGACTACTCATGCAACCCAGACTCCCATTGATATCATCAAGGAGGTTGCAGAGTATGCTGAACAGAAAGAGGACTCAGATGATGATGAAGAAGTCCCTCTACCTCCACCTGTTCAAGGCAAAGGTAAGAAAGTTCTGAAACTCCCGACCCCTCCAGCAAAGAAACCCAAGAGATACATCTCAGCTGAGGAGGAGGCTCAGATTGCCGCTGATGAGAAGCTGGCAAGGGAGATCGCCGATGCTGAAGCTGCAACAAACCAAAGTCTAAGCCTGCTAAAGGAAAGACTAAGGCACCAGCACGCGGTGGAAAAAAGAAGGCGCCTGCTAGATTGCCTCCCAGAAAACTCAGAATTGAAGATGATGAAGATAGGGAGAGGCAACAACAAAAAGGCACTGAGCAGCAAGGTACATCCAAAACCAAATCCAGTACCTCTGCTGACTCTGAACAAGCTCCTCAGAAGCCTCAAGAGCAAGATGCAGAAATTGAAGAAATCTTCGCTCAGATGGATAGATATCTCTACAGAGGAGAGGAAGCTAGACAGATAGAGGCTGCCAGGCAGAGGATACATTTGGCAGACCTTGAGGCACTCAGGAAGTGTACTGAACAAGAGGCCAGGCTGAGAGTTCCTTCGAAAGCTGACATTCCTTATCGATACTGAAGGTTCAGGAAGCCAAACGTTCTGAAAACACATAGATGGCCGAGATCAGACGAATGGATGCCTATTCAGTTCAATCAGAGATGGGAATCGGCCAAGATAGAGTTTATCAAGAGAAATTATTTCTGGCGATTCTGGCCTAAAATGTCTAAGGCTGATGCCTATGTCGAGTGGATGACCATTACTGAACCTGATCTTTACCCATATATGCGCAGGCAAGAATGGCGAAGGGGTAGTAGTCAGCGTTCCTGAAGCAAGGATCATTCCTCCACCCAGAAGACAAGACGACTCAGTACATCTCGGAATGATTGAACAAGAAGTGAAGAATGCTGCGTTGAACAAAGGTCTAGAACAAGATGAACCAGCAGACTTCGCCGAATACCTGAAGCTGAGGAAGAACACGTTCAGAATGTATGGAGTCCCACTGCCTGAAGATAAATCCCAAGGTTTCATGAATAGGATTCAACAGTTTAAGCGTTCTCTGTTGGGTGATGATTCCATCCTCAGCACTGTTTCACTCAGTGGGAAATGATTCGGTCTTAGACACTGATCTTAAGCTCAGTAGCCTTGTGCTCTCTACTTGTCTGAAGATTTGAAGATCCCAAAACCCTATCTGAATGATGAACCATTCCCTTGTATCTGTTTTGTCTCTGAGGTTTCAGACTCAGTAGACACTCTGCTCTGGTCAAGGCGCTCAGTAGCTTATCTGCCTCAGCACCAGTGCAGAAGACTCAGTGATACTGGACTTTGCAGGAGCAGTATACTGAGAGAGTCAGTTGAACTGAACTCAGCAGGAGTAGTTCACTGAACTCAGAGCTGATCTTCAGTAGACTTATCTCAGCAGTCTATCTACTGAATACAAGGTCAGACTCAGCAACGGCAGATAGTCTTCAGGACTGTCAGAATCCTTTGAAAGACAATCAGCATTGTCATGTACGAGGAAGAGAGAAGTCAGCTTCAGTCTGTCTCGAAGTCTGTGCTGTCTCAACCACTCCATCCACCTCGACGAATGACAAGCATACACGTGTCTTCTCACCTGCTAAAGCTGCAGTCAACCTTTTACCTAAAAAGGTGGGAAAGTACACTGTTACCTACACCAAAAGAGCCGTTTGCTACCAAAAAGAGAGAGAGAGAAGAAGATCGTCTCCAACGGATCTATTTCAATCTCTGCTCTATAAATAGAGGGATCATTCAAGATTTGAAGCTCACCTAGAACACGAGAGAGCGCGAAAAACGAGCGAATTCCAAAGAACAAAGTCTTAGCAAGAACTTGAAGAACAATCTCCGTGAAAGACTACATTCTAGCTCATAGGGAATCAAGCTATACCGACATATAAAGCCTCTAGTATCCAAATCGACGTTACATGAACTCAAAGCTTACCTTCAGCTGTTCGTCGATCTAGAAGCTACTCTCATATTCCCTATCCCTCTAACCCTAAGCTCAATCGTCCTTATCTATAGCTTAGACGAAGGAGTTCACATTTGAACCCAATCCTTATTGTATAAGGACTCCTTCACTGTTGGAGAAGTTTGTCAAACACTTTAAGTTTGATAGTGTTGTAAGCGAGACTTGGATCGCATATAAAAACCAAGACGCGGCTTTGCCCAAGTGTGCAAGCCGACCGAGACTAACTCGGGATAATAAATAGCCTCCCGATCATTCGGGACGGTGGACGTAGGATTTGAGCGATATCCGAACCACTTTAAAAATCATGTGTCTCTTATTGCTTTCTTAAGCTGTTGCATTGATTTTACTATTCATACCGAACATCATATTTAAAATCAATCAACCGTCTCAAGATACTCGAACTTTTAATCTACCGAACCGAGACTTAAAACGTTTTCTCACAAACTGATTTGGGCCTACACTATTCCGCGCACTGAACTCTTACTGTAGATACTGAATTCTGACCTAGTCAGTTAGCAGATCTCAGCTGAGTCAGTACTCTTAGCCTTTAACTCGATTCGAACGGTTGTGCAGTGCCGCCGAACCGTTTCGGTCCGACACCATCCCGAATAGGGTGCTTCGAGTTCGAAGTTGAGAAATCGAATCGTGTGTATTCACCCCCCCCCCTACACCTGACCGTACACTCGGGACCAACAATTGGTATCAGAGCAGGAGTTCTTTAAGACTCTTGTCACTTTGAGACTGGTCTATTCGAACAGATCCGGAGGAAAACATTTTCACTGCATATCACTCTACATTCATATCTATATTCTTCATGGCTGATATGTCAGGTATAAGGATGGTACCCATGTTCTCGGTGGAGAATTATGGAGCATGGCGAGTCAGAATGGAAGCACATCCGACATCCCTCCATGACAAGTATGATGGAAGTACTTGAAGATGGACCTATCGTTCCCATGATCGATAGTGTCGTAACTTCGAGACCAAGCTCAAGGAGGAGGAATGGTGGCCGGGAAGAAGATTCCCAAAGACGAAGTCTCTTCACTCCTGAGGAGAAGAAGCTTCACAACTTAGACCGTGTTGCCAGAAACGCTATACTGACCACCCTTAGTGATTCTTATCTTGGCAGGGTTCAGGAATGCAAGACTGCAAAAGAACTCTGGGACGCTCTAGCGCTGCCGAGTCGAGGGACTCGAGAAGATTAAAGCGAATAAAATAGCGCCTGGAACTCCAAAAGCCGGAAAGCTTGTCTCTCATGCCCGGTGACAAAATCGAAGATCCGAACGTCCGATTTACCAATCGATGAACTCTATCAATGGGTGGGAAAGACATTCAAGAATCGAGAGATGAATCGAAGATTACGAGGGCACTAGCCGGACGGACACCGGACACCTTTTGCCACTCTATTGCGACATTCTGACTTAGATGCTGTGTCTCCTGACCATATCTTTTCAGAATTACAGGCAGAGGAGTTTGAGTTCGATAGACCTCAAAGAAAGCAGAGAGCTGAAGCTGACACAAAAATCGACCATGCTTTCAAAGCATCGAGGCAAGACAAAGATCTCCAGCTGACGAGTAAAACGACGAGTAAGGCCGAGCCTTCACTCAATGATCTACAAGAAGGAAGTCTCGCTCGAAGTATGCGCTGCTCTTTGTAAAGTATCGAAGGAGAAGGAGCAACGCAGAAAAGTGACTAAAGCCTATCGGGAAACGAAAGGTAAGTCAAATTATATGTCGAAACAAACTCCTGACTCACAATCTTCTGAATACAAAAAGAAGGATGACTCAGAACCGTCAAAGAATAGCGAAAGCAAAGAAGAAAAAGTCATCACTTGCTATAATTACAAAAAGCCGGGACATTATCAGTATGATTGTCCTGAGCTCGGTAGTGCTGAACGCGCAGCACGTAAGGCAAGGAGAGAGAAATTCGCCCAGAAAAGACAAGCTTATATTGCAGACGAAATCTCAGACGACTCAGAAGAAGTCGACTCCTTTATGGATTCATCTGACGATGAAGCAGCTTTCATGGCCTTAGAGCATGAAGCAGATGAATCAGCTGAAAAGTGCATGATGGCAGGCGAAGAGGATGAGGTAAATTCTCATGAACCACTTAACTCCTCTTCACACCGCACACACGACACTATTTCGAGTGCGAGATGAGAATTTGGACGTCGCGACCGCATACGAAGAACTGCTCGACGAACAAATTCAGATGAGTCTGCAGCTCAGCAAGACTCTTCAGGAGTTGGATACCCTGAAAGTAGAGAATCAGAGACTTTCTCAGGAGAGTCAGGTTGCTACTAAGGCCGAAGGACTTGTGTTGAGACTCAGGGAGGAGATAAACTCTCTGATGGCCAAGTCTCAGCATCAAGAAGATCGGATTTCAGTTTTGACCAATGAGTTGACTCAGAAAGATACTGAAGTGAGTCTACTGAAACAAGAAATGTCAGGACTTCAGATCGAGCTCGACACACTGAAGAAAAGTGATGATATCTGGAGGAACCTGATGACTGAGAGGTACAAGGGTGCTGAGAAGAAATTAGAGGCTATGCTAGCAAGCAATAAGCCAAAGCACTGCAAGGAAGGACTTGGACTCAGCCAAGGAGCTTCCTCATCTGCCTCAGTACACTCAGAAGTACGGCTTGCTGATAGGTTTGTTCAAGGGGAGACTATGAACGCAAATATACTGAACCCCCTAGCAAAGAACAAACGAGAAGATGAAAGCACCTCATCCCACACATCGGCATTCCGACAAGAAGATCGGTGCCAAGAAACCCCAGGTTACGGGGGGGAACCAAAGAAATCAAAATTGGCGGATCGGTATGGACCTCCAAAGCCGACACATCCGGCTCGGTATGGGTCATATTATTATGAACCTATAGTCGAAGAGGCTCCAAAGGTCGAAGAAAAAGAAAGCCACACGTAAGGCTAAGGTCGGCGAATCACCGCTCGGAAGATTAGGACTCCCGAACCTCGGAAGCCTCGAAGTCACCTATGACCGATCCGATGGGTCGATATGTTGACTCTAGTGGAAAGAAGATGTCCGAAACCACCGGGGTTGTTAGACGATTTGGGTTATGAAAACTAACATCTAAGGACCCAAAATCAAAAATAAAGGGTACCGAATATAATTACTTTTTGCGAGTGCGCAGAGACCCATGGTATGTGGACGGCGGATGCTCAAGACATATGACATACCAAAGGAGTCTGCGAAGAATTATGTTATGCGAAGATGGACCCAGGATGAGTTTGGAGATAATGCCAAATGCTACACGAGAGGATACGGCACACTCGACGATAGGAACGCCAAAGTTCCAAGAGTATCCTATGTTGAAGGACTTGAAGATAATCTTCTCTCTCGTTAGTCAATTTTGTGATAACTCGAATAGAGTGATTTTTGACGCTGGTTTCTGTGATGTTATTGATAAATCTACAGGGAAAACAGTGTTATCAGGTTCGCGCAAAAAGAACATATACGTGGCTGACTGGAACTCAGCTGAACCTGAAGCTTGTTTGCTGGCGAAGAATGAAAACAGAACGGGGTGGCTATGGCATAGAAGGCTCAGTCATCTCAACTTTAAGACGCTCAACAAGCTAGCAAGAAACACTCTAGCAAGGGGACTGCCGAATGAAGTATTCAGCAAAGACACTCAGTGTGAAGCATGTCTGAAGGGAAAGCAAACAAAGAAAGAAAATCCACCTGTTCCATCTCCTTCCACTGATGGAATCCTTCAACTGCTACATATGGATTTGTTCGGTCCAGGTCTCCCCGATGACGATCGAGGCGTAAAATATGCATTAGTGGTCATAGATGACTACTCGCGCTACACATGGGTCATATTCATTGCCAACAAGTCCGACGTCAAACACGAGTTACCAACGCTTCTGAAAAAGCTCAGTGTCGAGAAGAACACCAAGATCAGAAAAATACGTTTAGACAGAGGAACTGAGGTCCTTAATTCCATGGTAGAGGAGGTCTGCAAAGCAGAAGGAATAGAGCATGAGACTTGGTTGCACGCACACCTCGAGCGAGAATGGAGTTGCCGAACGAAAGAACGAACTCTAAAAGAGGCAGCTAGGACTCTACTCGCGGCTCGGGACTCCCAACTAAATTCTGGGCAGAAGCTACTGATACTGCATGTTACACTCAGAACCGATCTTTACTGACAAAGCAGCATAAGAGGACACCATATGAACTATGGAACGGCAGGAAGCCTTCTCTATCTTATTTCCATATCTTTGGTTGTTCATGCTTTATCCACAATAATGGGAAAGATCAGCTGAAGACTTTTGATAGCAAGTCAGATCAGGGAGTATTCTTAGGATACTCTCGGGTCAGCAAAGCTTTCAGAGTATTCAACTATCGAACCCTTTGCGTGGAGGAAAGCCCTCATGTTGTGTTTAACGAGTTTGCTACTGAAGACAGGAGCAATAACTCAAATTCCGAATCCGAGGACATCGGTGAGACGGCTACGGGATCTAAGCTTAAAGGACAAATCGAAAAGATCCAGGCTATGTTGGGATGATGATTCAGACGAAGAAACTGAAGACAAATCTACTGAATCTCAACCAGCAGAGCAAGTAGCTGAGCAGATTGATTCTCTCGAACAGAATCAATCCCAGGTAACTCAAGTCGATGAGGAAACCGTAGAGGTAACTGAGACCACTACTGAGAATAACAACTCAGGGGGAACATCTAGTAATGTTCCTGAGCTGAATGCCCCTGAACCTGGTGACTCGGTAGATCATACTCTTATCAACGAAATTCTTCAATCTCGTGAATAGTACAACTGAAATGCCTAACTCACCTACTATCTGTGTTGAACAAATTTCAGATGAAGAGCTGAAAGATCGTGGATCGTGGCTGGATGCTCACACTCCTAATTTGATCATTGGAGATCCTTCAGCTAATGTCAAGACAAGATCCAGATTCTGTCAAGGAGAAAGCGCATTATTCTCCTCGCTTCTTATCTCTTGAAGAGCCTCGAGAACATTGAGGATGCATTAAAGGATCTTGCCGATCGGATCATAGCTATGCAGGGAGGAGCCGAATCGGTTCACGAGAAACGAAGTATGGGAGCTTGTAGACGGACCCCGGCATCAACATGTCATTGGAACCAAATGGGTCTTCAAAAACAAGCGAGATGAAAACAACGTTATAGTCAGGAACAAAGCAAGGCTCGTGGTTAAAGGCTACTTGTCAAGTCGAAGGAATAGATTTCGATGAAACTTTCGCTCCGGTTGCAAGATTGGAGGCAATTAGACTATTCCTAGCCTACGCAACACATCAAAGATTCGAGTTTATCAAATAGATGTGAAGTCTGCGTTCTCGAATGGCGTGCTTTGAAAGAAGAAGTCTATGTGGAACAACCGCCCGGCTTTCGGTAGGGACATCAAGTATATAGACTCAAAAAGGCTCATACGGGTTAAAACAAGCACCCGGGGCTTGGTACGATACCCCTGTCCGAGTTTCTTCTTCGAAGGTTTTGAAGGGCACGATAGATCGCACGTTGTTCAAGCATTCGACCGGAAGACGACCTATTACTCGTGCGGATCTATGTGGATGACATCATCTTCGGTTCGAAGAATGTCATTATGTGTCGGCGGTTTGAAAGAATGATGAAGGACAAGTTCGAGATGTCGATGATGGGAGAAATGAACTACTTCCTTGGTTTTCAAGTCAAGCAATCCGAAAAGGGAAGGTTCATCAACCAAGGCAAATACACTCGAGACCTCATCAAAAGATTCGGTGCACATCCAGGCAAACCCATCAAGATCCCGATGAACACGAATATGAAGATAGATCTTGCTAAAGAGGGAGTATCGGTAGACCAAACTGAATATCGTGCTATAATTGGTTCTTTATTATATTTAACGACTACCCGCCCGACATAACTTATGTTGTAGGTGTACGTGCTCGATTTCGGGCGAATCCCAAGCGAGCCATATGGACTCGGCCAAGAAGATTCTCCGCTATCTCCGAGGAACACCCGACATGGGTTTATGGTATCCAAATGATGATAATATTGAACTAACCGGCTATTCCGATGCCGACTATGCAGGATGTAGAATTGACCGAAAATCAACTTCAGGAACATGTCAGTTCCTTGGCAGCAAGCTGATCTCATGGTTTTCAAAGAAACAACACTCAGTAGCTACGTCGACTACCGAAGCCGAATACATGGCTGCCGGAAGTTGTTGCACCCAAATCCTTTGGGCCGAGACAACGGTCGAGAGACTATGACGTCATTCGGAATGAAGTGCCAATCTTCTCGCGATAGTACCGGTGTCATTGTAATCACTCGAATCCCGTACTACACACGAGATGCAAGCACGTGGACATCGACATCACTTCATTCATGACCATGTCGAAAAGAAGGATATCGGGATGGAAAAGATCCATACCGACAAACAAAGGGCGATATACGGACCAAGCCTCTAGCCGAATCCGTATTCGGGAGAACTTTCGGTAGAGCTAGGTCTGCTGGACCCTACCGACCCCGGTCGGTAAGAGGTTTCAAGAGAGAGACATTTCGAGTAGGGGGAATGTTCACTCTCGATCGAATGTATTCAATACGTAGAGATTCAGAAACCATCTACACGAGGTATCAGCTGACTACTATGTTCAGCTGACAGGTTTGCGTATCTCTACTCAGTAGTAACTTATATTTCAGAACTTTGCATTTATGTCAATGATTCAGCATGATATTTAATATCTTTTGGTTTGTCTTTATTATTAACGAATTTCATTTATTGCACGACATTCCATACATAAGTTTGCTGAACTCTACGCGCATTTAATGCATGTCTTTTCGCAGTTACTACTTAGGTTATTTTACAACTGTCTTTTGACTTAGGCGGCTTATGCGATCATTGCCTATTATATAACGTCTAATCTTGACCGTCCTTTCTAAAAGCAGTTTTAAACTCAACCTTTTGATCAAATAACTGTTCGTCTTCTCGTTAGATATATATTCGATCATATCCTAGAAACCGCCATTAGCATCCAAATCTTTCAAGTCCGAGAAATCTGAAGCATCTTTTAGAACGAATCTCATCCGTATTTCACATTATATCCTTCTAAAGCATTAGATTTCTCACTGGTATGCATATTAGAACTGTTACGATAGCTTATTTTATTATTCAGAATCGATATATATATACTGTTTTATCCAAGAATCGGTACTGATAAAGTTCTTGTAACAGTTACGATGGCTGGTATCTCTGTAACCGTTCCTGACAAGATAGAGGAGATCCTCAGCAAAGGCCGTGTCTGGTGCTAACCAGTCATGGAGTTCGATGCTTGCGAGCTCGAATACATGGAGGAAGTATTCACGTACCTCCGAGCGTCTGGACTAGAAGAGTTCTTATCGAGGAAGCCTACTTTCTTCCTTCCTCGACAAGTGGCAGAGCTGTATCTGAACTCCGACTCCGTCAAAGGCGATATTATGGCAAGTTTCGTTGTTCACGCGATTGGCGACGCCTCGAAGATTCTGAAGCAGATGTCGATAAAGCAAGCCCTGAAGAAAAGCTTCAATCTTCCATCCGAAGGTATCAGCACGATAGGCTACAACGACGATTCAGTAGATGAATACCGATGATATTCTCGTGGCAAGCCGACTACCTTCGTAGCGCCTTCCCGAAGAACGCAATGCTCCCCGATGCAGCATTGGCCTATATCGTCACGCAGCCGCCGACGAGCCAGCCGGATCGTTCGATCAGGTCTCGCGACCTAAGATCCACTTTGATGATGGCCATATATGATCGCGCCAAGGTCAACTCGGACTGAGTTCTTCATTCGGGAGTTCATGATCCAAGCGACTAAATTTGACAAGCCCACGCGCACGCTGAGTGCAAAAGGAAAGCTACTCTACGGGCTCAAACTGTCAGTGATGATTGAAGACTTCTGTGGCTCTGAGCAGATCATATATGACGCCAAGGAGTACTTCAATGTCAAGAAGATTCGGTTTCATAACCGAACTGCGGCCCTTCGGCAAAATCGGGTCGGGTCCTTCGGCCAGAGATCGAATCTCGTAAGGCTACTCCACGTAAGAGGAGAACGCCTCCAAAGCAAAAACCCCGAAGGCACCGGCTAAGAAACCGAAGAAAGCCGTCGAGGTGCCTGCTGAACCCGAGACCCCGCCGAACGGGCCACTCGGCCAGACTACTCGCCCCGCAGGCCGATAGATGAGTCGGAGTCTTCTGAGAAGACTCAATCAGTGGAGAAGATCGTCTCCACTGAAGCACCTGAAGAGATGGAACAAGAGGAGGCTACCGGAGCTCAAAGTGAAGAAGTTCAGCGCCTTGACAGCCCCCTCGCAGTTCCTCCACTCAGCAGTGCGGCACCTACTGAGACTCAAACGTCTCCATAAATTGACGAATCCGAGACGGCGTCTGAAGAAGAAACAATCGAGATGGAAGCTTCGAAGTGATTATATCCGAGCATCCCGAGAGATTCTTCAACTGGTTCCGGAGCTTGCTGACTACTCAGACTTGTTGCTCATCGCCAAGTCAGCAAGGTTCCACATGTTGCTGCGACATCAGGAGTGGCCTCGTCTACAGCGCCTAGTCCTCCACTACTCCTGTCAGCAGCTGCATGAAGAGGAATTGAGACTAAGAGAGGAGATAGGCTATTCAGAGCCTGAAGACCTCAGCTCAATGGACAATCTGAGGGCTGCGATGCTGGCAATGATTCATGATCGACAGCTCGCCTCCGGCCCAGCACCCTCAGATGGGTCAGACCATGACGACCCAACCAGTGATTCAGGCGCTGGAAAGCATGATGAGGGAACTCCCGGAGACAAGGATACACAAATTCCCGAAGAACCTCAAGCATCCACTCGGTATCATTGGTTCTCGCGAAGTCGACGGCCGGTACCTCATCAACGAGCTCGCTCGGCTCCTCGCTGAAATCGGATTTCGAGGTAGCGCCCGGCCCGCATCGTCGACGCTCCAAGTCTCGTGGCGAAGGCTCTACAAAGCCAAGGCACTCGAACCGTGCCCTCGCCAAGGCATCCACGTAGCTTGGAAGAAGACTGCTGAAGCCACGCCTTCCGAGCTTCGGGGGCCGAAATCCTCAATGTCCCAATCAACCGCCCCCGATGTCTCCGAAATTGTCACTCAAGCATTGGCTCGAGCGGCAGACCAACTTTGAATCTCGGCTCAGGATCTTTCGGAGAGCCAAGCCAAACTACTTCAAGATTTTCAGGCTTCCAAACTGGCTCATACTGCAGCTATTACTGAACAAGCCTAGGCCACTGAGATCAGATTAGACAACATTCAACTGGTCCTGGAGGATAAGATCGCTGAGAAGCTGAAAGACTTCAAGGAAGCAGCTGACCTCTCTCACAAGCGCACACGGCGGACCTTGCCATGGAGAGGAACGAGTTGCATGAGGCTCGACTAAGCTCCACCATCGTCTTGATAAGTTGTCAACCTCCTACAAAAGTCTGAAGAAGTCAGTCCTAGTCCCTACCCCGGTGCTCATTGATGATGCCAAAAAGGGGGAAAGTGAAGGAAAAAGGGAAGGAAAGAGGATTGAAGGAAGAGAAGGAAAGAAGAGTACTGAGAAACTGACCCCCACCAAAAGTCCAAAATCTAAGGGGGAAGATACACCGAAGTCATCCCGGACTCGGACTCGGACTCGAAGGGTGAGGCCCGTGGGTGTCCCAGGTGCGAGCATAGCCGCGACCGGCCCAAGTGGCTCGGATCCCGCACTACTCATGCAACCCAGACTCCCATTGATATCATCAAGGAGGTTGCAGAGTATGCTGAACAGAAAGAGGACTCAGATGATGATGAAGAAGTCCCTCTACCTCCACCTGTTCAAGGCAAAGGTAAGAAAGTTCCGAAACTCCCGACCCCTCCAGCAAAGAAACCCAAGAGATACATCTCAGCTGAGGAGGAGGCTCAGATTGCCGCTGATGAGAAGCTGGCAAGGGAGATCGCCGATGCTTGAAGCCGCAACAAACCAAAGTCTAAGCCTCGCTAAAGGAAAGACTAAGGCACCAAAGACGCGGTGGAAAAAAGAAGGCGCCCGCTAGATTGCCTCCCGAAAACTTCGAATTGAAGATGATGAAGATAGGGAGAGGCAACAAAGAAAAAGGCACCGAGCAAAGAAGGTACATCCAAAACCAAATCCAAGTACCTCTGCTGACTCTGAACAAGCTCCTCAGAAGCTTCAAGAGCAAGATGCAGAAATTGAAGAAATCTTCGCTCAGATGGATAGATATCTCTACAGAGGAGAGGAAGCTAGACAGATAGAGGCTGCCAGGCAGAGGATACATTTGGCAGACCTTGAGGCACTCAGGAAGCGTACTGAATAAGAGGCCAGCCGAGAGTTCCTTCGAAAGCCGACATTCCTTATCGATGCCGAAGGTTCGGGAAGCCAAACGTTCTGAAAACACATAGATGGCCGAGATCAGACGAATGGATGCCTATTCAGTTCAATCAGAGATGGGAATCGGCCAAGATAGAGTTTATCAAGAGAAATTATTTCTGGCGATTCTGGCCTAAAATGTCTAAGGCTGATGCCTATGTCGAGTGGATGACCATTACTGAACCTGATCTTTACCCATATATGCGCACGTGCAAGAATCGAAGGGGTAGTAGTCGGCGTTCTCGAAGCAAGGATCATTCCTCCACCCGTAAGACAAGACGACTCGAGTACATCTCGGAATGATTGAACAAGAAGTGAAGAATGCTTTGCGTTGAACAAAGGTCTAGAACAAGATGAACCGAGCAGACTTCGCCGAATACCCGAAGCCGAGGAAGAACACGTTCGTGAATGTATGGAGTCCCATTGCCTGAAGATAAATCCCAAGGTTTCATGAATAGGATTCAACAGTTTAAGCGTTCTCTGTTGGGTGATGATTCCATCCTCAGCACTGTTTCACTCAGTGGGAAATGATTCGGTCTTAGACACGATCTTAAGCTCGGTAGCCTTGTGCTCTCTACTTGTCCGAAGATTTGAAGATCCCAAAACCCTATTTCGAATGATGAACCATTCCCTTGTATATGTTTTGTCTCCGAGGTTTCGGACTCGGTAGACACTCTCTGCTCCTGGTCAAGGCGCTCGGTAGCTTATCCGCCTCGGCACCAGGTGCAAAGACTCGGTGATACTTGGACTTTGCGGGAGCAAGATATCGAGAGAGTCGGTTGAACCGAACTCAGCGAGGAGTAGTTCACCGAACTCGTAGCCGATCTTCGATAGACTTATCTCGGCGGTCCTATCTACCGAATACAAGGTCGGACTCAAGAACGGCGGATAGTCTTCGGGATCGTTAGAATCCTTTGAAAGACAATCGGCATTGTCATGTACGAGGAAGAGAGAAGTCGGCTTCGATGCCGTCTCGAAGTCTCGTGCTTGTCTCAACCACTCCATCCACCTCGACGAATGACAAGCATACACGTGTCTTCTCACCTGCTAAAGCTGCAGTCAACCTTTTACCTAAAAAGGTGGGAAAGTACACTGTTACCTACACCAAAAGAGCCGTTTGCTACCAAAAAGAGAGAGAGAGAAGAAGATCGTCTCCAACGGATCTATTTCAATCTCTGCTCTATAAATAGAGGGATCATTCAAGATTTGAAGCTCACCTAGAACACGAGAGAGCGCGAAAAATGAGCGAATTCCAAAGAACAAAGTCTTAGCAAGAACTTGAAGAACAATCTCCGGCGAAAGACTATATTCTAGCTCATAGGGAATCAAGCTAAACCGACATATAAAGCCTCTAGTATCCAAATCGACGTTACACGAACTCAAAGCTTACCTTCAACTGTTCGTCGATCTAGAAGCTACTCTCATATTCCCTATCCCTCTAACCCTAAGCTCAACTGTTCTTATCCATAGCTTAGACGAAGGAGTTCACATTTGAACCCAATCCTTATTGTATAAGGACTCCTTCACTGTTGGAGAAGTTTGTCAAACACTTTAAGTTTGATAGTGTTGTAAACTGAGACTTGGATCAGTATAAAAACCAAGACACGGCTTTGCCCAGTATGCAAGCTGACTGAGACTAACTCAGGATAATAAATAGCCTCCTGATCATTCGGGACAGTGGACGTAGGATATGAGCGATATCCGAACCACTTTAAAAAATCATGTGTCTCTTACTGCTTTCTTAACTGTTGCATTGATTTTACTATTCATACTGAACATCATATTTAAAATCAATCAACTGTCTCAGCATACTGAACTTTTAATCTACTGAACTGAGACTTAGAACTGATTTGGGCCTACACTATTCCGCGCACTGAAATCTTACCGTAGATACTGAATTCTGACCTAGTCAGTTAGCAGATCTCAGCTGAGTCAGTACTCTTAGCCTTTAACTCGATTCGAAACGGTTATGCAGTGTTCTGGCCGAATCATCGGCCGACACCATCCTGAATAGGACTGTTCGTGTTCGAAGTTGAGAAATCGAATCAGGTGTATTCACCCCCCCCCCTACACCTGACCGTACACTCGGGAACAACAATTACCCTTAACCTCAGTATACGCTTGCTGTTTATCTGACTTTGCTGCTATGCACATCTTTTTCAAAAATTCATCCTCCTTCTGTGCATTAACAATTCTTGTCCTTAAATCTGATGTAGCTACAAGTTTAGCTACATATCCGGATATTCTATCCGAAGGGAAAATTACTTCCAAACTAAGGTTATCAAAATCACGAATCAGCTTCTCCTGTTGAGTGATTAAGTACCCTAGTTTAGATTGAGTTTTTCGGCTTAAGGCATCAGCTACCACGTTTGCCTTACCCGGATGATAGTTGATGGTGCAATCATAGTCTTTTACTAATTCGAGCCATCTTCTTTGTCGCATGTTCAGGTCCTTTTGCTCGAAAATGTACTTCAAACTTTTGTGGTCTGTGAATATATCGCACTTAACTCCGTATAAATAGTGCCTCCAAATTTTCAACGCATGAACGACTGCAGCTAGTTCCAAGTCGTGGGTGGGGTAGTTTAGTTCATGAGGCTTTAGCTGGCGAGACGCGTATGCTATTACCCTTTGGTTTTGCATGAGGACACATCCAAGTCCTAATTTTGATGCATCTGTGTATACCACGAATCCTTTATTCCCTTCTGGAATAGCTAGTACCGGTGTTGTGGTTAGTTTCCTTTTGAGCTCTTGAAATCTCGCCTCAGACTCTGCTGTCCATACAAATTTTGATCCTTTCTTGAGTAACTGTGTCATTGGTCTAGCTAGTTTTGAAAATCCTTCAATAAATCTCCTATAATATCCTGCTAGGCCAAGAAAACTTCGGATCTCGTTAGTGTTGGTTGGGGATTTCCAACTATTCACTGCTTCTACCTTAGCAGGATCAACTTTAATTCCTTTGGCAGATACAATATGTCCAAGAAACATTACCTCCTTGAGCCAAAATTCACATTTGCTGAATTTGGCATAAAGTTTCTCTACACGAAGTGTTTCCAAGATGGTTCTTAGATGTTCTTCATGTTTATGTTTATTCTTTGAATAGATGAGTATATCATCTATAAATACCAAGACAAAATTGTCTAAGTATGGGTGGAAAACTCGATTCATCAAGTCCATAAAAACTGCAGGGGCATTTGTTAGTCCAAAAGGCATTACAGTGAATTCGTAATGACCATACCGTGTTCTGAAGGCAGTCTTAGGGATATCTTCTTTTCGTACCTTCAGTTGATGGTATCCTGATCGTAGATCAATTTTTGAAAACACGCTGGCGCCTTTAAGTTGGTCGAACAAATCATCTATCCTTGGTAAGGGGTATCTGTTCTTGATAGTTAATTTGTTTAACTCTCTGTAGTCTATACACATCCTCATTGTGCCATCTTTCTTTTTCACAAAAAGAATTGGTGCTCCCCAAGGGGATACACTAGGTCGGATGAAACCCATGTCCAAAAGTCCTTGTAATTGCAATTTAAGTTCTTGCAATTCTTTAGGAGCCATTCTATACGGTGCCTTAGATACTGGAGCAGCTCCAGGTTCTAAGTCTATAGTGAATTCCACTTGTCTATCCTGAGGTAAGCCTGGTAAGTCTTTTGGAAATACATCCTCAAATTCACGAACCACTGTCACCTCTTTAATTTTCTGTTGTGACTTCAGTTCTCCAGTGAAATTGACTAGGAAAGCCTTGCAATCTTTTCTCCTTAATATTTTTGCAGCTTTCAGCGCAGAAATTATTGCTACTTCTTTCCCCATTTTTACGCCATAGAAGCTCGTTTCTTCCTTTTCAATCGGCTGGAAAGTAATCTTCCTCTCGTGACAATTTATTGTTGCGAAAGACGTTTCTAACCAGTCCATTCCTAATATTATATCAAAGTCCTTCATAGGGAGGATATATAGATTCGCCTTAAACTTCTCATCCCCTATGTTAAGCTCTAGGTTCGAGAACACATGTTCTGAAATCATTGTATTTTGTGCAACAGTGCTAATTTCTAAGGCATTATTCGCTATTTCCGGAATCAAATTCAACTTTTCGCATGCCAGATTAGAAATGAAGGAATGAGATGCTCCCGTATCAAACAATGCTATGACGGTATGTTAGAGACATTAATCATACCGTCATATTTCCGGAGCTCGTGCGTACTGTTGGTGATTAAGCGGCATAAGCTCGAGCCCTTTGAGGTGGCCTTTGTCCCGGATTTTGTTGAGGGTTCCCGGGTTGGTTTTGGTTTTGTCTCGGGGGACCCCCTTGATATGGTCCGGGCCGGCATTCCTTGTTTGGTTTACGGACAATCTCTAATGTAGTGGCCTTTCTGACCACATTGGTAACAAGTATGATTACCGAATTTGCATATGCCGAAATAATTTTTACGGCAATTCTGGTAAAACGGTCTTTGTTGGTGTTGATCTTGCTGTCTTTCTTGGTTATTCCCCTGCCATGACCTTCTTCCTTGGTTGTTATTAAAATTCCTATTCCTGTCATCCCATCTGCGCTTGTTATCAAAGGTTCGGATAGGTACTATCACAGGTACCTTCTTCTCTTCCGGCATCATTGCCTCGATGTCCAGTGCTCTACTCAAGGATTCAGCATATGTCAATGGTCCTGAACTGGCCAATGACATACCTATTTCAGGTCGTAGACCTCTCCTAAACTTTTCAGACCTCTTCTCTTCTGTGTCTGTCAAGTCTGGAGCGTATCGAGATAGTTGATTAAACAACCTATCATATTCTGTTACCATTCTTTTTCCTTGTTGCAGGTTCCAGAACTCTGACTGCTTCTTAATACGGTAACTCAGAGGTATATACTTACTGTTGAATTCCTTCATAAAATCTTCCCATCTAAATGCTTCCCATTGTGGTGGTGACAACGTTCTCCTTGTTGATTCCCACCAATAGCCAGCCTCTTCTGTCAATTGGTATAGCGCACATGTTACTTTATCCTTATCCGAACAACCCATATAGTCGAATATTTGTTCTAAAGACCTGATCCATTTTTCTGCTTCTATAGGATCTCCCATTCCACCAAAAGTAGGTGGATTTTGCCTTAAAAAGTCATCTCTTGCTCTAGGTCGCGGTATATCTTCTGCTCCATGCCGTATTGGAATCTCTTGACGGCCTTCTCTTGCATTATGGGCTTCAGGTTCTCCAACAATTTGAACTTCAGGTTGCGACATTCTGATGATTATAATATTATTAGAACAAGGTTTGAAAAGGATCCATAAAATTTAGAGCGCAACCATAGAACACTTGTATCACTCAACGAAAATTTTCATTTCATACTTTACAATATTCAACTATAATGCTTTTATACGGGCAATATATACAACAAAAATGATGCCCGACTACCTAACAAGAAAAGCAAAAAGGTCCCCGATTATCTACATATTGGGATCTTCCTCCACCACTTCCTTCCCTTTTCCCCGACTGACGGCATCGTGCGTGCCTTTCCTCGCCATTTCCCGGGTTCTAGGAGTTTGAACCTGTTCCTCAGCGGGTAAGTCTCGCGGTGATAGCATGGACGGTCCTGCCTCGTACACTTTTTCGCCCATGGTGAATAACAAGAGAGTGTTGTTGTCATTCGGATCATACCCTTCATATTGGAACAGGATGTTATGGCCAGAGAATCCCGTTGGGATCGCACTATAAGATCCAGTTTCTGACATCGAGAGTTTGTCACCCATAACCCATTTGTCGAAAACTAAGGACACCAGTGCTGGAAAACTGCAGACAGGTTGGTAGGTAACTGGGTCCCTATAGACACTAATATCTAGTTGATATTGTGTCCAAGCATGCCACTCCGAGGGTAGTTGTTCAATGAGGCGATTAGAAGCCTCGAAGTCCTTCACCTCCATCTTGGCCTCCCCGCCACGGTTGGAAGTATATGGTGACGAATTCACCGATGGTGAGAATTGGATCTCTTATGTAGTTCCTAAATCGTTGTATAGGATTGGGTCGGCGTGTGGGGATACTTTTTCTAGCGGTAACCTTTCCCTGACCATCTACAAAATGAGAATCAATTTCTCAAGTAGTTCAGTAGGGTTTAAGGGGACCAGTATCAAACATCAAGTAAGGAAAAACATCTGCTGTAAGGAGGAAAAATAATAAAGCTATTGGTAAGTTCAGTATTGGTTCAGTAGCTAATTCAAGTCTAGTAGTGACGCAGTCGGAGAAATCGTCAACAGTTAACGCTAATTCCGACTCCACCAGAGAGTTGAGAAAGTTCTCGAAATTGATATTAGGGTAAAAATTTTGCGGCTGAAGTCTTACAAATACGTACAATTGCTGCTAGCAAAGACCAAATGGCAAAACGTAAATAAATTGAAAATTCGAAAAATATTGAAATGCTGATTTCGGGCCTTAGATGATCTCAAACGCTGTTTCGAGCCCATATGTCATTGCATAGCAGTGAGTTGAATCAGAAACGCGATTCCCTTTTTGAAAAGGTATTATGGAGCCAAAACGGACACCGGACGCCCATTCTGCATTTGCACTGCGCTACTCTCGTATCAAATAGCGAGTTCGGATTCAGTAGTAGGTTCAGTAGAGGGATTCAGTAGAAAAATTTAGTAGGAGAGCTCAGTAGAAAAGTTTAGTATGAAAGCTCAGTAGGAACGTTCAGTAGGAGAGCTCAGAAAAGTTCAGTAGGAAAGCTCAGTAGAAAAGTTCAATATGAAAGCTTAGTAGGAGAGTTCAGTAGAAACGGTTCAAGAGGAGAGTTCGAGAGAAACGGTTCGGTAGGGAAAGTTCGGTAGGGAAAGGTTCGGGAGATAAGTTCAGTAGGAAAGGTTCAGTAGATAAATTCAGTAGGAAGGTTCGGTAGTTCGGCTCGGTAGGGTGGTTCAAAGAATACTCGAATGAGTTCGAAGAATACGTTCAGTAAGTAAATACGAAATAAATCGTAGGAGTATGTAACTGAGTATTTCTACAAATTCCAGCTTCGTCTCAGCGTTATTACTCTTATAGCGCACATCTACTGAGTTTGTGTGAAACTCGAGTTCAGTAGACAACTTCAGTAGAGGAGATCAGTATGGTTCAGTAGATAAGCAGTTCAGTAGGGGTTCAGTTCAGTAGTATCCAGTAACAGTTCAGTAACATTCAGTAGCGTCCAGCATTAGTAGGCAGCATAGTAACGCTCAATAATCAGTTCAGTATCGACTCAGCGCTCAATAATCAGTTCAGTATCGACTCAGCAGCAGTTCAGTTATGGTTCAGTAGTACCCAAATTCATATTCAAGTGTACTCTACACCCAAAAGCTCGCCTCATCAGAGGTCCGACAGTCCTTTACCACATCTAAAGGACTTAAAAAAAATATTGAATTCACATTTCAAACTTTAATCATGCGGACTCACAAGTCCCGTAAAATCACACCTTCAACAAGGTATTTTCCATATCATTCTTCATTACGTCGTAAGGGCTCACAGGTCCCTAACACAACCAATAATTTCACATTTCAAATTTCCTCATTTATTTTCTATTTTCAACTTGAAAATCCCTTTTTGAATTTCAATGGCAGCGGAGAGGGTGCTGAGAGTCACTGAATAACATCGGAATCTAGATTTTCTGTGAATAATAATTTGCATTTGAAACAAACATTGAAGTCTAGCGAATCAAATCTAGACTTCCTTGAATGATAATGCATATCCTGGAAACAATCTCCGGATTCGTCTACTGAACTCAGTAGACAAGTTCAGTAGCTTGCTGAACTCAGTAGAATAAAAAGTTCAGTAGCATGTTCAGCTGAACTCAGTAGATAGAAAGTTCAGTAGCATGTTCAGCTGAACTCAGTAACTGAAACAGACGGCAAAATATAACAAAGACCTTAAGTCAAAAGACCAAGAACTTCAGCTCTGATAGAGACCTTAAAGAATCAAGAAATTCAGCTCTGATACCACTCTGTCACGCCCCAATTCCCGAAGGAAAACAACTGGGCCGGGGCGCGACTGGGGAGGGGTGAAAGAAACGGGAAAGAAAGGGGAAGAAATTGAAACATGTGAAATTCAGTAGTACTTGTATTTATATAATTAAGATCCAACTACCTCGGTAGAAACAAGAGAGGTAGAGCATAACGTACATATCGAGTGGAAGAGAATTTGTACAATAACACAAAAGGACAAACTCAGCACCGCCACCTTCACACTGCCATCTTCAGCCTGCAAAATCATTTTTGAAAATATTTGGGCTGAGCACTAATGTACTCAGTGGGTATTGAAAATATTTTTAAAAACCATGAAATGTTCATGCATTACTAGTATCAAATAGACGGTTTTTAAAATCGAAAGCAGTCTATGTATACAAAAACTTTCACTTGGCCAACTTTTCTTCCTCAGCTATTGGTGCATTCCATACTTCTCGTTAAACTCATGGAAACATATTCAGCTGAGAGTAACCTCGTTCCTTCATTAGGCTTGGGAAAAATAGATTCTCCCAAGGCTAACTTCGTGACGTTTGGTGTACACTAACCCTGGCTACATCTAGCTCAGGATCCGATCGTATTCAATACTTATGGGCACAGCCCATTTTCACTCAAGTAGATGCACAATTCCAATAGTGAGCGAAGCAATTTTCATGAACATTCATAAACTTTCATTTGCATAAATATCAGAGCTTAATAACTCAAGCATAGATTTCGTAAGTAAAGTATAACCCACCTTGTTCTTTTATGCTGACTTGCTTTAATCTTTTCGGTTTTCCTGGGGATCTACTAGCTGCACTGCTGAGTTTTCGTATGAAATGGTGATGGTAATTCAGCAGGTTCATCTACTATTTATAGGGCATTCAAGCAGCTGAGTCACAAGGCTAGGTAAGCTGCTGAATCACAAAGCTAGGTATAGGTATAGCTTTGCATGGTCATGCTATGCTGCATGTGTGAAACCCACGTAGAAGAGGAGTTCAATTTCCTTTTTGCTTCCTTTGTCTCTACCATTCAGCTTGAGGTGGAATAAATATCAACCCTTTATTTTCACATCTTTGTGTGAAAATAAAAAATGGATAAAAATAATTCATTTCCTTTTAATTATTTCAGCAACTAATTAACTCTGCTATTGAACTAGATTACCGAAAACTTGGGGATATCACAACTCCTCTTGCATCTGTTGCTGGTATGCAATGGCATTCTTCTGTTAATTGATCATTTCAGCCATCATTTTCTCCAATGGACTGCTCTGGTCTGTCTGGCCAAACGGGCCAGTCTGCTGCTGAAATTGCTACGGGAAATGCCTTTGATGTGGAGGTCTGTAGGGTTGTTGGAACCCTTGTTGCTGCGGTGGCTGATATTGTTGATGTTGGTAAGTAGGCTGCTGGAATGATTGTTGTGGAGGATTCCTTGGCGGTTGTGGCGCTTGATCATCTTATCTCCACCTTAAGTTCGGATGAACCTTGTTCTGTCCATTCTAATTGTCGGCTGCATTAACATCCTCGCCTTGACATTGCAGAGATGTGTGCCCTCTTTGACCACATGCTCCACATGTGTGATCAGCCATTGTACGCACAGATGAAGAGGAAGAGGAAGGAGGATTCCTCTCCTTAAATAACCGATCCAATTTGTCTTCAAGTTGGCTGAATTTTTCCTCCATTTTCATCCCAACCTTCATATCTAGATCGTCTAGAAAGTCTCCACTCGAAAGGTTCACAGATTTCTTTTGCATCATTGGTCCTTTGTATTGCGATGTAGACTCAATAAGGCCTTCAATAATTGCCTTCGCATAAGTGTAGTAGCTATTAGCAAAGCTACCCTTTAATCCGACATTCACCATGGTCTTGGACTCATCTGTCATTCCTTGGTAGAAGCATTGCAACAGATCCACATCAGAAAAACCATGGTTTGGGCAGCTATCAACTAGCTTCCCAAATCGCTCCCAGTATGCTCCAAAGGACTCGTCAAGCTCTTGAGTAATCCCGGAAATCTCCTTCTTGAGTACATTGGTCTTGGATTGAGGAAAATACTTATCCAGGAATGTCTGACGCATCTGAGCCCAAGTAGTGATCGACCTAGGCTGAAGTCCGGAAAACCATGCACGAGCTCCATCTTGTAGAGTAAAAGGGAGTGCTTTGAGCTTGAAAGCATCTAAATGACCTTGTATGTGCAGATCACAAACCTGATTGAATCCCTCCAGAAAAGCAAAAGGATTCTCGTTCAGCTTCCCATAAAACTTTGGACATGCCGCGACCAAATTCAGCTTCACATCTATCTGCTCAGTGGTAGTTAGGTGGATTGGTCCGGGCAAGTCCTCTCCCAAGTTCCTCGAACCTGAGTTCATCTTCAGATTGGCTCCTTCTTCTTCAGCCATGTTTTTCTTCTTCAGATTCAGAATTGCTGCCTTCAGAAAACGGGTCTATCTGACCTGTCGGACCGATTTCAGACTTTGACTCGCTGGTTCTTTCCTCTGTCTGGTCAGTCGGACCTGTTTCTGCTTGTGACATCACTGGTTGCTTTTGCAGCTTTGTTGTCTTCCTGTTCCTTTTCGCAGTCTTTTCAATTTCTGGATCGAAGTGTGAAAAAGGGCGGGAAGACCTGCTCATGCAACACTTAAAAAGCACAAAAGATCAGTAGGAAAAATAAGCTTAAAGATAACACCGTTCCCCGGCAACGGCGCCAATTTGGTGATCGCTGTTTACACCAAATAATCCGGCAAGAATTGCTAGAACTAGAATTAGTATAGCAACAGGTATCGAACACAGGGAACGCAGTACTTTAGACCTAAAAATACTATCAATCAAGGTTTGGTTAGCAACCACGCAAGTTTTGGGAATTATCTAATATAAAGACAACGAAATTAAAGTAAGAATTAAAGACGAAAATTTACTAATGCAAATAAAAGCGGGTCCAACAAGATGATTCACACACACTCACAATCGATCACTAACACTATTAATTAATTAATCCACTTAAATCAATTAGTTGTAGGACACCGTAATTAAACTGACATATCCCCTATTCCCCTTAATTATTCGGTAATCGTCATGGTGGGCATTGAAACGACTACTTCTCTAAATTAGATGCAACATACGTTGGTGGGCAATCAATAGATTTAACACCTAATCAGCTTTAAGAACTAAGGGAACCCAATTTAGGAGCCTACTCATATGGTGGACATCTAATAGTCTCCTACCAAATTAATCCAAGTGTCCTAATAACAATTTGCTACTTATTTAGCCTAATCCCAGGAGAAACGATGGAAGTACTAAATTAGCTATGAATTAAACTAGCCTAGGGTGATCAAACATAAATTAATTAATTCACTTAATTAAACCTAGATTAATTCAGAACCTAAGTGATTAATTTTAAGCCCTAGTCTCATGAAAATAAGGTGGTGTGTGTTTCACATCTCGCCGGCCCCTTAAAAGACTTAGCTACGCATATCGGCCGGACTAGCCAGACAGACCGGTTTGCTGGACAGAACACAAAACATGCTGAAAATCATGAAATAATTATGCACGAAAATCTAAACTAATACGGAATCAATTAAACACGAATTGAAACTAAATTAAACCTAAGGAATCAGAAAATACCAAATTAAGTCTTCGCATCATCCAAAAGGAAAATAAAACGGAAGCATCCAAATTCGGGAATGTAAACGGAAGCAAGAACATGTTGTTTTCTCCAAATCAAACTACAATCAACGACATAAAAACTGAAATACGAACTCTGAAAATATGATGAATACTCCCTCGAACTCGGATCTCCCTCGGCCCTCGCGATTCTTTCTCGGCTCTCGGATCTCTCTCTCTTGGACTCCCCTTACGGCGTGAATAAGATGATGATGAAATGATCAAACTCCTCCAATGTTTTGGTCTGTGGGTATAATATGATGATGAAATAAAATTATATCTCTCCTCCCCTTTCTCTCGCTGGCGTGAATGATGGGATCAGAGGTTATGAATCTTGTGTGCGTGTTTATATGCAAGCGGCGCCTCTTCTATCATATATATATATATATATATATATATATGCTCCATTTTTCTCCTCTCCAATTAGGTCATCTAAGTATAGAAAGATATAACATAAAGTATATTATATTAATTTCTTTCTACACTTAATTGTCTTCTTGATTTCTTCCGGATTAAGCATATATTTCCTTTAATTTGCAACTGCCACATCAACGCCTCGTCAATGCCACATCACCATAAGAACTGCAAAACAAACACCAAAAAGCAATCCAACCGCCACAATATATGCCAAAATAAACGGAATATTGATAGTACGAATATAGACCTATCAATTATTGCAATCAATAAACAATGTCGTGTTGTCTCGTCTAGGAGTAGCAGCTGATGGTTGCGTTGTCGGTGTCGCATTCGAGCTGCTCGAAGTGAGTCTGCATCCTCGGATTTCGGCAGGCTTGCGGAAGAATCATACATGCGCCGGCCGAAAACTGTCGTACCCTTCCGGCTTCTCCATTGGCTGCCAAATACAGCTGAACTGCACTGTCGCTGATATTCCCCTCCAATTCGTGCAGGGGCGGAGCCAGAAATTCATAGTGGGGTGGGGTGGATCGTACATCAAACCGTGGACCGTCCGGTTCAACATTCCCGCCATATGCACCATACTCGGCACCCTCTGGTTCGTGCATATACAGAGACTATCCACCAAATGGGAGCCACATTGTCAACGTGGCCAGAGTCTTCATCGCGGCATCCCTCAATATCTTCCAAAACCCCAGAGAGAGGCATGAGCGACGATGCTCAACTCTCTAGCACGAGATGCCTCTGAGCCCTCCACAAAGCCTCGATAATTCCACAAGGAGAAGCAACAGCCGCAGATCAGATCAACCGATGGAGGCTTTGCTCCGTAGCAGAAGTCGAAGAGGCGAAAATCGTCGTCCGGATGGCGCCGATGTGGATAACCTTCATAGTGTGCGGAATTGTCTCCTCCGCCGGAGGAAATATAATTTGTAGATTCAAGATATGGGGAACAAAGGAGGAAATACAATTTGTGGATTCAAGATAATTTGGGATTTAGGACTTTCACTAGTTTTACTTTGATTGAGAAGATTGAAGACGAACAGCAACCAGGAAGAAAATGAGAAATAAATTAATTGACTAATTTTAGTAATTAAGTGGGCTGGGATCATTAATTTTTATTGGGATGGGCTGGAATAACAATAAATGGATCGATATTATACTTTGGCCTCAAAATATATGGGCTCTGGGGATATTTTGCACTGGGCTTGAGCCCAAGTGAGCTACCCTCTCCCTCCGCCCCTGAATTCGTGTACGCAAAAACCCCGTGGAGGCGTTGTAGCTCGTCTTCACTGGCAGCTTAGCTCCAACATCTCACAACGCGATGCTTCTATAGGATTGTAGAAATCCGAGCAGCAGCTGCTTAATCCCAACAACTATGTGCAGACTCACTTTGAGAAGCGGTGTCAATTTCTTGTAGCAATTATTTTTAATTAGTTGCTTTGTAATGCAATTCATCTGCCCGCTGATTTATCTAAAATAATTTGAAGCTTGTCATGTAACTGTGACAAATGCAACATATAATCTATTTAATAGTTAAGGGGTACTTGGCACATATATAAATAGTTTGGGGGTTTCACGTATTGTTTTTATAAATAATTATATGGATCTCACATCTGTACCACACAAATCAATTCTAAAAAATTAATTGTTTATATGAGTCTCATACTTTTATTATATAAAATCATCCAGCCTAAATAACCGCGCAAAAAAAAGGATAAAAAAATTGGGATGAAAGGAGTATTACTTAAAGTGCAGTACGTTTGTCTTTAAGTGCAGTACGTAAAGTGCAGTATATTTACCTTAAAAGTGCAATACGTTTGTCTTTAAAGTACAGTGTTCACACGATAAGGGATATATATATATATATATACTTAAATATTGGACGACCCAATTCTCGATTATTTAATACTAATTTACCTTTCTTTCACAGTAATATTAGTGATTAATTAGACTGACAACATATAATATAGTTGATATTCTCACTTCTGCGTAAGTGGTTGAACTGAAGTTGATCTAGTATTTAACCCCAACTACAATAAATTTAAATTAATAATATTATAATAGTGATTAATTAGATAGTGGTTGTGTATATTAATATATACAAATGATAATTATAATATCTTCTCAAAAAGATAATAGTAAGCCTATAGTTATAAAAGCGTCGCACACCAAGGTTGTCGCTTTCGTGTTAGGTTTGTCGTCCACGCCATGCAATGATATTTATGTTTCATTAAAGACTGTAGAATAGGTAGGGGGCTAAAACTTTAGGCTAAAATGCTATAATTATTAATCTAATATTGCATGGTTTAACTTAATAATTAATTATCTAATTATGCGCCACTTTTTTGTATGTATGAAAGGAAATACTTTGAAGTTTGAGAAAGTTGCGATTTTGGTGCCTATACTTCCACTTTTTTTGATTTTTGGTGCTCATTCTTTAAAAATTGCAATTTTGGTGCTTATACTTCATAAATTATTTCTGTTTTGGTGTCTCACAATTTAACATCTATTTTTAACAAATTAAACACACATTCTTATAATAATATTATTATCAAAATAGTTTAATAATTATATATATAGCTATAACTTTTAGACCTCATTTTAACATTGTAATATTTGTGCAACATTAAAAAAAATTATTTACAAAAATTAAAATAAATTAAAATAAATTATTACGTTATTTTAAACATTGAAAATAAAACATAAATAATTAACTATTAAATAAAATTAACATAAAGTATTAAATTATCATAAACTATTATTTTAATAGTTTAAAATCATTATTATTATAAAAAAATATTTTTTAAAAATTTGTACATAATCTTACAATTTTACCTTTCTTTAAATCAATATAATATTATTTAATTATTAAAATAATAAAAGACACCAAAATTGCTAGTGTTTCTTAAGTTTAGGCACCAAATATACAACTTTTGAAGTAAGAACACCAAAACTCAAAAATTTTGAAAGTTTAAACATCAAAATGGTTAATTACTCTTGAAGTTTTGGTGTTGGTACATAGATATTTATAAATTCAGGCAAACCCAAAAAGTAGTATCGAACATGTAAACAAACCGAAGGACGTCAGGCGCAATAATGCCACGTGTCGATAAGTTATGAGGTGATAATATAAACGATCTCAAAAGGGGATATTCACTGAGACGACCATTCCGGAAAGATAGAATTTGATACTAGCCTGCCAACTTGTAAATTAAGACGTGCAAACCATTATCAACCATATTCTTAACTAGGTGGAAAATCCACTCACCAAAAGAAATGTGTACAAGTTGCCTCTCTCTCTCTCTCTCTCTCTCTCTCTCTCTCTCTCTCACTCACTCACACACAACACAAACACACACAAAATTTTATTTACGTGTAAATTTTGTTTATCTTGATTACCAGTTTGGATAAGTGCAAGTGTGCAACCGTGATTCGTAAGTAATCTAATTTGTTTTTATAAGTTCTAAAAGTAAATTTAGCAATCGATTTATTTTTAATAAAGAAATTGAATTGGGATTGGATTTTAATTTTTGGTGGAGAGAAATAATAATCATAAACTATTTGAAGAAATTTAGGCAATTGAACAAGGAGTATTTATAACTGAAAAGTACAAATTGTTGCGCTGTATTTGGATGTCACGAATACGCTAGAATTAAACTTCCAAACAATATTCCAATTTTTACATCATTCACTAAATCCGTAAGTAGGTAAGAGTATAAATTATAGGATATGAAAACTTTTCGATTCCGTTCTTATTTCAATCTAGTTATTTAGAACACATTATTTTGACGGGGTCTCAAGTTGCAAAAATTCGTATTTGTATGGTGATTTAATGAATTGGTTCTTCCTATAAGAGTTTTTTTCGTGTTGAAATTCATTTTGAAGAATGAAATGAAACTGCGGCTACATGAATTCACTCTATAGAGGTATTTAATTTAATGTTATTAATGATATATGAATATATACTAGATCTAATCTACGTTCTCAAGTAATATATAAAAATTGCCGGCTACAAAATTATGGCATTCCTAATTCCATATATACCCCTAGCATTGACGCAGACAAGAAGAAATCACGGAAGGTGAAGTGTTGCTTTCTGTCAATATAATTAATTGACGTTCAATAAACGTGGTGATTTGGTGCGATTTTGTTACAGGAAATCACGTTTTTATTATACGGGATTTTGCTTTGCTAGGTCTTGGATATGATTTAAGCTTTATCACAGGATAAATCTTAAAACTTCTAAGTTAGAAATAGAAAAAATCGACTATGTTGTTAGTGAGATAAATCTGAACCCTAATCTTCGTGTCTAGAGGGCTGTAACATAATTCTTAATATTGAATAATAACTATAATGATTTAATCGAATATAATAAAGTAGAAATTATAAAAGAAATACTCACATTTGTTATATTGTTGGAAATCCAAATCTAAAAGTTGAAGGGGGCAAAATGCAAATATAGAAAGTTGGTATTAAAAGAGAGCAGATGCCCATTGATGAGTTATGAGAAAAATTCTACCGGTCTACTACTTAAGTTGTAGACTTTGTGGTGTAAAATAATATCACCTCACTTATTTTTCAAAACAAGAAATATTTATAAAATTCTAAATGCGATGTGACATTACTCTTCCACACCACAGGATCTACAAGACCTGATTTAGGATAGAAATTTTCGAGTTATGACAGTAGCAGTCCCTCTGTGGAAAAGACAGTTCCCTACTGAGTCAGTCAACCGTTTTCACCGATTTCATTTTTTTGCCACGTCATCAATTTCACGGTACAAAATTACATTACCACCAACGGCCACAACTCTCTCTCTCTCTCTCACTAGAAATCCGTCGGCCGAACAGCCACCGCTCTCGCCGGAGCACTCCGCCGTCGGCCCCTCCCCTCTTCGCCCATTCTCCATCGCGCTAAAAGGGCCCCTGCCTCCGCCGCACATGTAATCTCGTATAATCACGTTCTAATCGTATCACCACTAATATATTAAAGGTGAATCGTAATAATATTATTAACTCTTTAAGAATTGATTTACAGAATAAAAGAATATATACTCTCTCCATCTCATTATTTATGTTCCATTGGGACTAGGCACGGTAATTAAGATAATGGAAGTAAATGTATAAAATTGTGGTGTAAAAGGTAAGGGGGTCCACTTGTGGGGTCCACTTGCTTAGATTGATTGTGGTCCACTCATTTATTTTCTTATTTGGTATGAGACATAAATAATGGGACAACCAAAAAAGGTAAGTGGGACATTAATAATGGCACGGAGGGAGTATTACATATCAAAACATTTCTCAAGTAAAAACACAAACCTCACAAATATCCGAACCGTTCTTGTGTTGTAATCAAACTTTCAACTCTTATGGTGGCCACGCCCACCCATTATCAACCAACCCCACAAACACACTGATGGCTTAAAGTAGTGTCTCTAACTGAGAAGATAATATAGAGCTGCACATCACCCACCCACTCAGCATATTCTATTTCTAAAAACTCTGCAGAAAATACGAACGGAAAAGGTTGAACCAGAAAATTGCCCTTTAAAGCTCCCATTTTTCTACACGTTTCCTAGACTGTTTTCCCATTTTCAAGATCTGTAGGTGTTTTATTGATCCAAAGGAGGTGGGATTTGCTAATCCTATTCAAATTATATTTTATGGTATATGCATACAGTGAGCTAGCTTCAAGAATATTTTGACTATTAAATCACGTTACTCTTTTTATAGTGCCACGTATGTATGATACATATGTTGAAGACATTATGCTCAGTAATATTCTATACCACGATTTCGCACCGGCTTTATCTTCAGTGGTTCATCCGCCCAAGACTCATTCTTTAATTTTCTCTTTGTAGGTTTTCGTATCTGTCCTGTATATCTTGATTTCTTGGGACATTTCGAGCTGGAACTGAAAGACTAGTTTTAGATAGTAGCCAAGAAATGATTTTTCCATGATTTTGAGACGACCCGTGATGGATATTGAAGGCTGGAGCCCTGATAATAATCCATTGAAGGTGTGTTTTTCTTGTTCTGTTTTTTGGATGGTTATTTTCTGATAATTTGGTGATATGGGTTTGTGTTATGTTCCTGCAGAAAGAATCATGGAGGACTGTATTGACATTGGCATATCAGAGCTTAGGTGTTGTCTATGGTGATTTGAGCACTTCGCCTCTGTATGTATACAAGAGTACTTTTGCAGAGGACATTAAACACTCAGAAACAAATGAGGAAATATATGGGGTTTTGTCATTTGTCTTCTGGACCTTAACTTTGATTCCACTCCTTAAGTATGTGTTCATAGTGCTCAGAGCCGATGATAATGGCGAAGGGGGGACTTTTGCTCTGTACACCCTCCTATGCCGCCACGCGCGTGTGAGCACTCTCCCTAATGGCCAGCTTGCTGATGAGGATTTGTATGAGTATAAGAAAGATGGAATTGCATCTGGGAATAGAGGCCTTGGTTTGAGATTGAGATCCACTTTGGAGAAGCACCGAGTGCTTCAAAGGATGCTGCTTATTTTAGCTCTCATTGGTACTTGTATGGTGATTGGAGATGGAGTTCTTACGCCCGCGATTTCAGGTATGAATCAATACTATTACATCCATTATGCTAAGCTATTTGAATTCAGATGTGATCTGTTTTGCCTCTGTATGCAGTTTTCTCTGCAGTATCCGGGTTGGAGCTCGTTATTTCGAGGCATCATCACCAGTGTGAGCATTTTATCTCTATTTAGATTGTTCGTGTTTTCTTGATGTTATGTTGTAGATTCCTCATCTTTTTTAACAAGTATTTTAGATTATCTATGTGGTTTATCGTTGGTCAATGAGTTAGTTTGTCTGTCAGATCTTGGATTTGAGTAAGTTTTAAGAATCTTAACTGCAATTTTCGAATTAAAGCAATGCTTATTACTTTCACTATAATGTTATAGATAGTTGGTTTCTTGTGGAGCTTCATCTTTGTAGGGTAGAAAATTGGACCAAAAAAAGAAACTTATTAGTGGAATTTGGTTAGAATTGTTTTAGTATTCTCAGTCTACCTATAGTTCGTGGACAATGAGATTGCACCAAATTGTAATGAAAATGCATCGTTGTGGGGCCTTTCTTATATTAGGACAAATTGGCCTACTTTAATCAAAGTCCAATCATTGTTTATCTATGTAAATTAAATTAGGTAACCATCTTTCTTGGTCACCACCTTATCATTAAATCATCCAGCTCCATTGCTGCTTTAACATCAATAGTGGAGATCAACTTTAGGTTTCTGGTTTTTAGGTGTTCATATTGTAATAGTTTAGTGGATAAAGTTTTAACTTTGAAAAGTAAATCATATATTGCAAACAATGAAAAGCAGGTATAAAGTTTAATGATTTTATGATAAAGTGGTTATTCTATTCTATATGACTTAGAACATAGTATTTCATACTGAACCAAGACAGACACTATAGGGCCACCTGTACTACATTATTTGTTAATTGTAAGAAAAGAATGATTAGATGTTCTTAAAAATGTGTCTATGATGTCATAAAATTTGACTAACAGTTCATAATTTGGGGCTTAATTGTTGTTCTTGATGTGTCACCTTTAAGCATACCTTTTTTCGAGAAGTAACAGTTCATCTCTTGTATGATAGCTTAAGCAGAACCATGAATATTTAGCTTAACAAATCACTAAATCAGTATGGTTTCAGCATGATGACATGCATGTTCATCAATTCTTACTCTTACATGTTATGCAGATATAGAAGTCCCGGTTGCTTGCATAATACTGGTCTTCTTATTTTATCTTCAACACTTCGGGACACACCGACTAGGATTCCTCTTTGCACCAATCGTGATAACTTGGCTTTTCTGCATCAGTGCCATCGGAGTGTACAACATTGTACACTGGAATCCGTATGTTTACAAGGCGCTTTCTCCTTATTACATGTATAAATTCTTGAAGAAGACACGGAGAGACGGCTGGATGTCCCTTGGTGGGATTCTGCTATGCATAACAGGTATAAGAGTTCACCATCTTCACTGTAGTTTCATTCCTAAGCAATTATCCACTTACTAAGCAAATATGTACACGTAGGTTCGGAGGCTATGTTTGCTGATCTTGGCCACTTTTCACAGTTGTCCATCAAGGTAAATGAAATTTAATGATCTAATCATATATCTTTTGTATGATATTTAACTTGCATTTTCTTGACTAAAGATAGCCTTCAGCTGTGTTGTATATCCTTCCTTAATCCTAGCTTACATGGGGCAAGCTGCTTATCTTTCAAAACATCACGTAATTGAGAGTGACTACGCAATTGGATTCTACGTATCAGTACCCGGTACATTAACTCAATACTCCATTATTCCATCTTTGCCTTTTTGTTCTTGATAAAGCTCGATAAACAAACTCCCATTTATCGTTTCAGAGAAGTTACGTTGGCCCGTTCTTGCAATTGCTATTCTAGCTGCAGTTGTGGGGAGCCAAGCTATCATCACTGGGACCTTTTCCATCATCAAGCAATGTTGTGCATTGGGATGCTTCCCTCGGGTTAAAATCATACACACGTCGTCTAAAATCTGTGGCCGGATTTACATCCCGGAGATCAACTGGACTCTCATGCTGCTCTGTTTGGCTGTCACCATTGGCTTTAGGGACACAAAACACATTAGCAATGCATCAGGTAAGGCCTAAATCAAACTACTATATTTCAATCACGTCTTATTGCAATACCATGTAGTATGTTAAATTTTCGTCGTTTGCTGGAGCAGGGCTTGCGGTTATTACAGTTATGTTAGTTACGACGTGCCTTATGTCTCTTGTAATTATCCTATGCTGGAACAAGAGTGTGGTTCTAGCTCTCTGCTTCATCTTCTTCTTTGGCTCTATAGAAGCACTTTACTTCTCTGCATCTCTCATCAAGTTCCTAGAAGGTGCTTGGGTTCCTATTGCTCTTTCTTTTACCTACCTTGTAATAATGTACACGTGGCACTACGGGACGATGAAGAAGTACGAGTTTGACGTCCAGAACAAGGTCTCCATCAACTGGCTCCTAGGTTTGGGTCCGAACCTCGGGATCGTTCGTGTTCAAGGCATCGGTCTCATACACACGGAGCTCGTGTCCGGGATCCCGGCCATCTTCTCCCATTTCGTCACGAATCTCCCGGCTTTTCATCAGGTTTTAGTTTTGTTCTGCATCAAGCACGTACCGGTGCCTCACGTGAGGCCCGACGAGAGGTTCTTGGTCGGGAGAGTCGGGCCGAAAGAGTATAGAGTGTACAGATGTATAGCGCGGTATGGATATCGCGACACGATCATAGACGACGTGGAGTTCGAGAAGGATCTCGTGTCTTGCATAGCGGAGTTCATCAGATCGGAGGTGGCGGAATGTAGTGGTTCGGAGCAAGGTCTCGAGAGCGAAGAGAAGATGGTAGTGATTGGGACGACTTCGTCGCATTCGAAAGGGATCGAGTTGTGGGACGACGATCGGGCCTCATCGGGAGAAGGCGCGAGCACGGCGGAGACAAGGGAGATCAGCTCCCCGGTGGCGGTTCCGAGGAAGAGGGTTCGGTTTCTGGTCCCGGAGGGGACAGACATGGAGAGAGGGGCGCAGTCGGAGTTGCAGGAGCTGATGGAGGCGAGGGAGGCCGGGATGGCGTTCATTTTAGGCCATTGTTATGTTCAGGCGAAGACGGGTTCGAGCTTGATGAAGAGACTGGTGGTAAATGTAGGGTATGACTTTTTGCGGAGGAACTCGAGAGCGCCCACGTACGCCTCGAGTTTTCCTCGCGCTTCGACGTTGGAGGTTGGGATGATCTACCATGTATGATTTCTTGTGTAGCTTCTCTTTTTTTCACGACGGGGAACTGAGGTGTCCATGTTCATATGTAGTTTCTTGTTTTTTTTTCCCTTTTGAAGTTTGGTTGATGTAAATGATCGTGTATTATGCTTTTATACGAGGTATAAAGTAAGGTGAAATCTTTAAAAAAAACATTACGATTGCTCAATTTCGTTTTTGTTTCATTTTGTGGGGGTTTGTGGGGTGGAATATTATCAAAGGGTTTGTTATAAACTAAATAAAATGTAGAGAATAATAGAGAGAGCGGAATGAGATGTGTATTATTATGAGAATAGAGATCTCTATTTATAGAGTTAGATAATCGGCTCTTGGGCCTCTAGGGTTTACAATGGTTATCATATATATGGTATATCTTTATATTAAATATATTTACAACATTTTCCCTTGATTGACCATCCCTAAAAAGAAATTGTTGCATCGTTAAAACCTTGCTAGAAAAACTCAATGGGATAAAAACTGGTCGAAGAAAAAAGAGTACAGTTGTTCCCCTTAAAATAATCATTGTAGATCCTTGAGTCAGCGCATGTCGATCTTATGTACCAACTTCGTGAATATTGATGTTGATAATGCATTCGTAAAAGAATCTGATAGATTGTCACTTGAGCAAATTTGTTAGATGTTGATAACGCTACTCTTTCGAAGATCCGGTGTTGCATTGGCTCTTTTGTGAATCAATCTTAATGACTCATTTACTCGTGTTTTGCATTGAATGTCTCATTAAAAACCTTAACTAAGAAAATACTTTGGAAAAAAACTTAGAAATAAAAAAATAGTACAACAATTTGACCTTCATGGCCATTTGACATTTAGGGGTCAGTCTCATCTTCAAGATTATTTATAATTTATCACTCCATCTCTCACCTAGGTTTCTTCAAGGTTTACATTAATATGTGCAACACAAGTTTAATTATCCTCATAGAGAATATCATGAAATATGTCAATATATCATTACTCTCATAAATAAACCAATATCATGTTTGTCTCAAAGATAACAAATGATGGTTAATACCATTTCAAATTCTCCAATTTCACATAAGTAAAGAACTTCTAGTCCTAAAACAACTTTGTTATCTTTTTTAGGTCTAAATGAGTCCTCATCCATTTCAAATAATCGAAGCAACCATTGTGGATGTGATAAAATCATATAAAAATATTTTTAATGTGTAACTCCATCAAGGAGATACTCGATTTATAGGTCGATGAAGGATTGGGAGAACGATATACCTGCATCCTTGAATAGCCTCTGATTCTTACTCGTGTCTGGAACTTCTGGACTGTGTCTCGGCCCTTTCCTTCCTCCGCGTGGACAGAGATCTGAATGAAAAGATATTCTGCACTCACACGTTCTTTACTCATGTTTCACGTTCTCACATGGTTTTCGTGAATGAATGGCATGAATCATAATATTCTGAACGTGTTATTACTTATAATATAATGTATAAAATATTATATTATAATTGTGGCTCATTAATAATTATATTGCTAATGAGCGTCTAATAAATTAATATTAAGCTCATAATATAATTAATAATAATTGTGCCACTTATTTATTAATTAATTGGTCCAACCAATTAATCCCAGATAAATAATTTCTACATTATTAAATAATGTATAAATACATTAATCTATTAATAATAATTTTCGAAAGAGCAGAATAAATACTAGGCAACTAATTGGGTCAAACTAGGGATCCAATATAAGAAATAAAGTTAGACCTCAAATTAATTGATTATCTATTCTTAGCCCAAAGAAAAATTAATTAATAAACACATATTCATTTCACTAGAGTATTTGTGCTGACTTACCCCTTCATCCCAACTTGAGCATGGACTTGTATTTTAGGCTTAATTGATCTCCGTATTTAAGAAACAAATATTCGTTAATTAATTAAGCTCACTGACAGCTTAAATTAATTAACATCTTATTATATTCCAGTAGTATCGCTTGACCTTATTAACACATCTGAACTTAATCAACCGGTCGGGTTTAGTGTGTTAATCCTTACGAGTTCCTCAGGGAATATTATCAACTCATTTAATAGGGATACGTATCTCAGATACAGACAACCAGACTGAGTCACAAATAACTACTAACACCCAATATACGTAGATCCGGTCGCGATGACATTCACCATAGTAGGTCAAAGTAATAGTTAGCTAAATGCACTCAGTTAAAGTCTCACTAAGCTTAAGATCAACTAAGTCACCGAGATCTTGGTTCTCCACTAAGGTCAGTCAGGAGAACACATCTCACTGTGATCCATCAATACACCACCTTTAGTGTACCAATATAGACAAACAGCCAAGACAAGTCACTTTTTATCTAAACTGCAGCTTAAAACGACAACTTATCCTTAAGTTGTCTCAACTTTGATAATTGTTTATATCTTGTCAGTTCAATCAATCGTGTAGTGTTCTATGATACCCGACACACTACATAATCTAACTTTTATACAAGATAAAAGACTACATGCGCGAATATAACTAATCAGATAGGAGAATAAAAATAGTGAAAAGAAAAACACATTGTATACAAGTAATAAAGTTGCTTCCAGTATACAAATATCCAACAGTCGAGATAATGCTTAGTTTTACCTAAGTCTTTCATTTCAAACTCCATCTTTAGGCATCACTTGACTTCCTCAAGTGCTATTTGTATTTCATATAGTGATTCGCATATCCTCTCCAGAAGGAATACAGAATGATATGTTCTAATTTTGTATTCCGCAAACTTTTTATCTTTAGCACCAACAAATCTCTCATGCTTTCGGCGTCAAAGAGCATCGATCGATTTATTTTGTCGATGAAGAACTTCAATTTCTTTCATGGTGTATATACAACAGGTATATGAGATTGTAATAACTCCTTTTGCACTTAATAATTTGATGAACTTTCAGTTCATAGTGCGTGAATCTAAATAGTTAATCCAATGAGATATTTGTGCCAACTATCATTCATATTTCATCTCCCATAATGTTGATAATTATGTGAATCAATAAAATAGTCCACATTTAGTGGCCTATATATGTCATCTTGACAGAGTATACACGAATATTTCAAGTATTAAACTCTTCAGGAGTTCTAATCGAATTGAAGTAACAATTGAAAAACTTATTTATACTTTAACTTGTTGCTCCAGAAGTAGCATAATCAATATTCCTAAAAAATATTACATGCTCTTGAAGAGCATTTAAAATTAATGTTTCTACATATATATAATAAGCTATTGGACCTTTAGGATTTACAATGATCATCATATATATTGTATATATTCTAGGTTAACCATGAAAATAATTTTGAAGACTCGTCACTATAATTAGAAGAGGGGGAAGGTTGGGCCAAATATTATATTTTGTAGGCCAACTTATGCTTGATCGGTCCAGTTGCTCAGTTATTTGAATAATCGATTTGATTTATGGGTTTTGACTCGAATTTTTATGTGCCTAGTTATGATATTTTTTTTATTAATATATACATGCATTTACATACTTTATGCACACGCATAATTAGGCGTATTTATCTACAGTTATATGAATATTATACGTGTCGAGGCAGAAGCTAGCCATGGTTGACTTCTTACATAAGCAACATAGACGTGTTAGAACTTACTTTTCCGGGATATTTTTCTAATTTTATTTCTTATATTAGAACTGACTACTGAGAAAGCGGCTAATCAGATCCACGTAAGAGACGAAAAATTTGTTCCGCGTAGATAAACAATTCTTAATTCCGTATTCAAAATTATATTATTATTTCATAAATGTAATGTAGACAAATGTGCGATATATATATGTAATGTAGTCTAGATAAGATAGGATCTCGTAGCCAGCTTGCGGTGGAGACACATTATATGTCAATGGTCCTCTAATATACATGCTCCTAAATTTATATATTTACTTTCTTTTTTTTTATTTATCCTAAATTTATATTTAATATTTTTTTATGCATAATTAAATATTTTATTAATTTTAATAAATTTAATTAATATAATAATAGAAAAAGATTATTCTATCCAACTTTTATAATAACACACAAGTATATCATTAACTTTTTAACAATTTATTTTAATTTATTTAAATTTTCAGTACCAACATTTATTCTAACTTTTATATTATTAATTTTTTTCTTAATCCATGTTAAAAACCAAATGGAGATATTAAATAGAGATGGGGGGAGTATAAATTTAGGTAAACACAATTTTCCCTAATTAAACCAACAATCCCCTTTGTTGATAATGCTAATTTATTATTTGGAGATTTAAGGATAAGGCTTTTATTTCTCACACTATGAAGATGTAGCAAAAAAAAGTCCACCATTGACCAATTTAATAGATGATTAATGATTTACCAAAAACAATACAATTGTAACGTTTATAAATCAGTTTCGCTCGAATAAAAAATAGGAGTTTCTTTTTTATAAAATTATAGGAGTACAATTTTATAAATCCCCAATAATATTATAGGCTAATTTTATTTTAGAAAGTATGACTGCTAAATGAATCACGTGACATAATTTTGTTAATTTTCTCGTTACAAAAATAAAAATACTTTTTTAAGACAAAAGAACAGCATTGTCATACCGTGAGACCGATCGAACCGAACCGAACCAAACCAAAAAATGTGGTTCGGTTCGGTTTCACGGTTTGGTTCGATTTATTTTTTTAGGAACCGTTTACATTCGGTTCGGTTCGCGGTTTCAAGAATTTTTGAACGATTCGAACCGAACCGAAACATTATCCTATTTTTTAATTTTTTTATTTAATATTTGTCTTTCTTATATGAGAATATCGTTGGATTTAGATATTAGATTTAAGTTAAGATCAATTCTAATCTATACAAAAGAAGAGAAAGGAGTAACAATTCTATACTTATGAGTTCGGAATGAGTGACATCCTATAAACTATTATTTTTGCATTATTTAGGATTTGAAAAATAAAATAAAAAATAAAAATGTGAACCGATGAGCCGAACCGAACCAAACCATTTATAAGCGGTTCGATTCGGTTCGGTTCCGATATTTTGAAACACATCGAACCGAACCGAACCGAATCATTTCTATGTGTTTGGTTCAATTCCTAAAATGCATAAAAAATCGAACCAAACTGAACCGTTACACCCTTAATCATAGGTGTTCTCTGCTTTAATAATTTTTACTTATTCTTTAATTACTGAAATCCTGTTTCATTAACGAAGTCTGTTTTAAAATCTCGAGACCACCTCTGACTTGCGTTGCGATTTTCCCCTTTCTCTCTGGTAACCTCATGCTCCCTCTCATTTATGACCCCATGGGAAATACAACTCTAATGAGTATATAGAAAGGGGAAGAATGTTGTGCTTGCACTCCGGATTTTCTTGAAATTCTCTGTTATTTGCTTTGTTTGCCGAGTTCGAGAAAAAGAAAAGGCGATGGGAAGAAAGAGTTTTGTTGTTGTTCTTGTATTTCTCTTGATATTTCTTGATGGATGCTCATCAGTTTCTGCTTCACCCGCCGCAAGTGAGCCCACTCTCCACTTCTCAATTTTCTCGAGATATTGATTTTTTTGAAACATTGGTTTGTTTTCTTGAATCTTCAGAAATCGTTAGTGGCGTTGTCTCGAAGGTTGTCTCCACCATTTTCAAGCGGCTCTGGTCGCTCAAATCAACCACCAAAACCGGTACATTTCACTTAATTCACCCACATCCTCAAGAGTTTCTCTCTCTCTCTCTCTCTCTGATTCTCTGTGACTTGCAGCAATTTCTAGCCGCTCGATGATGAAATTTGAAGGCGGATACACCGTTGAGACGGTTTTCGATGGAAGTAAGCATGGAATCGAACCCTACGCGGTGGAGATCTCACCGGATGGGGAGGTTCTGATTTTGGACTCACACAACAGCAACATTCACAAGATCCCAACTCCTTTGTCTCGATGTGAGTTTTTTCATCTCATCAAATTAATGTTTCTTTCATGATAAAGTTGTAATCTTTGGTTGTTAATGAATTTGGGACTCGAGGGTTTTAGTTGAATTCCTTTCTTGGAGATTACTCTGAATAATTTTTATTGTTTATGATCACTTTATTCGTTTGGTTCTATTTTATGCTTTTGCACAGAGCAAGGCCTCTTCTTTGGCGTGCTGCACATTTACTTTGAATTTGCTTCCTCTTTTTAAATAAATTGCTGGTTTCTTGTACTTTTCTGTCACGGTCGAGTTATCTAGTACTAGGGCTTTATTCTTTTTCTGAGATGCATTTTGTTGTTTGTGTTGAACTCTTATCATCTTAAACTAGCTTTGCATCTGATGATGCAGGGAAAGATTCATTTTCATAAGGCTTTATTTCGTGTAGTTTGGAAGTTTCTGGCTTTGGCCGACTACATAGATTCAAGATTATCAAAGACTAAAGAATCAAATGTTCCAACCATTTATCTATAGCCATTCTTCAATGTAGTATTTCTCTTCGTGCAGACCGTGCTTGTCACATATTTGTCAAATTCTTGAGTAAAATTTAGTCGTTTTTCTGTTTTATGAAGGGAAACTACTTGTTGGCTGTTGCTATATAGTTTTTCTTTCCAAAGTCTCAGTAGTACATTTCTTGAATGGTTGGGTCTTTACAGATAGCCGACCTAAGTTGGTGGCGGGATCAGCTGAAGGGTACAGTGGGCATGTAGATGGGAAACTAAGGCAAGCAAGACTGAACCATCCCAGAGGACTTACTATGGATCACAATGGCAATATATATGTTGCTGACACAGTGAATATGGCCATCAGGAAGATAAACGATTTTGGTAAACTATAACGAACCTTACCCTCACTTGAGCATGCCAGAAGGATTCTCTACGAACATTTTGTTTCCTTTGTGTAGGAGTTGTGACAATCGCGGGTGGAAAATTAGGCCGAGGAGGACATGTAGATGGACCAAGTGAAGACACGAAATTCTCGGATGATTTTGATCTGGTCTATGTTGGAAGTAGCTGCTCTCTTCTGGTCATAGACCGAGGGAATCAAGCAATTCGAGAGATCCAACTCCTTGAAGATGATTGCTCCCACCACGAAGATAACAGTCTCCCTTTAGGTAAGCAAAATTAATATCAAAATCATCACGAAATGTAGCAAACATATTTAAGATTTTGAGAATGGTTTCAGGAATAGCAGTGCTTGCTGCAGCTTGTTTCTTCGGTTACATGCTGGCCTTATTACAACGTCGGGTTGCCACTATGCTTTCATACGACACTGTAAGTATGAACTCATCACGAATCAGAGGATCTCATCTCGACATTTAGTGTTGAATATTGTGAAATTGATGTCTTCTTAGGAACCAAAGCCTTATGTAAAGGGAATGCCACCTGCTCCGTACCACCGGCCGCCTACCAAATCCGTGTTGCCCCCACTGATTCCGTCTGAAGATGAATATGACAAGCAAGAAGACGGCATATTCACTTCACTAGCGAAGCTCGGCTCATCCTTATCTGATATGTTTCTAGGATTGTTCTCCAAGAAGAAGGCCTTACAGCAGCAGCACTACCAGTCGAGGCACGGGAACGGTTGGCCCGTGCAAGAGAGCTTTGTGGCCCCACGAGAAGACGAGCCACCTCCGTTAGAGACGACACGAAAGAGCTACCCTTTTAAGGAGATGGAGAAGGCGAGGCAGGCCAAGCAAAACCAATCCTACTATAACCAATGGAGTGGAGATTATCAGCAGCAGCAGCAGCGGTACATGCATTACCAGAAGCACCAGCCGGCCAGCCCACAGACCTACTACGAGCCGCAGAACGGCGACACGAACGAGATTGTATTCGGGGCGGTGCAAGAGGAGGACGGGCGGCGAGGGGAGGTGGTGATCAAGGCCTTGGATTATAGTGATCCGGTTTACAGCAGCAGTAATGTTAGGTCGAGATATAACTACATGAGTTACTCCTCTTATGGCTACTAATTTTGGGTAGTTTTGATGTGTATAGTAGTACATGCATATGATATGTTGATTGATTCTCAGATGAAACGAATGTTTTTTTGTTTGTCTTTTTAGTTTTTACACTTCGTTCTAGAAAATTGTCTTCTTGATTAGCTACTTTTCCTGTCAACTACTCTGGTTGATTGGATGTTTCTTGAAACTAAGCTGGAATGTATAATTACGTCTTTCCCCTCTTAAGTCGATGTAGCAAACCGAGAATGATAAAAGGAGATAGGTGTCCCCTTGGGATGGCATAGCGGTGAAGGTGGGTGGCCCGGGATCGATAGGTCATCGGTTCAATTCCCACTGGACACGCTATGTGTGAGTCTGTCACCCTGTCACATTAAGGGTGGTTTAACTCTTCTGTGTGGTTTGCAGGCTATTGCACAGGAGCGAGGTTTACCCTGTGAGCACCAAAGATAGCGGCTGCGGGTTCCTCGTCAACAAAAAAAATAAAATAAAAGGAGATAGGCGTGAGCCCATGCTTCCATTCTATGCTACTCCAGTTGTGAATTTTCTGACAAGCGCAGCCACGCCTGAAACTTCAATCTTTCGTACTCCATATAATAAACCACCCTAAATTAATCATAATCAACAAGCTCACACATTTTCATCATAAACTAAACACATTAACCGTATCTTAAGTAGATAAAAATTGAAATATTCTTGGATTATTAATAATAAATAAACCAACGAGCATGTCCTTGCCGGACTGACTGGGCCCCGTTTTTACGAAAGAAATCTAAGCCCGTTTTATCTGATCTTTGAGTAATTATAGTTAGCAGGCCCAGTAAATATTGGACTCCGTATAGTTTGTAATGGTGTTTTCGTAACAACGTGGAATGAAGACAGACATATCAAACTAGAAAATCCCATGAAAGCGATTTGTTGAACGAAGGCTTATACCATAGAACAATTAAAATATTCATTGTGCTTTTGTATTCCTTACAAGCATGATGCATTGCTCAACAAGCTACCCAAGTTCCCTACTCTGAATCAACTAATTAACTGATACATCAAATCAAATCATCTCCACATAAAAATCGAAAAACTAAATATAATTTCCTAAAAGATGAACATTTAAAGAATTAAGCTAGTAGAATACATAGCACTGCCACTAATATTGAAGGAGGATATTCACCAATCACCACTGTTTCGTCTCTAGAGCTTCATGGAGGAGACTGAGCTTTGCACGAAGCACATGAATATTGACAAATTCATATTAATTATGTGAGCCTGCAATGTAAGAATGGCCTTCACCTGGACTTGGACCGGAATTCTTGATACTAGCATGGATGCTCTTCACTTGATCATCATGATTATCGATAGCTCCTGTCGTTGGAGAAGAAGGTGTTTCGTCGATGTGAATGTGAAGAGGGCGTGATCCAGCGGTAGTGATGATCAATAAAAGAAGTAAGAGAGATGGGAGATATGATTTGGCCATGGACAGTTTTGTTTGATTAATTGAGAAAATATGTTTGCAATGGAGAAGCAAATGGGGTGTTAATTTGTGAAGAAGTGCAGAGGTTGTTTATATATAGAGAGAGAGAGTCAAGCTAGGATGATGGATTTTTTGCTTGTTTGATTGGGAAAATTGGAACTAAAATGATGTACAATTCAGACAAACCAATTTTCTTTGTATATATATATTGTCCAATTTTCTCTTATAAAATCAATTTTAGGTATAAAGTTCTCTGAGAATTTATGCGTGGAGTTGGTATATAGCTCTGGAGTACAATTGACTATGCTCAAAGCTTTACAATTCAACAAATCAATACCATTTTCTACTACTGACTTTGGCAAGAAAATGTGTAGACAATAATTTCCAAATAAGCATATAATAATTTAAAAAGAATTTGTACACAGCTGGCAATTGGCGCCAGCTATATTTTTCCTTGTTGACAGTTATAAGCAGTTAAGCACTGCCTGTCCCTTTTTACCGTTACGAAGCAAACATAGAAATCTTCGTTAATATACGAAAATACGATTAACCATTTTGCTGAGAGAGAAAGAGGAAGGAGGGAGAAATAATTAGGGTTTGCAGATCGCCAAAATTCGACCTAGAAGACTTTGCAGATTCACATTCTTCTACTGCCCTTCTATCTTCTCGAAGGCCATATCGTCAATCGATGATGGCGCAATCTACCGCCATGGACGAAGAATATTTCAGTGAAGATCTAGACGACGCATTCTCCAGCCGTGGCTGCTGCAGCTTCAATTTCCCGTGCTTTGGATCGCGCCCATCCGGTAATTGGGAGCGGATTTCTTCTTCAGCCGGAGAGAACGAGACGATTGAGCGGAATTGGTTGGGTAAGGGTGTGGACTCATTTAAGAAGGCGCGGGAATGGTCGGAGCTCGTCGCTGGACCAAAATGGAAGGCGTTTATCCGCCGGTTCAACCGGACCGACGGTCGGACGAGGACTGCGAAATTCCAGTACGATCCTCTGGGCTATTCGCTCAACTTCGACCAGGGATGGGGGCAAAACGGGGAATCTGAAGGCCCCCCTCTTTTCCGAGACTTCTCTTCGCGTTATTCTGCAATTCCGGCGCCGAAAGTACAAATCTAGGGCAACACGTGGTAGCCAGGTGCGGGGGAAGTGACACGTAGGATGGCTGGCAGTCTTCAGGTGGTTAGCCAACGCTGCTCCGGTTATTTATTTTACTCTGTTGATAAAATATTATATAAATAAATTCATTTTATTTATAATTTTGGTTTAACGCTACAATTTTCTTATATTTTGTTGCGCTTGCTTCACTCTTCCTTTTCGTTTCTTGGATTTTGTGAATTTCTTGAAAATTCTGATTAATCTGAACTTTGAAATCTGATCTAATCTGTATCAGATTTCGGGTGGCTCTACTTTAATTTACTATAAGCCCCACCACAAGATCCGGTCACTTATGTTCTGCTGTTTTTAATTTCTTTTTTGGCCCAAGTTTTGGCCCAGTCCATGGGCATTCATGTATGGCTTATCATTAATCATGGAGCAAATCCGAAATCTCTCTCTCAATACTATCTATCCCACACAAAAAAAAGTTGAAATGGATAAAAATAGGCAAACTTAACTCCTTAAATGCAAAAATAAACATTCTATGTCAAATATGCATCGCATGGTTAAAGTTTTTTTTTTTTCACCAATTTCAAGTTCCCTTCAAATAAATGCATAATTAAATTTAATTTTTTTTACACCCAATTGTAGATTATTAAGTATGGCGAAATACATAATTAATTCTTAATTTTAAATTAGTTATACTTTATAATTGTAATTATTTATTAATTAAGGTTTATATGTGCTCCTATTTATTTTAGTACCCTTCATGTTATATTTGTGCCCCAATTATTTAGTCAAGTCATTATAATCATTTTCCAATAATAAATTTATTTATGTAATATATCTATTTGTACATCAATCAACATCAATTTACAAAAAGTAAAGAAGAAAAAAAAACAAGAAATTTATAAAAAGGGTTAAATGCCTATTTCATGCATATTTGGCATAGTTTGCCTATTTTTGCATTTAAGGTTCCAAATTTGCCTATTTTTAATTTTTCCCCAAAAAGCCACCAAAAATTACTTATAAAATTGGGTACATATACCCGATTTTATAGTTGTGGAACAGCATTGAGACAAAAATCTTGAGACAGAAGATATAATCTCGTATAATTAAGTCCATCTAGGCCACCCTTGAAACACTAATAGCGTAATAAAAATTGGATGATGATGATACTATCATTGTTATTACCAACTAAAGACACTTAATTCAAAAGTAGCAACCATAGCAAAGTTGAAAACAAAGGTGACAGCTTGGTATGGCAAAGTGGCCACAAAAGAAGGTTTGAACAAAAAAAAAAGGCTCTCATCACAATACATTTTGCAACACAACTCTTTGATGGATACCACCAGACGGAACAACCCATATACGAGAAAGAGTGTGCTCACACCATCCCAAAAGGACTAAACAATACCATGCAATCTGGAAAGAAGGCAAGAAGATCGAATAAACTACTACACAGGGTGGAGTGATGCTAATTGCTACCTACTCCAACAGATCGATGATTTGTTCAAGAAAACATGTATTTGAAATGATTTGATGAATTCCCCAGAAACTTTCCTCGTCCAAGAATCAAGATCTCAAAAGGCGTACAACAAACTACTCTACAATTCATTGACCAGCAAAGTGGAGAAAAAGCATATCCACCGTATGAAGTGTTTTACAAATCAAGATAGATTTCTAACTTATAGAAGGTATAGGGTGGATATGAACATAGGAATTGTGCTTCATGTGTAATCATCAAGGTGAAATTGCATATAATCCATTATGAAAAAGAAAGTTATTTTGAGTTGCTTGGCGCCAACTATGATGGGATGAGTCACCTAGCTAATGCAATCATATCAGCAAGAATTAAGTTTACTTAATGATGAGTCTAAGGTGTGTTCAAAAAGGGGTAAAAACAAAAGATGAACACGGATTAGACTGAATCAGCAAGATTAAAAATGGATAAAACAGAAAAACTGACAAGGAACTCAATGCATCATGTATATCTATACCATATCACAAAATATAACAATTTTTTTTCCAATCATGCAGTCAGTTTTCACAACAAAAGGAAGCCCAACAACGCAATCAACTGATGATGATGGATGATGAATCAAAAAATAGGAAGAGTAGAACACCTTTCAAGAGCCTTCAGTTTTACGCATCCAGGACAAGTCGAGCTCTGGTGGCGATGAATTCTCCAAATGGGCACGAGAAGAACTTGCAAACTTCCCCTTCTTTGACCACAACCAAATCTTGGAAACAGAGTAGCTATCAGTCTTTGTGCCGATACTAATCTTCTTTCCATCTGTATTTTCATTAACCGATTGCTCTGTTCCTTTAACGAGCTTTGCCCGATTCTGAATTCGTTCTTGGCTCAACGCCACCTTAAGGCTAGCATCACCAACAACATACTGATAAGAACCCATTGAGTAACACCTTCTAGCATCCAACCTACTACTGCTGGTCTCTCCTACTGAATCCGCCCCTTCACCTTCATTCAATTTACGGAATTTACCAAGCCTAACAGGAAAGACTCCCTTTTCTGCAACAACCTCCTCAATTTCGACCCTCTTCTGAGCAATAGAGAATCCATTATCACCATAATTAGGGCATCCATCTTCCTCCCTAAAATCATCATAATCAAAAATCGGATTCTCCATTGAAAAGCCCGGATTGTAAAGTGTCCCCCTACAAAGAGGGCAACTTGAATTTGACAAGAGCCAAGTGTCAATGCAATTCAAATGAAAAGCATGGCTACACAAGGGAAGCAATCTCAACTGATCAGTCTCTGAAAACTCACACAAACAAACGGCACAATCAAACGGCTCCTTGGGGCCAACGACCTCCTTATAAGAAAAGACTGGCAAGGCATCTATAAAGGCTTGATCTAAACCAGAGTCATGCAAATGGAAGAGCTGCTGCAGCTGCCTCTGGAGGGCATCAGAGGTGGAAGATTCAACATTTCGATTAGACTGAGAGGAGGATGGGTTCTTGGTGAGAAATCTCACAAGCAAGTGGAGCAGACCGGATATGAAGAAAAGGACAGCTAAAATCACTATAATGAAGAGAACAGCAGGGCTTATTTTAATCCCAGATGAAGAGGGAGAAGGGCTTGATTCTTTATGGGAATTACTGCCAACAACATAAGGGGAAGGTGGTGCAAGAACAAATGGAGGAGGGTTTGCCAAAACACCATCTTTCTGACTGATTTGATACTTAATCCAAGACATTTTCAAATGGGTATGGGCAATCTGCCCAGAAAGCCATCTTTGCCCTTGCATTTCTATTTCCGGACAAGCCGTATTAACATTCCCACAAACAAATCCAACTTAAGGACTGAATAATAGACTTCTTCAACCAGAAGAAAGCTGAAAAAATGGCAACTTTTTCAAGCCCTCCAATTTGTGCAAGAAAATAAAAAAGACAAAACTCAAATACGACGTTGAGATAGATACAGCAGCAGGTGGGCTAGTTCTAGTAATGAAACAATGTATTTTCGTATTGAGATGGGAAACCTCCCAAAAATAATACGAAAATACGACGAAACTAGTAACTTTATAAGTTGGTTCTTTTACCTACCTTCAAACTGAAGATGACAACCCCGTTTTATGTAATACAAATGGACCCGCTTCTTGCAACTCCAGCAAAACCCTAAAGATACAGCTTTCGCGTTGGAATCTTGCAGCCCTTTTATAATTCTCTCTGTCGCTCACTCTCTCCTTTTAAAACGAATATTTATACAGCCAAGATTTGGCCCGAGTATTTATATTGGCATTTCATCGAACAGGATATGTGCCAAACAAAAGTTAGATGTGGAAACATATTTTGTTAGCCAAATTCAAAAAAAAAAAAAAACAGATTTAGCTATCCTGTAAAAAAAAAAACACAAATCTAGTCAATTTGTCTTGTTGTGGGCGCTGGCCGATTGATGGCCGATGGGGGCCGATAAACATTTTTAGGGCCGATTGGGGCCGATATTATTTAGACATAGGGCCGATCGTGATCGGCCGAACGATCGGCCCCCAGTCGGCCGAATATAAGAAAAAGGAAATAATTTAAGGGCCGATTTCTATCGGCCCCTATTGAGCCAAGATATCGGCCCTCGGAAATAAATTTGTTATAGATTTTCAAAAAAAATGCGGGCCGATGTACATCGGCCCGTAATCAGCCGAGTCATCGGCCCTGATCCTTAAGAAGCCGTTACATGTAACGGCCAAAATTTACTGAGGGCCGAACAAATTTTAACCGTTTTTTTACCGAGGGCCGATTCTCATCGGCCCCACCATCGGTCCTACCATCGGCCCCGAGTGGCAATAATGGAGGGCCGATTGAATATAACCGTTGGCCGACTGAAAAAAACATTTACCATTTTACTATTTTCACAGATCCACCTATCGCCGCCGCTCACTGCCGCCGAAATCGCCGCCATCGCCGTGCTCGCCGCCGCCGAACGACAGCGCCGCCCATCCCCTTTGAAACGCCATGTCTTCCGGCGAAATTGAGGTTAGTAATTTATGCCATGAATTGTGATTGTATTTCATTCATAGACGAAATTTAGGTTGAAATTGGATTGGGTTTACATTAAAATGTCCATGTATTGATGAAATTGTAGAGAATTTGGAGAGGATTCGAGTGTTAAATTTCTACAAATTTATGAAACTGGGGCCGATGGGAGGGCCGATTTCGGGGCCGATGAAGATACACTCCATCGGCCCTGACTAGGCCGAACCTAGTTGAATACGCCGTTGGCCCCTGGTGGTGGCCGAAGAGAATTCGGCCATGTCTGGCCGAAGAGAATTCGGCCCCGACTGGGCAAAAAAAAATTCGGTTGAAATTGTGATATTATTTGATTCATAGAAGAAATTTAGGTTGAAATTGGGTTGGGTTTACATTGAAATGTCTATGTATTGATGAAATTGTGGAGAATTTGGAGAGGATTCGAGTGTTAAATTTCTGCAAATATATGAATCTGGGGCCGATGGGAGGGCCGATTTCGAGGCCGATGAAGATACACTCCATCGGCCCTGACTGGCCTATGATAATTCGGCCCTGTCTGGCCGAAGAGAATTCGGCCCCGACTGGGGCAAAAAAATTTCGGCCCCGGCTGGCCGAAGAGAATTCGGCCCTGGCTGGGAAGAAATATTTTCGGCCCCCGGCTGGCCGAATAGAATTCGGCCCCGGCCTTAGAGTAATCGGCCCTACCATTCGGCCCCGGCCTTACAGAATCGGCCCTTATTTTTTCAGTTTGGATAATTCATTCGTTTTTCTGTAAATCTTGCAGCCCGCTTATATCCGACTACCGGTTAGACAAAAGACCCCAAAAGTCACGACATATTGGAGAGATGGTATACCCGAACTATTAAAAAGCAGTCTTGCTAGACGGGGGGTAGTGATCTAGTTCGTCGCTTTAGAAACGGACAGCTTGGACATTTGCTTGACTGGAGGAAGGGCAAGAGTTCGATCATAGCTTTGCATCGGTTGATGTGCTATGAGGTGCGAGCACCGCCCTGGGAGGCCCGTTTTCACATATCCGAAGGGAGATTAGATTTTCGCAGATGCAGTATGCACTCATAACTGGTTTATTTTTCGGCCCCGGTACTTTCGATACGACGGCAGCTCGTGCCCCTGTGGAGTCTGGAGTATACATGAGAGTCACAAAGGGGAATACAGTAACAGGAGGCGAGCTGCTAAATTTATGGAAGAATGACAAGCTCGGCAACCTCTCAGAAGACGATTATTTGAAGGTGGCCAATGTGTTGGCCATGATGTGTTTTTTCTTCGCACCTGCCGACACGAAGAAGGTCGAGACCTGGATGTGGGTTCTCGCTGACGATGTAGACGCGTGGAACGATTTTCCATGGGGAGCATACACGTACAAAGCCCTCTTGCACTATATGAGCTTTGTACCGAAGGAAGTCGAAGTAGTAAAATCGAAGTATAATATTTATGGTCCAGTTTGGGCACTTCAGGTACAAATTTTGGATGTTTATAATTATTTTTTTTAATTTATATTTTATACTTGTACTGATCTTTAATCGTATTGTAGATCTGGGCATATGAGGCGATACCAGATTTGGCCAGTCTGTGTGTACGCCTTATTAATGACGGTGGTATACCCCGATGTGTGAAATGGGTATTTGTCACGCCACCAGATACGGAATGGATTAGTTTCTTTGCCTTGCCGGTAAGTAACATTTTAAATATTTATGAACAGATACGGAACGGAGTATAACCTGTTTTTTAAACTTTTCGAACAGATGGACACACCGCCCCATGAGAGTCTTACGCCCACTCCCGAGGAGCAGCTATCGGAATACTGGAGACGGGACATTGGAGAGAATCCTATCGGTGTGGAGTTTCCTAGACCGACCGCCGTACATCGGAGACGAGTTGATGAAGAGGGTAGTGTACGGGATCCTCCGCCGGTAGCACAAAAGAAAAAATCGAAGAAGAAACGTGCACCGGCGGAGGGTCAGTCATCTGGGCCTCGGAGGGATGAAGATTGGACTTTGCCCACTTATGACGGAATGATCCGATCGATAGATGAACAGTTTCAGCGGCGCGAGACTGAGTTGTTAGAAAAAGTGGATCAGCGCTGGAAGGCGAATGAGGATCAGTTCTTCAAAAAAGTGGGGAACTTGATAAAAAATATCTTCGGGGGCAAGGGCAAGGGCAAGGGTAAAGGCATACGATCCAGTTCTTCGTGGGATGTGGAGGAAATTATTAATGAATCGGATGAGGAAACATCTGCACCATCGGAGCCACCACGGGGGAGGATTGTTAATGTACATGAGTGGCCCAGCTGGAATCAAGATGCCGAACGACCACGAGAGATGTGGAAGATACGACGAGTGGCGATGCAGATCCTTGGGATGTGGCTGCTCAAATGGCTAATCGTGGCTATGATATGGGGCGGCATAGCATGTACGAGGAGAGACATGTTTGGGTCTCGAGACGTTGGGAGCCACTCCCTTATACGGCTCCACGGTCCCCACCGCCTGTACAGGTATGTTAACTATTCAAATTAATTTTATGTTTTTTATTTCATTTGACCATGAGTTTTTGTCCAAAATGCAGCAACATCAGTCGGTCGTGGATGACTTATTTGATACGCAGCATGTACAACAGGTGTATCATAGCCAACCGGCGGAGCAGGAAATTGTACAAAGCACTGAGGTACAAACATTTTTTTAAGTTATATAATTTAGGATCTTTTTAATACAATGTTATTTGCAGCCCATAGTGGAGCGCCTCCAAAATCCTAGTGGAGCTCCACGCATGTTTGATCCGGCGGACTCATTGAGGAGAGAGTTTGAGAAGTTCATGCGAATGGAAATTTCAGCCAATGTCATCAGCTTTCGCAAAGATAACCTCTCTCACGGCTTTTTCAAGAACCTATTGGATACAAAGTACGACATGGGTCATGCAATGGTCGATTTGTACATATGCTACCTCCGGCAGAGGCTTCAATTCAAAGACCGTGACGTGTTATGTACACCCGATTCACGCTATATCGTCATAGCGGCTACGTCAGTTTTTGTAAGTATATATTTATATTTTTTTTAAATATAAAATATGTTTCTTTTTAATTGTCCTGCTAATGTGTATATTTTTTGACAGACATCTTTACATTTAGCTTGGACTTCCAAAATATTTGAGCCCGATAACGAGTTCCATGAACGGTACGAGGTGAATTATAATGACTGGATCCATGCACAGGGTTTAATGGATGCCGTTTTTGGAGCGGATACGGTATTTGGTGATGACAGGACTCCGTGGTTCGATGCCAAATTCGTAAGTTTTATAATTTTTTCAATTTTCTTTTTTCTACGCTTTGACAATTTAATTATTATTATTATTTACTAATTTGCATTAATTAATAGGTTATATTCCCGGTGTTGGCCGCCGGCCATTGGATGACAGTCAGATTGTGTATCGAGTCATGGAAGTTGGAGTTGTATGACTCACTTAACTGCCGTGGAGACCGGGATATATTTGAGTACCGAAAACAAAATTTTCGGCCACTCCGCAAACTGATCGGTCGATTGCTAGATGTACGTATTTTAATATTTTTAATGTTTTTTGTTAGGCTACTAATTATTTTTAATCGATCTTTGGTAGGCTACTAATTATTGGACGATGAACAAGTACAATCTGGCGCATCCGGGCATTCGGACTCGTGAGTTGGTCTTGATGCCGCAAAAGGAGCAGTTCAAGCAAGAGGATTCGCATAGTTGTGGTCCATTTACGTGTATGACAATTGAGCGGCTCATAACTGGATATCCTACTCCGAAATGGGGTAATATGAAATCAAACATCAGAATCTATCGGGAGTGGATGACTTGAAAATGTTTCGAGCAGTGCCATTACGGAGATTTTGGATCTAGCTCTCCCAATGAGTAGTGTGTATTGAATGGAACATTTCATAATTTCATTTTAATTTTCTAACATTTCGTAATTTTATTTTCGAACATTAATCGAAATTAGCTTCATTTCGAACATTTCGTAATTTTATTTTCGAACATGAGAGTATATCTCTCGGTCGAGGCCGAGAAAATCATGTATCGGCCCCAGGACCGATACATAGCCGAATAGCATCGGCCCCACTACCATCGGCCCCGAGCCATGCATGGCCTTGGCCGAGATTGTATATCTCTCGGCCGAGGCCGAGAAAATCATGTATCGGCCCCAGGGCCGATACATAGCCGAATACCATCAACCCCACTACCATCGACCCCGAGCCATGCATGGCCTCGGCCGAGATTGTATATCTCTCGGCCTTGTGTGATATGCCTCGGCCCCGAAGGGTTTCGGCTGAGGCCGATGGAGGGCCGATGGGTTAACCACCATCGGCCGGTTTCGGCCCTTTTTTTTATCCTACCAAATAACTCGATCAGTGACAACAAACTTTAATTTGTCAGTGACAATAAAATTAAAGTGATCATTGACAAAAAAATTTAATCGTTTGTTGTCGTTCCAGATACGGGGCATCTCCGCCTTGTGTGACATTCTTCTCCACAGTTTACCACATTTTTTCCTACGGCGCGTACCGGATGTACTAGCTTCTGCTCCTGAAGGACGACGGCTGTTTCTCGGGCGTCCGGCTTGCCGCATAATAATTGGTGGAAGAACAACAATGTCCTCTATTTCTGGTGGGACACCCCACTCATTTCGAGGAGGCACGGGATTAACCATTCCAGCATATATTGCCTTCCACGTCGTCGTCGTATAATAATCATTAATATGATTGTACAGATTTTCCCGACGATGATACAAAACGGCGACAACGTGACTACACGGCAACAAGTCAATTTGCCAGACGCCGCATTCACACATTTCGTCTAGAAGATTGACCCTCCACTGTCGCTCACCTGCGTCGACCTTGTATTTGTGGTTAGTGATCTGCGTAACTGTAAACCTTCGAGCCAGTTCTACTTCATTCCGCATCCTCAACTTAGAAGCCTCCGTCAACGGATTGTTTCTGGAACTTGCTTTTACCCGTCGTGTATCGAACCACGACTCTATCATATGACGGATTGCCTCGAGCATAGCTAGAATTGGTAGTCGTCTAGCATCCAACAGTCGAGAATTTATTGACTCGGCAGCATTCGATGTCAGTAGACTGTAACGACGACCTTTACTGAAAAGTCGAGACCACTTCTCCGATCCGATTTCCATGAGCTTTTCGTAAATAGCAGGTTTTCCCTGACGGATGGCGTTCATGGCGTCATGGAATTCTGTTGCCCGATAAGCATAAACTGCTCGATAAAATGACCGGATAACCCACTCACCGTGCCTAGCAAGCTTATTCGATAAAAAGTGTAACAAAGTCCGTGTTGTGCGTCTGGGAAAACCACTCTTACCGCATTCGCTATGCTTTTATGTTGATCTGAAACAATCACTAAACTGTCATCCGTTGGAAATGCGGCTCTCAGTCGCATCATAAACCACGTCCAGGAAACATCATTTTCAATGGGACCTACACCAAAAGCGAGAGGGAATATTTGCTCGTTCGCATCAAAAGTAGCTGCGACGAATAATAGTCCCTTGTTTCTCCATTTTAAATGGGTACCGTCCACCACAATAACCTTCCGGAGGTTGCCTAACCAAGGGGCTCGCGATACACCAAGCGCCATAAATAAATGTCGGAAACGACCATCCTCACCGACATCAAGATCCGTATAAGTTCCCGGATTTGTTTGTTCCAACAAATGCAGATATTTTGGCAGTTTGCTGAACGAATCATCATGTCCGCCGTAAATCATCGATATAGCTGCGTTGCGCTCTTGGAGGGCAACACCGTACGTTGCTTGTATTCCAAATTTATCCAACAGATCGGCCTGAATATCAGCCGGTTTCATTAACTTGCTTTGATGACGCATTTTACAGGCTATATAAGCAGCGACAGCCTTCGACCTCACATTTCGTTCACCAAGTCCGGATAAATCAGTTGTACAGTTGTGGTCCGCAACCCATTTAACAACCTCCCAACGCGTCTGACCTCTACAGTATGCCCGTAGCTCGAATGGACAATCAACACTTCTTCTGCACAAATATTCCAAACGGGAAGCACTGGAACGTCGCACTCTGAAATCCGCACCGTTTTCCAAATGGAATAGAGCCACAGCAGCATAAAGTTCGTCTTTCGAGCTAAACATCAATCCCGCTTGCAGACTTCCGTCTACAACAGTAATCAGGTTCTACGACGCTAATGAATCGGATACATCAAGGGGAACAACAGGAAGTAGCCAGTTGCTTGCTGCTTCTGTGTTGTCGTATACAGTCTCGTCATTTGTTAGAGAACGATTGACTGGAACTAGCAAAGACATAAGTTGACTTACGCCACCCTCCCTCCGAATCCATGCAGCAAAATCTTGTAACGAACAATTAATCAAGGCAGAAGGAATATCTTCATCCTCATCATCATCAGATGATGAGTCCAAGTCCGCCTCACCATCTGAGTCCGTCTCCACACGAACATTCCTTTGGGGACCCCGTCCGCCATCATTACTTCTACTTCCTTGCCCCGTAAACCAATTAGGGCCCCCGAAATTAGAATTATCTTCGGGAAATTGATTCGGATTCAGAACACCAAATTGAGGATTTTACACTTCAGGATACACAACAAACACAACTGGCTCTACGTCGATAGAGCACAGTCGCATAAAATTAGTATCATGGCCCATAATGGCCTTCATCATCCGGCCGGTTCGTCGGGAAGCAGCAGTATAATAAATGAAGTAGTTGAAAGGAAGGGAATAAGCAGCGAGCCACCGATCAATATTTTGTCGAAGATATTCGAGAGAAATATTATTTGAAGGAATGTAAACAATTAACTCATGCCCACCGACATAATTCGACTATGCATCGAATTGGTCGTTCAATTTCACAATAATTGACAGAAAATCGGTCATTTCTGTCAAATTAAATTTGAAGAATTGAGAAGATTGGAAGTGGAATGACGAAAATTTGAAGAATTGAGAAGATTGGAAGTGGAATGAAGATTGGAACTCGGCTATCCTACGTCTTATAAATAATTTTTCTGAAAAAATTCACTTGAAATATTCAGTCTACTACGCATTTCAACATAGGCACCGATCGGCCCCCATCGGCCCATGGATTTCGTGCATGTGCAAGTGAAATCCGACTAGTCATTTCAACAGATAAAGCTGATTTGAAACTGCACCTCCCACAGGCCTTGGATCGGCCCTCCATCGGCCCCAATCGGCCCTCCATCGGCCCTACTGCACATTTGCAGGAAAAGTCTTGCAGTGTCTTGTCCAATCCTGTCTCGAAGGACGGCCTTAGGGCCGATGGATACCCACCTTCGGCCCTCCTTCGGCCCTCCTTCGGTCGATTGGTTGTTCGGCCGTCGGCCTATTTTTTTTGGGCCGATGGCGGGGAGGGCCGATGGACACCACTTCGGCCATACATCGGCCCTTCGACCCTATAATATCAAAAAATAAGGTTAAGTGGCTCGGCCGATGGGGAGAATTCGGCTGTTTTCAACAGGGCCGATTGACTACCCCATCGGCCCCCCCATTGGCCCAGCGCCGTATAAGGACAAAATGACTATATATGTGTTTTGTTTTAAACGATGGCTATAATTGTTTTTCGTTCCTTACTATTTGGCTACTGCTGATTTTGGCCCAAGTTAGATTACAGAAATGACAGATGAGTGTCGTGTGTGAGTTTTCATACAGTAACTCTCTCACAAACGTTGGAGGGATAAAAACCAAAGCAGATCTTCTGGTCCATTTATAAATGACCACTCGGTGGCCCACCAATCACGCGGCGCCACGCGTGCATTGGTGGGCCATGTTAGCATTTTAAAATATTTGAGTTATAAAAGGGTGGCCCACCAATGCACGCGTGGCGCCGCGTGATTGGTGGGCTACCAAGTGGTCCACCATAAATGGGCTAGGTGATCTTTTGCCGATAAAAACCGCCTGAGGATCATTTGGCCTAAAATCTAGTGGACCACTTGGTGGCCCACCAATCACGGGGCGCCACGCGTGTATTGGTGGGCCACCAAATTATAATTCAAATATTATTTTATTGGTAACATGGCCCACCAATACACGCGTGACACCGCGTGATTGGTGGGGCACTGAGTGATCCACGAGATTTGGGCCAGAAGATCCGCTTTGATAAAAACCACTATAGAAGTAAAGGGTCGTCACTAGTCTCGAAAGCATGATTTTGCTTTAAAAAGACACCATTTTTATTTTTCTTTCGTCAAAAGAAAAAGAAAAAGATTCAATCTTTGGGTTTTAATGGCACGCGCCGCTGGAGCGCGTTGATCCGGAAGTCAAATATAGCCGACAAAACGCCTCATATGGCCATAGAATGTGGGCGTGAGTCCTATTTAATGCTGATAATGGTTGCCAGATCCGAAAGAAGGAGATTTGACAGTTTTGCACTCCCAGTCTCCGGTTCTCATTGTGTAGCTTGTCCAGCCGTTGTGAAGGGTAAGAGTGTCAATGTAGGAGGAATTGGACTGGCAGAAGATTATCTTCTCTGGCAATAACTGAGCTGATTTTCGAGGGTGAATTAATGTCCTGAAATTACGGTTATTCAAAAAATTCGAGATGAGATTTTAAGAGAATTGATAAATGTCTTGACCTGAAAATTTGAATCCTATAGTATTTACTTTTCAAATTTGTGTCCTTAAATTTATTTGAATTCCCCTCTTTTGTTTGTCTTCGATAAAAACTCATTTTCTTGTAATAGTCTGTGAAATAAAAAAGAACTGAAATTGATCATAAAAAACTCAGTTAATGGTAATAAATTCATTAAATATGCCAAATTAGCTCTCATTTTAATGTTCGAATTAGTGGGTAATTATATTTTTTATATATTTATTTTGTTACATTTTTTGGTAATGCTCGTGCAATATTTTTGGTATGCTTTTAGGTAAACTCATTGGTTGTCTTAAGGGTCAATTGGATGTGATTTAGAATGATTTAAAGCAAGGCAAATTCCACCTCTAATCTTTAATTTAAAGCAATTAGGTGTAAGTATCGAGTCTAAAGAATGACAACACAATCCATGTCAATGAATTACTGTAGTTCATAAGAAACAAATAACTCCACATGGACAAAGTTTACAAACTACTCTCTTCGTTGGTCTTTTTATTCTTCGTTTCATAATTTTGTCTAAAAGGCTACTTAATTAGTCAACCATCCATTAATGGACTTATTTACGTTACACAATTTCAAAGGTCTCATTTAATTCTAATATTTGGCATTCTAATCAACTATTATTATAATGCATGTGGACCAATTTGTGTTTTGTTGATTCAATTAGATGAGAGTAGACAAGCCATGAGAGGGCACTAATATACAAGCCTGCTATGCAAGTAGTACTACATTGTCAACATGTCTGAATTCGAACTAGAACTGGGAAGGCTAGTCACTAAAGCTGTTCTAAACCATTCATGATACAATTAATTTGACGAAACAATAGACGTTGGGCGACTAAGGATCGGCGCGACCGGCAACTTCATCGCTGTCGCTCCGGCCGTCGCTGTACGCCTCGTTATCGCTTACTTCTTCGTCGCTTTCGTCGGTGACGCTGTTGTCAATGCGCTGCTTCTTGGCGTAGCGATTGCAGTACTCTGAATCACACGAAGAAATAAATGTGTCAAGCATATTCAGACATGAGATTTGAGAGAGGGGGAGAAAACAACATACCCTTGACTTTGAGGTCGTATTGGGATTTATCTTTCATCATGAGAGATGCAGCATCGCCGTTCAATGGGTCTGATGGGTTGGGATAGAGTAGAAGCTGGGGGAGGAAAACCTCAAACACATTCAACAGATCTGCTAATGGATAAACATTTGTCAAGGCAATCACAATAAGTGCCATTAGGATATCATGAATTATTTCGAGCTATGTAAAACGGAGACCAAGCTAGGATTCAAACCAAGTTGCATAGCTTCTCTTCCTAGTTCCAACTTAATGGAGTCAAAATTGGGATATTAAAAGTTAGCAGTAGTGTTGTTATCCAGTTATGATACAATTAATTCAAGAGTTGGTGTGTGTTGATCATGAAAAACGAGTTCCTCTAAGTTCTTCACTCTTCAGTTTCTGATACCTAGATGACATGGAAATGAACATAAACTTACCGAACATTGGACTCCATGACTGGTTGATGACATCCAAGCATACGGAGCCCGACCTACAACCATGAAATGATCATAAAATCAAACAATCAACATTTCGAAGTATGGATAATATATGATTAATCAGACTTCGGGTATTTTCTCCAAGTACGAAAGACGGTAACATTTAAATGCAGCAACTGTGATTAAGAATTTACAGAAAACAGGATAGCATTCTTATGAAGTAGTGACAATTAAAAAGTAGAGCAATACGCGGGGGAAGGAGACTTACAGTTCATCAACATTGGGGTGGAAGATTTTGTTGACAAACCCAATGGAAGGAGACTTGTAAGGATAAGCATCCGGAAGTTCCACACGAACTTTCCACACTCCACCTTCGTATGGACCTACAATCAAAGATGTTAGAATGACTAAACCACATATCCAAATCCTAAAGTGATTCAACAGATATTGTAATAAATTGGTATGATCATCCGAAACTGAGAAAAGCCACTAAATTAAGGTCTACCCGCAAAGCAGAATTAGATGCTAAGTGGGAGAGAGGCCGGATAGAAAAAATAGGTAGAGTCACAATTGCCCAGAACACTTCTGTACCATAATAAGCAAAAAAACAATAAATATCCAATCACTCAAATTAATATGCGAACACTACAAATTTATATCAAGGTCTGCAAATTGGATGAGACAGTGAAAAGATTCACCAACATAAACATAAAACAGCAAATTAGGCCATTTGGGGGGGGGGTTAAGGTAGGGTGACATTACTTTCTTTAGGGCCATGAAATTCCACATTGAACTCGTTGATGCCATCATTTATGGGCTCCACAGTGTAATCACTCATCATTCTACAGCACAAAATGCAATGCGATTAGGGGAGTAAATATAGTGTTGGTCTATCAGATTGGTGAACATGACTTGGATATCCCACATAATACTTGGAATAAGGAGTACTATTAATGAAGAAACACTTACAGTTTCATGACATCCATATCACGCCTCTTGCTAGGAGATGACATTTCGTCTAAGAGCTACTCACGTGCTGCCTGACAAGGAACAAGCAGAACACAGTTAAAAACATTACAACCTAACATTGAATTGCAGATAAAAGAAAACTAGTTGAAATGATTAAAAAACTATTACTAAGAAATTCCGAAGTCCAGCTTATCTTGGAGATACTTTGGCATGAAAAACAGATGAAACGAAAAGAATGCTAGTACTTGGTAAGTATCATACAAAGATAGAACCGAAGATTATTGGAACCCACAACTCGAAATGGCTATAAATAATTCTATGCGAACATTCAAACTATGAAATCTTCAAAAACATTTAGAAATTTTGAAAGAAAAACCAGCTTTATCTAAGGAAACAAATACTACAGAAAGCACATAATAGATTGCCAGATAACCCCATGATGATAGATTATATTATAGACCAAAGATGAAGGAGTACCAAACTCCAACAACATTCAACCATGGAAATGCACAGGCATGACCTGGTCTTATCTCTTGCCTTAGAAGCCCAATTTTTATTTCTTTTTACTTTTCTACCTATATATATGTTCTCTTTTCAACTAAGTCCCTAGCTTTCAACAGTTATGATTTTCCAGAAACCCAATGCATTCATTGGCAATTTTATCCTCTATCATTCTTTAACTTTTGTATAGTTCCAACCTTCCACTTCCAAATTCAATAAGAGGACATGTTAATGAGCAACAATTTTAATTCTTGATGGTCCGTTTTATGATTTATCTCAAATGAGTAACTAAGGCACTTTTGCATTCTCTAACTTCCAAATTCTTCAATCGCCATCCTTGTAATAACATCATCTGCAAGAAAAAACACTAAAAACAACTCGATCCAACACAAAACTCCTCCAACCAATAATCAAGAAACGGGAAAAGGGCAAAATCATAGAAAACCACATCTCCGTTGAATGTGAACAACATCAAAAGCATTCCAACCACACTTCAGGGTCCAAAGAAAGATCAAGAATCCGACAACCCTAAATCATCCCCTCTCCATTGATTGAGAAAAAAAATTCATAATTAGCAGAAATAACACTTAAAACTAACCCAGATATGAGAAGAAACAATAGGATCAGCAGATCAAGAACGCTCGTCAAGTATTTAAAAAATTATGGATTTCAAGTGCTTTTTGTGTGTGTGTGTGTAAGATTATGAAAAAGGTAGGACAACAATAGAGAAAACAAGAAGAAAATAGAAAATAATGGGAAGTGAATCGAATATGTCGACATTTACTATATAAATTTAATTCGATAATATCAAAAGATTTTGGTTTTCTGAAAGCACGTGTTCCATCGGCGAAAGATAACGTGGCTTTGCGCTATCCCAATTGTTATATTTAAACTCAACGTACGAAAAATGACGGTTTTTGTGGTAAATTATAGGCGGCCGATTTTCCCTCTTCTTCATCAAAATATACTCACTAATTTTGCGTGTGAAATTACTCTTTCTTTCTCTCTCTCTCTTCGTTGAAGAGGTTGGGGAAATTCTTCGAACTAATGTCGCGTGTTTAGGAGAATTAACGAATTGATTGAATCTTGATTATGATATTACGTGAGGAAGAATCAACAGAGTATTACCACAATTAATCGTTGTCTAATTTAAATTATGTTTTATTTTGTTTTAGTCATTTTTAAGATTAAAACTCAAGAATATTAAAGCACGATGTTATAAATTAATAAATCCTCTCTTGGGTCTGTGTCCCTCATCCCTGGAGGCTCAATCATACGGGCCGAGTGTGGTTGTATTCCTTCCCATTGTTGTTGGGTTTCACTCCTCTACGGGATAAATGTGGTTTAATAATGATAGTCTATTTGTCCTTGTTTTTATTACATATTATCACGTATATAAGTATAATATATTATGCTCGATGTATATTGAAAGATGAAATATAGAAAGGGGACGTTAGGGGTGTGATATGGTATAGTGAACTTTTTTTTAATTATACCGAATATTGTATTGAAATTTTCAGTATATAAAAAATGTTGTATATTGAACTGTTCGACATATTGAGAATTAGTATACGTAATTTTGGTATTGAGCATATGAATATCGTGTCAAAAAATTTAATACACTGTGAAGTTATTATTATTCCAATTTTTCAGTATTTATTATTACGATGTAAAAGAGTTTCGATAAGATATGATATTGTACTGAAAGTTACTCCATACCAATAATTTAGGTATTTTTTAAATGTGTAACATACTACTTGTCGCGTCAAGCTTTAGGTAGTAGTGTGATCAAGAAAAATATATTGGCTGACTGGGAATCCACACACCAAACGGCATCATCTAAATATCTAAATATTTGCTTTGTTATTTAATACAAATAGTTGAAGATATTTATTTCATCATTAGGTGGTAAAATTATTAGCTACTAGTATAATTTTAGAGGTTTCCAATCATGATAAGATTTATATTCACATAAGATAAAATATAATCGCTATTTTTCGAAACAAGAAAATAAAATAAAATCATATTGCTAATGCGTTTCGTGCATTAAAAATATAATATTATTTTATTAGTATCAAAGGGCGTCATTTTCGAAGTTTCTTTTTGTGGACCCGCTCAACTCACAAAGCACACTCCGCCATCCTCTCCGTCTATTATTACAACCAAAATGTAGAATCTCAAAAGTTGCGTGTGCTCGCAACAAGACTGACACACGCGCGCACAATTATTGCCGGCAAAAATGGCGAGAGGCGGAGCCGCTGACCACCGGAATTACTGCTACCGAGAGGTGGTGCCGTTCGCCGCCATGGTGTCGATGGAGTGCCTCAACGTCGGCCTCAACACGCTCTTCAAACTCGCCGCCAGTCACGGCATGAGTCGCCACGTCTTCCTCGTCTATGCCTACGGCGTCGCCGCCCTCGTCCTCCTCCCCTCGCTATTCTTCTCCCGCCGGTACGATCCGAGCCCTAAGGTTATTGCTGTTTTGTCTGAGATATGTGCTTGCTCATAATTTGTCTGAATTTGTCGCAGATCACGAATTCTACCGTCGTTGAATTTATCAATACTGATGAAGATTTTTGTGCTCGGAGCCGTTGGGTGTGTTCGATTACCCCCGATTATTGTTTTGATTGGTCGAATTGTTAGGTTTGACTAATTGCGTGCGCTTTTTTGAAGGTATGCATCGCAGATAATGGGGTACACTGGGATAAATTACGGCTCTCCGACGCTTGCCTCCGCCATGAGCAACCTCGCTCCGGCCTTCACTTTCGTCCTCGCCATCATTTTCAGGTATTTTAACTTTACACTCAAATACACACTCTCTATCTCTTTCTCTCTCACACACAGTCTGTTATCTTTATGTCGCATTTCGTTACATTTATTAGTTGGCAACTTGGAATTCTGTCTTTTGTGCAGGGACTTGTGTGTTACAGGATATATTATCTTTATGTTGACTCATTCATCATAATTGATTTTAATTTAATTATTTAATTAAAATATATTTCATATGTCAAATGATTTATGAAGATAACATATAGTGGAGGATAATTGTGTGATACCAAAGTCTATCCATGTCTTTTATTTTTTTTCTCCGTATCTTTTGATTAATGAAATGCAATTTGGTTAATGGATATCATGAACATAGTGGATGCACACGAAACAATCTACAAAATAGTCTAATGAAATTCTAATTTATGATATTATATAAGTAATCAATCCAATTAAGATTATACTTTTGGAATTTAGATTTATGATATTTTAATGACGATATGCTCGCTCTCGCACATCCGACATTGAAAGAGAGGGACGTGTAAGATATGTCTACTTTAGTGTGGTCCGATGCTGCTAGAAAGAAAGGTTCACCGGTAGGGCCTTGTATGTTCACCCCAATTAAAGAATAATAAAGTTCTTAAATCTTTTAATAAAGAAAACGATAAAAGTCCAAACAAGCTCCTATCAAATTAAACATGGGATCAAATCTAATTAGTCATGCTTCATCTAATGCCATCGAGTGAAATTTCAGTTTTCTTTTATGTATCCATATTAACATTATCATAAGGAAGGTTTAACGAAACCATCTAACTCGCGCTCAAAACCCAGTAGTCTTTTCTGGAACCCATCTTTTTCCATAAATAAGAAAGTAGATGCAGCAGCCAACTTCTTCATAAAGCGAATTTCTTGCATTTTATTTAGATATAATAAAGAAAGATATTTTTTTGATGTATTTGAGATGCTGTATCAATGATGGTTCAATCCGGACCAACAAGATAGAATAAAATCATATGCCAATGCCGGGTAACATGTTTATACATGAGAGAATTTTGGACTTGATAAATTTGGCCACAAAACCCTTCTAAGTTCTTTTAAGAGTGGAGTTATCCATAGTTGTAAATAGGCTAAAAGATTTATATCAAGTCAATGTGGGACACAATTGTATCTTGATGTTTATTGGTACATTTATGCAGGATGGAAAAGCTCACACTATCGAGCACGAGCACGCGGGCTAAACTTATCGGCACTGTTGTCTCAATATCAGGAGCATTTGTAGTAACATTTTACAAAGGGCCAAGCATCAGTGCCCCTCCCTCCTCTCCAACTTCACTTCACCTGCCACTCAACTCGTCTGAATCTGACTGGATCATCGGCAGCCTTTTTCTCACTGTCGAATATATTCTTGTACCCGTGTGGTACATTCTTGTGGTAAGTAACCTACCTCCCCCCTGTTATTGAATATATGGTCTTTATGTTTGTTTGTCCTAAAACTAATGTTAAATTAACTTGTTTCATGTAGACACATATTATGAAAGAATACCCGTCGGAGTTCACCATCATCTTCTTCTACACATCCACGGTAAGCGTTCTGGCTGCGATTGTGGGATTGTTTGCTGAACCAGACTCAAGTAAATGGATCATCGGACCTAATATTGCCCTGGTCTCCATGTTGTGTTCGGTGAGTGGTAGTAGTATATTATTACATGCATGTTTTATTGGTCTCCTAACTCATGATGTTAATTACAATAACGTGTAGGGAGTTTTCAACTGTTGCATAAACAACTCTGTTCATTCATGGGTCCTGCACTCGATGGGTCCGGTCTACGTCGCCATGTTTAAGCCGCTCTCAATCGCCATAGCTGCAGCAATGGGAGTTATCATCCTAGGCGACACTCTTTATCTCGGAAGGTACTTAGTTTGTACGACATTCTATAAGCGTGTTTTGTTTCTCTCTGTATTATGTCTCATTTTGTGTTTTTGTTGATGGTTTTAGTATAATTGGGGCAACAATAATAGTTGTTGGGTTCTACACGGTGATGTGGGGCAAATCGAAAGAAGATTTGGATGAGTTGGTGATTGAAACGACGGACTTGGAGTCTTCTGCAGATCAAAAGCATCCCTTGCTGCAAAGTTACAAGATCAACAACTCGCAGAAGAGGTGATTATTTGCAGAACGGAACAATTATAGCCGTCCGATTACTAGAATTATGATGTGTTGAGAAGAAACGCAGTGTATTAATGTATATTGTATATATGTGAAGCGATGGTCACTGCAATTTAGATAAATAGCCTATATATATTGAAAATATACGTTAAATGTGCTTTTGGAATTTGGATGACCTTAGTTAGTTGATGCCGTGTGATAGAATACATGTATTTCCCTTGTTATGAAAAAAAAAACGCACACACAAATAAATTTTGATTGAGTGGGTCTCTTGTACATCCGGTTGTTGTATGCAATCGGATGGGCCACACCCACATCATCATCATGCGGCCCACAAATTAGCTCCCTGTCAGCCTACTTTTTTTTTTTTTTCAAGATGTCAGCACACGCACAGTCCCAAGCACACATTATTTTTTATTTTTTTTATTTTTACTTTTTTAACAAATTCATTTATTTTTTTAACACTTTAGATCATTCCAAATTTCAATGGAAAGAATAATTTTTTGGTTCAATCTAGAAATTTTATTTTTATTTTTTTCTTTTTCAATATATATTAAAATATTTTTTTAGTATTATTTAATTTTATATAAATCTTAAATTATTTCATGATATACGAGAATTGATCGTGTTATTAATTCTAGTATCAGTTTATATAATAAATGTTCATAAGAGTTTATTCATGAAAATTGATACTTATTAATTGATATGCATATTTGAAGAAAGTGGTACATTTCCTCAAAGAAGTGATACAAATGATCAGAACAAAGCATACATTTATTCATGTTAAACTATACTCATATTACGGATACGTATTGATACATGTATTCAGTTTAATTGATGCATTTATCAATATTAATTGATACATAAGTATTAATGATATATTTGTTATAACAAGTGATATTTTTATTCCCAACTATTGATATTTTCTCAGATCAAGTAGTATTGTTTTCATGTGAAATGATACTTTTATTAAAAATAATGATACTTGTATTCATAAGAAGTGATATTTTTATTCATAACAAGTGATACTTTTATTCAGAACAAATGATATATTCAGTATAATTGATACTTTTTTCATGCAAAGTGATACTTTTGCTAAGAATAAGTGATACTTTTATTAAAATCAACGATATTTGTATTCATAATAAGTGATACTTTTATTCATAGCAAGTGATATTTTGATTCATAACAAGTGATACATTGATTGATAACAAGTGATACTTTTACAGAACAAGTGATATATTTAGTATAATTGATATTTTTTTTTCATTGCAAAGTGATACTTTTAATAAAGCCAATGATATTTTTATTCATAATAAGTGATATTTTTATTCATAGGAAGTGATACTTTGATTTATGATAAGTGATACATTGGTTAATAAAAAGTGATCCTTTAAAAAAAAAATTTAACTTATTATTTTTTGTGTCATATTGTAATTTGAGAATAAAAAAATTATTTTTTTATGACAAAATAAAAAAAAATATATAAAATTCGTTGCTAGGTCTCAAACCCGGGTTGCATGGGTGAGGCTTAAAAAAAATTAAATTTATTATTTTTTTATGTCATATTGTAATTTGAGAATGAAAAAAATATTTTTTGATGACAAAATAAAAAATATAAAATTCGTTGCTAGATCTCAAACACGGGATGCATGGGTGAGAGCCCAGCAACTAACCATCAGCACTACAAGAACAATACTGCCAAGTTTTACATAACATATATATTTACATTGGTGTAGCCGGTTGCAGGTGCAACCGGTTGCACCAAAGTTTTAGCGATTTTGACTTGTGTTCTCAAAGAAAAAAGTGAGAAATTGTGATATTTTTTTAATCATATAAAAAAGTATTGAATTAATAACTATATCATTGGAACGACATTATAAATTAGGCAGTCATTATAGCGTCGTTTCATACAAACTAGGAGTAACTAGTGACTTGTGACACGAAAGCAAATATTATTAGGTGGTGATAAATCTAATGTTCGTAATAGGATATCATACACCTTTGTTAAGCATGTTTATAGCTTCAACTACTGACCAGTTACTACTTCCACTGAAAATCCATCTAATTATTCTCATTGCGTCACCAAAATAACCCGTTTATTCTACTAGGTCGCTCCGTGTCAAAAGTTAAAGAAGTAATGAACGTTCACTTTAGTCTTATTTTTCTTTACCATTTTCGAGTCTGTGGTGAAATCGTTCAGGTCTCTTCGATCACAGTTGGCACTTGGCACCGAATGAGAGGCTTCAAAGGTAAACCCCCTTTGTGTCGAAAAAGTACTCTGTTGAAGATCGTCTACAACTGTTTTTAACGTTTAGCTAGGAAACATTAATTTACAAACTAAATTTAACATCCTCATTTTTGAAATGCCCCTTTCGAAGTTGAACTCAGTTTAGGCCCCGTTTGGTTGCTGAAAAGGAATGGAATCGGTATGAGGAATGATACCTGTGAGGTATGGAATGAGGAATGATACCTGAAAAATGTTGTTTGGTTGTATTAGGATGAAGTTGATTCATATATGTGTTAGGTTTTATGGAGGAATGAAATCAATTAATTATTTTTAAAATAATTCTATAAATAGAAAATAATATTCATTCCATATACAAATAATAGAGAAGAGGCGGAATATAATTAATTCCATAGAAAATAATATTCATTCCATATATTCATGTCAATATACGGAAAAATTGAAAAAAAAATCTTAAAATATTCGATTTCAAAATTATTCCATTTGCTGCAACCTAGAATCTGCAATCCAGAAATTTAATGTACAAATTTGAGGCTGAAATCAAGTTCCAAATTTATGCGATAGAGATGAATGTGTAACCCAGAAATAAATTTGCAACTCAAAGATGAATCTGCAACCTAGAACGTCCAAAATTTATGTCAGCCCCAAATCGAGTTCATTCGAAAACCCACACACTGATAATAGAGAAGAGGCGGAGAGAGAAGAGAGACGATGGTGGCGAGAGGAACCAGCGTGAAACAGAAAAGTGGTGTTGGTGGCGGTGACGGTGGTGGAGGCGTGAAGCTGTGAACTAGGGTGACTGTGGGGTGGTGGTGGTAAAGGAGAGATGGCAGCGGTGGGATGGCGTGGCGGCGGTGGGATGGTGTGGTGGTGGTGGAGATGGCGGTGGTGGCTGGTGGGATGGCGTCTTGGTGGTGGAGGTGGTGGTTGGTGGGATGGGCTCTTGGGATGCTTTGAAATTATAGTGGAAGAGAAGAGAGAGAAGAAAAAAATAAAGTGAGAGAGAAGAACGAGAGAGAAGAACTTTGATTCCTGAGGAATCAAATCTCAAACCCCCCAATTTTGGGGGTTTCAGAAAGTGTCAATTGGGGGGGGTTGGGGGAGGGGGATGAGGTTTCATTCCTGTTTTTCACGAACCAAACACATGGAATTGAATGATACCTTTACTTTCATTCCTGATTCCATTCCTTTTCAGCAACTAAAGACATTTCATAATTTTTGTATTACTTATGAGACATTACATAATTTACATAATATATATCAAGAAGGTAAATATTAAACAAAATATGATGAATATAATAATATAATATTTTTTTTATTATTGGAACTATGATAATTTTGCATTACTATAAACAAATAAATATATATCATATTTATAGGACCAAAATCGATTACATTCTTTATTACATGACCGAAATTAATTAAATACTATATTAGAGGACCAAAATTGATTGAAGACTACATTACATGACCAAAATCCATTGACAGTTAAATTACATGACCAAAATTGATTGACAGTTAAATTACAGGACCAAAATCGATTTAGAACTAAATTACAAGACCAAAATTGGTTGCAAACTACATTACAGGACTAAAAATGACAACGGGTGAGTGACCAGAAAAATGTCCCGCGACGGAGTTAGGCGTGTGAGCATCACCTTCCGGCAACATGACCAAAAACGGAGACAATGTGAAATTACAAGACCAAAATCAATTCAGGCATCATCACAGGACCAATTTCGATTTGGACAACATTACATGACCAAAATCGATTTTTTCTCATGTTCATAATACAACACAATATAAACTAAATCAAAATCCTAAATTGCGGTTGCCGGCGCGAACATACAGAGCCAAACATGGCGACGAAGAGAGGCGGAGCCGCCAGACACCGGCATTACTGCTCCCGAGAAGTGGTGCCGTTCGCCTCCATGGTGTCCCTGCAATGCCTCGCCGTCGGCGTCAACACGGTCTACAAACTCGCCGCCAACGACGGCATGAGCGGCCACGTCTTCCTTGTCTACGCCTACCCCTTCGCCGCCGTAATCCTCCTCCCGTCGCCGTTTCTCTCCCGCCGGTAGGATCCGAGGTTCGATTTTTCGACTAACTCATCGTTATTTGTTGTCGTGCCTAAAAGTAAAAATGAAATTAATCTCCGTAGGTCGCGAACTCTCCCTTCTTTAAATTCCTCGATTCTGCTGAACATATTAGTGCTCGGAATCGTTGGGTGAGTTCGACGCGATCGTTTGTTGTTTCGATCGCGAGTTGACCTTTTAGATTGGTCGGAATTAATTTTGAAATTGATTGCGAGCGCGTGTAATTTAGGTACATGGCGGTGATATTGGGATTCACAGGGATAAGTTACGGCTCTCCGACGCTGGCATCCGCCATCAGCAACCTCTCTCCAGCCATTATTTTCGTGCTAGCGATCATTTTCAGGTCTCTCTCTGCGTATTATTTAAATATTTTAGTTTGGGCCTGCATTTCCTTTTTAGTTGGTATCCTGTTTATCTTGCTATCCTTATCTTAATTATGGGTGGGTGCATTGTCATATTATACGATTTTTTTCATATATTTTGAATTGAATTATTATGCGATGTGAACAGCCAATTTTTTTTAAAAAAAATATAAAATGTAAATGAAGATCCTTTTGTATGAAGAAAGCATATTTATTAGCTGTTTAAGCGATTTTCATATTACTATATTAAACCAATAATTCGCACATATTATTATAGTGGAAAACGAACCCAGTCCAAAATCCCTTGATAGTGCTCTCAATCGTTGTATGCTGTCAAAATGATATGCATATATAAGATTACTTTTATCATATAGTGACTAATGAAGTCGTAACAACATTGTGAATACATATTAGATTTTCTTGTGATTTCTATTTGATCATCGAGCATCATGTTTAGTAAAGTTCGTTCATAAGGTACGAGCCGATTCATTTATTAATTACTTCAGCGCAGTTTTTGGATGGAAAATGTAGCGTTATATATAAAGCACAAGCAGTTGGGCTAAACTTGGGGGCACTGTGGTTTCCATATCAGGAGCCTTTGTAGTAACATTTTATAAAGGCCCAAGCATCATCAATCCCCCTCCTCCTCCATCTTCTCTGTATCTAATACTCGACCCGACCCGATCCGACTGGATCCTTGGCAGCATCTTCCTCATAGTGGGTTATCTTTTCTCCTGCACCTGGTGCATTATTTTGGAAACCTAACTTCCCCAACTCCATCAATACTTCACTAATTTATATTTACTGATAGCATGTAGCATAATGGTATTTCTCACTTCTACGTGAGTGAGTAAGTGAGTGATTGATTGGTTGATCAAGAGTTCAATTGAACTGTCTTGTAGACCCATATTATGGAAGTATATCCTTCCGAGTTCACCATCGTATTCTTCTACACATCCACCGTGAGCATTCTAGCAGCAGTCGTCGGATTCGTCGCAGAACCAAACTCTAGTAAATGGATAGTCAGACCTGATATTGCTTTGGTCTCTATATTATATATGTTTGGTAAGTTGTGAAATTGATTCTTGCTAGTAATTAATCAATCTATTACATTTGTGTTTCATTTTCTATTCTCGTATCATCGTAATATTGACACTAATTAAGTTAAGTCATCTTGTAGGGAGTTTTTAACTGTTGCATAAGCAACTATGTTGATTCGTGGATCTTGCTCATGAGGGGTCTTGACCATGTTTAAACCTGTGTCGATCGTGGTAGCTGCAGCAATGGGAGTTATTATCCTCGGAGACACTCTTTATCTTGGAAGGTAACTATTATTTCAAAGACGACACGTTCGGTTTTACTACATTATTTGTCTTCATTACTCTTAACTTACTGTTGCCTAACATTTCTTGAATTGAGAATGTTTTATTTATTTATATTTTTTTTCGTGATGATTTAGCGTGATTGGGGGCGGTGATAATAGTATTTGGGTTCTATACGGTGATGTGGGGCAAAGCAAAAGAAGAGTTGGGAGAATCAGAGGTTGATACGACGCCGCACAAACACCCCTTGCTACAAAATGGAGGAGTCGTGGACAGGGGCGGCCTTGAAGTGTATCCAACAAGGGTGGCGGCCCAAGGCCCCAAATTTTTAGGGACTCATAATTTTTTCATTATCTAATTCCTTTTTAGTATACAAATTCTTTAGTTAAGAAAATGCCTATCTGTTCATTTTATTTTCAAGTCAAAAGAAAGGGCTCAGCAATTCTCCTTATTTAAATTTAATAAAATTGGCCCAAAATTTTATACATGTATATATATAATTTAGTTTAGATTCTAGAATTCTAAACAACCAAAATAGTATGGGCTGTCAGTATTCATCTTCTTTTTTCATATCTTTTTCTCCTCTCGGTTTCTAACAACTATAGAGAGGGGCCTATTTTTAATTGTTCGCCCTTGGCCCATTATTTCTCAGGACCGACCTGATTAATGGAATCATGAAGGAAAATCATTTAGATTATGTAAATGAAATTTATTTCCTGTGTATAATGCTCTCTTTAGTGGGACTTTTGGTCAAAATATAGTGCGTACAAGAGAATCCAGATTTACAATTGAGCTGGATCAATTGAAAAAATAATTATAATTTGCAAAATCTACAATTTACAATAAAGATTATATAAAAAATTCAAATAATATATTAAAAAACGAAATCAGTTAAAAACATTTTTGGGCTTTGGGGTACAACTATGTAGGGGAAAATCGGCCCTGTTTGAAAATATAGAACATTGTGGAACACATATATTAATTGAAATTACGAATAGCTAAAAGAAATCCGATGAAGGTACATGATTGGAACGATGTTACGATTAAATGATGATTAGGCAGAGCCGCAGAGGTTATAACGTCGTTTCGTATGCAACTTAATAGTAAATGAGTGACTAGTGACACGAAAAGGAAACATCTCAACTGATAGTATTAGACTATTAGTGGATCGTCAACTCCAAAAACGGCCATTATCAGTCGTCAATCGTCGTCACCAACCATTAACCACAGTTTCCTACTCCACTATTTACGGGGTGAGATGATTTATTCAATAAATTTCTGTTCAATTGGTGTCTAATTTAAAATGATGTAATTTTATATTAAAAAAATATACTCTTTAATTATTTATTAAATTATTTTTTCAATTTTATCCTTCTAATTTATAGTTTTTCAATACAAAATTACGTCATTTTGAATCTGACATTAGTTGGACATGAATTTATTGGACATGTGATCTCATCCCACTATTTACACAATACTACCACTACTAATAGTAATTAGTAGTAGTGCTGGTGGTGATAAAGTAAAATTATTAATTTGAGCTTTGTATTATGTAAAATAAATTCGTAATTAAATTACGCGTGAAAAATATTATTTTAATATTAATAATTTAAGAGAGCATTGGTAGTGTTATGTCAATATAATAAACGACGTGCCATTCCCTATTATATTGCATGGAGTAATTACCATTAACACCTAATAATATAATAATATGATAATGAAATATGAACCGTATAATGTAATTCCAAAGCATAGATTGACCTGGGTATAGCACACTTCATCTAGCTAATTATTACTATATTAACTAAATCAAAATCCTCTCTTAACATTGCATTTCCCGGCGCGAGCAGACAGAGCCAAACATGGCGACGGAGGGAGGTGGAGCCGCCAGACACCAGGACTACTGCTACGGAGAAGTGGCCACCATGGTGTCCCTGCAATTCATCGCCGTCGGCCTCAACACGCTCTACAAACTCGCCTCCAACACGCTCTACAAACTCGCCTCCAACGACGCTCTACAAACTCGCCACCATGATATTGTTTTTAATTTTGTGGATCACTTGTACTCTGCAGGAAATTACCATGTGGTCTCCAAACTGTTAGGAGCTGATTCCCTTGATATGGTGCTGATGGAAGAGAATGTGCTTTCAAAATCCCAACATTTTCTATTGATAAATTATGATGATTCGAGCAAATATTTCTGGTAACATGTTACCTTTTGCATTCTTTTCGTTTCAGTTTAGGCTGGCCAATGCATGGTGATGCTGATTTTTTCTGCCTCCCCATTGTAAAGATCTTTTTTCGACCTAAGTGAGGTTTACATTATGGCCTCTTTTAATGAATTTATTCGCAGTCTGATTGTGGTTCTGACTCTTGCTTGAAATCCAAAGTCTTGCAATAGTTATATTTGGATTGAAGTCCAGATTGTAAACCCTTAAGGCAACATGGAAGGATGGTGTTCTTGCTTTAAAATAGGATTTAGTAGTATAGGAATGGTAGAAATAAATTAATAATTGGATCTTTGCTCTCAAGTATGTTGTGTTTCACTCGTCATTTTTTAAAATTTTGTGCTTGCTTTTTTGCTGTTAAACTTGATCTTAACTGAACAGTTCTTTAGGTGACAATGGAAATCATGAGACCTTACTTTTCCGTGACAAGAGGCAATCTTTTCCAATATATTATTTGAACATAAGTGTGCCTCGAGGATACCTTCTTGATGCATGGGACGCACAAAACCAATATCAGTTTTGGCGTCATTTTGACTGGATTACCAACTTCCATAGAAACCTCCCAATTTCTAGTTCTTTTGATATATGTGAAACCCACATTCTTAAATTGATTGGTAAGTCACTTCTGATATTTCACAGAAAAAACAATTTTTACTTTTTTTTATATATGTGAACTGATGAATTCTTCTCTTTCTGTTTCTATGTCAGATTCAAACACTGGGAAATGCTTAGGTCTGTATTTCATCACTTCCTGGTGCTTTCCGAATATTTGCTTGATTTGGTAAATAAAGATGAAAACCCAAAGGGACTAAAGCCAAATTCTCCAGCAAATTCGTTGATGTTTTAACTGTGGTAGTCCTTGCGGTTGTATTTCATTGAGACTTGTTTGATGTTGAAGATCTTCACTTCCTATTTTATTAACTGGTCTTTTCAGATTCTGTCTATTAGGCAGGTGTAGGCAGCAAAATAATTGAAAGTTTTAGGGAGGAGGATCTAGCTAATAACAGGTAACCGGCAACTAATCGTGCTTCCTTATGTGAAACACCTCCTAGCTCTTTTAAAGAGTCATTGTTTTCATTAGTTTCCTTATCGAAACAAGGTAAAGAACCTACTACTTGTGTCATACTGTGTTGATTCACTGACCTCCCTTTTAACTTGATAAGGCAATAGAGTAATATTTCCATGCGATTTTTTTCTCAATTTAGACTCCATTGTTTTCTGAAACCTCTGCTTTAATTTATGTAAGGTAATATTTAAGGAGTTGATTCCCTTGGCAATGCGCTGATGGAAGAATATGAAAGCAGGTTTTCCATTGTGAATTAATTTTATAATTTACTTAATTTTGAAAATCATAGATCCTATTGTAAGGATTTCCTAAATTAACATGTATCTGCCAAATTAATAGCCCTTTTTTTCGGTGTCTGCTAGTTTCCTTTGCATGTATGATGCCTCTGTTACTCTATTTTCCACTTGTTTGATTTGGTGCTGTAATTTAAATTAAGGAGAATCAAGCAATGGCACAACCCGACTCCTATCTTGGCGGGGCAGTCCAGATAGCTTTGGGGGGATCTTCTTCCCCTAATGCAACAGGTTGATTTTGCAGCTATCGCATAATTCTTTTGCCAAATTTTTAATGCTTTTAAGTATTATGATCGACATTAATTTACTAAGGAGTTGGTCTTTTCCTAGTTCTATGCGTTTTTTATACATTTTTTAATGTAATATCTGCTAGGTGATCTTTTTCATTGTTATGTATTCATCCACTCTATTTTATCGATGGCAGTGATACTTGATATATTGATTTGTTTCTTGTCAAACAGAAGTCTCGTCTCAAAACCGTGGGTTTATGCCTTGATGTTGTATAAAATTCTTAATCCTTCTTGTTTTAATATTGTAGTTGACTTGCATTTTCACATTTTCCTTAAATATCAGGAATTATCAGGTTTTGAAGACATCTCATGCCTTCAATATCTTGGACTCTAGAGAATTTGTTGGGTTAGCAGAACATGCACATTCGTTTTTTGGTCATATGCATTGGTTGGTTATCCTTTTTTCCTTCTGAATTTAGACATTTTTTTTCTAAAACCTCTAGAACTTAGACACATGAATTGACAAGATACTCTTTATCTTGGTTTCTGCTTTAGTTTATGTCAGGTGATATTGAAGCCTGGTCCTAGAATCACAAGAATTCTTCATAAGGAGTTTAGTAGCCCTAAGTTCTCGAGTAGTTTAAATCATTTTTCTTGAATTATTTGTATAGCTTTTGTATAGTTTATTTCATATAAAATACTAATTGTTCCAGTAGTTCTTATCTTTTCTTGTTTCTGATATTATTCTTTGTATGAGTTAATGAGCTATATCTTTACTTTAATCGGTGTAGGTATTGATGTTTTCAATGTTCATTCTGTCGATGACAACTAGAATACAGCGGTGAGGGCTTTGTATAAATTTTGTATATGCCTTTTATATGTCATACAAATGTTTCTCCTGGTACTAATGTGTTTACTCTTAATGGACATTTTGTTTTGGTTCTATATCTCGTTTTGATCTTTGTGTTCTTATTGTTTGTTAAACCTCACTTTTATTTTCTATGGCACTTGATATAGATCATAACAGCAGGTACATTTGTTTCTGAGTTAAGTATATTTGTGCTTTTTTTTTTAGGTTGTGAGGATTTGCCGATTTATTGTGTTTTTCTTTTTGTTCTTCAATTTTATCTTGAGTGGCTTGGCTATGGTACTGGTGAATATGAGTTTGTCCTTGTCTCAAATGTATGTACTCTACCAATTTGTTTAATCTTCTCTTAATAAAGTGAACATTCTATATCGGGTTTGATATTATTGGTCTTTTCTTTATTTTTATTTTTTATGTGAAACACTAATGAAAGTCGGGAATCTAGTTTCAACCTCGCATGATTGCATAAGGAACTGGTCTCTTCCAGGTTGGTGCGTTTTTTTCCCTTCATGTAGAATAGAAAGTTGATTGCCTTTGTTTTTTGTGTCTCTATAAATAACCCGCACATTGTTATCTATGGAATTTGATATATAGCCTTGTTATTTGGCTAACCAACCAGTCAGAACTTCAAGTTTCAACTTCACATAATAGCCTAAGCAGTTGCTATTGTCCAGGTTGTACGACTTTTTACAACGTAATATCTGTTAGGTTTTTTTCGTTTCTATATATTCATCCAACTTCTTGTGTGCTGTTTTTGATAAAATATTTAGAATAAAAGCAGCAAGTTTGCTGGAATTCTTGTTTCTGATTTGTTGATTGTGTAAAAATTTGAGCTACGTTATTCTCCATCATAGTTCGAGCCCCAAAACCTGGTTTTTATATAGGTATTTCAGGTATGATTTTTGGTTTTCTTTCCAAAACTTAGGGAACCTTTTATTGAACTTTTTTCTATTTTTGTAGGCGGGGAACATCTTACTGAGCAGTGGCATGAGACTCATAATGTATCCTTTTCTCCTTTAGCAGTGCCCGGTGCCCGTATATTGTCAATTGTGTGGTTCATGATGCATGATTATCTTTCTTTAGATTTGCTAACTTTATCATTTTCAGTCCCTTTCTTAAATACTTACCTTTTCTTGTTCTGCATATAGTGTTGCCCAACTCAAAAACACATGTAGCAGGCACTGGTGCGACTGGGTGTAAAGGAAGTTATTGTCACAGATAAATATTTTTTTTACCGTTCTTGATGTTGAACAGTTTCATATATGATCATTGTTGTGTTGTATTGTGCTTTTTTTTTTTTTTTTTTTCCCATGATTTGAGCAGGTGCAAAACGAAGATTCTCTGGTGGTTTTCATATAAATGCATTCACGGAAATTCAGAATAAAACCAGTTAAGTCTGCATTTCATTTCGGTACCTTGTTTCTGATTCGTTGATTAGGTATGCAGCTGATCTAGTGGCCTTTTGATCACATTCCAAGCCCCCACGAAACTTGATATATTAGGTTGGTTATCTTTTTTTTTTTTCATTATGGTACTGCAGTAGAGTAATACTTCCATCCATGCATTTAGACATTCTTTTCTAAAACCTCTAGAACTTAAGACACGTGAATTGACAAGATACTCTTTATTTTGCTTTCTGCTTTTATTTATGTCAGGTGATATTGAAGCCTGATCCTAGATTCACAAGAATTGTTCTTTTAGAGTTTATCAGCAGTAGGTTCTCGAGTAGTTTCAATCATTTTCCTTGAATTATTCAAATAATTTTTGGATAGTCTATTTCATATAAAATAATCATTATTCCAGTAATCCTTAGTTTTGGTAGTTTCTGATATTGTTCTTTGTGTGTGTTAATGACCTACAACTTCACTTTAATAAATGTAGGTTTTGATGTTGACAACTTCGATGTTCGTTCTGTTGAGGACAATTGGGAGGAGCATGGTGAGGCTTTGTGTAAATTTGTACACTTCTTTTATATGTCGTACAAATGTTACTCCTAGTGCTGATTTGTGTACTCTTAAGAAATGAACATTTTGTTTTGGTTCTATATCTCATGTTTGATCTTTGCGTTCTCATTTGTTTACACTCATTTTTTTTTAATCTATGACAATTGATATAGAGCCTTGGTCCTTGGCAAACTGAAGTCACGTTTCAAAATCGCTGGTACATTTGTTTCTTAATTATGTATATTTGAGCTTTTTTTCAGTTTATGAGGATTTACCCATTTATGTATGTTTCTAGTTTTTCTTTTTGTTCTCAATTTTTTGTTGAGTGGCTTGCCTATGGTACCAGTGGATATGAGTTCCTCCATATTTCAAATGTGTGTATTCTTTACCAATTTGTTTAATCTTCTTTTAAGAAAGTGAACATTTCGTATCATGTTTGATCTTTTTTTTTTATGTGAAACGGTAATGAGAGTCAGGGATCTAGTTTCAACCTTGCATGATTGCATAAAGAGCTGCTCTCTTCCTGGTTGATGCGGTTTTTTATTCTCATGTAGTATCGCAAGTTGATTTACATTGTTATTTTTTGTCTTTATAAATAACCCGCACTTTGTTATCTATGGCAATTGATATATAGCCTTGTTCTTTGACTAACCGACCAGCCGAGCTTCAAGTTTCAACCACATGATTGCTTAAGCAGTTGCTGTTTTCGATGTTGTGCGACTCTTTTTTAATGTAATATCTGCTAGGTGATTTGTTTTGTTTCTATATATTCATTCACTTCTTGTATGTTTTTTTGATAAAATGTTCAGAACAAAAGCTGCTAGTTTGCTGGTTGTATCTTGTTTCTTATTTGTTGACTGTGTAAAAATTTGAGCAACGTTTTTGTTTGCATCACAGTTCAAGCCCCAAACCTTGTCTTTTATGTAGGTTTTTCAGGTACGATTCTTGGTCTTCTTTCCAAAACTTAGGGAGCCTTTTTATTGATTTTTTTTGGCTGCTTTTGCAGGCAGGGAATGACTTACTAAGCGGTGCCATAACACTCATATTGTATCCTTTTTTCCGTTAGCAGCACCCTATATCTTTCCAATTGTGTGGTCTGTGATGCATGATAATCTTTATATAGATTTGCTAACTTCATCGTTTTCAGCCCCTTTCTTAAATGCTTACATTTCCTGTTCTGCATATAGTGTTGCCCTGCTTAAAGACACATGTGAGCAGGCACTGGGATGACAGGATGTGAAGGAAGTTATTATCGAAGATGAATAATTTTATTATTCACTGTTGTTGATGTTGAACACTTTGATATCTTATCATTGTTGTGTTTCTTTTCATGATTTTAACAGGTGCAAAACGAAAATTCTCTGGTGGTTTTGATAGTAATGCATTATCTGAAATTCAGAATAAAACCAATAAGTCTGCATTTCATTTCGGTACCTTGTTTCTGAAATGTTGATTAAGTATGCAGCTGATCTAGTGGCCTTCTGATCACAGTCCAAGCCCGAAACTTGGTTGTGTATCTTTGGAGATTCTCAGTGATGTTGTAGCAGGTATATTGGGTGGATGATTTGATGTTGCAGTGATAAGCTCTAAAACTTATTTCTATTCCATAGAACAAATTCCTAAGTTCATGAGACTATTTTTCTCCTTTACTACATGCAGGTATATCATCTGCCGGTAATGCTCTCAGTTAGGAATGCGTCGGGTATATATATATACGAGGCTTCACTAAAAGTTTGAGGTATATGTAGGGGGCCTTTACCTTTACTAGATCTTGGTTGTCTTTGAATAGGGGTTGGTTGTAGGAGAAGGCTTAGGCAATGAAAAACTCTTAAGAGAAATTTAGAGATTCCCCTTCTCTCGAACAAGGAATTACTAGGGAGAATTTTTATGCGTGCTTTAGACTTATCTTTGGAGATTTTTATGCGTGCTTTAGACTTATCTCTCGGAATAAGGATACAACATTTAGCTTAAAACGTCTAATCTATTTTATGCGTGCTTTAGACTTATCTTTTGAGAATTTTTTTTTAATTTGTATCCCTAATTAACTAAGTAGTCTACTTATTGTGTGTGTTTCTCTTGAGAAAAACTTGGAGAGTCCCTTCTCTCGAACAAGGGATTACAAATGGAGAGTCCCCTTCTCTCGGACAAGGGTGCATCATTTAGCTTTAAACATCTTAACTAATCTTTGTGTGTTTTAGACTTTTTTATCTTTAGAGGATCTTTCAATTTCTAGCCTTATTAACTCTTAGTAATGTACTTTGTTATGTGCATTTCTCTTAAGAGAAATTTGGAGAGTCCCCTCTCTTGAACAAGGGTTTATCAATGGAGAGTTCCCTCCTCTCGAACAAGGGTGTATCATTACTTGGAGAGTCCTTTCTCTTGAGCAAGGGTTTATCAATTCAGAGTCCTCTTCTCTCGAACAAGGGTTTAATAGTGGAGAGTCCTCCTCTCGAATTAAGGTGTCTTGTTACTTGGAGAGTACCCTTCTCTCAAACAAGGGCTTATCCTTTATTGGAGAGTCTCATTCTCTCATACAAGAATTTATCAATGGCTCCATGGGTATTTGGTCATCAATTTTGATCTTCCCGTGAGATACAACAATCATTCTGAGCGGTAGAGCTGGTCACTTTGACTGCAAATGGTACTTCGTTTATTTTGCTTCTTGTGTATTTATGGTTAATTTTGCATGTCCCCTTATTTCAATCCTTCCAAGTTTGTACATGCAAAATTATTTGCTCTATGTTTGACTAACCCATTGGATGACAAATCCGTATTTTAATTGAACAGGTGCTGGCTGTATTTAACCTGCTTTGCCGTGATAGTGATGATATGATTATGGATAAGATTGAGAAATAATCTAGTTCCTAAGTTAAAACTTCCATATCTAGTTCCTTTTCAGATTAAGATCAAGTGTGGTGTGAATGCAGGTAGACAAACGATGGTTGTCATTTTAACTTCCACATAGTATTAGATTTTGCACGAAAATATTAGTTTAGCCCAACAAGTATTCCTTTTTTTATTATTATTATAAAGAAAAAAACTCGGAGTCACTATTCAAAATGTTCATTGGATAAGTCTATTATTATGTAATAGCTTACAAATCATAACATTAGGCTAATAATATGTGATAAATTCACATTTGATTCAATTTAAAGAAACTTGTGTGGGCAAGTGTAATAAACAATGTGGTATTATTGCTTAATACACATTTTCGTATAACAAAACACAAAAATACTCAATCCTTATATTTACTACACAAAATACCCAACTTTACTTACATTACCCTTACTTTTTCAAAAAGTTGATTGACACCAATCATTTTCAGGTGTTTTACTGAATTCGAGACGAATAATTGAAGAAACAAGCAAAAAAACACATGAATTCGATACCAATTAATTCGAAATTTAAATCCCGCTCGATTCCCGCTCAGTCCCGCTCACTTAAATTCAAATCCCGCTCGAAAATAATTTCTACGAAAACTCGAATCCCGCTCGTACCCGAACCGGAATCCCGCTCGAACTATCGTCGAATCCCGCTCGCCGACCGCCCGTCCCGCTCGTAGACAGCCCGTCCCGCTCGCAGAATCCCGCCGCGGCAGAATCCCGCTCGGCGGGATCAGAAATCCCGCTCGGCCGCGCAACGCCCGCCTCCCACGTCTCCCCGTCCCGCTCGGCCGGTCCCAATCCTGCTCGGCGAGCGGGATTCTTCTCGAGCGGGATTCTTCCCCTTCTAATCCCGCTCGTCTCCTCAATTTTTCATTCCCTTCGATAATTTTTTCCTCTCCGTCGTCGAATCCCGCTCGAGAAAACAATTTCGTAGTTGAATTCGACTCCAAAACACAAGAATGGCCTATCAGGTTAGTCCCGCTCGAATTTTATCCGTTAATTTGGCGCGATTAAGATTCGAATTGTTTTGATAATTTTTCGATAATTTTTGATAATTTTTCGACTGTGAGCATGAATTTTGTTTAATTATTCGAATTTAAGCATGGATTATGTTGAATTGGAGTATGATTTTATCATTTTATGTGGAAATTCGTAGCATGATTTTGTGAGTTTCGTAGTATGAATTTGAGTTTCGTAGTATGATTTTGTTTAATTATTATTCAAATTTCGTATCATAAATTTCGTAGAATGAATTAATTAATTATTCGAATTTCGTAGCATGAATTTATGTGGAATTTTATAGCATGAATTTTTGTTTAATTATTCGAATTTCATAGCATGAATTTTTGAGTTTCGTTGCACGAATTTTATGAATTTTCGTAGCATGAAACAAATCTCGGAAAATAATTCGGCCGGGCAAATCCCGCTCGGCCGAACCGGAATCCCGCTCACGAGCGGAATTCCGGTTCGGCCGAGCGGGATTTGCTCGGCCGAATTTTTTTTTTTTTTTAATTGTTATTTTTTATCGTTGCAGCCCGTTTTTAAACGAATTGATCTTCTCGATGCGACTCCGAGGATAGACATAGAGTTTTACCCGAAGATATTTGAAATAATTAAAAAAAAATTTAGTGTTTTTGAGGACAATTCTTTAGAAATCGAATTTAGGAATGGGGTTTTCGGTAGCTTTTTGGATTGGAGGGTGGGTATGAATGCAGCTAGGGCCCTCCATATGTTAATGTGTCATGAGATTGAATCGGCAGGAGATGATTCGGCTATTTGGTTTTATGTGTCCGGGACGACTACCCGCTTTTCTTGTTTCGATTACGCCCTTGTCACGGGTTTGAGGTTTGGATCTACCAATTTTGATCCGCATGCTACCTATGATCCCGGTTAAGTCGATTGTGTACAAATAGTTAAATAATTGTACACCAATAACGGGGAGAGATTTGTTGTCAAAGTTCGAGAATGGAGAGTTGAGATTGGATGAGTTGGGCTATTTGAAGGTGGCACATGTTCTAGCCTTAGTTTACTTTTTTCTCGGTTATAGTGACACGAAAATAGTCGACACGTGGATTTGGGTATTAGTCGATGATCTACGTGCATTTGACCGATTCCCGTGGGGCTCCTACACTTACGGTGCGTTGAAGCACTATTGTAGTTTTGTTCCGAGAACGGCGGAACAGACGTCCAAGAAATATCATTTTTATGGACTCGTTTGGGCACTACAGGTGTGTTTAATAATTTTATTAATTTATTTATTAGAATTATTCATATATATCATGTACTTGATCAATATTGATTTTCATTCATTGTAGATTTGGTCCTACGAGGCTATTCCAAATTTTGGAGCGATTTGTGCCGAGAGGTTGTCTACAACCGAATTTCCTCGTTGGAAGAATTGGTACTTCGGTGGAGGACAAGCAAAGAAGCTTAACAGTTTTTGGCATCGTCAGGTAAAAATATTAAATTTAAAGTTGATTTTGTTTAATTTTATTGGCAGTTTGTTTCTAATGGTAATTTTATTTAATGTAATTGCAGTTTGTTGTCCGAGATAGTCTCACACCATCCGATGCGGAGACACAAACTTATTATTGGCAGAGTGTCATTGGCGAAGATCGACTCCATGTGTCCTATATTGCGGTTGAGAATCCATTACATCCGACGATCATAGGGGACCATGGGGTACGAGAGCTATACAGATTCGGACAACAGACACAACGTCCGACCAGTTCTAGAGGAACCGGACAGAGGCAACGCCGTTCCACTGAAGGTGGTAAACGGGTTCGAACGGAGACTGGAGAGAGGGAGCCCGAGCAACAACATAGCTTGACCGTCAAAGAAATCCGTACACTGATTAGGGAGGAAAACAAAACCTTGGAGCGAAACTTGGAACGGCAGCACGGAACTTGCGACAGGGAAATAGTTCACGATGTGAAGACACTATTTAGGTCGGTGTTTGGTCGATCTAAGAGCCGAGGATTGGGTACTACGTCCTCTCACGCGGGTGGTAACCGTACACCACACGGTCTTGTTAGGAGTGAATCGGTGTCAATGAGACACCGTCGTGACCGAGATGAGGATATGGGAGATCACTCTCCGGGGTTGAGGAGGAGAGAGCCACATCGGTGTACCGCCCCGTGATTGAGGAGGAGCTAGACGCCACGGTGTACCGGCCCGAGGTTATGGATCTTGGATAATGAGGCGGAGCGGCCGGTGATTCCACCGATGCGGGATCGACACGGCGTATACGAGCGTGGAGTTTATGCTCCGAGTCGGTGAGGAGCATGTTTGACTATGTCGACCCTGTTGTTTACGGAGATTGTCCGCCTCGTCCGAGCTGGTCCTACGGTGCGCGGCCAATGCACCCACTTCCTTTCGACGGGGAAATTGGCGTCGGTATTATCCTCCTATTCGGGAGCAGCCTTACCTTGACACACCGCCCCGAGATTGGTGCATTGTCTGCGAACCCGATACGGGTCGAGCCAACCTTGGAGGAGGACCATAATTGGTTGGATGATTTTTCTCGTTGATACGATGTATCGGGTACCGTATAATATTTTATTTTTCTTTAGTTTACTTTATTAATTATAACATTTTTTAATAAATATCATATAATTTTAGGCTTTGACCTTACCCCGAAATAACCCTTTTGGTGCTCCATCGATGACCGCTCCCATATTAGCTGAAAATTATCGGCAGCATCGTTTATCTGGACTATGGTGCTTTACGATTGCTGCGAACTATCCTATCCCCCCCGAGTTATTCAGCGACCTCGAGAATCCAAATAAGGAGATGGATCTACAAACCATAGATTTATACATGGCAGCACTGAGGAAGATGAAGAGCTTCGGGGGTGTTGATGTGTTGGCTACTCCCCACTATCATCACACCGTGATAGTCGATTCGCTTTTCTTCGTAAGTAATTATATTATGCTTATTAAATAATTGTATTATGCTTATTAAATAATTACTGATTTTTTTCATTTATTTAACAGAACATTCTTTGCGCCGAATGGAATAAATATATTCCGGATCCGAAATTTGATGTGCACGACGAGGACTCCATCAACTATTCATATTTCTGGAAGCCGATAGAAAGTATAATGGAGTACATTCTCGGTAAAAATTTGACGGAAAATGCGCAAAAGTGGTATAGTGCCAAATACGTAAGTATTTAGTTTAGTCATTTATTTATATTATAAATTATTCATATGGTAATTAATTCTATTTTTTTTGAAGCTGTTATTGCCATGTCTCTCGCTTTGATCATCTGGGTCATCTGTTCGGATTGACCTTGGCCATTGGAAGATTGAAGTGTATGATTCACTTGCGCACAAAGCTGATGAGCATGGCCGAGCACGTAGAATTCGGCAGTTGAGGCCTCTATGGAAGCTGATTGGTCCATTTTTATCGTACGGCAATTACTGGAACAATAATGAGTTTGGATATCAGGATCCTGGAGCGCGGGCGCCCATTGTGCAGATTATGCCTCATGAGCTGCAGTTGGTGCAAACAGATGATAAGAGCTGTGGACCGATGGCATGCATGGTAGTCGAGAGATTCATTGCCACTTACCCGACAATCAAGTGGGGCAACGAGCCAGGTAATGTAGCTGTGTATCGTCGACTGATGGCTCATAAGATCTTTGACATGTGCTATACGAAGCCGGGTCTATGATGACAATATCCGTATTTATATATTTGTATTTCAATTATGCTATTTTATTTATATATTTGTATTTAATTCAAATATTTGCTTTATATATTTCGTTAAACGAAAAAAATTACCTCGTTAAACAAAATATTTTCGAATCGTTAAGACAAGCGGGATTTGCCTCGAAAATTTGCCTCGAGAAGATAAAATTATTAAAAAAAATCAAAATTTATCCGGGCAAATCCCGCTTGGCCGAACCGGACTCCCGCTCGTGAGCGGGATTCCGGTTCGGCCGAGCGGGATTTGTTCGGTCGAACTAATTTTTTTTTAATTATAGTTTTTTAATATGATTTATAATATTAAAAAAACAAAATTTATAAAAAAATAAAATTATTTACCTCTCAAATCGTTCGGCCGAGCAAATCCCGCTCGCGAATCGATCCGCTCACGGCGGGATTCGGTTCGCCGACGGGATTTGCTCGGCTGAATTTTTTTTTTTTTTTATAATTTAAATTATGGTTTTTTAAATTTTAAATTATAGTTTTTTAATATGATTTTAAATTATAGTTTTGGATATGATTTTAAATGGATTATAGTTTTCGAAGACGGTAATTAAAACAAATAAAAATTACAAAGTAACATAATACATAATACATTATAAATTACGATATACTAAAATGCTTCCGACTCCGGTGATTCCGGCACATCCATTCCCGGACACTTCCTCCTAGTATGCCCAACCACACCACATATCTTTGCATTTTTTCGGACCGCGTGTTCTCCCACTAGATGTACACCTTCGGCTCCCGAGGGTCGTCTATTATTCTTCGGTCTCCCTGCCTGACGCGTAATTATTGGCGGTAACACGACCATTGAGGCCACATCTTCCGGCACCCGCCAATTACGCATGGGTGCTACCGGATATAATGCTCCGACATAAATCATCCTCCAATTCTCAGTCTTGTATGCATCCGACACGAAATCTAGTAGATTTAGTCCGACAACCCTATAGATAAAAATTTTGTTAATACACAAGTCCGGAACAACCCTATAGACGGAAAAACAATTATACCTGATAGCCGCACAAGCATGCGAACACGGGATCTCATCGAGTTGCCACTCACGACATTCACAAGCGTTTCTGCTGATTTGAACTCTCCATTGATACGTTCCGTCATGAACCTTGAATTTGTCTCCGTTCACTGACACAATAGTGAAACGATGTGAACGGTCCTCCGACGGAGCTAACTTTAGCTCTGCAGCAATTGTAAGCGGATTATCTCGTGCCATGGCTTTTGCTCGACGTTGGTCACACCACTGTTCAACCATGTGACCTATTGCCTCGATCATAGAGCATATCGGCGGACGTCGTCTTTGTGAGCGATCTCGAGTTGATGGATTCGGCTATGTTTGAGGTGAGCCGACTGCACGGCGAACGGGAGACTTCGATCTAGACCACTTTTCCGGTCCGATATCCATTAACTTCTCGTATGCCTCGGGATAGGCTTGACGAATTCCTTCCATCGCACGATCGAAATCATACATCGTATAAGCATAAGCGACATCATGATACATCTTGATAAGCGTCCGACCATATCGTGTAAGCTTATTCCGAAGATGATAGTAACAAGTGCCATGAGTCGCTCCGGATAAACGGCCTCTACCGCGTTAGCTATGCTTCGATGTTGATCGGATATGATTATTAAATTGGTTGGCATCGTAAATGCTTCTCCGAGTCGGGACATGAACCACGTCCAAGAGTAATCGTTCTCAATTGGACCCACACCAAAGGCTAGTGGAAATATCCGGTCGTTGCCGTCTATCGTAGCGACCACAAATAACACTCCTTTATTCCTTCTTTTCAAGTGAGTCGCATCGACCACAATCGATCTCGGAGGTTAAATACCCACGGGGCACGAGAAACATTAAAAGCAACGAATAATTGTTGGAAACGACCTTCTAAATCGACTTCCGGATCGGTCATTGTACTCGGATTCGTTGTTTTCGATGCGTAGAGGTAACCGGGAAGCATCTTGAACGAATCCGAGTGCCCGCCATAAATCATCGCCACAAAGACAATTACGGGCTCGTAGAGCAACACTATAGCTTGCTTGAATGCCAAATTCACTCCGGATAGATGCCATAATTTCTTTCGGTTTTAGGACAGATTTTTGACGGCGCATTCGTCGAGCAACATAAGCGGCTAAGCGCCTTTGCACGAATCCTTCTTGGACCGGTTTGTGAAAAATCTCGATTACATGTGTGTTCGGCATGCAAGCGCGTTTACAACCCACAACACATCTCTCGCGAAACGACGCCCGTAGAAAAAATGGGCGATCACGACTCCGTCTGCATTTATACTCAACCCGACCACCGTCGAACGACCCACCCTAAAAATCGAGACCTTGTTCCATGTGTCGAAGTGCAACAAGCAGCAAACAAATCCGCCTTCTCCCGAGAATGTCGCACCTTCACGGAGTGGATAGTCCACAACATGATCCGGATCTCGAACCATAGGTGAATCCGATGCATCGAGAGGAACGAGAGGAAGTAAACCGTCATTTACTTCTTCGGTGCCACCATATATTATTTCGTTGGTTGGAAGGGCACGGTTGTCCGGCATGAGCATAGATATCGGTTGATTCACACCACCTTCACGTCGGATCCATGCCGCAAAGTCGCCAAAAGTACATTGATTTAATGCACCTTGGACCTCATCGTTTTCTTCTTCGGATGAAGTATCCAAAATATTTTCTTCATCACTGTCGGATAGAACATGGGTATCCTCTTCGCGAAAAAAGGTTTCTTGTTCGCGAAAATTCTCGGCCGATTGCTACCACCCGCTTGATCTTCAAAATTGAACCTTGAACCAAATTGTTCAACAACATCGGGTGTATGATAAGGTTGAGCATTAGAGTGCTCGAGAAATAAAGTCGGCTCGATTTGTGTAGTACAAAGACGAATTAGGTCCATATCGGTCGCGAGAATGGACCTAAGCTTGAGACCATGACGAGAAACGTATGTGTAATAAATTTCATAATTTGACGAAAGTGAAAAGGGATTAAGATTGTATTGAATAAATTGTCTTAAAATTGGGATACAAATACTTCTCCCGGGAATGCGGAACAACTCTAACCTCACCTCCGATATACTCGGACAAATTGTTAAATTGCCCGTTAAAATGAACAATAACATTATACCAACTATCCCTTTTTTTTGTTTATGAAACGAAAATCAAAAGAAAGAGGAGTGAGTGTGTTCGATTTTGAACTTCAATCACGGTATTAATAGATAAAATCACGAGCGGGATTCCGCTCCACGCGAGCGGGATCCCGCTAGCGTGGCGGATCCCGCTTCGTCCGCGTAGAGCGATAATGAATCCCGCTCGTGTACCTTAAATCCCGCTCGTGTACCTTAAATCCCGCTCGCTCGTGTACCTTCAATCCCGCTCGTGTACCTTAAATCCCGCTCTCCGAGCAGGATTTGCCACGTGGCCGAGCGGGATTTCTCCACGGGAGGGTTTCTTCTCCTCGAGCGGGATTTGCCACGTGGCCGAGCGGGATCGGCTCGACTTGCCATGTGGCCGAGCGGGAATCCACGTGGCCGAGCGGGATTCTACGTACACGAGCGGGATTCTGTCAGTTCGTGAGCGGGATTCGGTGTTACTCATTTGCGCACGAAACGAAGCAAAATAACGGTTTTGCAGACTGACATGTCTGAAAAGTGGGGATATTTAAGTAAAGTTGGGTATTTTGTGTATGAATTATAAAGAATGGGTAAATTTGCCTTTTCGATTTAAGAAATGAGTATTTAAGAAATTGCCCCATAAACAATAGGCAAATGTTCTACGCCACAATTTATTGGATCCAAGTTGCAAAAGAGGGTAATGATAAGTTTTGTCCATTAGGTGAGACTTTTTGGATTTTTCTTTGATCAAGATCTATATGATTGATCACCTTTTTGTTCTTCACTTCAACATTTATACTACAAGTTACTAGCTGACCCTTATTTCTTGGTCTTAGAAACTTGGATTTATACGTATTAAATCCTTAATTAATTGAACCAACAAAACTTTGCCATACTCTAAATAAATTATTCACCTCAAAATATAACTTAATTCAAATAAAGAATACTAATAATAACACTACACTATGCTCTCTATACTTTTTTTTACATAATTATAGTACCAGATTAAATTGCAAAATAAAGAAGTTTACACTACACCAAGTCACCAATGATTGATTCCTCTTTTTCAAGAAAAAGGGCAAAGAGTTGAAGATTTTAAATTTGAGAAGCGTCTTTCTCTCGCTCCTCTCTCGTGCTGATCTTGTTTTTGGTTTTTTTAATTTCCCACTTTTCTAATTGCCTAAACAAGCAAAATAGTGTTCGAATCAGCCATACTTTGTTAGGCAAGATCCGATTTTTTGAATCGAAATTGTGTCGTTCTCGACGAATATTTTGCAGTCAAACCAAACTCGAATAACTTGTAGCAAAAGAAGTTTCTCGGTTAACCCCTTCGAAGAAATTATCTTTCTTGAAAGAACCCTTTTTATTGAACTCTTTCTTCCCCTCGGCAACTCGGCATCTTCATAACCCGTTTCAAATTTACGGTCATTTAATCTTTTTCTTTAGCATCTCTCCCTTTCGCAGACATAAATTCTTGAATTGGGACGTCTTTTCCGGAGGTGCTCTGCTTCAGTTCTCCCTAATTTCAGTTGGTATGTTCAAATCAATGCTTTTAGTAGTTTGCCCAATAATCGGCACTTCAATTTCATGTAATTGATTTATGATTCTTGGTGTAATTTATGTTTCGAGGTTTTTGGATTGATGGGTTCTTTTAATCTTTAGATCTTAATTCTAGATTTTGCTGATTATACTTGTGAATTTGTTGATCGCCATGTGTTTGTTTTTTTCCCTGAATGAAAAGTTTAGAGGCAATGTCGCAAGGCTATGCAATAGAACTTTACTTTGATCCTGCGCTGGAGAATCAGGTCTTGAAAGCATGGAATGTATTGGCTCGACGGCAGATCAGTACTCAGTTGATTGAGATTGAATCTCGGCCGCACATTACTTTGTTCACGAGCCCCTTTGTTGATATTGCTAAACTGGAGAATGTACTAAGAAACTTCGCTGCAAAGCAAGAACCTTTGGCTGTCTCCTTCTCTTCCATAGGGAGCTTCCCTAGTGATAGCAATGTGTTGTTTCTGGGCCCCACCCCATCTCTATCCCTCCTTCAATTCCACTCCCAGTTGTGTGATGCCATGAAGAAAGAAGGCGTTGAGGTTGGGGATGAGCAGCGCCCGGATACATGGATTCCGTACTGTTCTGTGGCTGAGGAAGTTCCGAAGACTCGTATGGCTGAGGCGTTTACTGTTTTGCGCGATCTGAAGATGCCGGTCAGTGGATATGCAGTGGAGATTTCGTTGGTTGAGTACTCGCCTGTTCGTGAGCTCTTCTCCTTTGCTCTGGGTATGCATCATATGAGTGAGATTTGAGGGTAATGTTGAATGAAGTTGGTTTTGCATTTATATGGTTGTAGAAGGATGACACTTATAAGTTAAATTGTCTCTGCAGATACATGAACTTCATCTTGTTGTAATATATTGTCTCATTTATCAGGAACCTATCTTGTTTTATGGATATATTTACATGAAATGGAGTATTTAATGTCTCTAGTTTTGCCCTTTATTTTGTTAATGCATATACTTGTTTCTTGACTCTTGATATATAGCTAGCTCTTCTTCTCCCCTTTATCTTGGCTGCTGAAGAGGGAATATGGCTGCTATTTCAAAGTTCTGGTAGTGATTGTGCTAATGCATTTGTTCCATCCATGATTAGTACTTGGTGTAACACATATATCATGCGCTCTTCTTTCTTACAGACATACATGTAATTAAAGGGTAGCTAGATGTGCAGACTCCTCTTAATCATCTGGAGGAGAAGCTCGTTCCACGTGTCAATGGGGCCGGGCATGCACAATCTCTGTAATAATGATACCACTCGCTTTTCCAATACAAGTCTGGATGCCCGTCTGCCCTAACCGACATCACCTCCGTGACATCAATAACTTCAAACTCATTCCTTTCGTTCCTCTTCGCCGTCTCCACTTGAATCCTCCTGAACTCCCACTCGTCTCCACCTCGTCCCTCCCAATGGGCCGGGTCCGGTTGCACAGCCCGCCGGTTTTATGACCTCCGTTCTCGAAATGCTAAGGTGAATAACTACTCACGAAGCTGATCGTATCCTTCTTGCACTCGTTGACGGCCTTGAACGCGGCCCGGAGTGCTTTCCTGATGGAGAAGCCCAGCCCGAGGATGGTCGTGTTGGGCGGCTGGTAGTAGGCAGTACCGATGAGATTGCCGCCCTCGTATAAGTCGTTTGGTCGGGTAAACTAGTGGCCGGTGGAGAAGACTACATAGTCGATGGACGGCAGCTTCTCCGACCACCTTGTATCAACTCGGTCGAGGTGCAACTCGAACTTGCCGGTGGCGGTGACGTTCAATTTATTGAATCGTTCTTAGTGTTAAGAACTCCTTCATCGTTGGAGATACATTGAAACATATTTTGTTTGACCCTGTAAACTGAGACATGCTCAATATAATCACAAGGCTGTGTTTGTCCAGTGCACAAACCAACTGAGACTAACTCAGTATAATAAAATAGCCTCCTGCCTTGTTTAGGACAATGGACGTAGGATCTTGCGTATTCGAACCACTTTAAAAGTCTCTGTGTTTATAACAGTTGCATTGATTTAACTGTTTATACTGAAAAATCATTTACAAAATCATTCAACTGAGTTTCAGTAACAAACTTAACTGACTGCACTAATATACTGAAACAGTTTTTATAAACAAACGTTTTCAACCAAACTAAATTGGGCCTACACTTTCCGCATGCTATTGAACACTGCTGAACGCGTCTGAATTCTAACATGAGTCAGCTAGCAGAGCTCAGCATCTTCAGTCACTCTATCCACGCGATCAAGAACAGCTTGTCTGGTCTACTGAATTCATTCAGTAGGCAATCTCCGGTAATCGGACTGTTCGCATTCTAGTTTGAGAAAAAGGTTTTCAGATGTATTCAACCCCCCTCTCTACACCTGAACGTTTGACTCGGGACCAACAATATTTATCGGGAACCTTCTTCTTATTCAACTCTCTGTAGTCCACGTAAAACCTCCAACTCTCATCCTTCTTCCGTAACAACAACATCGGACTCGAATGCGGACCAACACTTGGTCGAACATTTCCCGATTCTAGCATTTCATTCACAAGCCGCTTTATTTCATCTTTCGCCGAATGGCTATAACGATAAGGACGAACCGAAATTGGAGCCGTTCCCAACAAAAGAGGAATGCGATGATCAATGGAATGTTTCTGTGGAAGCCCTTGTGGTGGCAGCATCACATTCAGAAATTGTGCCTCCATCCGCTGTTGAATTTCTGCAGACTGCCGAACAGCGGTTGCGTCGCTGATTTCCCGCAACTCCAAGCCCTCCGCCGCGAGTCTACAACTGCCTCTCACTACCAACACCACCCAGCGCGATTCCAAGGACGACAATTTCATTAACTTGGCTAATGGAATTTCTCAACGGGTTAATGTCGCCTACTCTCGCAGTGACACGGGCGTGCCCTTATAGACAAAATTCATAGACATGTGATTCCAATTCGCCAACACATAACCCAATGTCCGGAGCCACGAAACACCAAAAATTACGTCGACGCTGCCTAAATCCAGAACATGGCGGTCCACAATAAACTCGGTCCCTTCCAACTCCAAGGGTAAGTCATTACATCGCGCTTTCGTTTGGATGCGTCTATCATCGCTCAACTTGACGGAGGACTAGAAATTGGAATCCACGGGCAGCTTAAGTTCTACTGTTGTATGGCGCGAAATGAAACAATGGCTTGTCCCACTATCAACCATCACCAGTAAAGGGGAACCATATAGTCGTCCCCACAATTTCATGGTTCGCGGCCTGTCTATACCTCGAGCTACCAAATTGGATAGCTCCATCGTTTTATTCTCCAGTTCGGGCTCGACCGATGTATCCAGTGTATCCGCATGAAACCAAACCTCCTCCTCCTCATCCTCCTCACTTCCCAACAAAATCCAAAGAGACTTTCCTGCGCACTGATGCCTGGGAGAATATTTTTCATCACACCGAAAACAAAGCCTGGGGGCTCTCTTGGCTATGAACTCTTTGTTAGACATATTCCGAAAAAGTGGCCGCGATTGGTTTACACTGGCTGTAGAAGTGGCCCCGGAACCCGACGGAGGCGCTGTCCTCTGCCCTGGGTTACCCCCTTATGTGTGCCCCAGTCCGATACTCCGGGAGAACAGACGAGATCGAGGTGCTGCCTTTCGCCCCAATCGATCGAAACCCCGAACTTCTTCCTCCACTGCTGACTTCTTGTTCAATTTCTTGCGCGAGATGCACGGTAGTATGCAAGTCAACCGCATCGCGTGATCAAATTTTGATCCGTATTTCCTCCTTCAACCTTTGTAGAAATAATCCGAGACAATGGATGTTCGGCATTTCCTCCACGTGGACGAGCTTAGAAATAAATTAAATACGTATTCCGATACCGTTCATGTCTGTTTCGTCTTCACCAACGCCTCGAGGGGGTTCGCCATTGGATTAGAACTGAACATACGAATCAACTCGATCTTCAATTGCAACCATGTCAAAAAGGGTGCTTATTCAAAAGCCATTAGTACCTAACTCAAGGCGTCGTCCTCCATTGCAACTAATGCCATCACCACTTTCCCCCCCTCCGGAATGCCATGGAGTTGGAAATATTGCTCTGCTCGCGTTATCCAAGCTTCCGGGTTCTCACCATTAAACATAGGTAGGTTGAGGCGAGACATAATATGCCCCGCATCGAACGGCTGACCTCCGCTCACTGTTCATGCGGTACTCCATAATTCATTCTGCCTCCCCCTGTATTCCACGCGCTACCCGCAACATCCCACGCATGAATTCCTGAGTTCGGCATAAACCCTTCCCCTCCGGATAGCCAACCCATTGGCTGGGGAACATATCCCTGCGGCCGTACGCTGGTGAAACATGGCTTGGGAGACCAGACCAGTCTGCCCCAAGCCAACTTGCCCTCACCCCTGACCTACTACACTTCCTTGAAAACCCGGTGGAGGCAATCCCACCGATACTATTACAATCGCTTGCCTCTCCCTCCCCATGCAGGCCAAAAGCGACATGTGAAGTAGGGGTCGGAGTAGTAATCGGGGAACAGGTCCAGGCTCGCGGTCGGGGTTTTCTCCAAGAACCTCTCAATTTTATGCATTGATGCCTTAATGATTGTAAGCTTCCCAATTAAGAAGCGTCATTTGTAACACCCCAAAATTTTACCTAATAATAAATAAATAAATAAATAAAATAAATGCATTTGCATTTCATGCATAATATCACGAGTTTAGTTCTGTAAGTCGTGCCTTAGAAAAATGAAAATGAAAATTAAAACATCTATGTTATTTTTCATTAAATTATTTTTGTTATGTAAATTTATTTTGAATTTCCTGAACCTACTAGGATTAATGAAAGAATATAATAATTTATATTATATAAGTTATTAGGAGATAATTTAAAATTATATTTTGTGAATAAAATAGATATTATATTAGTGTTATACATATTTTAGGATAAAATCTAATTGTGCCTATCCATATCCTAATTTATCTAGGATTGAATGTCTTATATGGTAAGTGATGGAATAAATACTATATAAAATATATAAGGACGAAAATAATCATGGATAAAATATATTTGATACCTTTTATAATTAGGGATCTTTAGATAATTTATCCTAAGTCTATAAATACACTCTTAGTCCTCCATAAAATAGTTTCACATAAACTTTTCGAAAAATCTGTCAACAAACCTGCAAACTGTTTCAAGAAATATTTACACATCTTTCCGGTATCCAATCGTGGTGAAATTTTAGGCGACGATTCTTAGGTATGTCTTTTAGATCTCTGTGAATTTTGGTGATTTTTAGACAAGTCCCTATATTTTTAATAAATATTTACTTTTACACTGCCGAAAAACCATGCATCCGGGATAGGGTTTAGCAAAATATTTATATCTCACTCCACAAAACTGATTTTGACTTGATTATTTTTCCTAAATACTCCACACACGTTGGGGTTTGTAAAAATATTTATTTCGTATTTTTAACGTATGTTTATGAAAGCAGTTTAATACAAATTTCCGGGTAGTTAGTCGGAGCATGTATTTTCGTATTCGGATTTTTGGTTGAAACGTTCTATGTTTTTCAGAAGTCATCCCTTATCCAACAAAGGTGAATTTTTGATATGATATCCCTATGTATGGTCCCTAGACGTTTGTTAAATATTAGAATTTTTAAAGTATGTTTAGTCCCTGAAGCTTATAGTTAAAGGTAAGTAGGTCAGAAATCGCCTATGTCGATGCAGTAGGTACTGTTTTGGTTATACCTATTATAGGACTTATTATTTTTATATGAAACCAAATCTGGAATGATTTAGACTCATTAAAGAATCTACATATAGAAAATTAGAATTTATGGAATGAATTCATGTTTTGTGGAACTCTTTTAAAATAGGTATTCTGCACGAGTTAAAATAGAACATAGAAACCTAGTATATAGTTATGATATTGTTTGCAGCCTAATAACTATAAGGCATCGTTGTATATGTCATGTTATAAGCTTAATACTAGAATAAGTCGTTAGAACTCGGAGTTATTTAGAAACGAGAAGTAGAAGTAAGTATCGATATGTACTTATTTGCATCCCATGTACAAAACGATTAATTGTTTCATGCATATCACGACATTAAATTTGAATTATTTCATGTTAGGATTGGCGCGCAGGACTTAATCCATTGATATACATCTCTTCATTCACTCAAAAAGGTTAAGGTGGGATTTTTCGTTTATCCTTATTATACACTATACATTTTTTCTCATGCGTTATTCAATACAGGCAGAGCCTTCGGGCAATTCACGCAGTAAAACCTTCGGGTTAGCCTTCGGGCAATTCACGCAGTAAAATCTTCGGGTTAGTCCTCGGGCATTCACGCAGTAAAACCTTCGGGTTAAGCCTCCGGGTTTGCATGTCTAATTTCTCATGTTAAATTCTTTATAGTTTATAGTTTGGATAATGTTTGACCCCACTAAGTAGTCGTACCCACCCCCTTATATTTTCACCTTTTCATATCATGGTCCGGCAGGTGCTTGAAGTGACGGATGGTGATGGTCACACATGAAAGGATCTAAAATGTTTTTTTTAAACGCATTAATTTAGTTTTATCTTGAACTATGCATTTGTCTTTACTTAATTCCGTGAACTAGTAGGTGCACATGTTTTTGATTCAAGACTTCCGCTATTATGAAATGCATTAAAACCTTATTGATTTTATATATCTATTATTTTTGAAAATTAAATTGAGAAGATTAACACTACAAGAAATTCACCGTATACCGACGGAATATTTCGTCGGTAAACCGTAATAATCCGTCGGTAAAAATATTACCGACGGAAATAAGGCGTCGGGTCAGGCTTTCTCGGTAAATTTTACCGACGAAATTTTCCGTCGGTAAATTTTACCGACGGATTTCCGACGGAACTATTCCGTTGGCAGACTGTCCCCGGATATTCTGTCGGGGACGTATCACCGACGTTTTACCGACGGAATATATCCATCGATACCGTTACCGACGAAAAATTTCGTCGGTAACTTTAGAACTTTACTGACGGAATTCCGTCGGTAATCCATCGGTATCTTGTTTTTTTTTTGTACCCAGTTCTCGACAACCTGCATTTTTTAACCAACCAACACATCACATACATATAACTATTCAAATCAAGTCAAAAAGCAAACCGAAACGGAAATATAAATATATAAATCATAAAATCCAAATATTCAGTATATATACATGAAACATAAATAAGTCAATCATAAAGAGGTGGGAGGAGGGGACTGAGTGCTATCGTCCGGAGGCTCTCGTCGGCTAGAGGAACCCATCATCTCCATAAGCTGGGTCATCTGCGCATTCATGAATGCGACCTGCTCCTCGAGGCTCCTCCTAGTTGCCGACTCCTCCTCCAGTCGGCGCATGATCTCGGCATTGATCTGGGATGGCCCAAGTGAAGAAGTAGAAGAGCGGCTGGCGGCGTTGATTAGCCGCTCCCTTCCTCGCCGAAACCGTACAGCCGCTGCTTCTTGTCCCGAACCCCTTCCAACCGCAGATAAATTGCGTTTTTATCCGCGTTGGGGCCTTCTTCAGCAGCAATCCGCTCCACCTCCGCCTATTACAATATAAAAATAGAAATTAGTCAAACTCATAATTCTAGAATAATATTCTATATATTGTAATTGTGTGCTTACATGAAGTCTCGCCGCCTTCATGTTGGAGAAGTCTCTACCTTTGTAATGGAGACTCTGGAAAGTGTCAAAGGCGGTGGACTCTAAGGACCATCCCCTCTGAGAAGCCTATTCATCACATGCTTAAACAAAATCATGTCAAAAACAAAGACATAAGAAGCTAAAAAACATATAAAATGAGACTTACCGTAGACTGGGAGTACTGTAGGGCTGACCGGGACCCTCCTTTGTGCTTGCTCATCTCGGCGCCCGGCTTTGGCTCTGACCTGCGGCACTGGGAAGCAGTCTCTGACTTCTGGAGTACCTCTGGCCGCATCCAGTACTCGTTGAGGGCCGCTCACCTCTCTGTGTTGATGTAGTCCGGTTTTTGAGGGCGGCCCTTCTTCATTTCGAAGTGCCAATCACTGAACCTCTTGGACGCCCTCTTCTGCCACATGTGGTGGACTGTCTGGTCCTAGTCAGCAGGCCAGCGGAAGTGTTTCTGCAATTTACATGTTTATACATGTTAGATATATACAAGTAAATGCTAAATTATAATATTGTAAACTTGAAAGAAAAACTAACCTTAAATTCCTCAAAATACTGCTCCTTAATTTCAGGAGGAGTCAGCTTCCAAGTGAACCCAGTCGGGTTATTGATCTTTTTAAAACACTCAACGATTGTCGAGGCCAATCCAGATGGCTCAAGCAATCGCCTATTATTGAAAAATGATTAATCCAAGTTATACTTGATATATTTAAAATTAATAAAAGCTATTATTACATACCCCTCAGGTGAAATCTCGAAACAACGGCGGCTATCCACCGAGTAAGAGTCGGTAGAACCCTAATGGGGTCCACCCGACTCAGGGGGACTGCCCCCATAGCCAGATGACGATGGGGGTGCTCCACGCCCAGCAGGAGCTGATATAGTCCTGCCACGACCTCTGGGAGGCGCCATGTACCTGAAAACAAAGAATAATCATTAATTGCTTTTGGCCAAAAAAAATAAGACAAAATTCTTTTAAAACCTGTAAGTTGTACTAGTCATCACTAAAGTCCTCATTAATTGCTTGGGGAAGCATATCCTTGATCATTTGACTCATCCTGTCATAACCCCTCTATGACATATGATTCTCAGCCTTCAAGTTCATCATCTGAACTGCTGCAGACAATTGTGAGTAGGTCTCACAACTAGGCCACAACTCCGTGTCGACTGCCTGCAACATTTCATAGATCTTGCTTGCTTCATTATTTGGTGGCTCCTCTATATCTGCATCATTATAATTTGGCCCAGCATGATCCATTACCATCCTCTGATAGGAGGTCGACGTGTCATTTTGCACATTTCTCGTAGCTTGCTCATCTAGGGTTACGTATTTTTCCCCATGAGATGACCAAACTTTATATTTTTTAACGAATCCCTTCATATAAACGTGCCCTCTTACAACTTGTGTAGTTAAAAACAGTTTATTCTTACAATTTTTACATGGACATCTAATTTTTTCCCCGTCTGTATAACATGTCTGACTACTTGCCCAATCAATGAAATCCTCGATCAATGTCATTCACAAATTGAGGATTCAATGAACCGTCTACTGCCCACCGTGTATACATCCACGAACGACTCATTATTTCAAATCCTAATTAATATTGTTCACTAAAAGTTCTACGCTCACTCCAATCCTGTGTAAACACACGAGCATTAAATATGTGGCATCCATCATACTTCCTCTCGTATTTTGTTCACAAAAACTCTCTGCCACCTAAACATTTTAAATTTTGAATCCAACCACTAAACTATTATGTTATCTCATTCCGTCATTCAGTTTCATTTCAAATTTCTTGAACTAAGAAAACGTGCAAATGCAACCGCTGGGATAAAATTGCAGACAAGTAGAAAAAACATCATTGTCAAACTATTAGCTCCTATTCTTAAGAATAAACAATAACTTAGCACAAAAGATTTCCAATTAAAGGGGAACACAAAAGGGGAAAAAATAGATCTACATACCTTCTTGTGCAAGAAGAGGGGGAAGAAGAGGGGCAGCTGACGGCGACGAGACGGCGACGGCGACGGCGACGGGTGGCGGGGGAGGTGGCGGGCGAGGCAGCGTTGCTGAACTAGCGAAATGTGCTGGTTCAGCTATGTTCTGCCCGAATATGATTTAGGGTTTACCGACGGATAATTCCGTCGGTAAATTTTAAATTACTACCGGTAATAATATTTCATAATAATTATATATTTTTTAAATAAAAATACAACTTTGCCGACGGAAAAATCCGTCGACAAAAATAAATTTAAAAAAAAATCAAGACTTACCGACGGATTTTTCCGTCGTTAAGTCACCGACGAATATTTTCCGTCGGCAGTCCGTCGGTAAAATCATCTATTCGGAGTCCGTCGGTAAGCCGACCCGTGTTTTATTTACGTCGGTAACTCCGTCGGTAAAAACGGTATTTCTTGTAGTGTAAATTTATGCAAGAGGTGACGTCCCCTTAAAAAGGTTATGAAAATTGGGGCGTTACAGATTGGTATCAGAGCAGGTCTACTTTCATGTAGACTTGTTTCATGTTATGTAGGAAATTGACCATCATCACTGCCACAACATCGTGCCGGCGAGCTAAGAAAGATTTTCTAAGTTAATTTTGAAGCATAATATTGAAAGCATGTTTTTCTAGCATGACATGAGCATGATTATTATATGATCAAATTATGTAAAATATTTAAAGTCCTCGAAGATGTTGCCTTAAGAATGAGAACTTAGAAGCCCTACATAGTTGAATTTTATATGAACAATAGGAAGATGCCTCCGAGAAGAAACCCTATTAAGTAGTGGAGGGACATGAGATAACCCTCCAGAGAACCTTAGCAATTTACAGTTGCTGGAAGCTATGAGAGAAATGTTCCCGCAACGCCAAGGAGGAGATCCAAATATAGTTAGTAAACGTGACTATCTTAAGAAACATTTTAAGTACTTAACCAAATAGCCGTATTTTTTTTTAATTTCCGGAGCATCGGATTCCTTCGTATCGAAAAGATTTTACGATCAAGTAGCCAAAAATGTGAAGAGGAAGCTGCAACATGCAAGGTCGGGTTTCCAATAGGCAATGCAAAGGAAACAAATCATCGAATAAAAGGTGTAACATTGAAGATCGATGACGTGACTTTGAAAGCAGATTTGTATATCCTCGAGATGAAGGGCTTCGACGTCATATTTGAGTTGGATTAGCTCAGCAAGCACGATGCGGTTATCAGATGCAAGGACTGTAAGTCGTTTTTCCAACACCAGATGTAAATCAATTCTCCTTTTACAAAAGTAAGAGAAAAAGAGGACCACATATTATAACTGCAATGAAGGTCACCAAGATGATGAGAAAGAAGGACTATCAAGCCTACTTGGTGAATATTACAAGCACAGAGACCGAGGAACTAACTATAAACAATATTCTGGTGGTAAGGGAATTTCCTGATGTATTCCCTGAAGACTTAAGTAGTTTTCCACCAGATAGGCAAGTGGAATTCAACATTGATGTAATTCCTGGAGCAGCTCCTATCTCAAGAGCACCATATAGAATGACACCGATGGAGTTACAAGAACTAAAGATACAACTACAAGAGTTGTTAGACAAGGGACATATTCGTCCAAGTGTATCACCATGGGGAGCGCATGTGTTGTTCGTCAAGAAGAAAGATGGAACTATGCGTATGTGCATAGATTATCGCGAGCTCAACAAGTTGACTATCAAGAACAAGTATCCGTTGTCAAGAATTGAAGACCTTTTTGATCAACTAAAAGGTGCGGGAATCTTTTCAAAGATTGACCTAAGGTCTGGATATCATCAATTGAAGATTAAGGAGAGTGTTGTGCCGAAGACAGTTTTTCGAACAAGATACGGTCACTATGAGTTTACTGTGATGCCTTTTGGACTGTCTAATGCACCGGCTGTTTTCATGGACTTGATAAACAGAGTGTTCCATCAATACTTGGATCAGTTCGTAATTGTCTTCATCGATGATATTTTAGTGTACTCGAAAGACCGAATCCAACATGAAGAACACTTGAGAATTGTGTTGGAGACCTTGAGAAAGGAGAAGCTATATGTCAAGTTCACGAAATGCGAGTTTTGGCTTAATGAAGTAGTATTCCTTGGTCACGTAGTAACTGCACAAGGAATAGAAGTGGACCCAGCAAAAACTAAAGCGGTTAGTAACTGGAAGACACCGAAGAATGCAAGCGAAATCCGAAGTTTCTTGGGATTAGCAGGATATTATCGGCGGTTTATCGAAGGGTTTTCAAAGATAGCCAGACCACTCACTCAACTAACCAGAAAATGGATCAAGTTTGAGTGGAATAAAGAGTGTGAGAGAAGTTTCCAAGAACTAAAAGGGAAGTTAACCACGGCACCAGTACTCACTATTCATGACGGAACTGAAGGGTATGTAATCTACTGCGATGCCTCAAAACAAGGACTTGGATGTGTCTTGATGCAACATGGGAAGGTCATAGCTTATGCTTCGAGGCAACTGAAGACGCACGAACTGAATTACCCTACACATGATCTGGAATTGGCAGCTGTAGTCCATGCCTTGAAGATTTGGAGACATTACCTTTATGGAGGCAAGTGCGAGATATATTCTGATCACAAGAGTCTCAAGTATCTCTTCACACAGAAAGAATTGAACATGAGACAAAGAAGGTGGCTGGAACTAGTGAAAGATTACGACTGCACAATTCATTATCATCCAGGAAAGCAAACGTCGTAGCTGATGCTTTGAGCATGAAAGGGAGTTTGACCGCCCTATATACTTCCCGAATGATTGAAGAGTTCGCAAAAATGGAAATTGAAGTTGTACTGTCGACAGAAGACACTACTACTAAGTTAGCAGCTATGAAGATCCAACCTTTGCTAAGGGACCAAATTCGGGAAGCACAAAAGAGAGATACGTTTTTTGTGCAAGATAAGAGATCAAGTTCTGGAAGGGCAGAATAAGGGGTTTGAGACTGCAGCAGACGGGACGTTGATGTTCGAGAGAAGGATCTGTGTACCAAAAGGAAGTGAAATGATGAGGGAGATTTTAGAGGAGGCACACAACACTCTATACACTGTCCTTCCTGGAGGGACAAAGATGTATCATGATTTGAAGAGACACTTTTGGTGGAGGAATATGAAGATGACTATTGCAGAATTCATACAAAGTTTTATGACTTGCCAACAAGTAAAGGCTGAACACCAAAGCCCATCCGACCTATTAAAGCCGCTTGATATACCTCAATAGAAGTGGGAGGAGATATCAATGGACTTCGTGGTAGCATTACCAAAAACCCGAAGAGGAAATCATTCAATTTGTGTAATTATGGATAGACTCACAAAATCGGCACATTTTCTTCCGATGAAGATGACTGACAACATGGATCGTTTAGCACAAATCTATATAGATGAGATTGTTAGGCTACACGGAGTGCCTACCGGTATTGTATGTGACCGCGACCCGAGGTTTACATCAAAATTTTGGAATAATTTGCAAGCTGCTATGGGTACTAAGTTGAAGTTTAGTACTGCCTACCATCCACAAACTGATGGACAGTCTGAAAGAACTATTCAGACTTTGGAAGATATGTTGCGAGCATGTGTCATGGATTTTGGAATCAATTGGGAGAAACATTTGCCTTTAGTCGAATTTGCATATAACAACAGCTATCAAGCAAGCATAGGGATGACACCCTTTGAAGCATTGTATGGAAGGAAGTGTAGATCACCACTGCATTGGGATAAGGTTGGCGAGAAAAGAATATTGGGACCCGAAATTGTGGAAAGAACTGTGGGAGTAATTGCAAAGATTCGAGAGAGAATCAAGATAGCTCAAGACAGACAAAAGTCCTATGCTGATTTGAAGAGGAAGGATATAGAGTTTGAGAAGGGTGACAAAGTGTTCCTCAAATTGTCACCAATGAAAGGAGTGGTGCGAATTGGAAAGAGGGGGAAGCTTAGGCCTCGATACATTGGACCATTTGAGATACTTAAGAGAAAAGGAGAAGTGTCATACGAGTTGGCACTGCCGCCAAGTTTGACATCCATTCACAATGTTTTTCACGTCGCGAACTTGAGGAAGTATGTCCACGATCCAAACAATGTAGTCAGTTATGAAGGATTAGAGTTGAATGAGGATCTGTCGTATGAAGAGGCGTCAAATGCCATTTTAGATAGGAAAGTTATTCAACTTAGGAACAAGGAAGAGCCATTAATTAAAGTTCTCTGGAGTAGACATGATGCGAGTGAGGCGACATGAGAAGTAGAAAAAGACATGGAGTTACGATACCCAAATTTAATGGATAAAGGTAATTAATTTTTGAGGACGAAAATTTTATAAGTAGGGGAAATTGTAACACCCCAAAATTTTACCAAAAAATAAATAAATAAAATGCATTTGCATTTCATGCACAATATCACGAGTTTAGTTCTGTAAGTCGCGCCTTAGAAAAATGAAAATGAAAATTAAAACATCTATGTTATTTTTTATTAAATTATTTTTGTTAAGTAAATTTATTTTGAATTTCCTGAACCTACTAGGATTAATGAAAGAATATAATAATTTATATTATATAAGTCTCCGGGCTTGCATGTCTAATTTCTCATGTTAGCCCTTCGGGCATTCACGCAGTAAAACCTTCGGGTTAAGCCTCCGGGTTTGCATGTCTAATTTCTCATGTTAAATTCTTTATAGTTTATAGTTTGGATAATGTTTGACCCCACTGAGTAGTCGTACTCATCCCCTTATATTTTCACCTTTTCAGATCATGGTCCGGCAGGTGCTTGAAGTGGCGGATGGTGATGGTCACACATGAAAGGATCTAAAATGTTTTTTTTTAAAACGCATTAATTTAGTTTTATCTTGAACTATGCATTTGTCTTTACTTAATTCCGTGAACTAGTAGGTGCACATGCTTTTGATTCAAGACTTCCGCTATTATGAAATGCATTAAAACCTTATTGATTTTATATATCTATTATTTTTGAAAATTAAATTGAGAAGATTAAATTTATGCAAGAGGTGACGTCCCTTTAAAAAGGTTATGAAAATTTGGGCGTTACATCATCCATCTCACTGCGAATCGAATCCGGAGCCGCCTTGATCGATTCCATTCCTTTCTCCAACGCTTTCACTCAAGCCTCCATGTGTAATCGAGATCCGACAAGTCGAGATTGATTACGAGTTACACGCATAAACAGATCCGGCATGTTGGACCAATTTGTTAGAGTTAAAAGAACGGATCAAGTAGATTCACCAACAATACCGAAGACAGTTAACAATTTGAAATACGAAAGCAAAAACAAGAACAAATATGTTCTTGTCCCAAGCAAAAGCAAGAATTCCAAAAGTTCCCAAAGATGCAAAACCCAAGCTACAAACTCCAATAAATACTCAAGCCTTAGCATGTCTGGCCCATAATAAAATAAAGGACTAAAGAAAACAATAACAATAACCAAGTCAAGCCCAAGAGTCTTCAAGATCCATCGGCTTCCTCACGGCGCGGCTCCTCATCCAATCTCTTCTTTCCGCGACGACGCTCCGTACAGCTTGCAGTTGGGGATGAGCAGCGCCCGAATACATGGATTTCGTACTGTTATGTGGCTTAGGAAGTTTCAAAGACTCGTCTAGTATGGCTGAGGCTTTCACTATTTTAATCTGAAGATGTCGGTCAATGGAGATTTCGTTGGTTGAGTACTCACCCATTGGTGAGCTCTTCTCGTTTACTTTGAGTATGCACCAAATTAGTGAGATTTGAGGCTATCATTTATCTTGATGTTGAAGTTGGTTTTATATGGTTGTAGAAGGATGACCCTTATTGTTTCTGCAGCTACATGAACTTCATCTTGATCTTCTTGTAAAATATTATCTCATTTATAATCTTGTTTTATGGATATCTTTTAAGAGTCTCATTTACATGAAATGGTTGTCTTTTCCATGCTTCAAATTCATATGTAAATAAACTGATTAGCAGCTTATTTACTAGAAGGTGTCTATAACGGGTTGTTTTGCTACTTTAGTTACCAATCGACATAGTTTTTTCCTTGTTTCAGAAATGCATGTATTTGTTTCTTGATACCTCTTCTTCTTCCTTTACCTTTGCTACTAAGGAGGGGATGTGCTCTTTTTCTATTGTATCGGATTTGCAACGAAACAATATCGTTGTCTTGATTTCTTGCAGTTACGAACGGGTTTGAGGGGGCATGCAGGGACCACAACCCTCCAAAATCGTATTCATTTCTAGATTTTTTCGTGCATTTTTTTGGGAATTAAACCCCTCCATCAAAATTGCACATCTGATCCCCTCCTTCGATCTGCTAGTATACTCTGTTTGGGGTTTCTTCTGCAAGTGCACATGTTTGAGATTGCACCAGGGGCGGATCTACAACCGGGTCAGGTGGGTCGATCGACCTCCTGGCTGCCGGAGTTTTTCCTTAGTAGGATTATGCCCTCAGCTTCGAACCCCATTACTTAGAGTTGAACTCAGACCAGTTTTTTGTCTGCAAATATGCGCACAACGGCCAGCGTGATGGAGAAGAAGTTGAAAAATGTTGGGCTTGGGCTTTACTCATTTTCTTTAAATTGTTGGGCTTTCACACTTTAAAATATTAAACTTAGAGTCATGGGCTGCAAATTAAAAGTTAATATAATAAAAATTGAGCATTTAATTCTTTGTGCCCATTTATTAAATGCGAAATACAATACTTTTTATAAATATAAAAAGTCAAAATCTAATCTTGAATAGAAAAAATAAAAAAACCTTCCCACCCCCACGGTCAACCATGGTCCCCCCATTTCTTGAGATTGAGAGTAGTGTGTGTTGTGTGCTTGATGGCAAGTTAGTTGTCAGCGACCATTTGCTTCCATGTTTCAGCCAGCAGTTGAGGAGAGTGGGGTAGCTCCCAAATCCCAATTTCCTCTTCAATCTCCATTCTCCAATAATTTTGTCTCCTTCTTCCTTGTCTTCTTGTTTTGAGCTTGAGAAATGACCAATAAACTTAAGTCTTTCTTTAATTCTTTTTAATGTTTTGTTTTGTCTTTCAATGTTATTGTTTGCTTTTCAAGTTTAATAAAGTTATTAATGGTGTATTTAGTATTTAGCAATGTGGTTGGTACTTAGTATTATTTTTTTTATTTTTTTCGGAATGTTTCTTTGGAAAGATTTTTCTCTAAGAAGCCAAAATTAAATATCGACTCACAAGTCTCACAATCACTTGCTTCAAATGAAGCGCCGAAGTTGTCAATTAATGTCAATGAAGGTAGTAGCAAAAGAGATAAATAAGAAATTGATTTGTACGGAGATGACATTTTTGAAGATCCCGCCTCGCGCAAACCAATTGATGAATATCCAATTAATATTCGAGATGGAGTAAGGAGAAAATACATAGCAAAAGGTCATTTTCAACCAAAAGGGCTAAATTTTCATCAAAAAGAAATTAGCGGATGCATGAGGAAATTTCAAGAGAAATTGTTTGATCACTTCTGTTGGCTTGAATATAGCGCATCGAGAGATGCCGCATTTTGTTTATGGTGTTACTTGTTCCCCATCGGCATAAAAATATGGATGATGTCTTCACTAAGCATGAATTTAGTAATTGGAAAAAATATTTTGCAAACCTCCGAGAACATCAAGGGGTAATGATAGTAGACACAATCATGCAAGAGTTCAGGTTGAGTCATTTCAAGATCAAAGACATAATGTAGAATACATGTTGTCTACATTACAAAGTAGTGATTAAATTTGCTTTGATTGAAATGATAGTATATAACATGCACTTTCTTTATTTTGATAGTATCACAAGGGGTAATGATAGTATCCGTTTAACCGCCATTGTAGATGTGATTCGGCTGCCTTTCCGCAGACATGATGAGTCTATAGATTCAATGAATCATGGTAATTTTCATGAGCTTCTCCAATGGTATTGTGAGCATAATGGGGAAGTGAATAGGGTGATCAACATAAATGCTCCGACAAATCATCAATTAACTTCTCCTAAAATTCAAAAGGAAATTGTTTGTGCTTGTGCTACGGAGGTAAGAAACACTATCGTGAAAGAGATTGGAGGCAAGTTTTTTTCTATTCTTATTGATGAGTCTCGAGATCGTTCTATAAAGGAGCAAATGGGGGTGGATTGGAGATTTGTGAATGATAAAGGAGAAGTGCTTGAACGGTTTCTTGGGGTAGTGCATGTTAATGACACTTGTGCGTCGTCATTGAAAAATGCTATTGACGACTTCTTTGCAAAACATGGATTAACAATGTCAAGACTTAGAGATCAATGCTATGATGGAGCATTTAATATACATGGTAAATTTCATGGACTTAAAAAGAAAATCTTGGATGAGAGTAAGTATGTATTTTATATTCATTATTTTGCTCACCAACTACAGTTAGTTGTTGTTGTTGTTACAGCGTTAGGGGTGTAACGGTTAGGTTCGGTTCGACTTTTTATGTATTTTAGAAACCGAACCAAATACATAGAAATAGTTCGACTCGGTTCGGTTTGATGGATTTTTCAATATCGGAACCGAACCGAACCGAACCGCTTATAAATGGTTCGGTTCGGTTCATCGGTTCACTTTTTTATTTTTTTATTTATTTTTTAAATCTTAAATAATGCAAGAATAATAGTTTATAAGATGTCACTCATTCCGAACTCATAAGTATAGAATTGTTACTTCTTTCTCTTCATTTGTATAAAATAGAATTGATCAAAACTTAAATCTAATATCTAAATCCAACAATATTCTCATATAAGAAAGACAAATATTAAATAAAAAAAATTAAAAAATAAGATATTAGTTTGGTTCGATTCGAATCGTTCAAAAATTCTTGAAACCGCAAACCGAACCGAATGTAAACGGTTTCTAAAAAAATAAACCGAACCAAACCGCGAAACCAAACCGAACCACATTTTTCGGTTTGGTTCGGTTCGGTCCGACCGGTTTCGCGGTTCGGAATGGAACCACTTGCACCCCTCAGCGTCGGAGCTTGCATCTGTGAGTAACTTTTTTTACCATCTTGTTATGATTGTGAATACTATTGGAGTTTCATGCAAAAGAAAAGATGCAATTAGACAAAAGCAATATGATGATTTAGTTGAACGTATAGAGATGGGTGAAGTTTCTACAGGAAAAGGAAAAAATCAAGAAATGAGTTTAGCTCGAGCATGTGACACTCGATGGGGTTCTCACTTTAAAACAATACATCGGCTTTTAGACTTATGGAAGCCAATGAAAGAAGTAATTATTGCTTTGTCTAAAGAGGCCATTGATGGAAAGAATCGAGGCGTTGCTTTGGGTTTAGCCGAGAAAATGGAAAGTTTTGAGTTTGTATTTATTGCTCATTTGATGATCAATTTGTTAGGACGTACAAATGATCTTTCACAAGCTTTATAGTTAAAGAATCAAAATATTGACAATGCTCTGCAATTGATTGAAGATGTGAAATGCGATTTGAATAATTATAGGAATGATGGATGGAATGAGATATTGAGAGAAGTCACTACATTTTGTTCTAAAAATGAGATTCATATGCCCGATATGGAAGATATCATTCCAAGCCGAGTCAGAAGAATAATTGATGATGAGCCACAAACTTATCTCCACTATTTTCTTGTGGATATTTTCTATCAAGTATTTTATTTTCATTTATCTTATTTTAAATATTAAATAATTTATTCTACAAACTTAATGTTCTTTGTATGATGCTAGGTTGTTGATATTCTTTCTAATGAAATGAATGAGCACTTTACTAAGTCAAACTCGGAGTTGCTTATTTGCATAGCATGCCTTGATCCTAGAGATTCATTTCAAAATTTTGATAGTGAGAAGTTATTACTTTTTGCCGAGTTATATTTAGAAGATTTTGTTGGCACCGACATACATCAGTTAAGAATTCAACTAAACCAAAACATTTTCAATGTGAAGAATAGTGATGTTTTCTCGGACCTTCATAATATCGGAGAACTTGCAAAGAAGATGGTTGAGATGGGGTATCATGTCATATATGATTTGGTCTATCGCCTTCTTAAGTTGGCTTTGGTCTTGCCCGTTGCAACAGCCACAGTTGAAAGATTTTTCTCCGCAATGAAGTTTGTCAAGACTGATTTGCGTAACAAGATGGGTAATTACTTTCTCACGGATTTATTGATATGCTTAATCGAAAAATGAAATTTTTGCAAGTACTGAAAATGAAGCTATTTTGAAAGGCTTTCAAGATATGGCAACCCTGAGGTTGCAATTACCACCTATATTATGTTCTCGTTTCATGTTCTTAAATTAAAATGTCTTCATTTTATGATACTAAATGTTTGTATTTTCTCTTGTCATCACATACATGCAATGCAAACCTATTTTACGCTCTTTCTTACAGACAACTGAACATTGAGGTACGACATAAATACGCACAAAAGTGCATGAATGTAAAAGAAAAGGCTACATATGCAGAGGACTCTTGATCCTTTGGAGCAGAAGCTCGTTCCACGTGTCAACCGGACCGGGCATGCACCAATGCGCACAATCTCTGTAGTAATTCTCCCACCCGCTTTTCCAATGCAAGTCCGGATGGCCGTCGGCCCTAACCGACATCACCTGCGTCACATCAATAACTTCAAACTCGTTCCTTCCGTTCCTCTTCGCCGTCTCTACTTCCTCCACTTGAATCCTCCTGTACTCCCACTCGGGCCGGGCCCTATCGACTTCCTCCCTCCTCATGGGCCGGGTCCGGTTGCAATTCCCTCGTTGTTCCACTCCCCGTTCTCGAAATGCGGAGGCGAATACGTACTTACGAAACTGATTATCTTCTTCTCGCCCTCGTTCACGGCCTCGAACGCGGCCCGGAATGCTCTCCCGATGGAGAAGCCCCGCCCGACGTCGGTTAGGTTCGGCCCCGAGCAGAAAACGCAGCCGATGAGATTGCCGCGTACGTATAAGTAGTTTGGTCGGATGAACCAGTGGCCGGCGGAGAAGACTGCATAGTCGATGGACGGCAGCTTCTCCGACCATCCCGCGTCGACTCGGTCGAGGTGCAAGTTGAAGTTGCCGGTGGCGGTGCCGTTTGTGACAATCTCGGTGGCCTCGACGAGGAACTGCGACCAGAGGGATATTAGTTTGAAATTGTGCTTCGGAAACAACCATGTTGTGAATCTATTTTCGGCGTCTTTTTCTATTGATTTTGGGGTTTCGACCTGCAAATCAACCGAATTTCAATTACGATTCAAAAGGTTGAATCGTGTAGAAGGTGAAAAGAAAGAACATAACCACCAAAACAAATAAGAAAATTTGCAGAACTGAAATTTACATAGATTTTAAGAACTTTCTTTATTTAATAATGAGAACAATTATTCCCCAAGCCATGGTGTCTCGGATTCCAAGACGCACTCAATAGTTTCGATTTAAATGTAATTTCCCCGAAATTGCGGTTGATTATAGGGGTTATAATTAGCTTTAGCACGTAACTTTATTTAATACAATTAATATTATTACATTTAAATATTTGATCACTACCTAATTAAGTAGCATTGTTTTACCACCGAATCGACTCTAGCTGAACTCTTACATTTCAGTTTTCGATCTCCAGGCTCGATTTGAGAACACTCGTAATGTTATAATTAGTTTTTATAATAACTACTAATTCATAATCAGTTTTCATAATAACTAATACATGAAAATCAGTTTTTGATAGCATTACGTGAATTATGACTAATCTCGTTAAAGTTTTGAATACAGATGAAATACGTACTTTGGCTCTACGCAATAATGGTAAAGGTTTTTTATAGTAAAAAAATATATATTACTACTACTTAAAATCTGGAGGAGAGTGAGAGAGTAACCGTTGAGAGGAGACAGAGAAGCGATTCCATCTGATTCCGGGCAAATGAATCGCCGATAAAAGCCATATTCTTGCCTTGGAGAATACGTAGAAAGGTTTCGAGACTGAAACGAGGCAGTTGGCATTTGTGTGGTTTCCATCTCCAATGGAGAAAGTCTGTGTCTTTTCTGCCGTGAAATAAGCAGTTCTTGGAGAGCGGAATTGTCTTGCAGGTGTAGTTTGTGTAGATTGGGCCGGCCGGATCTGGAATCCATTGCCCCTCGAACAAATCGCAGTACTGTTCGGTTTCTGCAGAGAAAGTGTGATTGAAATATTTGTATTTGATGTTGGCGTGATTGAGAATGAGGGCCAAAAGAAGATGGTGGTTAGTGCTATGCATGTCGAGTAGAGGAAGCCAACAACTGCTTTTTTGCCCATCCCTCTTTCTTAGGGAGATGGATGATTTTGAATTTTCGATGATGTTTTTTGTGTGCAGTTTGAGTCTCATTTTCATGTTTAGTACTCCCTCTGATCTCCCTTTCTCTTGTAATGTGTGTGCACGTGTGTGAGAGAGAGAGAGAGAGAGTGAGTGTGAATAAATTACCATGAGCAATGATTAAGGTGAGGACAAGTGTTAGTCTTATATAACTAGGATTTTGTATGATGATACGAATATGTTAATGTTATGAGTAAATAAATACGATTGATGGAACGGTAGAGTGAACTCTTAAAGAACTTGTTGTTCGTGCCGGTGCATCTAACTGACATTAGTCATTGAGCATGTGCGCTCACACTTGTTAGAAGATTGCTAATCTTAATATTCAAATCGGAGAATTCGCCGTGAAGCGCGCTTCCACGTATACAAACAAGGCAATGAAATCTCACCTTTTACTAATTACACCTATGAAATTAGGTGTTTTATTCACTTTACAATAAAATGGATTTAAATATTATTACAAAATTATGTATTTCTTAGCCCCACATAGAAACATCAACCTAGAGTAGTACAAAGGCTTCTATGTGTGTGAAAATAGGTATAATACTCCCTCCAATCTTATTAGAAGCGTTTTATTTCTTTTGGACACGTAAAGTTATAAAAATGATAGTGTATGATGTATATTATTTACTTTTGGGTTATTAGTTCTTGTCCATGTATTCTTATCAGGACGCTTCCAACGAGACACTCCGATAAGGAATCCAAAATGCTTCCAATAGAACGGAGGGAGTACATCAAATGAAATCTCAACCTAGTTTTTGCAATAATGTCTTGGTGTTTGTTGGCAATTGTTTGATGTATGTCCTAGCAGAGAGTTTGTGTTGACCAACAGACTTTGAAAATTCTGGACTTGTGTTGGGCTGGGCTGCACTTTGATGTGGGTTACATGGACTAAGGCAGACCGGTCCGTTCCGATCTGGAGGCCAGAGCGATCCGTTTGATCAGATTTAAAGTGCTTTTATTAGATATTATGTCAAAAATCCAAAATGTGATTTTTGGTTTTTCAAAAGAAAACTAAGAATATATTTTATATTTTTGAAATTCTTATAAGTATGTTTTCACTTTATCAGTATTCGCATAAATATGCTACATTGGGTTTTATTAATATGACATTGTACCAAGCAATTTTTTTAAATATTACAGTTTAAAAGTTATTTCCAAAATATTAATCTTGAAAAAAAAATCCAAAATGTTATCATGTCAAAAGGATTAATATTGGATATTTTCTAAATTCATTTCTGTTATCAATCACAATAATAATAAAGAAAATATTTTCCTTTCTAGTTTAATAGTTTTCCTCCATAAAAATTCTTGTTTTAATTCGATCCATGCTTGAGTTTACTTTTGCCTTTTATTAATTTTATAAATATTTTTCATTTAATGGTATTTGAATTTTTTAATATTACAAATTTCTATTTTAAATAAATATACAATTCAGATTTGATTTGGATTTCTTTCCATTATAATTAAAGTAGAATTATTGGAATACATTTTTTTTACATATTATCCTATTTAGTAAATAAAATTACTCGTATCCAAATATAGATTTTGGAATGTCTGAAATTTCTATTTTGCATGAAGACTCTTTTGTATGCGTGTATAGATAGTATTGATGTGAAGGTGTTTCTATAGCAAATTGGACGTTTGTTTCCGATGTACCATCTTCTCAAAATTAATAATTGAACGAAGAATGAGTTGTTTGTGGTCAAATGTCCGTCTTTTCGTATCGCATAATGCTAGCATAATTTATTTTAGAGGGGAATGATAAAAGTATACAAATCAAAGTTTGAAAATGCAAAAATGTACATGAATTTCCATAAATGCAAATATATACAAAAAAATCTACTTCACACGAAGTGTGTGTGCAGGTGTGTGTGCAGGTTTGTGTCGGCTGTTTGTTTCGAAAAGATGTGTTTATTAAAAAAAAATAACACTGCATTTATTTGCGCTGAAGAGTGCTCAAACCCGCGACCTCGATATGATTCCCAAAGTAACATACAGTTGTGTCATTTTGAATTCTCAAACAAATTGTAACCTTGTTATTTCTAGAAGATAACTGTAGAATAAACAAAATAAAATGAAATATAAGTCGCCAATAGGAATCGAACCAGAGACGTAACATGTTTTTCCAGAGTATTAAACCATTGTGCCAGTATCCATTATCGAGAATATTAACGTTATTAAACTTTGAAAATATCATATGCATGTGAAACAGTAACCATTGTCTCTCTCTGTCGGTGATGAAGAGATCGCTCTCTCTTTCTCACTCTCTCTCTCTCTCTCTCTCTCTCTCTCTGATGCCCTCTCTCTCTCTCTCTCTCTCTCTCTCTCTCTCTCTCTCTCTCTCTCTCTCTCCGCATATGTTTGTCCCTTTCTGTTTCTATTCAATCACTTTTTGCAGGTTAGAGAATATATTCTCTAAGGCTCAGAAATCAGAATATTACTATTAGTGTGCTTTAGGGTTTACTTTCACTTTCACGTGATGTTGTATGGTGGAAGAGAATGAGGAGAATTTATTTGGTAGTAGGAGATTTGCTTCGTTTAGTGTCATGGTAGGAGATTTGTAGATACATAGATAATTGTGATCAATTCCAATATCTAGCATTCGAAATATTTAGGTAGTTTTTAGTTCAAATTGTCAAATTTGTGATCCATTCGAAATATCAAGAATCCGAAATATTCCAAAAATATTTGAATCCATTCGAATAATACATTTGAAAATTTTGAAGATCTTGATCAATGTTTTCGAAAATAAATTTGAAATAATGCGAAATAGTAGGGTTGATAACAGAAATGAGATTAGGGTTGATAACAGAAATGAGAATATTAGGGTTCCTAATTATTATTACGTAAAACCTTGATAAATATTATCATATATATTATATAAAATTATAGATTAGTAATTATTCTTACGTAAAACCTTGATATATATATTCGAAAAATATTCAAGATTATCATATATATTATCCAATTTCGAAACTAAATAGGATTCAATATTATCATATATATTATATATATATATACAAGGTTAAATAGAATATTATCCTATATAGTCTATATAATATTATCATGTATATAATACATTATATTTCGAAACCTAACCAATTATTGGCATGCACCGTAAATAGTGTATCATTTTCAACCTATCTTAAAAGTAGTCAAAGCCTACTGGAACGAATATATGGGAAATTATTTTTGACTGAAGGCAGACGAAACTAAATTAAGAATTCTTCACATCTCTTCTCGCCTTCTTCACACCTCCTCTCTTATTCTTGACACTCCATTTCCGATCTTGTTCGTCCCAGTTTACATCGAAGATTAGCTTCATCTCCCTCTTTCACTAAAAGGCTTCAATGAAATTCGATCCTAACAATGGACAGATTAGTTTTATTTTAAGTTTATATATTTTGGTTTATGATTTTTATAAATCTTGTGTGCAATTGTAATATTTTGAAGATATACTGTGATGATATGTTGAAGATATACGAAATAGGAATTTTAGAACTGATTTATATTCTTGACGGAAATTGTTATATTTTTAGGGTTTAGTATTTTGAAGATATAATTTTGGAATATCGTTAATTTAATTTAGGGAATTTGTTTAATTTAATTTAGGGAATTTGTCCACCGAGTTTAGGAAATTTCGTCAATTTAGGGTTTAGGGAATTTCTCCACCGAATTTAGGGAATTTCTTCAATTTAATTTAGGGGATTTCTCCACCGAGTTTAGGGAATTTCGTCAATTTAGAGTTTATGAAATTTCGTCAATTTCTTCAATTTAATTTAGGGAATTTCTTCAATTTAATTTAGGGAATTTCTCCACCGAGTTTAGGGAATTTCGTAAATTTAGAGTTTAGGGAAGTTCGTAAATTTACAGTTTAGTGAATTTCGTCAATTTCTTCAATTTAATTTAGGGAATTTCTCCACCGAGTTTAGGGAATTTCGTAAATTTAGAGTGTAGGGAATTTCGTCACTTTCTTCAATTTAATTTAGGGAATTTCTCCACCGAATTTCGTCAATTTCGTCAATTTAAGGTTTAGGGAATTTCTCCACTGAATATAGGGATTTTCTTCAATTTAATTTAGGGAATTTCTTCAATTTAATTTAGGGAATTTATCCCCGAGTTTAGGGAATTTCGTAAATTTAGAGTTTAGGGAATTTCGTCAATTTCTTCAATTTAATTTAGGGAATTTCTCCACCGAATTTCGTCAATTTCATCAATTTAGGGTTTAGAGAATTTCTCCACCGAATTTAGGGAATTTAATTTAGGGTTTCAACAATTTCAGCAATTTAATTTAGGGATTTTTGATAATTTAATTTAGGGTTTCAACAATTTCAGAAATTTAAACAATTTCAGCAATTTCAGATATTTAGACAATTTAGGGAATTTCTCCACCGAGTTTAGGGAATTTCGTCAATTTAGAGTTTATGGAATTTCGTCAATTTCGTCAATTCAACAATTTCAGATATTTCAGCAATTTCAGATATAAACAATCTCAGTAATTTCAACAATTGAATAAACATCCCACCATTTCAGCACCATTTAAGCAATTTCAGATATTTAAACAATTTAAGCTTCAATTTAGTTGGCATGTACCGTTTAGTTGGCATGCATCGTTTAGTTGGCATGCACCGTTTAGTTGGCGAGTTTTGCAGATACATAGATGACTATGAGATTAGCTTATTATATTATAATAACATAAAAAAGTTAAAGCACGTTATAACTATGATTATATTGTAGTTATTCCGTTTAAGTATAAAACGGAGTAATTTGATTTATTTTAGTAGTGCTAAGATAATTGTAAAAACACGAATTCATAGTATGTATGAAAAAGTTATTTACTGGAGAATAGTATGATTTCATTGTGTTTTTCGTGTTCATATCGGCTTTATTGGTGTTTATTTCAAAAAAGTAGGTTTTTCATATTGAATTTGTAATACTAGTTCGTGGTTCATGAAAAATCACAACATGTAACTTGGAATATTTCCGATCAGAAATTTTCTAGTGTACTGATACTAAATATTACATTTTTTTGGGTTAGACTACGTTCTGAATTTTTTCTTACTTCGTATATTAATGTAACGGTTTATGAAGAAGTGTGAACATGTATTTATGTAGTGCGAACGTTGTTTACAAGCTTAATTTGTCTTACTAATTAATTATAAACTATTGCAGGGTAACTGGAGGTGGGTTAGGTACGAATGCAGGAATGTCTATCCAACTTTGAACACACATTGAAAAAATTTCATTATAGGGGATATTAGAGCGACATTGCTTGCCGTAAGTGGGCAGGAACTGGTGGATGACTTTTGTAGGACAAGTTCGTTTGGACACATCATGTCGTGGAAGGGTGGATGGACTGCTAGTAAGGCTATCCATCAATTGATGTGTCGCGAGGTGACTGTAGACGATGCGGGGGATGACTGCATGTGGTTCCAAATCAGCGGTGGACTCATTTCATTTGGTCCCTTCAGTTTGCACTAGTATCCGGCTTGTGCATGGGCTCTTCATCCTTCGACCCCACTGCTGACCATGATGCATCGTGCATTGTTGTGCGGTCTCTCTTCTGTGATGAGAAAAGGCCTAGTGTGGAGGAGTTGCATGCCGTGTTTAAGAACCAGATGGCCGAAGATGCATCGGCATTAGATTACATCAAGGTGGCAAATATTCTAATGCTTTACTTGATGGTTATGGGTGTACCGAAGCTGAGGTTGGTGGACGAGTTCGTTTGGGTCCTGGTGGATGATCTTGATAGGTGGAGTAGATTTCCATGGGGTGCAATGCTTACCAAGCATTAATGCACTATAAGCAGCATATACCGGTAGGAAGAAGGGCGTGCGGAAACAACTACCATTTCGCGGGGCCCATATAGGCTATATAGGTAATTATTTACAAATTTCATCATATTACCCAAGTATACACTAATTAATAACACATTTTTGTTGCAGGTTTGGGCATTTGAAGCTATCCCTTTCACTTGGGGCCCTTGCCGGGAGCATAACCAATGCAAATGTCATCCCCCGCATGTTAAGGTGGTACTTCCCCCTACGGAAAGGTCAATTCCGTGGCTTCTTCGACGATAATGTGGAATGTTACCCCACTCGTAGTTACTCAACGTGAACAGGAATCACTTTGGTACATGAGCACCCAAATCGGCCAAGCACTTGGAGTGCAATACCGTCGGCCTCAGACGGTATTGTTTGGTTCTGAGGTTGCGATGGACATGAGTATCCCCTGGCTACGTGGTAGAGCAAGAGAAGCTTCCCCTCCGTTATCACCACCGACGAATACGCGACGATCCACCCATACAAAAGGGAAAACGAATGTGGAAGATAAAACGATTCAGATTCTTCTCCTGAGATGCGGCCCAAAGGTCGACGGACTGCCTCCAATTTTCCTCCAAATTGGAATGAAGCCGAGTTTAGGAAGAAATGTGCGAAAGGCGTGGAGAAAAGTGTCCTCCCAAAACTGAAGAGTTATTTGAAGGGAGTGTTGAATAGCATGGGGTTGAAGACAGGGTCAACCTCACACCGAGCCTCTCCCGAAGGTTCGAGACACTCGACGTCGCACCGAGCAGAGGCCGAGGGTTCGAGACACTCGACGTCACACCGAGCCCAGCTCGAGCCTTCCCGCCACTCCTCCTCGTACCGAGTTGAGCCCCATCCCGAGCCATCTCGCACCGAGTTGAGCCCCAGCCTGAGCCGTCCCGCCACTCCTCCTCGCACCGAGTTGAGCCCCAGACCCAGCCAGAGCCTGAGGGTTCCAGACACTCAACTGCACACTGGGATCACTCAACTGCTCAGTGAGATGATAATGTGGTAATTTTGAACTTAATGCTCTGTCTTAATAACCTATTACTCCAAATTACATTCTCTAAACTATATATATTACCGAGTAATAACAATTTTTTATAAATAAATTTCAGGATCAGAATAGTCCACCAAGGTCATTCGATGAGCCCCATATTCTTGTAATAGAGCCAGACTTGAGCCATATCTTAAGAGTCTCGCCCCAACGAGTTCAATATCCAGAGGGATTTTTACATCCGCTAGCCACCCAGTTTGAGAGGGCACCTGACAAGGGTAAGGCACCCGCCAAGCGGGGAAGGGGACGACCGAAGAAACAAACCGTGGTGGATCTCACGGATGACTTGGATGAGTATATTGAAAAAACTGTCCAAGGGTGTAACGAGTGGCGTGAGGGGGATGCGATGGCGTACGTTAGGGTTCCCAAGTCTCTCTTCATATTGCACTAGAGTTTCTTCACGCAGGTCGAAGATGTCAGGGTTATGATGGACTCGAAGGTACATCGATGAATTTATGTTTCTATAGTGTACAAACATATTTGATTTCTAACATTGTTTAACTATGATTTTGTGTAGATGATTGACCTTTGGTTAACTTCAATGAGACGGCTTCTAGGGAAGGGGGAAGGCTTGCTCCCGAACATGAATCCAGTATCAACAATTTTGGTTGATACTGATTTCTTTGTAAGTATATTGTTTCAGTAGATAATATAATTTGTGGATCTAACTTAGCTCTCCAATAAAATTTCTTAACACTACACATGATTTAGGCCGCACTCATACAAGAGTGGCTAGATAACTGCTGCAACCCAGATACTGGAAGCTTTGATCCGTATGCGGATTTTACATGGTGGACTCCCCCAGAGGGGCTGATTGACACAGCCACAAGATGGCGATGGGCTAGCTATGTAAGTTTCGAGAAACTCCAAAACCCTTTGAAACTACGTTGTCTTACAAATTGCATTGTATTGTATAGGTCATAGCAGTGTGCCTCGTTCCGGCGGACCACTGGGTAACAATCCGTATCTGCCTCGATGATTGGAAGGTTGAGTTATATGACTCACTGTGGCATAGAGGTAATGAGGATTACGGCCCTACAAGAATTGGAACACTTGTACTGTTGACCAAATTCTTGTACAAGCTTCTTGAGCATGCAGGCGTATGGGAGCACAAGTATGGACATCGTCAATGTCCTTTTAGCAGCGACTGTCCGGTTATTCTAGGCCCCGGCCCCCACTTCACTAAGTTTGACCACATCAATTGCGGCGTTTTATGCATCCATGTACGTGGAGAAGCTGCTATTTGGGTATCCGACACCAACGATGATGACTCGCCAAACCACGTTAGTCGAGTACCGAAAAAGGATGGCGGCTTTGATGTGGGAGAGTTGTATCCCGTAGCTATTTCTGTTTCTTGCTCATTCGTACGGACATTTGGGTTTGTTCCAACGTATTTCTATCTCTCTTTTCTATGCGAACTTTATTTAGGATCTGACCTTAAGTTATTTTTTCCATGAACGTATTGATACATATTTTGGGTATTTTCGAACGTATTGCTACATATAATTAATTTTAGGATCGGAGCTTTATTTAGGACGTATTGCTACATATGTTATTAACGTATAATTAACGTATTTATTTAGGATCGGTGCTTTATTTAGGATTTGACCAAAATTATTTTTTTAACGTATTGCTACATATTTATGGTTTGTTAGAACGTATTTGGGTTTGTTCGAACGTATTTTGGACTTGCATGCGACAATTTCTACGTAATAATTTCAACATCTTTATAAAAATTTTATTTGAATTTTTTTAGATTTATAACAAGAATATTTGGTATAACAAGAATTTCGCATTCTACATAATTATTTAGGACGTATTTGTAAAGAATTATAACAATAATATTCGAATTCTAAGTAATAATTTCTACGTAATAATTTCTACAATTTCGTATAAATTTCGATATAAATTTCGTGTAAATTTCGATGTAAATTTCGTATAAATTTCGCAGGGGTTACGTATAAATTTCGATAATGCATGCATGGGTTTCTTGTCCTTCAACAGCAAGGTTACGTATAAATTTTGATAATGCATTGCATGGCTTTCTCGCACGAAGATTTCAACAGCAACGTTACGTATAAACTTTGATAATGCATGTTTCTCTTCCTTCATCAAATGCATGCATGCATGTTTATTAGGTAAAGAGAGAGAGATAATACGTTGAGAAAGAGAGAGAGAGAAGAAATGTCAAGTCCAACAATCACTTCTCTGCAAAAAATAGGAGAAGAGAGAGAAAATTGTACTTTGATAGGGTGTAGGGTTGTTGAGAGGTTTAAAATAATATATACGTACATTTTTGCATTTTGATGAAGTCATGTACATTTTTGCATTTATGATTGTTTGATATGTACATTTTTGCACATCCCCTTTATTTTATATAAAATGGATATATATAATTATTTTAAATTAAACTAGTTTATCCAGATAAAATAAATGGACCCTTGAATTCCATTACTTGTTTTGAGGGGTATTCTCTCATGTTCTAACATGTATGAGTTGGTCTTAGATGACCTAAATGTTCGAAATCCATCCGTACCTAACTTAATGTATCAATTTTTATACATGAGGAAGGCCCAACATGTTGATTGATATCTAACTTAAAAACATTAGCTCTTCTACCCAAATCTGTGATATCATGGTCCAAGGGGATACTTGATTGATTCCCTCATTTTCACGCAGATGAGTCGAGTTTATGATTACGAGAGCTGCATAGTGTTCAATGACAAACTTGTACTGTATTACTTTCCGAATATTTTATTTTACCTGCCGTGAACACGTGTATAACTAAATGTCATTATTGTATATGCATGAAGATCGTACCTTATGTAATATTAGAATCAGATTGTTCAATCCCTTGAAAGATCTCATAGGGAATGGACAATTCAATTCTAATACGTAATTCGAGTCGTATATCATATACAGTATATTTCATTGGCTTAGATTTATTCATGGACGGATGTAGGGGGTCCCAATGGAGGCCGCCGCACCCTCAAATTCTTAAAATTCCGAATTTTTATCAGTGTTTTTTTTTAAACTTACTATTTCACCATCTTCCTTTCAATGTTGCATATTCTCATCCCAAAAATTAAAAATTTAGAATTCCTTTTCTTGAAATTATAAATTCTAAATTTGTCCCTCGATGTAGTCGACAGGCCCAGATTTAGCATTCAAACATATTTGATGTCTTCGATTCTTCAACCTGCTTTTCCCCTTCCAATAATAACAATTAAACATTATATACTCTGTGTTTTAGATTTTAATAAAATCGCGATATATATATGGGCACGACTAAGTTGCCCAACTCTCCAGTCTATATACATACATGTACATATTGGGCTTACACAATGAGCCCCGTAACGCAAATTTAATGAGATTATATATATATCGATGTAATTGTAGAAAATAAAAAGAGAAAAATAGTAATTAAATAGAGCAGTTGCATGTGGAGCAGCTGCTGTAATGAGAGTGATGCTCCCACTAATCAACCAACCAACGTGGCTATTAATGCCTTTGTACTTCCTGTATGCATATATTGTTCTGTTTGGTGATTACGCCTTCATTAGTTAATTATTTATAATTGTTCTACGATTTCTGCCCATATAATTATATTAGATATTTAATTCCTTTTGTTACATTTTTATTATTATAGCCTTAAATATATGTGTCCACATACATATATAAATTATTGGCCTGCCGTGACACAAGTTGCCCATCACATGGGCGTTTGTGATCGGTACGAAACCGCATGTGGGCTTCTTTCCCATTCTCCTAAACTATAATAATATTATTATTTGAAGTTTATAAAATTACGTACTCAAGCAAAAAATTATCCAATATATTATTTTTATTATTATTATTATTATTATTATTATTATTATTATTATTATTATTATTATTATTATATCAAAATCATTGAATCAAGGGCGGGAACCACCGTCCCTTAAATTGTGTCCACGCGCAACTTTTGAATTATAGAAATTTATTGTTTCACCTACTCTATATAAAAAAAATTTAGTTTATTTTTCTAATTCAAATTCTTGAATCTGCCCTAATCGCTATATTCAGATTGAAGTAAAAAGTCTTGAAATTGGTTAGGGAGAGTTGTAGAGGGCTAGGTGGTGGTGGGCTCAAATGGGTGAGGGTGCTGTTGCATTGCTTGGTGGATGGGGTGCATTACTATCTAGTCTCTATAACTACACGCCAGCCCTAATTTGTATTTTTCCATAAAAATCACCATTTTTCTTCAAAAAGGGAATTAAAAAAACATTTTTTTTATGTCCAAGTTAAAATGTAATGGTTTATTAATGGATGTGCAGTTGTATCATTTGTGTGGAATCAGCATAATTCGACCACTTCTTACAATTTCAAATACACTAGTGAAATTAAATAAAAATGCTGTACATTATAATTAAATGTTAATTATGACGGAGGAGACATTTGAGTCAATAAAGAGAGAGGAAGAAAAAAAACTTTTAGCCTGTAATTTATTGTAAACCATGCTGGAACGAGTTGAAATTAAAAGTTGAAATTTTTCTTAATTGTCAAGTGGGAACGGCTTTATGTTTTGTTAGTATTTTTATGATATAGTCAACTTTAATGTTGAAATAATTCTGGGTGATGGCTAATTGATTTAGAAATTTGATTAATTATAGATCCAAATCTGATTTTGGCGACACGTTTATTCGATCTAACGGGAGAAATTCGTGCTGCTCCTGCAGTCACTGACTCAATCATGGCGTAAACGGTGCAAAATTACATTAAATTAAATTAAGGTCAAACGTAGACATATTAATATTGTGTCACGTTCAATTAATCACTTTAAAATATTACTCCCTCCGTCACGCCCGACTTGGCTTAATAGATTTGGGCACGATTATTAAGAATAGTGGGTAGTTGTGTGTAAAGTGGTATAAAGTGGTGGGACCTATTAGAATTTATTAGAGTATTATTTTAGTTAGTGGTCAAGTCAAGTGCGACAATGAAAAAGAGGAAAGAAGCCAAGTCGGGTGGGACGGAGGGAGTATTATTTTAAAGAAAAAAAATGATTTTTACCTTACCTAATCCTCGTATATATTCTCTTGCACAATAGAAGATAGAAAAAAAATGGTTTTTATCTTATATACTTCTCGTATATATTCTCTTGCACAATACTTCCTCCGTGCCATAAATAATGTACATTGTCATTATGATACGGAATTTAAATAGAGTGATAGGTTGTGAGTAAAGATATCACTCTTAATAAAACGAAATCACAATTTCTAATTTTATCAATATCTTTTTTTATTGTAAATGAGTGAATAGTGATATACGGTTCGAGTTTGCGTGGTGTAGTAGCCTTACAAAGAACTGCAGCTGTCTCTTAAGATTTGGCATCTATGCAACTATTCACATGTAGAGAGAAGAAAATAAATTAAAATTGGTCTAACAATAGAAGGTCATGACGAATTTCATGGCTTCTTCCAGATCATTACGTAATCTGTCTTCTTTTTTCGTTTGGATATTATTAATTTATTACAAAAATTATTTAGTCTTTCAATATTTCACACCTATGTAAATTATTACCCGAAAATACTTGTACTATTTGCGTATATATGCATGCAAATTATCACCCATCAGTAGCACTGTAGCTAGTAGCAACAGTTTTCTAAAAATATATAGTAATATTCCTACAGTCTCATTAATAAAGTTTTCTTGTGTATATTTTTTGATTTTTGATATTTAATTTCTATTTATATATTTTTTGTCTTTTTTAAAAACAGAATATTTTTAATAGGATATTTTTATAAAGAATACATGAGGTAACTAATGGAATGGACGGGAATACATTGTAAGACAAGACATTTGCTTGTTCGATTGAAAGATTGTTTAGGGGGTGTTTGGGATAACTTATCTGAAACAGCTTATAGTTGAAAGTTGTCTCGGGAAATGAATTTGGTGTTTGGGAAATCCAACTTATAGAGCTGTTGAAAGCTATTTGGGTCCAAGATAGAGAATTTTCGTAAGCTGGTATTCGACAGCTGAAGCTGATAGCTTATAGCTTTTATAATTTTAACCTTTTTATTTAATACATTATATTATAATTTTATAACTATTTTTTTTAATTAATGATCGATATTGCTTATTTATATGTATAATTTTTATTTGTCATTTAACAAAGAATAAGTAAAAATTTGTTCTATTAATATGATTTATAATCTTTTTTATTCTTGATTTTAATTAATAATATTAATTATACTTAAATTTTTTTCTAATTTTTATTTTAATTTTTTTTATTAAAATACTATTTTATATGAGTGGAAATAAATTTTAAATTTTATTTGTGTAAAAATTCTAAATTTGTTTAATAAGTGAGAAATAAATAACATTTTCATTCTATAAGATACCACTTTATTAATATTTTCAAATATTAATTTTTGACTTTCAGCATTTTTTGCAATCACACTGAAGTAAATTGGCACTCAGAATTAAGGAACGCGTCACTTTCATCTACTAATCAATATGAAGCATAATAACCAGAAATATTACCTAAAGTGTCAATCGTAATAAACAAAAGTGTCAATTGTCCCGAATAAAAGTGTCATTGTTTAGAACAAACGAACAAAAGTGTCATTGTTTAGAACAAACGACACTTTTGTATACAAACAATGACACTCTCGTCCTTATAATAAAGAGAAAAAAATGAAAAATATTTTTTGTATTTCAAAACGAAAAAAATATCGTCTCATTCTTTGTATTTCCGAAAAGACGAAAAAACAAAAAAACGAAAAAGACGAAAAAAGGCGAAAAAACGAAAAAGACGAAAAAGGCAAAAAAACGAAAAAGACGAAAAAAGTGAAAAAATGAAAAAAGACGAGAAACGAAAAAGGCGAAAAAAAAACGAAAAAAACGAAAAAGTAAAAAAAAAACAAAAAAATGCGAAAAAGACGGAAAAAACAAAAAAATGAAAAAAAATGAAAAAACGAAAAAGGCGAAAAAACAAAAAGACGAAAAAAAGGAAAAAAACAAAAAAGATGAAAAAAAATAAATACGAAAAAAACTGGTCAACACATGAGTCAAAGCGGGTCAACGGGTCAAACACGGGTCAAACATGTTGCATATGCAAGTATGCAACATGATGCACACTAGTCCATCTCCAATAGTAATTATATTCAATTAATCTCACTGCATAATACGGTACAATTTGTAGTAACTATTATGATTTTTCTTATATATTTTATATATACGATAGTATAGACATTTAATATTAAAAAATAAAAAAAAAAGTTCCAATTTTTAAAATGCAACATGCCATCTAATAGTACATACACTATCCAACAATTCAACCTCCTGAAATATTATACAAGAATATAAATTCCCAATTGGTTTATTTATTTAATTTTTGTACAAATAAACTCAAAAGTATGTTGAGGTTGGTGGAGAGTCTATTTTACAATGACAAAGAAACAAGCGAAATAATAATAAAGAAAATTAAAAAAAAGGAGAATATTATTACAGGTCAGTGGACAGGACATGAAGCTTCTCAACAGGGGTTAGGATGAATATATATTTGGCTGTAGTTAGTTGTCTTAATCGCTTGTTTATGCACACCGACACTCGGCAATGGTGAATCTTACGACTTTGTTATGATTATTTTAGTCCTTTTTTGTTAAAGAATGCACGGAACACGCAGACGCTTTTCGCTTTGACTGGGGCCTTCATTTTTTTTTTTTTTTTTTTGTTGAACCTGCAGTCGCTACTTTTAGGTGCAGCGGGTAAACTTATTTCGTGACGCGCAATAGCGCAAACCACACAGAAGAGTGTTACCAAATTACTTTCATTTAATCTCTCGTGTAATCATCTTCATCCAAGATTCATTAAATTACTTTCCATGTTACCCATTAGTGTTACCAAATTTACCCATTCATGTTACCAAATTTTCTCTAAATTATACTTTCCATATGCTAATACGCTCAGCATCCTCTGTCCCATATGATGGCCCACCAATCACGCCCCGCCACGCGTGTATTGATGGGTCATCCTTTTATAACTTAAATAGTTTTTAATTGCTAACATGGTCCACCAATACACATGTAGCATCGCGTGATTGGTAGGCCACCGAATGAAACAACAATTTTGAACCAGAGGATCCGAATTGTTGCTAATATTGCCTCACCAGTCACCACTGACACAACAACTCAATTGCTCTCTCTCTCACACACATTCTTTATTAGCTCGCACTATCATATTCCTCCATCTCTCTCGTTTGACTTGATGATATATACCTGAGTTCCAACTGAATTTCTGAAGTCTGCCATTCTTTTTCTGTTGAGATCCAGATTTTGGTGGAAACAACATATATATATACATACATATATATCTATGTTGCTACTACGTTTGATACAGCTAAATAGTGCTCTGTTTCTCCATCTAGAAATGATGGTGTGACAGTGTAAAAAGCTTCAATCTTTAAATCTTTCGGAGTCAACTCTCCAAGATTTTCATCTGGCTTGCATTTGATCACACCTTCAAATCAAAATCACCAGATTTCCAATGGCGCCAAACTCCGTGGTAGTCACGCTAGAGAAGCCGGAGAACATCTCGTTGATCGAGCTGAACGACCCGCAAGGTGCTCGATCAAAGTTCCAAGAGAAGCAGAAATCCGCAAGCCCCAAGCAGTTCACATGGCTGCTCCTCTTGAAAGTGCACAGGATCGCCGCCTGCATCCCATGGCTAGCAACGAGCCTTGTTACGATTTTCGGGTCGGTTAAGAAGCGCATTGCTTCCTCGGATCCGAACGAGGAGGATCCGAGGTATAAGGGGAGGTTGTACGTGTTCATCAAAGCGTTTCTTGCGGTTTCGGTGGTTGCATTGCTGATAGAGGTTTTTGCTTACTATCACGAGTGGGATTTGAGCTTGGTGAATCCGTGGGAAGTTCAGAATCTGGTGCAGTGGGGCTACATGGCTTGGTTGAGATTCAGAGCTGAGTATGTTGCTCCGATGATTGTTACGGTTTCCAAGTTTTGCATTGTTCTGTTCATGATTCAGTCGGCGGATCGGCTCATCCAGTGCTTGGGTTGTTTCTGGATTAAGTTAATGAGGTTGAAGCCTGTTGTAGAGGGGGAGCCTTTTGATATTGAGGATGGTTCGAGTTTTCCCATGGTTCTTGTTCAAATCCCTATGTGCAATGAGAAAGAGGTAATAATAATTCAAGATAGTTTTGTTTATTATGTTGTTGAGTTATTTGATGAAAATCTTTTTGTTTATAGTCTGCCTACTTATACTCTCTAATCAGATTGAACATTTTGTACTATGAAATTGAAGGTGTTTGAGCAATCAATTGGTGCAGCTTGCCAACTAGACTGGCCCAAGGACCGGTTTCTGGTGCAGGTGTTGGATGATTCAGACGACGAGATCTTGCAGAATTTGATACGCGATGAAGTCATGTCATGGAAAGAGAAAGGAGTCAACATAATCTACAGGCACCGCTTTATCCGGACTGGTTACAAAGCAGGCAACCTTAAATCAGCTATGGCTTGTGAATATGTCAAAGACTATGAATTTGTCACAATATTTGATGCAGATTTCCAACCAAATCCAGATTTCCTCAAACTCACTGTCCCTCATTTCAAGGTAATCAATCAATTCAATCCACACATCTCAATATACTATGTTCCTTAATTAGTATCATTAACCAAGTTTTCATTTCAGGGAAAACCCGATTTAGGGCTCGTGCAAGCGCGCTGGTCTTATTTGAACAAGGATGAAAACTTACTTACCAGACTCCAAAACATCAATCTGTGCTTCCATTTTGAGGTGGAGCAGCAAGTGAATGGACTTTTCCTCAATTTCTTCGGTTTCAATGGGACTGCTGGTGTGTGGAGGATCAAGGCCTTGGAGGAATCTGGTGGGTGGCTTGAAAGGACTACAGTTGAGGATATGGATATAGCTGTCCGAGCCCACTTGCACGGATGGAAGTTCATATTCTTGAATGATGTTAGGGTTGTTTGTGAGTTACCGGAGTCATATGAAGCGTACAAGAAGCAGCAGCACCGCTGGCATTCCGGCCCCATGCAGCTCTTCAGGCTATGCCTCCCTTCAATTTTAACTTCCAAGGTAAATCAGAATTTATTTTTTTACTTAATCCAAAACTATAAATCTTGATAGCTTTACTGAATCATTTTTTTATCATTTGTAGGTATCAGTTTGGAAGAAGGCAAATTTGATATTCTTGTTTTTCTTACTGAGGAAACTTATACTCCCATTCTACTCATTCACACTCTTCTGCATCATACTCCCACTAACAATGTTCATACCAGAGGCTGAGCTACCGGCGTGGGTGATCTGCTACGTCCCAATTGTTATGTCGATTCTCAACATCTTACCGGCACCAAAATCATTCCCCTTCCTAATACCATACCTGCTCTTTGAAAACACCATGTCTGTCACAAAGTTCAATGCAATGATCTCTGGGCTATTCCAGCTCGGTTCTGCATACGAATGGGTGGTAACGAAGAAAACCGGGAGGGCATCGGAATCAGACTTGCTAAGCTTGGCTGAGAGGGAGTCCAAGAATCTGAATGAGGAGAAGATCCAGAGAAGGCTCTCTGAATCCGGTTTAGAAATGCTCAGTAAGCTGAGCGAGCAGAAGGCGCCGGAGGTGAAGAAGAAGAAGAAGAAGAACAAGATTTATAGGAAAGAGCTTGCACTAGCCTTCCTTCTGCTGACTGCAGCTACAAGAAGCTTGCTGTCAGCACAAGGGATCCATTTCTACTACTTGCTGTTTCAAGGATTGACATTCTTGGTGGTAGGATTGGATTTGATTGGAGAGCAAGTGGGCTGAGATTTGAGATATCTTGTTCAGTTCATATGTGTTTGGAAAGAAGGGATGCATGTGTTTTTTTCATACAGTTAAAGAAGTAAAGTTCAGTTCAACTGCAGCAATATAGGTTTTTCTGTTTTGGACTGGATTTGCAACGCACACAAACACCTCAGAGATGGAGAAGTAGCAAGAAATATATTTGATTCTTTAATTGTATAATTTACATGGAGTATCAGTGTTTTTCAAGTTATTTATATACTAGTGAATATAAATAACATTTTTTTTCTTCTCTAAATTTGGGATCTTGATTTGTTTCCTCTTTTATTCATCGGTATCAATACTAGTTATGTGTAGAAAATGACAGATGTCAATAAACTCGAATTGTTTCTAATGCCTAATTTGGAGATGAAATATGTCAATCTGATTTTTCTAATTAAGGTAGTTTCCTACCGAATATAACAGTTGGTTTTAAGTTTTAAATTTTTAACCAAGCGAGATTATGTGAGTAATTGGATTTATGATTTTGATTAAAAAGGGGGAAAATAAATAAATACAGACAAATCAAATTAAACACTGTTTTGGGAATAGAGTTTATGGGCCGTCCTTATTTAATGGGTTGGGCTTAAAAAATGGCCCAAGCGTGCTTCTACTTTCCCGCCAAGAGCCCAAGCATACAGCAACTGCACCAGTCTCTGTCTCTCTCTCTCTCTCTCCTGCACAGTGTATACATCGCTTTCGCTCATTGCCGTTGCGTTGAATTTACATTCCAAAGTTAATCTATTGCCTAAAGGTAATGTTTTTTTGGACTTTTTATCTTTTTTCTGTAGTTTCCTTTTCTTAATTTGTTTCCATTACCGGTTTTCCTAATCGCTATTATAACCAGCCAGTTTAAATTCTCAGTTCAAGAAAGGAATTTGGGAGGGTTCTTGATTTTTCTTGTTTGCGTGTTTCTCTTTGATTTTTATGTTAATTAGGGTTCGAGATTACTTAATTTATGAATGTTTATCATGTGATTTAACTACGCGGTTCTGTTTTCTAACTGTTGCCCTTGCTTTTTTTTTTTTAATTTTTTGCAGCGATTGAAGATTGAAAGCGGCTAGGAAGATGGAGGATGAAAAGGATGCTTTCTACGTCGTGCGGAAGGGAGATGTTTTTGGAGTTTATAAAAGCATAAGTGATCTTCAATCAATTCTTCGAACTTCTGTAATTTCTCTCTGAATCTTTAGTCCATTTTCAGTTCGACTACTGTATAAATTTTTCTTGGCCGTCAAGTTTCTTGTATTGCATGCATTCGGATTTTGGCTCGGTAAATTGCTCTATCATGTACTCTAAACGAAGCTTACTGAAACTGAAAATTGATATTCTAGTAGATGTTGGTAAATGGAGTTAGTGAATGAGGACCTTTATGAATGATGAACACGTTGAGATGGCTTTGTTGAAGCACGTCTTTCACAGTCGAACCAATGCAGCACTAAGTGAGTGTAGATTACTTTGTGTCATGATCATGAAACTTTTGTAACTTATCTTTCTAGTTAACTTTGACAAAGTAATTTTTTGATGATGGTGATGATCAAATAATGTATTGGTTTTTGAATCATTAATGCATTATGGATGAGAGTTATCGAAGTATTCAACTGGTTAGTTGCTGATGTTTTTATATGAATGTTTCTCTTGTAGGTAAATGATGTGTCCCTAAGTGTTTTTAAAGGGTACGGTTTGTCAAAAGAAGCCGAGGACTTTCTCTCATCTCATGGACTTAAAAATTCTATTTATTCTATTGATGCTAGTGATCTGCAAGATGATCTTTTCGGCCAACTTATCACTTGCCCTTTTCGTGTAAGATTTCTTATTAACTGTAATTACTGAATGGTTTCAGACACTAGTTAGTCAAAACAAGATTTCATTTTGAGCTGTATGCAGTAAGGTCTAAGACCCTTCAAAGCTTCAAACATGACATACTATTACATGCACTAGATTTTGACAGAATATATGCATCATCACAACTTTTATTCTGGTGTAGGAACCAAATTCTTCAAAAGATAAATCAGCTGGAAGAAGCCTCGTGGAAAAGAGGCCACTGGTAATCTCCGAGTTTTTAGTAGCTCAATTTACAGCATTTAAGTAATTTATGTAATAGTCTTTACTGGGCCTTCAGCCACCTGTACCCATGTACAGATGTTCTGGAGTTCTAATCTTTTCTTCATTATGTATGATTTCTAAAAGAAAATTTCTAAACTTTTACTTATGCTTTCTTATTCATTCTCCTCAGGAAATTGTTGGATTGGCTTCATTTCCGGCAAATCCTCAGCTAAAGCATGAGAAATTAGATAATTTCCTTCAAGTTCCTGCAATCTCTTCGTATTGCGTAAGTTGCTGGAACATGTTATTTTGTAGTCTCAGTATCCTAAAACCCGGGATTAGAATGCACTGGTTTTCTAGGCATACAATGTATTTGAGCTCTATCATATATTTCTAATCTTCATGACGAGTGCTCCATAACCACTGAAGTCTGAATGCATGAGTTCTCATCCTGTGGGCTTCTTCTCCATCGCATTAGTTCATAACTTCTGCAGGCTTTATCCTTCTTCCGTATACTTGTTTATGCATTGCTTTTATCTATTTTAGGTGGCTATGTTCACAGGTTGATTTCCTTTTCATGTACAGTGTTCATGCATTCTCGAGTTTGATGGTGCTTCTAAGGGCAACCCTGGACAAGCTGGTGCAGGGGCTATAATCCGGGCAGCAGATGGGAGCATGGTACTTTTTTCTAGATTCATGTGATTGTTTTATTTTATGCTTTGTTATCTTTCTCTAATTATCTTGCTCATAGGCTAAGTTCCTTTTGAATACTTCTATTAAGTTGTTCTACCTGGTGCTCTTCAGTTTCAACACCACATGATCTAACCTTTGTTTTACACATTCAATGCTCCTAGGTGTTCCGGTTGCGTGAAGGTGTGGGTATTGCAACTAATAATGTTGCTGAATATAGAGGTGCAATTTTGGGGTTAAGATATGCTCTTTCAAAAGGGCTTAAACATATATGTGTTTGAGGAGATTCTAAACTTGTTTGCATGCAGGTATTACACTCCATTCATCTCAACTCTTTCATTTCTTTATCCCCCTTTGTCAATCCGGAAATCTGAAATATAAAAGAAACTATGCATTAAAATTATGTAAACATCATCTTTTTTCCCATCTAGTTATAATTCATTGCAGTTTTCGCCCTTGTAGTGGTGCTTCCACTATTATTTAACTATTTCCTATGATTAAATTTTCTTTCTTTACTTACTACTCGATCTCATAATAGGTTCAGGGTCAATGGAGAACCAAAACTCAGAATATGACTGAATTGTGTAAGGTAGCTAAAGAGCTCAAAGACCAGTTCATGTCTTTCCAGATAATGCATATTGAAAGAGTAAGTTGAAACGACCAATTGCTTCAATTGTGAGCATATATCTATTTATGTTATTATGAGTTTTCTATTTATGAGTACTGATACGAAGAGCGCGATTTTTGTTTGTCGTGACATTCTTTAAAGTCTCATCCACAAAACCCTTTATTCTTGAATTTGTTTCAGGAATGCAACACTGAAGCTGATGCCCAAGCAAACCTAGGCGTTCATCTAAAGAGTAATTATCCCTTTTTCTATCTTTCATTTATGATTTTATTCCTCTTAACGTTTGCCTTGAGTAACCTCATGTATTTTTTTGCAGCGGGCGAAATTCAAGTGGAATGTGACATGAAATAATGAAGCTAAGTGTCCCAAGATGTAAGATGCATTTTTTCCCCTGCCGGCGTGGTGAACAAATTGAAAATTGTAGATAAATTGCCCGGAATTCACCTGTAGCTAAAATGTGTGGAGAAATGGATTTAGAATGCTATTGCTCCGTGATGTAATATTTGTTTGGCTCAGTAGAGGGCAAATCTGCACATGAGGCGAATCTGCAAATTTAGGGGTGCTAATCCGCAATTCGGGTGGAAACTAAATATACATAAAATTTGGATTAATTGCACAATTTCGATGACGATAACCCCCCATTTCATGTTGTATGGTTGTGTAGTGTTAATTTCATTTCCAACGGGAAATTAAGTTTTTAAATATACATAAAGACATTATGACATCAAACACTATTTTCTTATACTCTCCTATGACATGTTATATAGTGTAAATTTCATTTCCAATGGAGTAATTATTACTCCATTTGTTTTATAGAAAGTGTTTTGTTTTTCTTTTTAGACTGTTGTCGCATCCCTAGAAAGATGACACTTTATATGAGTAAAATAAGAAAGCTTCGTAAAAATAAAAAATGATAAAATCCTATTTCAGTTATAATACTGCCCTCTCTCCGTTGTGGATAGAGTGGAAGATATTGCTCCACAAACAACAGCTTACTGTTACACAAACGCAACAATGGCTTCCCTCTCCGCATTTTCTCTTTCCAAACCTACTCCTTTCTCTCTCTCGTCTTACTCATCATCCTCTCTCAGCCCACTCCAGCCACAGTTCCCCTGCCTGAAACTGCAGTCCCAATTCGAGAATTCCGTCGTTTCATCAACCTTAAAATTCAGCAAGAGGAGAACTTCAAGGCGTGCGGTAGTACGAGCCGTGGCGGAGGATGAAGCTACAATTGTCACGGAAGGAGAAACCTCGCCGCCGGATGCTGAGGCCTCCTCCGACCAGACTGTATCCGTTGCGGTGTCGCCTTCCGACGTGCTCACGATGCTTTTTCATGTATTTGACTAATATATTTCGTTTTTGGTATTTCCAGATTGCGCGCCATCTGTTCGATGAATTGTCTGAGTTGATATTTATTTTGACATTTGTAGGCAGAAGGGACGATGGTCGACTCAGCTGTTCCTGCGGTCACCAAGGCTTTAGAGGTACTTCATTAAATTCAATTATGCCAATGTCTTGAGTTAATTTGATACTAATCGTCAACCATTCTATCCATGTTCATTTAAAACTCAGTTGCAGATACAATCACGAACTTGAAAGAAAAAGATACAAGGTTTTTATTTCTTACAATTCGAATCCTATCATATATATTCTTGTAAACCGTCATCTCTATTTCTCTCTATCATCTTTTTTAGTTAATAGTTTACCACTCATAACACTCCATTGATGGTGTTGCTGCTTTTGGTAAAGGAACGTATGTCTCACATATTTTTCTAAAGTAGCTTCTTTGAAATTACCCTCTTTGCTCATTGTTTAGGCTGACACTGTTGTCTTACTTGGGTATCTATTCCAAATTGACCCCTTTCTTCTGGATGCATTATGATGTATCGGAATCTGAATTTGCATTTATAGGAAGTAGAAGGCATTGCAGATCTCAAAGTGCAATTACTCGAGGGCATTGCAAGTGTTGAGGTATTTTCTTAGATCCTCACTTATGTGAAAATTGAATGGCTGCATATAATTACAAGTAACTGATGTATAGATCCTTCAGTTCAGACATTGCTTGCCTTGTGGGACATTCTTATACGAACGTATTAACTCTTACAATATGATGGTACTAATGCAGCATGGGATAAGTTGAGTTCTTATATTTTGAATACCATAGTTGAGGGCTTTTCTAAACATAGCAAGTTGGGATCTTTCTTGTTTTGTAGTTGACAAAGCAAACAACCGTACAAGCTACCGGTGTTGCCTCAAGCTTGGTTGAGATAATTCAAGGGTCAGGCTTCAAGCTGCAAACACTCAATTTGAGCTTCGAGGGCGAAGAAGATTCCAGCTAGATCATTTTCTTTTTGATCGTTCTGTCGCCCAAATTTTGAGGATCATGACAGGATCTATCACAGAGTAATTCTGATGCACTTTTCTGTTGATTGTATGTGAGGATGATAAACATTACATTTCGTGTATTTTTACGCTTAGGTGAAACAGACTCTATCCATAAAAATTAGAGTACGGTCCAAAAAGGATAATTTCGACATTAACTTTTTTTCGAATTGCTTTTGTACTCGAGCATCCAACATACGACAAAAGAGTAAATTTATTAAGGGTGAGCGTAAGGTGAGTGGCCCTGGGTCTGTCACCTATTAACATTAAGAGTGGTTTAACTCTCCTGTATGGTTTGCAAGACTATTGCACATGAGCGAAATTTTTCATGTGCGCACCAAAAATAGCGAATGCGGGTTCCTCGTCATAAAAAAAAAAAAAAAAAAAAAAAAAATTATTAAAATCTTAATACTTGTGAGTTTGTTAATAATTTAAGTGTATGGAGAAATTCTGGAAAACGTTCGAGTTTTTTCTGGGGTTAAAAAAGCCCTAATTTTGACCTAAAAGTGAAAAGAAGTACCCATCGCAGCGGCAGCCTACCCATTTTTGTCTCGGAACAGATAACCGGATCCATTGACCCGATGTTTCAAATTAGATGATCCATGTTCAGAAATCAAATCAAATTTAACAAAAGCTGATTACGAAGATCCAGTGAGGAAAAATCATAATCTTGAAAAAAGAATGTGGGGAGGAGGAGATGGAGTCCTCGGAGTTAGGAACGACGGCAGATCACCTGAAGCAAGAAGTCCAACGAAACGAACCATGTTTCTGAGAAGACGGGAAAAATCTCTTGTAATTATTGGAGTATTACTCCACGCAGTCTACATGCTCAGCATTTTCGACATATATTTCAAGACCCCAATCGTTCATGGAATGGAGCCGGTCACGCCGCGCTTCTCGCCACCTGCCAAACGCCTCGTGCTGCTCGTTGGTAGTTCCTTGTTTTGATTTCGCTTCTGCACGTAAGGTGTTTGGTTTTTTAACTGAACGAGAGTTTGGTGTTTTGATTACAGCGGATGGTTTGAGGGCCGACAAGTTTTTCGAGCCTGATTCTAATGGAAGCTACAGGGCGCCGTTCTTGCGGAGTGTGATGAAGGAGCGTGGCCGTTGGGGAGTGTCGCACGCCCGGCCGCCAACGGAATCTAGACCCGGACATGTCGCTATTATTGCTGGTTTTTATGAAGATCCTAGTGCTGTTACTAAAGGTAGTTAATAGGTTATTTTTTGAGTATTTGAACTGATTCTGGTTTGTTCCATCTTGCTGAACCTAGTCTTGGTAGCTTAAGTAGTGTTAATGATGACTATTTGTATGTTGAGTATCTACATTACACGTTTCTTAGCAAATTTGGTAACTGGATACTGTTTCATTCTAGGTTGGAAAGCAAATCCTGTTGAGTTTGATTCTGTGTTTAATAGGAGCCGGCATACCTTTGCATTTGGCAGCCCGGATATTATTCCTATATTTTGTAGAACGGTACAGCATAGCACATGGAACTCTTATCCACACGAGTACGAAGATTTTGCGACTGGTTTGTTACTTTTCTTTTTCCTTAATATTAGGTTAATTCTTTGTTTTTAGCTTATGATTTTTCAAAATCTTGTATGTATTATGCAGATGCATCGTTTTTAGATGAATGGTCACTGGATCAATTCGAGGGTCTCTTGAACAGATCTAATGAAGATTTGAAATTGAAGCGGCTTCTTCAACAAGATAATCTTGTTGTATTCTTGCACCTGCTTGGTTGCGATTCAAATGGTCATGCTCATCGGCCTTATTCATCCATATATCTCAATAACGTTAGGGTTGTTGACAATATTGCTGAAAGAGTTTATAATCTTGTTCAGAGTTACTTCAAGGATAATTTGACAGCTTATGTTTTTACTGCTGACCATGGGATGAGTGACAAAGGTTGTGTATTGCTAAACTCCATATATTTATTCTGCTGAATTCTTTAAATACCAGTGAAATTGGTGCTATAATGTGCTGATAGGAATAATTTCTATTGACAGGGAGCCATGGAGATGGGCATCCGTCAAACACTGATACTCCCCTCGTTGCTTGGGGAGCAGGTGTACAACCACCTCTGCATGTCCATGAAAATCATCACTCTGAACACGTTGTTCGCTTTGTTGATGACCATGTCCATGACATGCCCACACCAACCGAGTGGGGTCTTGATGGCATAGAGAGACTGGATGTGAATCAAGCTGATATTGCACCATTGATGGTTGTACAATTTATCAAAAAGTGGAATTTTTCATTGTTACCTAGGCTTCATTTACATTGCGTAACGTTATTTATATACGTAACAACAATTTTCTTTGCAACTTTTGACAGTCAACTCTCGTAGGTTTGCCATGCCCTGTAAACTCAGTTGGAAATTTGCCGCTTGGATATGTTAATCTTAGTAAGGTGAGCTGGCAAAGCATAAGTTATGCAATTCTGTTTTCTGGATCTTCACTTTTTTAATTGTTTTTCGTTACATCTAAGATTTCTTCATGGAGAGATGAAAAATTTGTAGCAGGTCGATGAAGTTGAGGCTGTTTTGGCTAACACAAAGCAAATTCTCAGTCAATTTATTCGGAAATCACGTATCCTTTATACAGACGCTAGTGTGGTTATTTTCCAATCTTTTCTTGGAATGTTTTGATTTTGTTGAACTAATGCCACTCAGGAGCTCTAGTATGATTTATTTTCTTTTAAGCCCAACTTCAGTCATCAAATTAATGGCTGTTTGAAGATCAATGTCTGCTTAGCTACAGTGCGGCATCATGCTTTTTGTTCCATTTTTGTAAGAACTACATAGGGCTCAATTCTGCCACCCAATTGCTTGTGCAAGGTCTGAAGCAGGGGAAGGGCAGGGGCCTCAACTATACCAATGATAGCTGGGAATTGCTATGCTAATTAAATCAAATCTCACTTGGTTGATCTATTTAACTATCACATTGGATCTTGCTACCTTCTAAAACAATCTACAGAGGATGTTGGGAAATTTCTGAAACTGTTTCCTTGATTATATGATAAGAATTAAAGCAGGCAAACTCGTTGTATTTCAAGCCTTTCAAACCCTTGGGCAATTATACATTGGTCTTGGATCAAATTGAACACCTAATAACCAAAAGTGATTATGAGGCTGCAAAAGCGCTATCTGAAAATCTTCGGAGTCTGGCACTGGATGGGCTTCACTATTTTCAGACTTATGATTGGTTTAGGCTGATGGCTGTAATTTCTCTTGGCTACCTTGGATGGATGATTTATCTGATAGTCCATTTGTTGCAATCTTATACCCCATTACCTAAAAAGTTAGCCAGTAAGGACCGATCAGTTTACCTAAAGGCTAACACCAGGAAGGTAGTAGAGCTAACTAAGTCCATATGTAACTATTTTGCTCCTTTTTCTCTGCTCTGTACAGTAATATTAATATGTTTGTCTTGACAGATATACTTCTTTGGTTGTCTCCTGATGGGATTAGTTTCTGTTATACTGCTAGTGGAACATGCTCCTCCTCTCTATCATGCGTACTTTGCCATGACAATATTCCTTTGGGCCCAGATCTGCGGTGAATATAAGTTTTTGAGAGCACTTTGGAGACTTATTCTTGGGGAAGATTTGAGTTATTTTGTAAAACTTTTGGCCGCCTCTATCGTTTCAGTGTTCATTCTTGAAATCCTGGTAGTGTATCATCATTCTTATAATAATAAGTCTCCAAGGATTTTCCTGTTTACTCCAAATCTCATTCTTGGTTTCTTTTGTTCTAATTTATGCAGGTTAAAAGCTTCATGGACAGGAAAATCTATACTTACAGTTTCTTGATTATTGGGGTTGTTGCTTCTATTTATATTCTATATGCCATGCCATGGGGATCAGCATTACCATTCTATGTATGGCTAGCATGTTGGTCCTTGTCGATTTTTACTTTGATGCCCGCTGAAATCCCCGACAATACTAAACTAGTGTAAGCTATGGTTTATTTAATTCTCATGTAAAATTCTTTTTTTGTCATAGTGAAGTACGAGTGTTTTTGTTATAGTGCTGGATCGTCTACACCCTTAAGTATTCATTGTTGCCTTATAGTCCCCTTTTTGTGGCCAGCGGGAGTTGACACTTTTTTCTCAGAATAACTTATTATGCTTATGAGTCTCTGGATTACTGTAAACTTACATGCTTTTCATGGTTTACTGTTGCTAGTGAGAAATTCAGATTTCCATGTATAGACCAATTAATAGTTTTTTTACTAGCTAGAAGGTCCAGGATTTCCAAGAGAAGCTAATTAGTATTAATTCTGTAGGTTACATCATTTCCGGCAAGATCTCACTCTTACATCTATAGGTTTAACTTTGAAATGTTACTATATTTACATTTTCTCGGTAGAGTGATGAACATTGTAGGAATAGCTTACCAACTTATTTTCTAATCTCAATTTTCAGAGTTTCCAGTGGATTTATGATCGTAATAATTGGAATAGCTTCAAGATATCTGGATATGTATTCCATGGAGAGTAAATATTGGTTTCCTCTCACTCATGAAGTGAAGAAATCCAAATCTAATATCCTTTTCCTGTTTCAGGTATCTATCTGATGCATCACGTAATTTGCCTAATGTGATTGCTTCTACTGAATATCTATGGGAAACTCTTTCTTCAATATAGGTCTTTCTGGTTGCTTTGTCATCAATTATGGTGCCCTTGTCAACATCTCGTAGAACCGAAAAGCAAGAATTGCTTGTATTACACCAAATAATAAATTGGTCAACTGCTGGTACTTTTAGACTTTTCTTTACATAGCTATTTCATTTAGCCATCATTTTCTTAATCTTGCTATTATTGATGGTTACATTGATATTGGAATTGAAACACCTCAAGACTGACCACAGTTTGGTTTGTAATTACCTGGATTGCTTATAAATTATAAGCTAGACTAGAGTCTGTTTACAACTCATAACATTCCCTGGAATATGCAATTTGTTCTTTGTATAATGACTTCTCAACTGAATAGGATAAAAACATATAGATAAAAAGAGAAGCAAACCTGAAAGTTCTTATTAATTTATCGCTCTGTCTTCTTGAAAAATGTGGAAGAAGTCAAGATAGATCCTTGCATACATCAAAACATTTTTCAACTTTCCTTGAATAAAAAAGGGTGTTGATGGGAATTAAGACCATTTAATTTTTCCTTGCTGTGAAGTATGAAAGAAGTTGAACGAGATCCTTCATGTATGTTAGGAGCTTATGATTGTTAGATTCTCATTTGTGGTCTAAAATACAGCTAACACACTGATGTGATTGCTTTCTTTTGGTTCTTCATAGGTGTATCAATGGTTCTACCTCTTTTTTCACCAAATGGTCTCTTGTCGAGGCTTACTTCCATATATCTCGGTTTTGCGCCTGCGTTCCTCCTGCTTTCTATAGGGTACTTCTCTTGCTTTAGCAATTTAACTGGCACATAACCAGATAAATTAATTGATAAATGGACTTGTTTGGTGTTCATATGGTTTTACTTTTTCTTCAATCCATGCAGATATGAAGCTGTATTCTATGGTGCCCTTGCTCTTGCACTTATGGCATGGATACTTTTTGAAAATGCTAATCTATACATAAGTCAAACGAGCATTTCTACTGTGGTTGTGGACGATGACCTTGTTCAGGAATGTAGTGATAGATACTTGCAGTTATCTGATATGCGCATTCCATTAACATTTGTGAGTGATAAATTCATTTACATACAATCTTATTGAACTTTAAACTCGATAGCTTGAGAAAAACCTCCCCCGTCTTGTCTCCATCCTTATGCATGTATGTACTAATTATGCTTTTTTCTTTTACCTGCTCCGGCCCACTGCTCTCGTTCATGCAGACATTTTATGTGTCGAGTAATTAGTAATTGATCTCATCATCTTATGCACTGTGTTCCGAAATAGGAGGAGATAACCTAGAGATTAGATTATTATTAAATTCATCTTTCCAATTCTCTGAGATTTGGACTTAATTCTTTTGTGGTTGTAGATGGTCTTCTTCAACATTGCGTTCTTTGGAACCGGTAACTTTGCAAGTATTGCGAGTTTTGAGATCTCTTCTGTTTATCGATTCATCACAATCTTCAGTGTGAGTAGAAGCTAAAAGATTGATTTATATCTGAGTTCAGTTCTTGTTACTGGTTTCATAGTATTTGCTACTTGTTGCAGCCGTTTCTGATGGCGGCCCTTCTCATTTTCAAATTGTTGGTGCCGTTTGTGCTTGTCATGTGAGTATACTTATATTTCTTTTTCTTCTCTGTCATATATCTACTAACTTACTGAGTTGAAATATGATGTATGCAGATGCACATTCACTGCCATTACCAGATTGCTGAGAGTTCCGCTTTTGGGATGTTATTTTCTGGTCATAATTTGTTCCGATGTCATGACAATTCATTTCTTCTTCCTGGTATGATTTCCGATCCCATTTTGCTTCTCAGACTATATAGTTGTGTTGTTGAATGGATTGGTGGTGGTGGTAACAGGTCCGGAATACAGGAAGCTGGATGGAAATCGGCAACAGCATCAGCCATTTCGGAATCATGAGCGCTCAAGTGGTCTTTGTTCTTCTGCTCTTTGCAGTTACCAGTATATACACCAAAGACATCCAAATTGGATCCACAAACCCCTCCTCTCTAAAACAGATGTAATTTCCTTAAACTTGCTTTCTTTGACTCTGAGGTTTTTGTAGCTCAGTCTGAAATCATAGTTACATTTTGTACAACTATTAGCAAATTATTTTATCCTAGTTGTACTACCATGAGATCTCTGCAGTTTTTGACTATTAAATTTTGGTAGGAAGAAGAGATTTGGGAATGGATAATGGATCATGTGTTCGGCCCAGATGCAAAATTATCTTCTTCAATAAAGGCCCAATATGAAATAGAAAGCTGAAAAAGAAAAAAAAAAAACTATAATAGTTTGTAAAATAAAGGCAAATTGAATTTTTTAGCCCCCAAATTATGGTTTTTTGGCTAATTTGCTCTCCTATTTATTTTTTTTAGTTATTTGGTCTCCGAACTATGGAATTTTGGCCAATTTGGTCATTCCATTAAATTTTCGGTTGGTCAAATTTTTTTTTAAAAAATAAAATAAAATAAAAAGAGTATTTTTGGGATAATTTTAACGAGGACCAAAACATCCAACTTATCGAACATTGAGGATCAATTTGGCCAAAATCTTTTGTTACTTAAAAATTTTAATTTTGCCAAAAATCAAAGGATTTTTTAGTAATTTTATTTTTTAAGAGTCCAATACAACAATTATAATACTTTTCCCAACTAATAGTTAATCATGAAAATTAAAATTAAAATATTATATTAATGAAAATCATAAGATATTTTTTCTCCAAATACAACATAAGTATTTTAATTATATTTTTCATGATTAACTATTAGTTTTTTACTACATAACAAATTTTAAAATACTTTCATTAATATAATAGTATATTTTTTTTAAGTAATAAGTCTTTGTTATACTACAGTTGTCTGGAATAGGTTATATATATATATATATATATATATATATATTATTGGCAAACACTAACAATTTTTGTTAAAATGAACTTTAAGCAAATTTATGCATATGTAGCTAAAAAATTCTTATAAAACCTATTCCAGACAACTGTAGTATAACAAAGATTTATTACTTAAAAAAATATTATATTAATGAAAGTATTTTAAAATTCGTTATGTAGGAAAAAACTAATAGTTAATCATGAAAAATATAATTAAAATACTTATGTTGTATTTGGAAAAAAAAATATCCTATAATTTTCATTAATATAATATTTTTATTTTTATTTTCATGATGAACTATTAATTGGAGAAAAAGTATTATAATTGTTGTATTTGACTCTTAAAAAAATAAAATTACTAAAATGTCCTTTGCTTTTTGACAAATTAAATTTTTTTAAGTAACAAAAGATTTTGATCAAATTGATCTCAATGTTTGATAAGTTGGATGTTTTGGTCCTCGTTAAAATTATCCCGAAAATGCCCTTTTTATTTTATTTTTCTTTAAAAAATTTGACTAACGAATGACTAATCAAAAATTTAATGGAAGGACTAAATTGGCCGGACCAAATAACTAAAAAAATAAATAGGGAATTAAATTGACCAAAAGACCGTAGTTTGGGGACTAAAAAATTCAATTTGGCATAACATAAATAATTGACCTTTGCCTTACAAACAGCGATTATTATCCATGCAAAAAGGGATGTAGGACCAGCTTCCACATGCCATGGAGACAGCCATACACTAGTTTCAACTCCCCTGCTCTTTCTCCCATAAACCCAACCCCCTATACTAGTATATTATATCCACCGACATCTCTACTTTCTAAGTAATTAATTTCCCTAATTCATTCATTTATCACCTGACCACATATTAAAGTTTATGCTACTTTCAAGATGGTACACTAAAAGATTGGTATACATTAATTTTCAAAATAATTAAAAAGCCAAAAGTCGTAGAAAATGGAGTACTAATAATAGATAAGAAAAGAATAAGAAGCTGGATTGGGTTGGACATGAGAGGAGGAGATCATGTGATGGAAACAAAACATGCGGCGGAGACATGGTTCCCCCAGTCTCTTTGATTTAATTAAAAAAAAATATTCTGAATCCCACTCCATATACACGCTCTACTTATTTATTCAACTCTAAATTACTTCATAATTTCCGGAGTACTTCATTAAATTAATACGAAATTTATATATTTATATGAAAATTATAGAAATTTGAGTGTAAATAAAACCTTCACCGAGCCCGCCAGCAGTTCACAACTCTACTGTCCAGCAGCATCAACGTCGTGGGCCCCACAAAACCCGTGATTAGTGCTGGAGATAGTGGCGCGTCGCATGCACGCCCCCAGCCATATTCTGACACAGCTGCATTCAGTTAAATCCACTCGAATCCCTTCCCTCCCTCCCTCCCTCCCTCCCCTCCTACTTCTCTCTCTCTAATCTTTCCCCAAATCTACCCTAGAGAGAGAAACAGATTGTCTAATGAACTCGCCGCTGCTTCTGCTGCTCACGCTCTCCGCGCTCCTACTGTTTAGTCCTGCTGCCAGTGCAGCCAAGCGGCGGCAGCGCCAGCCCTACCTCTCCACCGCCTACTACAGTAAGTCCTGCCCTAAATTCGAGCAGATCGTGCAGGACACCACCACCAACAAGCAGATATCCTCCCCCACCACCGCCGCCGCCGCGCTCCGCCTCTTCTTCCACGACTGCTTCGTAGGGGGCTGCGACGCCTCCGTCCTAGTTTCCTCCACCCGATTCAGCAAATCCGAGCGAGATGCGGATATTAACCTCTCCCTCCCCGGCGACGGGTTCGACGTCGTCGTCCGCGCAAAGACGGCGCTCGAGCTCACCTGCCCCGGCGTCGTCTCCTGTGCCGACATCCTCGCCGTCGCCACCCGCAACCTCGTCGTAATGATGGGCGGGCCGTACTACTCCGTCAAATTAGGACGCAAGGACGCCCTAGCCTCACGCGCCGCCGACGTCGAAGGCAACCTCCCCCGCCCTACGATGCCGATGACTCAAATCATCCAAATCTTCCAATCCAAAGGATTCTCCGTTCAGGAAATGGTCGCATTATCCGGCGCTCACACCATCGGATTCTCGCACTGCAAGGAGTTCAGCTCGATTCTATACAACTACAGCAAAACATCCGAATCCGATCCATCATACTACCCCGAATTCGCGAGGTCGCTGCGAAATGCCTGCGCAGATTACGAGAAAAATCCAACACTATCGGTGTTCAACGACGTGATTACTCCGAACAAATTCGACAATGTGTATTACAACAATGTGAAAAGGGGATTGGGGCTGATGAAGTCGGATCACGGACTGAGCTTGGATCCGAGAACCCGAGGTTTCGTGGAGCTGTATTCCAGAGATCAGAATGCGTTTTTCCGAGCATTTGGTAGCGCGATGCAGAAGCTCAGCGTCTATGGTGTCAAGACTGGAAGGGCAGGAGAGATAAGGCACAGGTGCGATGCTCTTAACTATTGAAGTGGAAAAAGGTAAATTAATTAAGTTACTACCACCTATATTATGTTGTTTCGATTCTTTTTCTACAAATTTGCTACTACTTGAGCAAAATGTGTGTATTTATACGGAGGAGTTGTTGAAGATTAATACAGTTTTCCCATCATTTTGAGGGCTTGATTCAGTTCAAATTGAGCTTGGACAAATTAAGTTGATTATTAATTCTTAATGAAAAGTACCTTTGTCATAATTAATGCTCTATTTTTGCTCAGTGCGAGTGTTTGTGGGACACATTATGGTGAATTTTGCAAGAGGAAAACTGATGAATGTGGGTTGGTTTGCATAGTTAGAAATTTGTCGAGCAAAATTCTGACCTATTACGCGTTACGCCAATATTATGTTCATCGTATGCCATTATTACGTCTATTAAGGGAAGTTGTTATATATCTTTAAACTCTTACAAATATTTCCCATGATTAGATTTTTGTTAGTGACAAACTTGACAGTGTTAACCTATAATGCGGATTTCCCGGGAGGAAAAAAACAATTGGAGGAGAATTATGTAAACCTTTTGAAATCAATTATATGTAGGAGATATGGTAGGGCCTTGCATGATTCAATATAGGGGCATTTGCAGCAGAGGCCAAATAGTACCAATTGAAAAGCAAATGTAGCCAACCACTAAAACAAAACACAAATCTAGCCATTTTGTCCTTATACGGCGGAGGGCCGATGGGGGGGCCGATGTGGGAGTCAATCGGCCCTTAATCGGCCCTGATGATTACAGGCGAAATATCTCCATCGGTAGATGGATGTCCGAATTGTTGTTGTCCATCGGCCCTACGCATCGGCCCTACCCATCGGCCGAAAAGAAATGGCCGAAAAGATCCCCATCGGCCGAAAAGAAATGGGCGACGGCCGAACAAGCTATCGGCCGAATAAGGGCCGAAAAGAGGCCGATTAAGGGGTGTATGTCGGCCCTTACATCGGCCCTAAGCCCCTCCTTCGAGACATTATTGGACAAGACACTGCAAGACTTTTCTTGCAAATTTCCAATAAGGGCGATTGAGGGCCGACGGGGGCCGATGAGGGCCGATCCTTGACTTTTTGCTGCAAATCAGCTTTATCTGCAGATTTGACTAGTCGAATATTACTTGCACATGCACGAAGCAGAGGGCCGATGGCGGGGCCGATGGCGGGGCCGATGGGGGCCGATGGGGGCCGATCGGCCCGATTGATATTTCACGTGAAAATTTGTCAGAACAATTCCTTATAAGACGTAGGATAGCCGATTTGGTTGATTCACACCAAATTTTCATCATTCCACTTCCAATCTTCTCAAACAAAATTTGGTTGATAGAAATGACAGATTTTCGATCAATTATTGTGAAATTGAACGGTCAATTCGATGCAGAGTCGAATTATGTCGGGGGGCATGAGTTCATTGTTTACATTCCTTCAAACAATATTTCTCTCGAATATCTTCGACAAAACATTGATCGGTGGCTCTTCGCTTATTCCCTTCCTTTCAACTACTTCATTTATTATCACTGCTTGCTTCTCGACGAACCGACGGGATGATGAAGGCCATTATGGGCCATGATGCCGATCTTCTCGCGATTGTGCTCTATAGACGTAGAGCCGGTTGTTTTTGTTGTGTATCCCGAAGTGCAAAATCCTCAATTTGGTGTTCGAATCCGAATCAATTTCCCGAAGATAATTATAATTTCGGGGTCCTAATTGCTTTACGGGGCAAGGAAGTAGAAGTAATGATGGCGGACGGGGTCCCCAAAGGAATGTTCGTGTGGAGACGGATTCGAGATGGTGAGACGGACTTGGACTCATCATCCGATGATGATGAGGATGAATATATTCCTTACGCCTTGACTAATTGTTCGTTACAAGATTTTCTTTGCATGGATTCGGAGGGAGGGGTGGCGTAAGTGAACTTATGTCTTTGCTAGTTCCGATCAATCGTTCTCGAACAAATGACGAGGCTGTACATACGACAACACGAACGCATCTGCAACCGGCTACTTCTCGTTGTTCCCCTTCGATGTATCCGATTCGAGTAGCATCGCGGAACCCGATTCTTGTTGTAGACGGAAGTCCGCTAGTAGGATTGATGTTGAGCTCGAAAGACGAAGTTTATCTTTGCTTGTAGCTCTATTCCATTTGGAAAACGGTGCGGATTTCGGAGTGCAACGTTCTAGTGCTTCCCGTTTGGAATATTTGTGCGGAAGAAGTGTTGATTGTCCATTCCAAGCTACGGGCATACTTGTAGAGGTCGGACGTGTTGGGAGGTTGTTAGATGGGTTGCGGACCACAACCGTACAACCGATTTATCCGGACTTGGCGAACGAAATGTGAGGTCGAAGGTCTGTCATTGCTTATATAGCCCGTAAAATGCGTCATCAAAGCAAGTTAATGAAACCGGCCGATATTCGTGCCGATCCGTTGGATAAATTTGGAATAGAAGTAACCTACGGTGTTGCCCTCCGAGCGCCAACGCAGCTATATCGATGATTTACGGCGGACATGCGGATTCGTTCGACAAGAACCGCCAAAATATCTCGCATTTGTTGGAACAAACAAATCGGGAACATATACGGATCTTGATGTCGGTGATGATGGTCGTTTCCGACATTTATTTATTGCGCTTGGTGTATCGCGAGCCCCTTGGTTAGGCAACCTCCGGAAGGTAATTGTGGTGGATGGTACCCATTTAAAAGGGAGAAATAGGGGAATATTATTCGTCGCGGCTACTTGTGATGCGAACGAGCAAATTTTCCCTCTCGCTTTTGGTGTAGGTCCTATTGAAAATGATGTTTCCCGGACGTGGTTTATGATGCGGCCGAGAGCCGCATTTCCAACGGATGTACGGTTTAGTGATTGTTTCGATCAACATAAAAGCATAGCGAATGCGGTAAGAGTGGTTTTCCCCGATGCACAACATGGACTTTGTTACTACCATTTATCGAATAAGCTTGCTAGGCACGGTGAGTGGGTTATCCTGGTCATTTTATCGAGCGACTTATGCTTATCGGGCAACGAGAATTCCATGACGCCATGAACGCCATCCGTCATGGAAAACCGGCCTATTTACGAAAAGCTCATGGAAATCGGATCGGAGAAGTGGTCCCGACTTTTTAGTAAAGGTCGTCGATACGGTTTGCCGACATCGAATGCTTGCCGAGTCAATAAATTCTCGATCGTTGGAGGCTAGACGACTACCCATTCTAGCTATGCTCGAGGCAATCCGTCATATGATAGAGTCGTGGTTCGATACACGACGGGTAAAAAGCAAGTTCCGAAACAATTCGTTGACGGAGGCTTCGAGTTGAGGATGCGGAATGAAGTAGAACCGGCTCGAAGGTTTACGATTACGCGGTCACTAACCACAAATACAAGGTCGACGCAGGTGAGCGCCAGTGGAGGGTCAATCTTGTAGACGAAATGTGTGAATGCGGAGTCTGGCAAATTGACTTGTTACCGTGTAGTCACATTGTCGCCGTTTTGTATCATCGCCGCGAAAATTTGTACAATCATATTAATGATTATTATACGACGGCGACGTGGAAGGCAATATATGCCGAAGTGGTTAATCCCTTGCCTCCTCGAAATGAGTGGGGTGTCCCACCGGAAATAGAGGACATTGTTGTTCTTCCACCAATTATTATGCGGCAAGCCGGACGCCCGAGAAAAAGCCATGTCCTTCAGGAGTAGAAGCTAGTACATCTGGTACGCGCCGTAGCAAAAAATGTGGTAACTGTGGAGAAGAAGGTCACACAAGGCGGAGATGCCCTTTATCTAGAACGACAACAAATGATTAAATTTTATTGTCAACGATCGGTTTAATTATTTAGGGTTCATTGATGATCTATCGGTTTAATTTTATTGTCACACAAGGCGGAGATGCCCTTTAATTATACCGAAAAAATAAAAATAAAGGCCGAAACCCTAAAAAGGCCGATGGTGGTAAACCCATCGGCCCTCCATCGGCTTGGGCCGAAACCCGTCGGGGCCGAAACCCTTCGGGGCCAACAGCATAGCGGCTCAGATTCGGCCCAGCCGATACATGATTTTGTCGGCCTCGGGGCCGATCGAGTTGGGGCCGATAACTAATCGGCCATGTATCGGCCCCGAGGCCGATACATGATTTTCTCGGCCTCGTACGAGAGGTATAGAATCTCGGCCGAGGCCATGCATAGCTCGGGGCCGATCGGGCCGATAACTAATCCGGCCATGTATTGGCCTCGTGGCGGATACATGATTTTCTCGGCCTCAGCCGAGAGGTATAGAATCTCGGCCGAGGCCATGCATAGCTCGGGGCCGATCGGGCCGATAACTAATCGGCTGTGTATCAGCCTTAGGGTCGATAAATGATTTTCTCGGCCTCGGCCGAGAGGTATAGAATCTCGGCCGAGGCCATGCATAGCTCGGGGCCGATCGGATTGGGGCCAATAACTAATCGGCTGTGTATCGGCCTGAGGGCCGATACATGATTTTCTCGGCCTCGGCCGAGAGGTATAGAATCTCCAAAAAAAATGTTACGAAAATTTCCAAAATGTTACAAAATATTACAAAATGTTACAAAATGTTATAAAATTAAATTTACAAAATGTTTCAAAATGTCACTGAATACACTACTCATTGGGAGAGCTAGATCCAAAATCTCCGTAATGGCACTGCTCGAAACATTTCCAAGCCATCCACTCCCGATAGACTCTGACGTTTGATTTCAAATTACCCCATTTCGGAGTAGGGTATCCAGTTATGAGCCGTTCAATTGCCATACACGTATATGGACCACAACTATGCGAATCCTCTTGCTTGAACTGCTCCTTTTGCGGCATCAATACCAACTCAGGAGTCCGAATGCCCGGATGCGTCAGATGGTACTTGTTCATTGTCCAGTAATTAGTAGCCTACCAAAGATCGATTAAAAATAATTAGTAGCCCCAAAAAAATATTAAAAATATTAAAATACGTACATCTAGCAATCGACCGATCAGTTTGCGGAGTGGCCGCAAAACTTCTTTTCGGTACTCATATATATCCTTGTCTCCACGGCAGTTAAGTGAGTCATACAACTCCAACTTCCATGACTCGATACACAATCCGACGGCCCATCCAATGACCGGCGGCCAACACCGGAATATAACCTTATTAAATAAAACAAATTAGTAAATATTAATAATAATTACAGACTTAGAAAAAACAAAATTGAAAAAATTGTAAAACTTACGAATTTGGCATCGAACCACGGAATCCTATCATCACCAAATGCCGTATCCGCTCCAAAAACGGCATCCATTAAACCCCCGATTTGGGATCCGGTCCACAATAATTGACCTCATAACGTTCATGGAAGTCGTTATCGGGCTCAACTATATTGGACGTCCAAGCAGAATGTAAGGACGTCTGTAAAAAAAAATATACACATTAGCCGGACAATTAAAAATAAACATAATTTATATTTAAAATATAAAATAAATATATACTTACAAAAACGACGTAGTCGCTATGACGGATATAGCGTGAATCGGGTGTACACAACACGTCACGTTCTTTGAAATGAAGCCTCTGCCGGAGATAGCATATGTACAAATCGATCATTGCGTGACCCATGTCATACTTAGGATCCAATAAGTTCTTGAAAAAGCCGTGGGAGAGGTTATGCTGGGAAACAGTGACATTGGTTGAAATTTTCATTCCCATGAACTTCTCAAAATCTCTCCTCGGTCGTCTCGTGGATCAAACATTCGTGGAGCTCCACTAGGATTTGGGAGACGCTCCAGTATGGGCCGCAAATAACATTGTATTAAAAAAAATCCTAAATTATATAACTTCAAAAAAATGTTTGTACCTCATTTGCTTTGTACAATTGTGCCGCTCCGACGGTTGGCTATGATACACTCGTTGTACATGCTTTGCGTATCAAATAAGTCATCCACGACCGACCGATGTTGCTTGCATTTTGGACAAAAAAATCATGGTCAAATGAAATAAAAAATATAAAACGACCGACTTAATTTGAATAGAACGAAACCCGTACAAGCGGTGGGGACCGTGGAGCCGTATAAGGGAGTGGCTCCCAACGTCTTGGGACCCAAACATTTCGGTCCTCGTACATGCTATGCCGCCCCCATATCAACGCGACGATTACCCATTCGAGCGGCCACATCCCACGGATTTGCATCGCCACTTGTCGTATCTTCCACATCTCTTTGTGGTTGTTCGCCTACTTCATTCCAATGGGCCACTCATGTACATTAACCATCCTCCCCGTGGTGGCTCCGATGGTGCGGATGTCTCCTCATCCAATTCATTACTAATTTCCTCGACATCCCACGAAGAACTGGATCGTATGCCTTTACTCTTGTCCTTGCCCTTGCCCCCGAAGATACTTTTTATCAATTTCCCCACTTTTTTGAAGAACTTTTCCTCATTCTCCTTCCAGTCCGATCCACTTTTTTCTAATAACTCGGTCTACCGTCTTTGAAACCGTTCATCTATCGATCGGATCATTCCTTCATAAGTGGGCAAACTCCAATCTTCATCTCTCCGAGGCCCGGATGTCGACCCTCCGCCGGTGCACGTTTCTTCTTCGATTTTTTCTTACGTGCTACCGGCGGAGGATCCGTATACTCGCCCTCTTCATGAATAGGATTCTCTCCAATCACCCGTCTCCGATGTACGGTGGTCGGTCTAGGAAACTCCACACCGATAGGGTTCTCTCCAATCACCCGTCTCCGGTATTACGATAGTTGCTCCTCATGAGTGGGCGTAAGAGTCTCAAATGGCGGTGTGTCCATCTCGTTCAAAAAATTTTAAAAAATAGATTATAATACGTTTCATAAAAGTTCATAAATATTTAAAATGTTACTTACCAAGCAAGGCAAAGAAAGTAATCCATTCCGTATGCGGTGGCGTGACAAATACCCATTTCACACATCGGGGCATACCACCGTCATTAATAAGGCGTACACACGACCGGCCAAATCTGTATCGCCTCATATGCCGCGATCTACAATATGATTAAAGATCGGTACAACTATAAAATAAAAAATAAAAAAAAGAATTATAAAATCCAAAATTTGTACTCGAAGAGCCCAAACCGGACCATAAATATTATACTTCGATTTTACACTTCGACTTCCTTCGGTACAAAGCTCATGTAATGCAAGAGAGCATTGTACGTGTATGCTCCCCATGGAAAATCGTTCCACGCGTCTATATCGTCGGCAAGAACCCACATCCGGGTCTCGACCTTCTTCGTGTCGGCAGGTGCGAAGAAAAAGCACATCGAGCCAAGACATTGGCCACCTTCAAATAATCGTCTTCGGAGAGGTTGCCGAGCTTGTCATTTTTCCATAAATTTAATAGCTCGCCTCCCATTCTTGGATTCCCTTTTGTGACTCTTATGTACACTCCGGACTCTTCGGGGGCACGAGCCGCCGTCCTATCGAAGGTAGATGCGCCGAAAAATAACCCGATTCACGAGTGCATACTGCATCTGTGAAAATCGAATCTCCCGTCCGGATATGTGAAAACGGGCCTCCCAGGCGGTGCACGCACCTCATAGCACATCAACTCGATGCAAAGCTATGATCGAACTCTTGCCCTTCCTCCAACAGAGCAAATGTCCAAACCGTCCGTCTATAAATCGACGAACTAGGTCGCATACCCCCCCCGTCTAGAAAGACTATTTTTTATTAGTTCGGGTAGACCATCTCTCCAATATGTCGTGACCTTTGGGTTCTTTTGTCTAACCGATAATCGGATATAAGCGGTACGCAAGATTTATCGAAAAACAAATGAATTATCGAAACGAAATAATTAAGGGCCGATGACGGGGCCGATTTTACTTTTTATTCGGCCTTAATGTTTTAGGGCCGAAGGTATACCTTCTGGCCGAAGTAGGGGCCGATTTTACTTTTATTCACCATTTGGGGTTGAATTTTATTCGTCCGTGCGGGTGAAGCCTAAGCCTCGAAGGCCGGCGGGGCCGATGCATCGAGGCACAATTCGTTCGGCCATTAAGGGCCGAATTTCATTCGGCCGGACGGGGCCGAAGCGTAAGGCTCCAAGTGCGGCCGTGGCCGATTCCTCAGAGGCCGAATAGAATCGAATGGCCGAATCGGCCGATCGGGGCCGAATGGCCAATCGGGGCCGTTCAATTATAGATCGGGGCCGAATGGCTGATCGGCCAGCCGGGGGCCGAAGCATATGCCACGAAACCCAGTCGGGACCGAATTCTCATCGGCCAGACAGGGCAGAATTCAAGCCACCATAGTCAGGGCCGATGGAGTTATTCTTCATCGGCCCCGAAATCGGCCCTCCAATCGGCCCCCGATTCAAGAATTTTGCACAAATTAAACACTACAATTCTCTCAAAATTCTCCACAATTTCATCAATACATGGACATTACAATGTCAACCCAACCATATTTCAACCTAAATTTCGTCTATGAATGAAAAACAAACAAAATCATGCAATAAATTACTTACCTCAATTTCGCCGGAAGACATTGAGAGCGGCGGATGTATCGTTCGACGGCGGCGACGACGGCGTTGGCGTCGATTTCGGCGGCAGGACCGAGCGGCGGCAACGAGCGGCGGCGAGAGGGAGGAAGTGGTGAGAAATTGTAAAAACTGTTTGTCTACAGTTTTTAATCTATCGGCCCTCCATTATTGAAACTCGGGGCCGATGGTTGGGCCGATGGGGGGCCGATGAGTATCGGCCCTCAATTAAAACAAACGGTTTCGGCCCTCAGTAAATTTCGGCCGTTACATAACGGCTACTTAAGCGTGAGGGCCGATATCTCGGCCGAATAAGTAAGGGCCGATAGATCGGCCATATATTTATTTTTTTTACTTAATTATTAAAAATAAATGTTTGTAAATTAAGTTTATTATTTTTCGAGGGCCGATGTCACGGCTCAATAGGGGCCGATCAAAATCGGCCCTTCAATTATAGGCATTTTTCTTGTTTTCGGCCGACTGGGGCCGATAGGTCGGCCGATCACGATCGGCCCTTTCTCTATATATAATCGGCCGCAATCGGCCCTCAGAATGTTAATCGGCCCTCATCGGCCCTCCATCGGCCAGCACCCACAAGAAGACAAAATGGCTAGATTTGTGTTTTTATTTTTAGGATGGCTACATATGTTCTTTTTTTTTCATTTTGGCTAACAGATCACATTTCCACATTCAAGATTGTACTTTGGGCAATGTGCTCAAGGCTGAACGAAGGCCCACCAAGATTGTCAATAATATTCTTTTGAATCATCCATCTTCAAGAAATCAGTCACTTATAAGGCTGGGCAGGACATTAAGGTTCCTTCCAAATTTATTTGCAGTAAAAAAAAAAATCAATTAGAAATTACTCAGTCGACCATGACCAGAAAAATAAATGAACAAATAACCGCTCATGACAGGTGGCATCGATTAAGGTGTTCCGGACTAGGGTTATGACACTAGTCTTGTTGGTGGAGTGGCAGGTATGGTTTAGACGTAGCCAGCTCTCCCCTTTCTCAATAAGGAATGAGTTCTAAAACGGAGTCCTGTGGGGTCGGGTCGGGTTTGAATGAAGATATACTGACGTGGCGCTGCTACATCCACATGGCATCGCTTGAATCGGCCAAGGATGGGGACATGGACGAGATGATTAGAACTGCACACCCGCCAACGACGAGAACGTATTGTCGAATGCCGAAACTCGTCCAGAGTAAGGTTGAGAGGTTTTTGAGATATTTGAATTTTAGAGATTTACCACTTTCCGTATCAGTCATATAAACGGCCGTCTCCTTCCGCCCCCCGTCATAAGGGGCAATGGACTTCAACAGTACACTCGTTGAACAACTGATTGAGCTTTCGAATTCTGGCGACAACGATAGTATGTTGAGATCGTCCCATCACCTTAAACCGGCCAAAAAATAACATTACAAATTCAGCAAATTCAGTCATCGAGTAAAAAGGCAGAAGAATTAATACCATTTGAAGCAACTGCTGGTGTTGCCCTGCAGCCTGTACTCGACGGAGTGGGCCATTTTAGGCGGCAGGAGTATGATGGTTTCGGAAGCTTGAGGCCCGAGCATGATGAAGCAGGATTAACAGGATTGGAGAAAAACAGAATTGCATTGCGGCGAGGAGGGACAAAATTTAGAGTGGAGTTCGGCAAACAAGGTAAGATCCACTTTAATAGGACGCTAACAACTACCTAGCTGAAAACCACTTCTGTATAAGTGATTGATCTAGAGTTGATCTATTGTTCGATTCCTGTTAGGGTCGATCTATATTAATAATTATTGGAAATAATATAACAACTACCTACCGGAAACCAGCCTAATTTATGAATATCTATCTCATTATTATTATCTGATTTATTGGTAATTCTATCTCGTAATTTATGATTAGTACTAATATTTATCAAAAATTTATTACTTTTAACTTTTTCAAAATTTAATTTCAACTTTAACATGTAAAAGAATAGGAATAAAAAAAATTAATTATTTCAATTATAATTTAATAAATTTGGATGAGTTCTAATTCCAGCACAGCAACCACCTTCGAAAATTATATTAATTTATTAATACAACTAAAATTCAAAATATATACACCCAAACAATTTTTTTTTTATTTTTATGTCGAAAGAAAGAGGAGAGAATGGAAGGAATAGAACATATAACTTTAATATTTTCTAATTATCTTGCACAAATGTCCAAGGTACATTTAAATCACATCAAATTGACAAAAAATATTTGATGCTATTTATTCTCAAAAAATCTAACAAAACTAGATATATGAGTCATATGACACGTATATTAAAAAAATGAGAATTTATGCTTTTATTAAAATTATTTTATTTTATAAAAGAAAGTACTATTTTTTGAAAATTGTTATTTTTTTAAATAACAATGTAAGAATTAATCTTTCTGAAAGTAAATTGGTTCTTATCTCAATCTATCCATTTCAACTATGTTTTGTGTATCGCAGAATCAATCTCTTATGAAAGTTCAATCTTTTGAAGTCATGTATTTGTAGCTTTGAGGTTCAGCATGAGAACAACATAAAGGTCTGAAGCAGCTCGGCCCTAGTTTTTTGTGTTTTGGATGCTAAGTACGCTCTTTCTTCATCTTCGATAGTCCAGCAGATAATCTCAAATTGTGCAGTTCTTATTCTCTTTTATTGAAAGCTTTGAGCGGTTGGAAATTTGATAAGTTTCTGGTTGTGATGTATAGACTCCTAATCTTTGCAGTCAACCTTAGCTCGGCTACTGGATACTGCAGTTGATTTCTTTATTGGGGAATTGCATTGACGACAAATAGGAAGAATGGAAGATGACTTCATTGATTTTCTAAGCAGGTTAGGTTTGTTTCAATATTGTTTTCCAGGATTCTTATGATGTTTGCTAGTATAAATTTGTTACCATGAATTTAATAAATTATATTATAGCTTATATTTTAGGGAACCAAGTGCAAACTAACTGCATCCAGTTGATGTCAGTAAATGGCTAAGTTCTCCATTCTAGGTTTTGAATACCCTCTTAGTTCTACACTTGCAAAATACTAACAAAACAACAATTTGAGCATTTTTAACAATAGGTGAAGGAGTTTGAAGCTAAACTTATGATTTTTTTCTCCAGTCAGAAGCTAAAACCCCATTGCAATGGAAGTGCTGAACTGTAAACAAAAATAATGAAGCACAACAATGTGGCTCAGGCTTATAGTATAATTCCCTTGAGGCTGTTTTATCGACTCTTCATGTTTCCCTCAATAGCTTCTAGTACTGTCTCGTTTCTTTTTCAGTGCACATCGTCGTCTCCTCTTGGTTTTTCTGGTCTGTTTTGATAGGAGCCAGTTCTTCAGATTATATTTTTAATTTCAGAAATTACTGTGACCTAATTCGTTTATTACACTTAAACTTTTTTTAAGTTCTTAAATTAATGTGAAGTTGGTAAAACTGGCTTACTAGAGAATTTGTGGGGTATTTGCAAATAGTGCTTAAAAGTAGAAAAAGTTGAAAAAATAGTATTTGCAATCTAATAGCTTATTTTGGAGTGTAGAATAAAAAAGCCTTTTTTACCCCTAGATAAATTAATTTAAAATAAGAAAGATTAACATCTGGTTATAAAATTGTAATTATGTAACTTCTTTATAATTACAATAGTGCCATAATTGTTTAAGTTGCCTTGGACCAACTTCTCTAACTTCTCCTTTTTTGGCTTAAATTAAGAGACTATTTTGAAATTAAATTTTAACAAGCATTAGATTATTCTGAAATTAAATTTTACCAAGCATTCATTTTGTGACTTATTCTTAACTTCTCTAATACTCTAATTCTAATTTGGCCTAATGTCACAACAGGACCATGCCAGGTAGGAAATTCTCTCTTGTTTTTAGTTACCTTATTACAGATGGCTACTATATTTATTTTTATTTTTATATTTGAAATTTGCTCTTGTTTCTCCTTTTTTATTCATCTGTATTTTGTAGTTTCAGATTTGATTGGCATTTCTATTGAAAGAAAAAACACTAAACTATGAGAAATTAAATGAGGTGGGGGCTTTGTTAATCACCAACGCTAGACTAAGAAGGCATGGAAAGGTGATGAAATAAGTTTTCGAGAATGTATACAGTACTGGGGCTAAAACTTTATATAGATATGTTTAGATTTTTTATTTTTATATTTGAAATTTGCTAAATGAGATAGAAAAAAATCTTCAACTATAAACTTTGCTGATTTTTTAAGAGCTGAATCAACTTTGCTCGTAGCAATTTCTTCATTTTAGATAGCCGACATTGCTGTTACAACGTTTTTAAAGAGGACTCAACATTTATTGTAGCTAAAGGAATGGATGAAATGGATCTCTCCAAATTTCTGAAATTGTAAGTCACTAATTGGTTGTTTCGTGCAATTGTCAGATGCCTCATCTTGCAACAAACTTATGCTGCAGTTAATTCACTAATTACCATGGTTAGCCATAAATCTCTATCGTCAATAAACAGGTCAGCAATCAATTTCAGTCCTTGGACTCTTCAGCATATACTGTGTTAATTATTTTTTATGTTAATCATTATTGAGTTGCAGAGAAAAGCTGTATGAGGTTTTGCTTTGAATGAAAGTTGCGAGCAGTGACTTCAGTTACTGCATGGGATTCTTCTGTGTAGCTTGTTTCTAGAAGCTCCTTTAACTAGAGAAGAGATTCTTCAAAATTAAGTAGTTCCATATCAAACATTATAATGGATCTGTCATGTTGACTGACTAGTGTCAGATGCACGACCTCGGTGTCCACCGCATGATGTCATATACCTGTTTATGCATCTTAATAAAAATGAGTCCATCTGAACTATATATTTCCTTTAGGATACATGATGGTGGAGAAGTAGATGTCTGTGCTTGCTACACTGCAATATCTGTAAATTGAGTTTACCTTGGCTTTGATAGATACAGTTGAATTGCTCAGTTTCATGTAGGATATAGTTAAATATGCAGCATATCATGAGTAGCAAGCAGTCCTGCAAGTTTGCTTGCTTTTTTCCTCCCTCTGGTTTTCTACATGACTTTAGCTTGTTAATAGGTTTTTTTTTCTTCTTTATTTGGATAGCAATTATTCGTTTAAGCTCTTTTCTCAAACTGCGTTTCTTGCTTTATTTAGGCGGCTTCTGTACTAAACATTTTTTATGATAGGCTGACACAAAATGTTGGAGATTACATCCTAAGGTTCGGTTTACTTGGGGAATGTTTGCAAACGATTTTTTTGAAAGTGCTTATCTTCTTTTTAAACCGTACAAGCACTTTTTCAGTGTTCACGTACCCTACTTTTGCTGTAGCTTCTCTAAAATTAAACAACCAAACTTTTGAAAGCTAGAAGCATCAATTTAGATGCTTTAGGTGCTTAAAAGCACCATAACTGCTGGACATTACAGTTTTATGTCATACAAGTGCTTTCTTATTTTTAACCCAACACAAAAACTTGTTTTATACTGCTTTAAGTTTGTTTATATTCATACCAAAATCCTCTGCTTTTGCTATGACATATTTTTTTCAACTTTAAGCAAAAGTAAATAAGGGCTTGTAATAAGCATTTGTAAGCACACCCTTGATATGACACCTTACCTTACGCTTGTATTCTCATTATCACATGTTCTTCACTAGGCACTCGCATAAGTTTGTGTTGTGTTATCATATTGATATACTGAATATTATATGTTGCTACCTCTTACAGTTGCCAGACTTTCGAAGGTGGAATTGCTGGAAAGCCTGGCTCAGAAGCTCATGGAGGGTGAGTGCACTGCACAATAAATTACTCATGGTCTTCTGATTCTGTTTTATCTATAGACAAGACGTTTACCTTCTAGGTGCATATTGATAAATTACCCACGCTTCACCTGATCATGCTCTTTTAGGTATACATTTTGTGGCATGGCTGCAATGGTTTTGATCAACGAGGTTGTTACCTTGCCGAATTGTAAGTGTTATTTTCTAGGATGGACTTACTTCCCCCTTAGCTTTTTGTCCTTGGAGGCTAACTTAGACGATGATAAGTGCATTTTTTTTTTTACTATTGTCTGATGTTGTTAGAGTAAAGGGATTCAAAACACGATGCAAAGAAATAAACGAAATTTCAATAACGAAAGTAATAACCAACTCAAAGATTGAGTCCTACGAGAATTGATAATTCTCGTCCCAAGCGTGAACACACGCCGACAATGATCTCAGATTATGTCTAAACCCTCGATGCCCTCCTCTATACTACTACGGTCTATTTATAATAAAATAAATAAAGATGCAAGCCTTATTCGGCTACCCAACGTATGGGCTTATTATTAAAAAAGGAAACTACTTATTAAACTACGAAATATCTAATTAAACGTCTTCTTCTTGTTTGGCGCCATGCAGAGGAAACCCTAACCATGCACGAGTGTGTAACCTCCTCCCCGACGAAGCCGATTCTCTTACTCCTTCTCTTTATCCTTCCTTGCTCTTCTTCGATACACCTTGTCTCTATCAAATGTTGCTCTAGATATACATTTGATCGAATAAATAAGAATGCTCTGGCATATAATCTTACATTTTAATAAGTACACAGGCAACCTTACTAATTGGCCGTTGCAAAAAAAATCTCAAGTGTATACCACCTACCCCCTATAGAAATCTTTATCATGAAGCTTTTCATATCTAGTGCACATCCATATGCGACAAAAAAACATGTACAGAAATTTATGACTGCTTTTATTTTTTTGGTGACTTCGAATTGCTATATGTTATAGAACTGCATTTTGTCTTTAAAAATATAAATCTTGAAAAGCATGTCTACATTCATATATTCAACTTCCAAGTTATATTATTGTCCTTCATTATATTCATGTTTTCTGAGCCCCCAGACAAAGCATGGAGTATAAAATAATTCAATTGAAACATCTGAAAACATTAAGTAGTTTCTGACTCTGAAATATTTATTTTGTAATCTTTTTTCAAGAAAAAGTAAAGTATTCCAGATATACAATTACAAGTAAGGAATATAACAGTTGCTACAGAGTATCTAATAATATTAGCATAAAAGGGGAATTAATGTGAGCAGAAATAAAGAAAGAAAAAACTGAATGTAGGAAATGTTCGGCTTGGATACTGCATCCCTGATTCTCTTAGCCTCTCCTATTATTATTTATTCTGATATATTTGATGTGATTTCACCTATGCAATGACTTGAGAGCTCCTTGTAGAGAACAGTTACCACTGTTAGATTCTTTCCTACAATCTTAACTAGTTATTAGCTGTAAATGCATGTCAGAGCTTCTTTTTTTTTTTTTTTCTCAATTATATTTCAGAATGTGTTCAGACAAGGGATAGAATGTGGATTTCATGGAAAAATAAATAAGTTTGTTGACGGATGCTACTCCTTTTGGGAGGTAAGTGAAGATTGAGAGTATTCTTTTGTTTGATCAAGTCATCAAACAGCATGCAAATAATAAATACATTATATATAATCGGGAACGGTGTACCCTTTACATTTGACTTCAATATAGCAAGTGAAAATGATTATTCAGACTTAGACGACCATTTGGCAAAATACTAACACATCTCCAGTTCTGGCCCTGTGTTTCTTTTGTGGATATCCAGTAGTTTAAGTTTGTCTCCTCCTCATTAATACAAGTCTGCTTTACTCATTTACCATCTAACAATCTTCTCGAGATGGTTCTTCATTTTATGTATGGTATGAGGAGACAGTAGTCTGGGGAAACGCAGAGACTTTCCTTCTCCCAGCATTGCAGACTCATTCATCCCGTTTGCCTTGAGATATTCCAACTTAATTTCATCCTCTCTACAACATAATTCTGGACAAGTTTACGAATTTGTCTCAAGAGCATAGGATAGAGGTTATTATTTGCATCATGAAAACTAACACCTCAATTTCTGTTTAAAGATGGAAATTACAGTGTGACGAGTTATTTATTGATTGCTGCAGTTTCTAGGTATGGCTTTTCAGTGATTATTGGTGACGAGGAGTTGCTTGCTAATGGTTATGGGACTTCAAAATATTGCATTTCGGGAAATTAACTAAGAAGAAACGTTATCCTTACTGTATATATATAATCGTCTATACTGAAACTACACCAAATACCGCATTCATCTTAGCCGTCCATTTCCTTCACCCTCCCCACCGCTCCACTGCTTTCCGCAGCCACTTTTGTTGACTCAAGCTCCTTCGCCCCCCGCTACTCTCACAACTTCTTCTCTACTCTTCTCATCGCCGAACAATTGAGCGGCTCTTCCATTCGTAATTGGCCATCATCGCCGGCTGAATTTCTCCTCCACTATCAACATATTCGTAGAATTTCACCTCTGGCTAGCTCGACTCCACCGAAGCAAGTAAATCCGCCAATTCTTTTTTGCTATAAGGCTGCCGCTTCTGGTAAGATTTTGGGTCCCAACAGTCGGGTACTTGGTGTGTTCTGTGTCGTTTGATTGCTCCTGCGGTTGAAACACTTACTAAGGGTAGTTGCAGCAATTCTTGAAACACTGAATATTATGCATTCGTACGTGGTAGGAGATGTGTGAATTTAGCTTGCGTGAGTCTTGCTTTTGAAGACTCTATCTTGTAGTATTAATTCAACATTCGGGATTTATGCCTACAATTATGTTTCAAGAAATGCCATCAAACTGTCACTACATTAGAGTAGAGAAACTTTTTCCGCTCAAAATGATATGATGCAGTGTGCCCCGACCAAGATAATTAATATTTTGGTTTTTCCTTCAAGTTTCCAAATGTTAGTTTGCACCGACTCTATTGTTAATATCCCTTATGTGTGTCTCAGTCTACATTCCATGATTTTATTTTTTTGGAGTTTTAAATTAAACATGTAATTGAATTAAATAAGAAATTTTATAACCCCAATATTTATAGAAGATGTAAATTAAACATGTTCAATTTTTCCAAAACCAATTTTGCTTCTTTCAAACTTGGCTTGAATTATCACAATGATCTTTGGAAGTCTGATAGTATAAAATATTTGTGTTCTTGCGCCTATTGTGTGCTAAATGTCTTCTACATTGTTTTTAGGCTCTATATGTAGATGTGATAATTATGGAACCTAAATGCATAAGAGTTCATCTCCAACCGTTCATAAATGGAAAAAAGCTGTAACGATTTCTTCATAGATGCAAGGATCCTCTCATAATTAAACTCATGCATTTGTGTTGATAATTCTCCGAACATGCTTTCGTTTACATAACTATCAAGTGATTTAATTAGGACCTTACATTTCGTAGTTCATAATAGAACTAAAACATCAAGTTAAAAATCTATACACTCATTAGCAGTTTGTCGTGCATGCTACCGTATTACATATATATTTCTTGTAATTCGGAATACTAAATATTTTTCAGTATTTTATTGTCATTGGAAACTCAAGACTAGACTGTCTAGAGTCCTGCATTTTTAGCGTTGAACTTTTGATCTTACGATATTCCATAATTAAGTTATTAGCCTTGATATATCAATCAAGATCTCTGTGCTCAAACGTTTGTCGACATTATTAGTCATTATGACATTGTGATAAAATTGGTTTTGAAAAAAATGAAATGTCATAAAAATACTAACATCTTCTATAAATATTTACTCAATTAATCAAGATTATGTAAATTAACATTTAATTATACGTATTTAAATTTATGGTGACATGTTTGTTTCCTACCACACATGGATACCGAGTTCGTCGTAGCAAATATTTGATCAATTGGGACACAAGAACGCTTACGAGTTATATATCTTATTTTAAATAGCATTGAAAAATGTAATAACATTCCCACCGGTTTAGGTACAAGATACTATCATTACTGCCTGGACATTTAGACATCCAACCCGTAATCGCAACGACCCAATTGCAAGAGCGGAGCTCTACCAACTGAGCTATCTCCCCCCGAGCCCAGTGGAGCAAGCATTTATTAGAACGTATTTACTCTTTTTTTTTTCTTGGCCTAATTTAAAGAAATACACTAAGCACCAATCTAAACACGGGCATAGAGTACTATATTTGTGAATTAATAAAGGAGTGTTGGTAATGAAGTTACGGATTATAGTTGAACGTGGGTGAATAATTCTACTTCTTCCCACTTCTATTTGGACACCTTGCAACACTTACAGTAGGCGATCCCATGTACGCCTTTTTTATTACCTAACAAAATATTGCTCTGTTCTTCCAGCTTGAATATGGTTCGATGATGACGATCACAACAATAGTTAGAGCCTTAGAGGTCACGTCTCATTTTTTCTTCTTCTTCCGTTAAATCAAATCCAGGATAATCATTAATATATTTTTTTCTTCCATTAAATCAAATCCAGCATAATCATTAATTTATTTTTTTCTTCCATTAAATCAAATCCAGCATAATCATCAAACCAGAATAGCAGAATAATTTCTCTCATTTCCGAAAATGGGAGTTGGGCTAGCGATCGGGCCCACCAATCATAACCAGAGCTGGGCCAGCGACCATCAGTGGGTCAAGGACATCAGGTGGGTCATCATCCAGTGGGCTAGCAAGCTCAATATGCCCAGTTGGGCCATCCAGATCAATTGAGCCCCTAATTAGTCTCTGCTCAGGTTGGCCACCCATTAGATTGGCAAATACAGTGCCAGCAACCCAATCCAAATTAATAGTCGGTGAGGAGGGAACGGTCGCAACCACCCCGCCGTCTCCGCCGTTGCCTCCATCACCGAATTCGCTGGCGATTTCCTCAAGTGAAGGAATCTCGTCGTCGCCGGTGCTGCTGTTGTACTCGGGAAACTCTCGGCAATGGAGATGGAAAAAAAGATGGAAATTCCATTGGCAATGGAGGAAGTGTAAGGCTTGTAACTGAGGATGGAGTTGCAAAGGGGTTTAGTGTTAAAATTGGGGATGGAACTTCATTAGATGGAGATGGAGATGGAGATGGAAATAGAACTGGAACAGGGGATACAGGGGATGGAACTGGAGAGGATAGAATGGTATTGGATGGAGATGGTGATGTGGATGGAGGATTTGGGAATAGAATGGTATTGGGTGCTTGATTTAGTGACTTTACACTGACTTCAAAATTGAGACGAAATTGAAGTTTATGCAAAGGAATCGATAAATAGAAGTTACCGCAGTTGATGAAATGGAGGAAATCGTACTCAACTTCATGGTTCTCCACTCAGGGGCGGATCCAAGGGGGGGCGGGTGGGTGCGACCGCCCCCCGAATTTTTGTGCAATACTACGAGTTATCTTTTATATCTAGTAATTTTTATACTTGTTCCAATTAAATTTTCGAATTCGCCCCCCCCGAAATTTTTAAATTTGTTATCCTAACTTTGAAAAATTTTAAAAAACGTATATTAAGTGTCACATATTTTAGTGGAGGTGTAGATTTTGAGTTTTGGATACCTAGTTTGGTAGAGTCAACTTATATAACTTAATGCAATTAATATACTATGTTTTTTGTTTAATGCAATTAATATACTATGTTTGTGTTTTCTTTTTTCATGTACTTACTGATATAAAATTAAGAACATTTGAAGTATAAATAAACTATCATTTAAATACTTATTAATTCCTCAGTTAGATATTGTTATTCTTCTTAATTTCCTCTAACTAAATTTAGAATGATGTCAAAATAGGATTTTGTACTATATTTTTTGAATAAATATAAAAAAATTTATGAGTTATTCATGAAAGAAGAATATAATCATTAAATAAGTCATAAAGAATAAGTATAATTAGATTTAAGTAGAAAAATGTGCTAAATTTTTTTTTTAGGGGCTCCGCCCCGAACCCCGTCTTAAAAGAAAACTCAAGCCCCGATAAATTTCGCCCCCCTAACCGAAAATCCTGGATCCGCCCCTGTCTCCACTCCACCTAATTCAGTGATAACCAAGTGGCAAGGCTCCATTCGTACGCCGACCATCTCTTTCCATGCTATACCAATGGCAGTTTTGCCGGATATGTACGTCGGAGTGTCGATTTTGATGAACTGTTTCCCTAGCTGAACACGAACTCCACCCTGTACGTCCATTCTTAAAACTTCCGATGAGATGGAAGTACCAGCAAGACTAACTATCAGAAACGTGAACACGGTCAAGGTTTTGAGCATTATAGATGAAATCATGGTGGATATTTTACTAAAGACTGAATATCAAAGGATGGTAATTGAATGAAGGAGCATAGTGTTAGATTTTATTATGGAAATTAGATTATTAATTAAATTAATTAATATGTGATTTAAGTGGAAGAGACATGTTGGTTAGCAAATGGATGAATAAGACACGTTCTTTGGTTGACCATGCAAGCATGAAACGTTGCATGCATGCCTTGCATGTTAAAGCATGAAACGTTCTTTGGTTGACCATGCAAACATGAAATGTTGCATGCATGCTGTTAAAGCATGAAACGTTGCATGTAGCGTTGCATGCATCGGTAATTAATCTCCTTTGCCAAACGATGCAACAATTACGAAGAGGTGTATCATGGTCTATAAATTAGACATGTTCAAGGCATAAACAAAACACTTCAATTACCACCAAAAATGTTCTTCTTCCCAACTTATTTATCCCTTAACCATTCCATTACATACATATAAATTAGTTCATATTTTCTTAGTCCCAAAATATCCATTAGTTCGCCGGAATTACGAGAAGTAGTGCAACTACTCGTAATTGAAAAGCCGTTGTATCTTGGAGACGAGTGTTATAGACCGCTTGCACCGAGTAGCGGATCATTATCATCTTGCGGAGAAAGAGTCCAACTCTTGCCTCGACTATCGTTGTAATCGTCATTTTGACACACCCCGCAATAACAATCGCAATACGATAATTATGTTGAAGAAATGACGACAAGTAGCAGTGATGTACCCGATCCCCTTGTCCAAGTAATGACAAGCAGTAGTAACATGCCGCCGAACTTTACAACAGCAACGAACAACCAAAATCCAAGCGCCCCTGTTCATGCGGAAAGGCCGAAAAAGTTCTCAGGTTCTGAATCTAAGCGTTGGCAATCTAAAATGCTGTTTTTATTTAACTACTTTAAATTTATCTCGATTCTTGAAAGAGTCACCTCCAATTGTGGGGGAAAATGAAACTGACGAGCAACAACGCACAGCGTCTGATGCATGGTATCATAGCCACTACATACGTCGCAACTATGTCCTAAATGGACTTGACGACACTCTCTATAGTGTCTACTCGACTGCAAAGACGTCGAAAGAATTGTGGGATTCTTTGGAGATCAAATACAAGACCGAAGATGTCGGTCTAAAGAAGTTCGTTGTTGGACGATTCTTAGACTACAAGATGGTGGATACCAAAACTGTAGTCGAACAAGTGCAAGAGATTCAATTGATCATACATGATATAATTGCCGAGGGTATGGTCGTTTCTGAATCTTTTCAAGTTGCAACTGTGATCGATAAGTTACCGCCAATGTGAAAAGATTTCAAGAACTATCTAAAGCACAAACGCAAAGAGATGATTCTTGAAGATCTAATAGTCCGCCTCAGAATTGAAGAGGACAACCGCAAGGCTGATCGAAAGACTAACAAGCCATCTATGGAGGCAAGGGCTAATCTAGCCGAGTGCAACACTAGCACTAACCCGAAGAAACACTAGTTCTATGAAAAGAAGAAGTCGAATGGCTACGGAACTTCTTAGAGAATATTCCTTGTTGGGAAAAATTCGTGCCTCCCGTCTTGATACATTGTGATAGTATGTCTGCGATAGGGAGAGCACAAAGTAGTATGTATAATGGTAAGTCTCGACATATTCGTCGAAGATACAATACCGTTAGACAATTGATCACTAGTGGAATAATATGTATTGACTATGTGAAGTCAAAAGACAATATTGCGGATCCGTTTACTAAAGGTATTAATCGTGATCAATTGTACAATGCAGTGATTGAGATTAAAATCCACACTAAAAGAACGCTCTTAATGGTAACTCTACCATGATGATTGGAGATCCCATGAACATGGTTCAAAGAGACAATTAAATTAAGAATGTTCAAGTTGTGCACTTGGAAACACAACTAACAATCCATTCTCAAAACTGCCCCAAGTGCAAACCTGTAGCTTGTGGTAAAAGGGTAAGCGTATAAGCTTTTAATGATTCCTATAGCCTTATTGGTGGAGTATGGCAGGATACTCTTTATAGGAGATCACCTATATAAGTGAGAAGTGTTGCCGCTTCAAATAGAAAAACACTTATGAATCCAAGATATGGTCCAAGGCCCAAATGGACATAACGTGAGAACGAAAGATATTGTATCTATTATTGTGTATATGTTATTGTCTTGGTTTACACGAAAGCTGACCGGTTCAAGACATCGCGTTCACCGAACAACGAGTAGATCCGATAACATTATACTAAGGAAGGTTCAAAGAAAAAAACTACCTATCCTGATGCAATAATAGGTCATGGGGACTTTGGTTTGCACAACATTTTGCATTTGCATTTAATAATCTAACTTCCATATGGGGGATTGTTAGATTTTATTATGGAAATTAGATTATTAATTAAATTAATTAATATGTGATTTAAGTGGAAGAGACATGTTGGTTGGCAAATAGATGAATAAGACACGTTCTTTGGTTGAAAATGCAAGCATGAAACGTTGCATGCATGCGTTGCATGTTAAAGCATGAAACGTTCTTTGGTTGACCATGCAAGCATGAAACGTTGCATGCATGTTGTTAAAGCATGAAACGTTGCATGTAACGTTGCATGCATTGGTAATTAATCTCCTTTGCCAAACGATGCAACAATTACGAAGAGGTGTATCATGGTCTATAAATAGACATGTTCAAGGCATAAACAAAACACTTCAATTACCACCAAAAATGTTTTTCTTCCCAACTTATTTATTCCTTAATCATTCCATTACATACATATAAATTAGTTCATATTTTCTTAGTCCCAAAATATCCATTAGTTCGCCGAAATTACGAGAAGTAGTGCAACTACTCGTAATTGAAAAACCGTTGTATCTTGGAGACGAGTGCTATAGACCGCTTGCACCGAGTAGCGGATCATTATCGTCTTGCGGAGAAAGAGTCCAACTCTTGCCTCGGCTATCATTGTAATCGTCATTTTGACACACCCCGCAATAACACATACCAATTATATAGATCATTGATAAGGACTAAGGAGGCTTAACAAACTCTGCTTTGCTTACCGCATTGATAGTACGATCATATTGTATTGTACTGGGTATAACCGATTCAAAGATGAATTTGTCGATAATCAGAGGGATATTTATTTTTTTTTCGTTTGCTTTCTTTCAACCTCTTTTTTGTTTTTTAATTAATAAACATTTCCCTACCCCCATATTCCCTTTGTCAGGTTGTTTCCCAAATCCCAAGCAAATAATTAATTGCATATAAAATATTTGCAGTAAATGATGTTACAAAATATACGTAATCGTAATCTGCCAAACACAAAAAACCCGTAAAATGGAAATGAAATATTACAACTTTAAACAAGAAAGAAAACAAGAATCAAATTTCAGGCCGAGTCGAGAAAAACTCTCTATCCGCAAGAGACAAATGCCCCGGTAGTGCTCTCGGTTTAGGCGTGGTCTCCCCAAAGATAAAACGGCTTCGAGTTCAACGTAGCAGCACCGCAAACAATAGAACTCCGACGAACAAGACGGAAGGCAAGGACTTGAACTTTGAAACTAAAGCTAATATGGAGAAGATGCTATATGAGTTGGTATGCAAATGATTTCTACAACTCCTATTTATAGGGACTACACCACCTTGGAAGATTGATACCATTCAACACCATGATCAATGACATTCAACACCATGATCATGGACATGGCGGTTACACAGACCATCAATGAAGAGTTTGAATTCCAATCATGGCAATCAATGGAGAGTTTGAATTCCTTTCAAATTCAAAACATATATTATCTCCACCACTTCGTGCACCAAATTTCGAGAAGCTATTTCACACTCACCGAAAATCGGAATTGAGAAACTCCTCTATACTGCAAATTTTCCTAAATGCATGCATGCAAACACTAAGCTCAGTCCTCAAGAGACAATAAAGCATCAGGGTAGGTGGCTTGTGACCTTGAACCATCCTTAGTTAGTGTTATCGAGTATACCGGCGGACTAGTGAACACAATGTTTTGAACTATTCCTCCAACGTGTATACCGACACAATAACATTAACACTATAAAGTCTCAACCTCGTCCGTTCTCACGTTTGTGTTCGTTTCTGGCCATGGACAACCTTTTTGGATTCATAAGTATCAATTAGAAGCGACCCTCACTTCTCACTTACATAGGTGATTCTTACACGAGTATCCTGCCATACTCCACTTCCTCGAGGTATCCAAGAATCATTAAAAGTCTATGACTTAACCTCACCACATAACAGGTCAGTAACACTCTACTGCTCCTTTCAGGGAATAATTTTGTCGAGTGTTGTTTACACAAACAATCTCTTATAACTTAGTTTTCCCATTGAACCAAGTTCATGGGATCTCCACTCTACAAGATTGGGTTACCACTATAATTGTCTTAAGTTGTGGATTTTACTCTCATTCCCTCTAGCAGTTTATACATTTGATCTCGAGGCAAACTCTTAGTAAGCGGATTCGCTAGCAGAAATAACCTCACTCGTGATCAAGTGTCTTACAGTATTATGTCGTCGACGTATATGTCTAGACTTACCATTGTGCAACCCACTTTTCGCTCTTCCAATAGCAGCTTGACTATCGCAGTGAATCATCACCGGTGGTACGGGTTTGTTCCAACATGAAATATCTTCCAAAAAATTACGAAGCCACTCGACTTCCTCACCAGCCTTATCTAAGGCGATAAATTATGATTCCATGGTGGATCGGGCTATACATGTCTGTTTTGTGGACCTCCAAGACACAGCTTCATCCCCTATTAAAAGCTTTGAAACTATTAAAAGCTTTGATTGGATCGTCTTTACTTCTTCTTGGGCTTTCGACAGTCCTTGGACATGTGACCCGCTTTGCCACAATTGTAGCAATCTCCGTCAAGCCTTCTAGTTTGATCTTTACCTTTTGCATGGTATTTGTCTTTGGGATGCCCTTGCTTGTTAGAGTCACCACCTTTCTCCAACAAGTTGACCCTTGGGTCTATAGGGGCTTTGGATTTTACGTCTTGAACTCGGACATCAGCCTCGATGCGAAGCTTTTCAGTCAAGTCTTCAAGCGACATCTCCTTTCGCTTGTGCTTGAGGTAGCTTTTGAAGTCCTTCCAACTGGGAGGGAGCTTCTCGATCATAGCTGCCACGGTAAAAGCGTCGGGCAATAGCATCTCTTCAGCATGAACCTCGTGCACAATTAGTTGGAATTCTTGCAATTGGTCCATGATGGGTCGGGAATCCACCATCTTGTACTCCAGAAACCGGGCTACAATAAACTTCTTTGTACCTGCATCATCAGTACAATATTTCTTGTCTAGTGCCTCCCATATTTCTTTTGAGGTCTTTATGTTTGCATATACACTATACAAGCTATCCACTAGACTTTAACAAAAAGTTTTTACACAAATAATTGGAAGTACGCCAATTTTTGTAGGCAATGGAGACTTGCATGTTCTCCTCATTTGTAGGTGCGGGACCATCTTCCTTGAGGATGTTTCCAAACCCTAATGTTGTTAAGTAAAACAACATCTTTTGTTGCCAAAGTTTGAAGTAGGCTCCACCAAATTGTGGTGGCTTTTGGGCGGCGAGCGATGCTCTTGAAGAGTGCAACGGTGCCGGCAAAGTTGGGATCGAGTCTCCCACCCCTCCAAGGTGGTTCAACGTCCCAAAAGGGATAAAAGGAGTCGTCGAAGACGACATGATAGCATGAGTTGCATCACGTAAATTGTTCACAATCCGGTCATTAGTAGCGGATGACATGGCTGCCAAAGTGGAGATGGCGGCCATGTTGGAAGATGGCAAAGTATCATTCGTAGTCGATGAGGTCACGAACGAGAATGGAGGTGGTCCACTAAATCCGGCAGCGGAGATGCCTACGGAAGTCACCGTAGGGAAAGGGACTCCGGTGGAGGAAACGCCCGCGGAGGAGGCGGCGGTGCCGGTAGCGGTGGTGGGCGAAGTAGCGGATGAATACGCCATTTCCAAGTTAAGGTAAGTTATGTTTCAGTTTTTGTTTCCGGCAACAAGGTCGCGAATTGTCTCTTGCGATTGTTACAAAATATACGTAATCGTAATCTGCCGAACCCAAAAAACCCGTAAAATGGAAATGAAATATTACAACTTTAAACAAGAAAGAAAACAAGAACCAAATTTCAAGCCGAATCGAGAAAAGCTCTCTATCCGCAAGAGACAAACGCCCCGGTAGTGCTCTCGGTTTAGGCGTGGTCTCCCCAAAGATAAAACGGCTTCGAGTTCAACGTAGCAGCACCGCAAGCAATAGAACTCCAACGAACAAGACGGAAGGCAAAGACTTGAACTTTGAAACTAAAGCTAATATGGAGAAGATGTTATATGAGTTGGTATGCAAATGATTTCTTCAACTCCTATTTATAGGGATTACACCACCTTGGAGGATTAATACCTTTCAACACCATGATCATGGACATGGCGGTTACACAATCATGGCCATCAATGGAGAGTTTGAATTCCTTTCAAATTCAAAACATATATTATCTCCACCACTTCGTGCACCAAACTTCGAGAAACTATTTCTCACTCACCGAAAAACGGAATTTAGAAACTCCTCTATACTGCATTTAAATGCAGATTTTCTAACAAATGAATGTACTACAGAGGCTGCAGCAAGCACGTTGGGTTTGATCTGGGGGGTATATTTATTTTTTAATTTTCAATTCTATTCTATTTTGTTTTTTCCCTCCTAAACTTTGGTTAAATCAAATTCCTTTAGTTCAGCTTTGGTCTACGTCTCTCTCCCACTCCAAAATTATCTCCGTCCAGATTTATGTGGACTCTCTACCGGACTTGTTTATATTTATTTACAATAATATTTTGGTTGGAAAGGAGAACTGATTCGGCCCAAGGACAAAACTAAAAGACCCAATATGAAATGAAAAGCTCAATAAAAAAGTTGGGCTAACGCCTAACTTTAACAATTTAAATAATTGACCTTTGCCCTGGGCCTAGTCACAGAGAGAAATGCCATTATTTACATTATTATGATATTGTGGAAGCGGTCTGAATTCCAGGACTTTGTCTATTCAAATTTAAAAACAAAGAAAAAAAGAATCAAACAAAACAAACGAAATTCTCATATGATTTGGCGATCCTGTGTCTTTAGACACGCGGCTTACTATAAAAGTCGGAAAAAGATTAAACTTCCAACTGAATCAAGTAAAGCACATAAGATAACATCCTAAATATTTCAGACATTTTATTCAATGTTGTTTCAGATGTGGACCTATTCAAACACAGCAAAACATAAATGTTAGAAATTGGAAATCTTGAGATAGTAGGATATGTAAAGTAAAAAATGAGATATTCTCATGAGCATATAAAATGCATATAACATCCGATTCTTAGAAAAATACCAGAAAAATAAATATAACAAATAACCACTCCAGAATGAATACTTCATTTACAATTACACCTAAAATCCAAAATCACATAACTAAATATGCTTATCTGATTTATTGCTAATTCTATCTCGTATTGTACTTGATTTGGAAGACTTAAAAATTGTGCAGTCATTTTCAGTGCAAGATGAGGTCCGATAAATTAAGTTAGATAAGTTAGTTAATGCCATTTGGGCTTAGTACTCGTTTGGGGACACCGGTGTGAAATTTCGCCTCTGGAAAAAAGCCTGAAGACGCAACCTGCGGAAGGACACAACTCGTACACACCACCAGCACATCATATACCAAAGGCTAGATCGATAGCTCAACAACTCACAAATCAGTAATGTGGATACCAAGTGCAAAAAACTATATACCATATCCGTAATTACGGTACAGATTTACACTGCTGGTAAGTGCTCAACCAAGTGGAGTTTGAATACAAGAATATAGCATCACATATTTGCTGTTGTTTCTCGGATCTCTTCCAACGAAATCGCCTGGCATTGAACAAGATTAGTATTTCAGGACAAGGATCCACAAGATCCGCATACATTCAATCAAGTAAAACACGGGAAAATATGCAACTTCAACATCATTATTAACAAGAAACCAAGAGTGAAAGGAGAACTTTCAGCAATGTTTTAACTGAAAAAAATAGATTGTTAGAAACTACTGCCGAGTTTGAAGCACCGTTAAATATATAAAAAAAGACTTCATATGTTTTTAATTCTTACTTGCTCTTGGCCAGCAAAATCATTATCAGGGGTGAGGAAAAGCATACAGTGGCATTCCTTCCTGCCAACAAACCAGAACCGTTAAGACATTATTAAAAATGATGAGACTAAAATCAAACAAACTAATCATAAACTATTCTATGAAGTCCATGAACAAATTTTAAAACCATCAAAATCCAAAATACATCACCATAAAATGGATTCCGGAATTTGTGTACAAGTTATCAACAATTATTCTGAAGAGTGATGTGAAACCTAAAAATATCCTAAACAAGCCACCACAATTACCAGCTAATAAACCAGTTGGGATAATATAAGATGAAGAATAAATAGCAGAAGATAGGGAAAAACCAACTTTCTAGGACTGAGATGATTTCAACAACTCAGATGAATATCAAAACGCAATAACTCGTCTTCAAAGAAGTATGAATGTTTTTATATGTAAAAGAACGAGGCAGGGAAAATGCAATTTACTGACTTTTAAGTGTAACTAACCATTAAAAATCCTACCACACTAAACTCCATTCCCCTGGTATATTACATATTGGTTAACGAGCAGTATCCTACAGGTTCAAAAGATTTAAATTATCCTAGTTCCTGAGACACTGATACAGGATTCATCTTCATCACCAATATAATCAGCAATCTAGTACCTACTACTGGCCGCTAACTATATCATCATAATAGCCTAGGATTCTATCCTTATCACTCCCTATAGTTCCATAATCCAAGTTCTGGAATACAAAAAGAAATCCCAAAACAAAGAAATTAATGCCAAACAACCTTAACATTAAACCTCACCTTTCCCTCATCGGAACGCAAGGGCAGTTCCAAAATCCCTGCTGGGCCTCAGCAGCCTTATCATCATAGTGCCTGAAACCAAACTGGTCAATATAACAGAATCTAACTTACATTTAAAAATGGAGCAGCACTTGTTTAAAACATTTAATAATTCAGTTCACCGATATTCATCTGCAAAGAAAAACTACCTGCAGGGGCAGAGAGGCGCACCCAATGTATCCCTGTGCTCCGCCAATCCCTGTTTACAAATTTGACAAAGCACGTTAGTTTATGATATAAAGAGAATATGTGATTGATTATAGGTCTAATTCAAGAGTATTTCCTCATTCATAATGAAAAATAGGCATTAATCACATCTAAGAAAAGGCAACAGTAAATTAGACATTTCTCACACACAAAGCAATTGACTAGCTCTACATATAAACTAAATCTACATTGATAATATCCTCATTTAATTTGTCCAAAACTTGTACGTCCCAATTAAAACTAAACACATGACAAAAAACAAACTAGGATGAGAAGAAAAGCCATTGAAGCCCAACCAATTTAAAATTTTCTATAAATGTCTTCTTGTATTGACTTAATCTTGATAGCTAGGGTTGTATCAGTGAAACATTGAAATTAATACCTTGATGACAACAGAAGTGACGCCTTTATCGACACAGAAATATGTACCCGATTTCCGGGCATACTGCTCCGAAAATTTCCTCATTACTTCGATCGATTTATCCGTCGGCTCAACTATAACAACGCACAATTATCTTTCCATTTCGAACAATTAGGAGAAATTTATTAGAAGATAGTTCAGCGATCGAGGTTACCTTTAGCGACTACAGCATGGCGGCGGCGCGGCTGCGGCGGTGCGACGGACGAAATGCCTAGGCCGACGCTGTAAGAAGTGGAAGCTTGAAGAGCATTCATTGCGGAAATTTCACTGATTTTTTACTTGTCTAACCACCACTCTTATGTACAGATGAGATTTTTTCTTTTTTCCCCTAAATTATAAAATCATTTTTTTACTAAAATTGTTGTTTATTTGGATTAGTTTGCACCACACACACGTTGGCATATCGGAGATCTGACTTTTAACTGTTCAAAACCGTCACGTAAACGAGTTCGGGCTGGGCTTTTTCCGGCCCAACTAATTTTAAGATCGTGGAGCGTTCTACTTGGCGGGCCTACTCTAAATCTTATTCCTCCGTCCCGCTATTTGTAGCTCACTTTCCCGAAAGGGGTGTCTCATTATTTGTGTCCATTTTCCTAATTTGGTAAAAAAGTACTCCTACTCTATCATCTTCTCTCTCCTACTTTATCATCTTTCTCTCATACTCTCTCATTATCTTACTCATCTTCTCTCTCATACTTTATCATCTACTCTCTTAATTTTCGTGCCAAAATCAATTGAGCCACAAATAACGGGACGGAGGGAGTATTTATCATTTATTCCTTATCCACAATTCTCTTCATACTTATCTAAAATAAAGTATTATCGATGAACCCATCAAGATGAAGATCAAGGTCAAGAGAAGAGAGTTACGGTAAACAAAGCACATACACTATTAGAATATAAAAATTGGACAACAAATGTAACCTGCAGTCACTATCGAGGTGTGTACCTATAAACTTCCGCTTTGTACTCTTCCAAACACATAAATAAATTAAAATAATATTTAAACTCTTTCAAACGAAGCCTAAAACTATTAATATATTAATTTTTCTAATTTTATTTTTTTAATATTCCGTAACGTATCGTATCACAAATATTTGTCTGAAAAAAATCAATATAGTATTTGGTTCTTACAAAACGTGTAAACACAAAATTTAAGGTAAAAGAATTTATTTGTATCAAGAATGGGACTCAACATTACGGCTACCGTGCCATTATATTTTAGTGCTATTTTTAGAATTTGACTTCTTTTGTTGTATGGAAATGAAATTTTGTAAGAACATATATGCATGGTTGATGTTATGCAGAAACCATGTCATTCCAAATTAGTACCAACTTAAAATTCTAAAGTGTTTTTCTAATACTTATGTGTTGTCATTCCAATTAATATTTTGTAATGAACAATTTTAAGTTTTTAACTGAATCATCTTAAACTGTTATGTTTGATCTATTTTTAATTTGTTCAATTACAAACTTTGGGCTGCTGCTTAATTATAACAATTAGTATATATTATAATTCCACAATATATACACTTCAAACCTCAAATTGGTTTCATCGTTCTGAATTCCATCTAGAATCATTGAGACCCTAATCGCACCTTCATAGAAGCAAAATTGAAGTTAATTACCTTGTAAATTACTAGCCAAATTGATCAATTCAAATCTCATAAACACATTCAAGTCTGAGTCACTCGCACATTGCAAAATAATAATTTGGTGTTAAATCCATCAAATTAATTTTGCTATAAAAGTTATAGAAACCCTAGAATATCAAAGTTACCATTTGATTCTTTTTCTTGAGAAGGCTTGATCCATTTAAATTCGCAGCATCAACTCCAAGTCAATCAACCCTCTTCTTCTCTCCACTTCTTTCTCTTTCTCTTTCTCTTTCTCTTTCTCTTTGTTTTTTTTTTCTTCCACAATATGTAAGGATCAGGTCTTGTATCATATGAAACAAAGCTGATAAAAAACCCTAATTTCCTCGAACAGAAAGACTCAACACAGACAAAAAAAATCTGCACATATACAACTATAGATCTGGCAAAATCAAGATAAAAAACCTTTAAAATGCTTTTTCACACGGTATAATTTCGTCTTAATCTATTTCTTGCTTCTTCTTCAAACACAATTCAAAACAACAATATCATAGCAACGGCAAATCACACATAGATACAAAGATCTTACTGACCCTAGCTATTAAAAGAAAAAGAAAAATCTTAATTTCCTCGACACCCATAAAAAAAAGTTACTACAATCTTTGAACAAGTAAGAGATCGATCGGATCGGACCATGTTGCTCGATTCCCCCATGAAAGAAGATAACCCATCTCACGAAGAAGGAAGACTTTTTCAAAGCGGTTGTGTGGAAAGAGTTTCATTGCGGAAATGAAAACACAGGTGCAGCATTAATCCTCTCTTCTTTCCCGTCCTCATCATTAAAAATAGGTGACGGCAGTCCATTTGTATGACTCCTTTTGTTTGTATTTCTTCGGAGATAATGATGGAGGGTTTGATTTCTCCGCAGGTGTTTTCGGGCATAATGATGGCGGGTTTGAATAGGGGGGTGGTTGAGAGCATGATATGATATGAAATGATGATTGCTTGTGGGTTTTCAGATGGAATGATGGATATAAAAGAGGAGGAAATTGAAAAATGCAATGTTTTTGTGCTGTCTTTTTCTTGCTTCCTTTTTTAAATAGGAGAGAGAGAGAGAGATAGGAGAGGATTATGGACATTGATGAAACTGAGAGGGGTCTTTTTGATTAGAAAATTAGACCTGCTTTGTATTGACATCATTACAAACCTGCATTCCCTGGATAAAGTTTTCTTTTCGTTTTTCTCTTCCTTTTTTGGGCTTTTCAACGCATCTAATTAAATAAATAACTTCAAATATTTACTTACATTTCCTATGTCGACGTGTATGAATTTTAGTAATAGAATTATTGCTCTCCATTTAACAGGATTTATTCATATAATTAATAGGCATGTTCAATTATTAATTAGAATACTACTATTTATCTTCCTTTTTTCGTATGTACAGATTTTTTATTTATAATTGATATTCCGAATGCGCATTAATAAATCTCATCTCATTATGAATAATAGCTGCAAACCAAGCATAAAACACAAATGATACTATAAACTAATGTTGTTAATTGTGCGGTAGACTCGAAAGTCTAACCTAAGACCATTACTGTAATTTATGATTACCATTTAAATTTGACGGGAACTGGTTTATCTTTTTCATATTGAAATAATCTGAAAATACAATATTAAGACGTCATCTTGACCCTGTGGCTATGGGACTGCTCTTCTGGACCTATTTTACTATTTTGAGTACGATATTCGTCGCACTTTACCTGCAAAGAGACAACTCTTCTGCCTTGTCATAGCCAATAGTATTAAATTAAATCCTAAAATGTAACTCCACAAACATTATAATCGTTACTACTAATGTCCCAAAATACTGATATCATTTATTTGAGTGTGATATTTTTCCCAACTTCACCAAATACCTTTTTCTTTTTTACCTTCTAAAACTGACGAGTCAAACAATTATAAGCTATTCGCACTTAGCAGTATATACATCTTTTGTGTATTTTTAGTCAATAATTTATACTCCCTCCGTCCTACAATTCTTATCCCCTTTCTTTTGGGCACGAGAATTTAAGAAAATGGTTGGTTGCGACTTGTGAGTAAAATGATGGAGCCCTTAATTAAAGTGTGTAATAATTTGCTATTTTAAGTAAATGGGCAAAAATTATGAAACATCCCGAAAAGGAATAAGAGACAAGAATTATGAAACGGAGCGAGTATCTTTTATCTTTAAAGATTAACAATGAGATACGGTCTCCATCATTTTATTTAGAAATGTCAAATCAAATGTGAGCAAAAAAACCCTACATAGACACCGCAACCTTTATACATCTTCACATGGGGGTCTTCTGAGAGAGAGAGAGAGAGAGAGAGAGAGAGAGAGAGAGAGTAATGGTCTGTACAGATTCCTGAAACTATCAGAAAGAAGTAGGAAAGAGCAATAAATGACAAAAGGCTATCACGCCTCGTAACTAACATGTTGTATGAACTGAGCTGCGAACGATTCAATACAGTCTCTGCATTCACTAGGAATGTTGTTGTCGGATGGAAGATGGCAAGCCACACTCTTGTGTTATCGCGGATATGAGCTCGGGAGATATGGCCCGACGAGGAGGCGTTACCTCTTCACCTCCACTTGCTTCATCGGATTCTATTCCTGATCCCCAGCCTCTGTAGAGGATCACTTTGCTAGGTTCGTGGGATACAAGAATAGCACCAGTTGCTTGCTGATCAAGACAAACAACTTACTTAGCTTAATTCTCCTCCATTTAGATCAATTTATCAAGTTAAAGTTTTATACCTCTAGATTGTAGATCACCTCCCTTGCTGATGTCCCCTTGGCTCTGCCTTTGATATTCACGATTGCTAGAGGATGCCTTTCAAAGTGCTCCTTTATTGTTTTAGCAACTCCACTTATCACATTGCTCTTGCCTGACATAACAATGGGAAAAATAGGAATCAACTAATGCCATCATAATTCCATATGAAAAAAATAGTGAACGAACTTCAGTAAGCTTGTACAACGAGCACTAAAAGATGAAAAAAATCAACGAACTAACAGATATGTGACTAATATCCTTTATATTCTCTTAGGTTGTTAAAAGACGATATAATCGACCATTTGTAGCTTTTATTCCCTCAAGGAGCCAAAGAATCGAGCAACCTTCCATAGTTACTCAATGCCATAGAGTTTGAGAGATTAACAGCATGGAGGAAAATGAAAATAAGAGGATTACCAACAGCAAGCACTGGTGCTCTTCTTATCTTCAGGGCTTGCTTCCTTAGGAGAAGCCTCTCTTTATTCGAAAGCTCGAGTCTCCTAGCAGGAACCTGAGTGACAGCTTTCTGAACTATGGTTTTGGGCTCAGCATTCCGGTTGCTGTAAGCATTATATTTCCCATGAGACTCGACATAACTGGTGGTTGAACTGCGTGGTCTATCTTGTGGCTGAAACTGTCGCAGCATGAATCATATTAGAAATGGTGTGGAAAATGTTTACGTATTAGTGTCTTCAGTGATTACCCTTCCGACATTTCCATTTTGCCGTTTTGTGTTTGCGAAACCTTTGGTTCCCTTGCGTATTGATTTGTGATCGACATTGTCAAAAAAATAGTTGCCGGTCGCTGCAGGCTCTACATTGTCCTCTTCTGATAAGTGCTCTTTACTGAAACTCGGAGTTTCTTTTGCAGTGGAGATACGATCCTCCGGGTCTGTAAAAGTCGCATCAGTTACACTGGTTTCTCTAGCCTTCAACCATTACAAGAAAAATAAACAGATCATAAGTATCAATAGAAGGAAAACCACAAGAATCTTAAAGACTTCATACATTTAGCACATAATAGCAATACGGCTCATTGACAAGCAGAAGTGAAAAGGGATAACTCTAAACTTGAACCTTCAACCCAGACCCCTCAGATGAAGGAAGAAAGGGATAATAGAAGTATATCAACCACAGTTAAGTCAACTATACCTCGTCAGCAGGATCTTTGGAGCAAGACTCCGAAACACTGTCAGAGTCGCTAGGTGAGATTTTGTCTTTGTCATCGTAATAATGTCCAATATTCTCTGGGTTAACCTGGGCCATGGAAATACACAAAAATACTAAATCGGGTAACTAATAAAGCAACTGGAAATCAAATGCACCTGCAAAGATAAAAATGACTAACAACTCCAGGTTCCAAATCTTCTGTCAACTGCATATCATTTGTATCGTCGTCTTTATCCTGATAAATATAGCTTTATCCATAACTAATCATATTCAGTAGATTAATAGGCTAAATGAGTAGAACTGGACAATAAGTACCATTTTGAGCTGCAGATCACCAATATGCCTGTTGAGCTTCAAAACATGTAGTTTCAAGGACTGCATCAAAGGATCCAACAGAAATTATGTGTAAGACAACAGCAGAATCGCTTGCTTGAGCTTTCAATAAAGGAAGAAAGAAAAGAGGAAAATAGAAGAGAGAGCAAACAGAGTAAAACAACAAAAACTGTGATATAACATTTTCGAAATGCAGTGAAAAACCTGCAAATGACATGAGGAGCAATAAAATTCAGACATAAAAACTACTCTGTAATTGCACAAAGATTAGGAAGTAAGAGTTCGTAAGGCTAGTTTTTATGAGATCTAAGAAACATTCTTGCAGCTGTGTAGCATATTCAATATTTTTTCTTCATGAAGCATAAGAGTCATCCAGTCTCTCTATTATATGGCAGATTTTGGTCCCAAAAAACAGAACGAATCCTCTTCATTTGTAATTGTACACTACTCAAACTTGTGATAACAAAAACAAGAAGAATAAAGATAATAAATGAGACTGCACATACAAAGTAATTGCACACTCTTGATATCCTTACTGTATGGGGCAAATTATCTTAATCTTGTACTAGAGAATTTCAGGCATACCTCACCTTTGTTCTCTAATATTTGTATTTGACTCGGTTAGAGACCACAAAAGACAAGAACTTCATTTTAGGTCATAAGAAGGCAGAGCAATCTTGTATCATATAAGACATATAAAACTATACCTCACGGCGTTGTGCCTCCAGTGAACGTTTCATTGCTTCTCTTTTGCTCAGAAGTGACCGAGGCCTCAACGAAGCTGGGCGTTTGTAGTTTTTTCCACGATATACAATGATGGCATAACCTTTACTAACTGGCTCAACAGCTACTAATATCCCACCACTTTCAGATTCTAAGATGCGTGCTACTTCATGAACCTCTTCAATGCTCCTTTTGCCAATACATACCTTAACCAGTTCCCTGTATTTCCAGTGCAGATGCATGTTCTCTACTGTTCCATCAAATACTCCTCTCCGGCCTGACATATAAAGTGAAACAGTTAGGTGGTGATATTAACTCATATATTTAGAAATACTTATTACTTAATATATGCTGACAAACTATTTTTCTTACTGTAAGCACTCACCGAGTAATAGGAAAGCTTTCATCCTCAAACCCACTCTTCTGAGCATATATCTTTCTTCTTCAGTTATACCCTCTTTATCTACTGGAGGTGGTTGAAGAGTCTGTTCTTCCTCAAGCTCAGCTAAAAGCTTCTCCGCCCGGGCTTTTTTTTCTAAGGCCTTCAATCAATCAAAACAAAACATTACACAAGCAGCAAAAGATGACTACCTGCATCAATCAATCCTACCATGGACAACTTGGTGCTTGTTCTCTCCATTGCTGCCTCCGCGCGCTTCACCTTCCTCATTTCAGAACGCTCCCGGAGTGTTTGTTCATATTCTTCGTCTTGCTCTGGTTCACCAGCATCTTCAATAACTGCACTTTTACGTACATGTTCATACCCAATTGAAAAGTTATCTGTCCTGGTTTTTGACACATCCAGTCCATGTCTCCTACGTTCTTCAATGGCTGAAGAGACTGCAGCTGGAAGAAAATCCTTTCCTCGGTAGAAAACAATGAATTCTCTATCTCTTGAGAGTAAGCTTCCCCCAGTCAACCACTGCAAGAGTTTAATCCAAAAATATATAATGTCTCAGGCAAACTTTAAGCAATCACCATCCACTGAAAAGAATTTTACAGTCTCACTGCTTGAGTTCTGATACCAGGATATAGACTTAATAATAGAAAATATGTATTTAGATATTCACTATTATGGGAATGTACAGTAGTAATCAAACAGTAAAAAGAAACCTTTATTTCTTCTGCAATCAATTCACTATTTGTGTTCTGAACTCCTCTCTTGATTGCGATTTTTGCAATTTCACATTTCTCCCAGAGTTTTAGAATGGCAGCAGCCAAACCTTGAAGTTTCCTATTTCTGCCTGAGGAACAAAGGATCAAACAGTTGGGAAAATTAAAAAACAACAGTGTTACCTTGATATATGAATCTTACCTCCAAGAGTTTGAAATTAAATCCTACAACTGCTAAGTTTCATGGCAAGTATATAAACTAATCTGACATTAGGCCAAATCTGGGTAGACACAACAATATCAGATATATGATATGATCACATCTGACCTAATGCAAAATGTCATGACAAAGGCAGGTCAATTCGTTATAAAGTTCTGTTTTCCAAAGAAGAAAAGTCTCTACGATGTCATTTAAATAGAGTAGTGCAAGTGTAAGTAAGAAGAAAGATGACTAACCCAAAGCAAAATGACAAGGGAGAGGCCGGCCAAGTCTACGTAATGAAGTTATTTCATCATTCGTTAATTTAGGTTTAACTCCAAACGGAAGTAGACGGAAAGGTTTCCTGTAATCAGGAACTACTGCTGGCAAAAGATCCGCATCAACAGGCAAAGGATCACAACCCCACCAATCACGAAACCGCGGACCAAGTCCTTCTAACAGTTTATCAGCTTCCTCAGCTAGCTGTGCCTCCCCAGGAAGCTGGAAGCGGACTCTATTTGGAACACCCACACCCTGTATTACGGGTTGACGAGAGATCTGTGGATCGGGTTTCAGTTCAGAAGATGCCCGAGCATTGGTGACTGGTGGTTGTATACCCCTTGTACTGAGTATGCTTTGATCCTTGACTATATCAGGAGATTCTTCAGAAGAAGAGTCATTAGACACTTCGTCAGCCATGAAGTATGGGTATTTGTAATCAGTTCCTCTGTATAAGATTATATTACTCCCAGATCGCCAAATAACTAGACCTCCAGTTTTTTTCTGAAAAAAGTCCCATTTAGATTTACGTCAAATAAACATATTAAGTTGAGACTACAAAAATGATTTTCATACACGAGCAAGCATTCACTGGAGAGGAGGCCAATACTTAAGATCACATGAGACCTGAAATATGATCTTCAAATAACTAGTATTACAATTTTAACTAAGAAAGATGAAGAACAAGCAATCTTTCGTAGTTCATACTTTATGGTATTAATGAAAGAAACTATCTGCACTCAATCTGAACTATATCAGTTTTTTCAAGCATTAAACCTCCCCCCTTCAGTTGCACCACCAACTCAGTCATCCTGCTTCCTGAAGTTCCTTCATTTTACCCAAATCAAAAGTATAAAGTCATTGTTTAAAAGATGTGCAACAAAATTTTGAACAAGGGAAAATCTAAAATTAACACTTGGGATTTACATATTTCCAATTTAGGATGAAGAGTATAAAGTTTATGTTTCTACATCAACAATCATGTTTCCAATCTCCGTCAACCATTGCCAAAGCTATCAAAAGTAAAACACATCAAAGTTATTTCGGTACGAAAAGGAGGCGTACTTAAGTTCCAATTGCTAGCATACGGCATGATTTACTCAAGATATAAACAGAAAAATATCACACACATCAAACCTCCAATAGTTCATGAGTCCTCTTCATGTTGAGCCTGCAGATATCCTCGCAAGTGATCTTCACCATCTCGGAGCGCCTCCATCGTTCGTGAATCCCATTCACTATCCCTTCTGTAATGCCAGCTTTGCCAACCTTCAACTTCTTCCTCAATGCAATTCCAATACTCCTCAGCCTCCTCAACTCCTCCGCTGGCAACCTAAGCTCCGCCAAACTGGGCGCACTCTCTCTCTTTCCCTCTCTACGGTTTCTTAACCTCTCCCTCTCGAGTCTCTCCTCCTCCTCCAAAACCCTGCGCCTCATCTCATGAAATCTCTGTATCGGTTTGCCCGACCCGGGCTCAGGAACCGGATTTTCGGGCGTGCTCCAGCTCGGGTCCAGCGTATGCCCGACCCGGTACTTCGGCAAACGCTCCGGCAATGGAACGAAGATTTCCCCCGGAGACTTCGTGCCGGAAATTGAGGTTTCTTCTGAAGCATCGTCTCCACTTTCTTCCACATATCCAAGGCTACGGAGCTTCTCCGCTATTCTCTGAATGGCGGATTGCGGGAGAGTTAAAGTGTCCGCTCCGCCGTCGGCTGCGGAAACAGAAATTCGCCGGCTAAAGGGTTTGAACGGGAGATTTGGGTAATTACAAAGTGGAATTTGGAACGAGGGTTTTATGAAGGTTTTGGGGGGAAGAAAGGAAAAATGACGATTGCAATTGCAAAGCGGAACTAACATTGTCCAGTTAATCCTTCCCACCAGAATCAATGGATGTCTATTCCATTTATCAGTTAACGGCTTTCCTCTCTTGTTTTTCAATTTAGTCCTCCGAGTTTTTTTGTCAGTTCAGAGAAAGAACTCAATTGTTTCAGAAGTTTGTTTTGGTCCCCGTTCTCAATTTGTTCTACCCTAATTATTTTGATCCTATATAAAAATATCATTCTTAGAGGTCCTGGGAGGGCCGGCCCAGACCAACGTGCCGCCTCATTCTTTGGGCCAGTTCTGACGGGCTGGCTCAAAAGTTAATTGGATCGTTAGCAAGTTATAGGAAACTACCGACCAAATCAGCCCATAAATTAAATGTATAATATTTTTAAATTTAGAAATTAAATTAAATAATACTCCCTCATTCTCACTTGACTTGACTTGTTTTTTTTTAATTGTTTCACTTGACTTAGCTTGTTTTTTAAAGTAAAAATATTTACTACACAAACTCTTACACAACCAACCAGTCATTTTAATCTTCGTATCAAAAAGAAAAAAAAAGACAAGACGGACACGACGGAGTACAAATCAAAGAAATGATTCTAATGAATTAACAAACACACTCGAAAATAAGAAATTGATTTCTTCTTGTCCCGCTACGTAGAGGGGATGACAGAGTGGTTGAGGTGAGGTTTCCCGGAACCGACAGGTCATGGGTTCAATCCTCACTGAAGCCATTCTGTGAGCGCACCGAAGGTAGCGGCTGGGGTTCCTCAAATAAAAAAAAAAATTGATTTCTTGTCTACACTAATTGCAATAAAAAGAGAAGTAACTAGAAAATAGTTAATTTCTTGTTGAATAAATCTGGTGAAGCAGGGGATTTGGCCCATTTGGGGAGAGAGACAGGTTTTTGTCTTAGGTGTGCCGGATATATGGTACATTCGGGTTACACGGATTCGGTTTTGACTTAAAATCGGGTCGCTGACTAATACTAAAAAAATAAAAATTATAAAAAAAAAGAGAAAAAGAGAAACCCATACCTTCTCTCTCATTTTCTGCTTTTTCATCTTTGTCTCTCTCTCCACTTCCTCGCTCCGCCTCTGCCTCCACTCTCTTCGCCAATTGACACTTTTGTTTATTATGATTGACACTTTTAAATAAATGGCACGTTTGTTCGTTGCAATTGATACATTTATTCATTACGAACGACACTTTTTGAGAATGTGACACTCTCCTGCGGTACAAATGATACTTTTGTTTGACACAAATGACACTTTTGCTTGAAGCAAATGATATTCTACAAATAATATTTTTCTTCAAAAACAAATGACACTTTTGTATGAAAACAAATGATATTTTACAAATGCCATTTTTATTCAACACAAGTGACACTTTTGTTCGAAACAAATGATACATCCGTAATGATTGTAGAAAGTGTTCAAAATGAAAATAACACTTTTATTTTGAAACAAATGATACTCAATTAAAAAAAAAGAAAAAATAAATAAATAAATTAATGGAATAATGAAGTAAATGAGTTGTGAATATGTATCGCTAATTGTACCGGATGTATGTTACATCCAGTTCACACAAGTTTTTGTAATTTCAAATTAGGTGTAGATATAGATCAAATTATTTCACACTTACAAGATGAGATCGAATAGAAGTGCAATTAGAAGTTTAAGCAAAAGATTATTTACAAAGTAAAAGTGACTCCTATCTCTTGAAAAACCTACAATAAACCACAAAAGCAAGCAAGCTCACCCCACTCGTAAACGTCAAGAACCAATAATACTTATCGAGTCGAGCTTGCGCCATATCATCAGAGAACCAACCGCCCCGACCTTCTCCACTAGTCGTCAAGTAATCAATCACAGATATCATAAGCGCGCTCAAGAAACTCCCCACGCCAAAAACACTCGTGTAAAGCGCAATCCCCATCGTCCTCATCCTCGGCGGCACCTCACAGTAGAAATACTCCTGCATCCCAACCACCGTAAATATATCCGAAATCCCAAGCAAGATGTACTGCGGCAGCAGCCAGAATATACTCAAGTCTCCGCCGTTGAGCCTCCTCCTCTCGGTCACAGCCGCGATGGCCATGGCTACGACGGAGAGGAGCATGCCGATCCCCATCCTCTCCATCACGGACACACCTTTTTCGTTGCGAGTGAGGCGTTTTGCCAGCGGGATGAAGAATTTGTCGTACCACGGCATGAGGATGATGATGGAGATGGTGATGGAGCTCTGTAGGGCGGCCGGTGGGATCTTGAAGCTCTTGCCGATGTTTCTCTTCATCGTCATGCCTTGCTTGGTGAAGAACGTCGCTGGTTGTTGGAAGATCACGGCGAACATTAGCAGCATTGTCCACACCGGCAGTAGGCGCAGGATAGTCTTTGCTGCCTCCAGAGGCTGCAAGTTTTCCTCGTCATTATTTTCGGAGAGATTGATGTTTTGTTCTTGATTGCTGCATAGCCCTGTTTTCTCCTCTAATCTGCAAAACAGAATTGATTTTAGTTTTAGCAAGACAAATGTAGCTTAATTGGTATTTCCCACTTCTGATTTAAGACAAGACTTACTCAAGCTCGGATACAGAGTACTGGCCACTCCCACCGTGTAACAATTTTGATACTCCTGCTTTGAGGGCTTTAACAGTGTCTTCTAGAAACTTCCCCTCTGTTTTCTTACTCTGCTTCTGAGTATAAAGGCGGCTGCCGCACATAAACATGATGATCGACACGAGCATTGAGAGGGACGGAATGGCGAATCCGAGTCCCCATCCGAAAGTATCTTGAATATACGACATGACCGCGACGCCTAAGAGGCTACCACAGCATATGCCAAAGTACCACCATTGGAAGAACAAGCTCTTCTTGTCTGAACTCTTCTGATCATCACTGGTTAGGGGCAACTCGTTTGGATTCTCGAGCTGGTCCGCTCCAAATGCTTGTAATGAAGGGTTGTAGCCTCCCTGTCCGATCGAGATCAGATATAAAGACCATGATAGAGATGAAATGGTGTGAACTTTGTTGGAGGATGTCCACGGCCATTTCACTGCAGTTGATGTCAAAGCTAATAGCCCCTAAAAAACATCATAATAATTAAAATCAAACTATATGGCAACGTCAAAATAGGAATCTTTTAGTTATTACTACTATTTGTCACAATCATGCAAAATGGAGTGGATGGTGACTAGGGTTCCATCATAATATGTATGCATGTAGATCTCCACTAAAAAAAATTCCCCAATTTCAGAATCAACAATCTCAAACTCTACTTCTCCAACACATCAAACGACGTCATTTTGATTTCAACATAATTCTGAAAGTTGGCCAAAAAATTGCCAAATTGTTAATGCAAAATTGCAGAAGATGATCATCAAACTCACCGCGGCGTAGAGGACTGAAGAGGCCAAAATCGTGGAATGCCGGTCCCAGTAGGAGTCGGCCAGCGTCGAGACGATCAACGGAAGCATCGACGTAAATCCGACCCAACTATTCACAAATTTCGCAGCCGATGAATTGCTCATCTCCATAACATCTGTGAGATACGTTACCAGATTTGAAGCCACGCCTTTGAATGCAAATCTTTCCATTCCAGATATAACTGTTCCAACATTTCAACATTAACACCACAAAAAATTCAAAAATAAATAGAGAGAGAAGGAGAGGGACTTACTTATGAGAAGAATACAAGGTCTGTTGAGTCTGATTGATTTCTGTGTTTCATCCATGATGAGAGAGAAACGAAACAAACGGTGAAGAAACAAGAAGAAGAAGAGATGTAGACAAAATGTATGACAGAAAAGATTCTAACACGAAAAAAATCAAATGATGAGGTTTACAAAATAAATCCTTTTTTTTTTTTTTTTTTGTCTCACTGCATGTCAACTCCAAGAAAGATTGGAGTTTGTTTTTCTTTTTTCTGAAATGCAGTTTGAGTTTCGATATTTTTTATGCAGGATGTTATACTGTATGCGTATATATAGTGATCTTGTTTCATGGATGCAAAAATATTGTTTGAATTTGTCAGCGAGATTAATGTGTTGCTTTTCACGGTTTAGTGGAACACTCGACACTCACTAATTAAATATATTCTTGATTCTATTGTTGTTATTTGTGTGTTCAAAAGAGGCAGCTTTTCACATGGATTCACTAGGTGCGACGTGGCAAAGATACATATGTCTCTTGCACGTAACAAATAAGGTCTAATTACATTATAATAAAAAAACATTAATTTATCGAATTTGTGTAATTTTACATAATTCGAGATTTCCGTTTCGTGTGATTAATAAATATTGTACACAAACAAAATTTTGAGGATTTTCTGCATCACCTAAGAAATGCAACGTTTTTTTACTTTTACCATGAATCCTAAAGATGGAGTCAAAATGTCGACATAAATCTGGAACTTTCCACGTGAACAAATCCCACCTAATCAAAAATTTACTAACTTCTTTCCATATTGAGAAACTGGAGCCGTTGTACCTTGTCACGCTTATATATATAATCATTATACAGAAAAAATTCGTCAGTTATATTTTAATTAAAGAAAGTCGACTATTATGGGATAAATAAATGATAAATCTCTCCCTAAAAATAAATCCATATTTCCCCACAATAAAAAACTTCCTTTATATAGAGCTGGTGCAGCCATACATGTGGCGCCTCACGCTGATCGCGTGTGAGCAAGCCACAGTCACAAGTATGCCACATTTACTCAACAAATTTACAATATTACGTGGATTACCACTATACTATATATGAGGAATAATATACTCTCCACCCACTTAATGATTATATCATAAATACACACGTCAAATCAGTATATATGACATGGAATTGATATGTACGAGATTGAGGTATTTTATATCATGCCACCAAAAGAGGAAGAATAGGATAACCCCAACAAAAGCCTACATTTATTTCATTTTTCACAATCCAAAGTTGAATAGATTAAAGTTTTAAAGAGGGGACAAGTGTTTCTTGGGTGCAATGGTAGGTAGGCTAAAGATACCAAATTGTGAATCGCCAATACTTATGTTCTACTTTTGTTTTGTGGATTGTGACAAGGAAATCACTCCTTTGACGACTCCATTATTGAAGGAACAATTCTTGTTTTTGTAACAACGAGGATGCTGCCACAAATTAAATTATTGGACATCGAATAGTCCATCCCGCTCATGTATAATAATCTGCGACCCCATATTGAATCACTGTAATTTTACCTAAGAAATGGTTTGTGCAGCCCATGGTATCATACAGAAAAGAGATTTCGATCAAAATTAGCTTCAATTTTACCTAAGAAAAGGTTTCTGCATGAGACTACAGACTATAGTACATAAAACTATACTCATCTATAGATATTGTGAACTCTCAACTTGAGTAAAATACATCCTAATTGTAGAAAGAGTGGTTCAAAATGGAGTACCCGAGTTTCTAAAGAACAGCTCTCCTTCTAAGTTAAGACTCTCCAACAAACATTCTCAAGGGGCCGATGGCTATTTCTACAAAAACTCCAGTTGGGAAGCTGCAAAACGATGAGAAATAGCAGTTGAACTTTGTTTTACGACCCATAAGACAGCACCAGTTGAATAATAGCTAAGAGAAAAGGATTATTATTGTGCTGGCTTTAGCTGCAGCTTGTAAGCTTGTATTTCCATGGGGTTGATAAGGATGTGGCCTTCCTGGGCGCCGTTTCCGAATTGGTCACTGTACCCAAGACCTTCAGTATCTTCATATAGAAGATTGACAGAAGTTGCTTTTGCACTCACAACAGTAAGACCTTGGAACATGTCAAACAGATTAATAGGCTCCTCAGCTATAGTCGAACACATTGACCGGGCTTTTCGACAATACGAGTAATCCCAGTGCCGTCTTTGCAAAATGAGAGCGAATCTGGGCTCTCCAAGGAGAAGCTGAGAGTATTTCTGAGGTCTAGGAACCTTAAAGTTCACAATATGCAGATCACAAGGCAGAGAAGCGGCCAATGGAGAAAATGATCGAGGAGGTGGCTGTACGGATATTGGTACGGGGCTTTTAGCAATGAAGCCGTGCATTGGGTAGTCCAGATGAGCGCCAACGAGATGAGACAGAAGGGAGGGACTCAAAGGACGAGGATTAGTAATGTGATCTGGAGATGATGAAATGTTAGATTCAAGGAGGATGTGGAAGATAACATTCATGGGACGGTTATCCATCACCCCTTGTCCTAAACCGCGGCCATCATCACTCACAAGCCGGCGGTCAAGCATGACCTCCAACCACCCATTTTTCAAACTTGCCACACCCAATGACTGTTTAGAGTGAACAGAGAAGCGTTCACCGTTTAAGTCTTGCATAAATGCAAGAGAGGGCATTGGGTAGTAATTTCCTTGCAGAGGTATCTTGTCATACGTTTCCCTCCGGCTCATCTGGAAGCCGTTTAGATCAGAGTAAAAGATTCTCTTGTTGTCAAAGTCAGTCTTATACCTTGCTATCACTTCCTTATCATTAAACTGCCCTCCAATAAGCTCAACGTGACACTCTTTCTCAATAACAAATTCCTGTATTGTACTTTCACCATTATACAAACGGGTGCTGTGGGAGATCGGCGATTTCTGCCATGCTGTTTTAGGATAAGAGTAGACTTCCCTTACCAAATGGCCCTCTGAAATCACCATTGCTCCACCAGCTTGTGTGATTGAATCAGCCTCGCCATTTGGTTTGAAGAGGTAGGCCCCACTCTCAGTGCTAGAATACATACTTATCTCTTCAGCAATAACATTTGTACGACCATCTGTGTGACTTATTTTCTGTAGAAGTCCATGGCTTACACTAAAAAAGAGAGTCTGATGTTGATTGCTAATTTCAACTGTATCACTCTCGATATTCGAACAAGCATAGTGGGCAGGGCAAGAGAACTGCTGCGATGAAGTGGTAATTCTCAGACTTGCTGGTTTGGCCTTCTCACATCCGACAAACCCATTAGCAACATAATAAGTCTGCAATCCCATGGCAGGAACAGAAGCTTTCCAATAAAGACGGTGTCTCCCAGTAAATATTGTGTTACTATCATGTTGGAGTTCAGGAGAGATCTGGCTCTTGACACATGTCCAGTTCGAGTCCAGAATTGTCACGTCAGGTCTCTCAACAATCACCATCACCACCTCATTTCTTGTTTGCTCCAGTGGGTTAAAGAGAACCACCGTCTGGACTGTACCTTCACGAGCAGTAATTGTTTTATACACAGGCTGAACATCATATCTAGACCTCATCTGTACTGGTTCAAAATTAGCAGGATGCAAATCATTTTTTTCATGGCGAATTCCAAGCAGAACTTCAATAGCCTTTGACATAAAAATTTGTAAGTCTTGCAAAGCCATATGCATTCGCGTCCCATAGTCTTCAACTACATGATCCTTGGCTGTACCAGTCACGCCATCATGATGCTGGAAAAGAGCTAAGTTCCTTCTAGCAGATATCAACTTGTATGAAAAACTAGTAGGAAACTTCTCACATTGTGCTTTCTGACAATATCCTAACAAAAATGACATCATCATTTCTGCTCCCCGGAGTGTTTGCTCCAACACTCGGTCAACAGCCTTGAAGAAAGGCCTTGATACATAATAGCCACTCCAGTAATCTTGATTTCTGTCGGCATAAGTAAAGAAATCACCTGATAAAGAAGGGAAGCCGACAATCTCACCCGAGCCAATTTCACCAGTAACTGAATAATTTATTCTCTCAGCCTCTTCGCGTAGTGTACGGAAATAATCATCCAAAGTCCCAAATTTAGCTTCAGCATTTAAGCTAGGATCAGAATTAATATAATCAAAGAGCAATTGGTAGTTCCTGAACTGAGCTTCAGCTTCATCAATACTGATATAGCGAAAATCATCACCAAGGGGAACAAGGAGTGTGTTTGTCCGGTAAAGTGTGGATTTCTTCTTATATTGATCTAACAACTTGAGTGCCCTCTCCTTAACATTTTCATGATCAGTCTCCACAGGGTGTTCTCCCCAGGGACAGCGCTCATAGACAAATCCACGCATTCGAGCAAAGTCAAACTGGCAACAAACAGCAGGCTCTGGCCCACAAGTGTGTGGAATATCATAAGAATAAAAAGGCATCATGTGGACAAAGATATCAGTTGACTCCTCAGAATCCCAGCTTTGCCTCCATACATACTCCAGGTTCTTGTGCCGTGCCAAGTCCTTCTTCAACTCATAATGTGTTCTCTGTATGAGCATGTTTTCAAATCCCATTCGACGGAGAAGATAAGCCATGGTGGATGAATAACCAAATGGATCGATTGACCACGAATTCTTAGGAATGACCCCAACTGTTTCGTTCAACCACATATTTCCCTCTGTGATCTGAGATTCAGTTTAAGATCAACAATATAACTCGATAGGCAATGAGTTCCTCCAAACAACATTATTGCTTCACCTAGCATTATACTAAAATGTCCATGAATATCAAATCTCTACCATAGCCCAAAAAAAAAATGCAAGTGTCTATACAGATAGAGTTACTAAGAAAATAAATACAAGGGGGAAGAGGGAGGGAGGGAGGGGGAAAGCTTTGAAAAGAAGATATATACTTCCACTTTGATATCATTATGTATCTCATATGTGATATGTGAAGCATCTCTAAGACTGTAATTAAAAGAAATATAGTCATTGTTGAAAAAGGCACAAGGTGGTGGACCGGCTTAGTCAAGGTCTAAGTTGAACGCAAGCAAGCTGATTCTGGTAACAACTAGAAGTGGCCTTGGAGGCAGGGGTGGCTTAGGGGAAGGGGTACTTACAACAGTCACTAGAAGTCCATACCTACTCAATGAATATTCTAGGATTCTATATCAAATACAGATTCACCTTACCCATGACTGATTGGAGTCAGTAAATAATATTCAGAAGAAGAAATAACAGAAAAAATGCATTACCTGTTCAATGATAGCAAAGTAATGTGAATTAGCCTGTAGAAAGATGGAAAACCAACCAGTTAAGAATTTATCTCTTGAAAAACCATAAAAGAGAGACAGGTAGAAGTTAATTACATGAATCTGAATCTACCAATAAAATGGCAATACAAAATTAGCAAATAATTTATTGAAAACTGAAAAGAAAGCGAAGAAGAAATTGAGAAAGAGAGATGCAGACAGCATACTGATATCTGCTCACCTCGTCATTCATAACCCATCCGCCTGAAACAATTTCCAGCTGCCCACTCTTCACTAAATTGGTGAAGGATTCTTTTTTAACTTCTGAAGCATCCCTCCACCACCTCTCTAAATAAGACATCTCTTCCCATATAAACTTTCTTCGATTGTCCTACATACAATATCATCCAATCCAGTTTATTTCAATAAACTATTAAGCCCTCAGATGCACATATCACAATTTAGTCTTGAACAAGATCCATCAAAATCAAAGATCACACAAACAGCGACTATACTTATAAAAACTGAAACTATTGATTTCGTAATGACTTTTAATATCAGCCAGAAGTTATATTGCAAACTACATAAGGCAGCAGATAGAATAAAATCCAATCTAAACCATGAACAGAATTCAACTAAATTTTTATCCAATCACAACAAAGTGAAAATACGTTTCCAGTAATAAATCAGCTCAATAGTTGGTTTGAGAAATAATGTTAACCTTCGAGAGCGCATCAACAATAGTATCAAGAATATGCCTAGACTGCCGATCATAATACTCTTCAACAGTGAGCTTCCAACCAGGATCATTATGCGAATGCGGAACCACAAACACCTTCAGTTTCTCCTCATCCCACTCATTCCCCTTATAACTCACGCGCCACCCTTGCTTCCACGGCCCGCCGTCCTCATCTAGAAACTGGATCTTATCATACAGCTCCTTAGTAGTAACATCCACATCCGCCGCCGAAACGTTGCCGTACGGAGACTTGTGCACAACAGGCTTCCGAGGCCTGTTAGCGCGCCCTCGCGACACTGACGATCGCAACTGGAGCGGCCCCGGCACTGCCGCGAAGCGGAAGAGGATAAAGATAAATAGACCCAAAGTTAGACAGAGTCCGATCGCGAAAAAATTCGAGAGGATGAAATCCCGGAAGGCGGCGGCAGTGCGCTTCCGCGACTTCCGCGGCTGTTTGGATGGGGATTTGGTGGCGGCTGTGGGGAGGAGCGACTGCGCCCAGCCGCCGGCGCCACGGCGGGTGGAGAATGCCATGGCGGTGGAGCGAGATCCGTCGATTTCGTCGAAGTTGGGGTTTTGGTCGCCGTATCCAAAGTCGACGATTATGTTTATACGCCGTTGTTAAGATACTTGTTTTAGATTTTTTTTCACTTCATTAGCTAAGCCTAAAGCTGTTTCTAAATATACATTTTATTAATACTATTAAAACTACTCAATATTAATATGTAACAGAATATTCCAAACCATTACCAATTTCGTGAATGGTCGAAAAATAAAATTTAAGTTTTCGAATCTTGTACTACTAATAAACTTTTTTATTTTTAATAATAAACCAGTCAAGTATTACTATTTTATTCCGCAGCAGAGAAAAGATTGAGTTGGCGTATCGAACGGTAGCTAGTCATCCAAATGTGTTGGCATTCTCAATCGCACGGTCCAAAATTTATCCCCTAGAAAGTAACACAGCCTTATTACACAACGCATCGTTCGTGCTTAATTGCAATTCCCTCCGCCCTTAAACTGCAGCGTTTCTCTCCTCACCGATTATCTGCTCGGCGTCTGAATCTCAAGCCTACACATATCTGGTAAATCCGTGTTTCTAATCCTAAAAAAATCTCATTTTTATATAAATTTTATGTACTCCAATGTAATGTTTTAATAGTTTGATCTGAAAATCATGAGATCTGGGGTTTCGAAATCTTGAATCCATTTCTTTTATGTTGAAGTTTTTTTTCTTTCTGATACTTTTTGAGATCGTGCTGATGTAAACTCGTTTTATTGGTTTGGGATTTACGTTTTCGAATTAAGTTTGCGGAAGAAATTTAGTGCGTTCATAGTTTTTTATTGGATAGTGTTAGGGCTGGATTTTGTTTTACCGGTTGATTTATGTTAATTGAGGGAAGACTTGGACTTCATAGGTTTGTATTAGATTGTTAAGAAAATTGAGATTTGGTTTGTGCGTTGTCAATTTGGGGGGAAAGGGCAAGTTTTAACATAGATAAGCTGAATGAAGAAGTTAGTTCGATCTTATGTAGCATGATTTCTTTTAATTTGATTGTTGTCCTTTGAGATCTAAAATGTGAATATTGTATGTTTTCTGAGCCCATATGCTCGCTTGATTATTATATTTTGCAGTTTATATGGTAGGTTTGTTTGATTTGCTTGAATCTTGATATAGGTAGGTAGTATGAATTGGAATAATTGGAGACTTCTATTCAAAATGATTAACTATGTCCAAATATATAGGAGTTGAAAAGCAAACCATAAAGCAATTCGAAGAAGTTTGAAGCTATCACCTATAACAAAGATGCCTCCACAGAAGATAGAAACAGGGCATAATGATGTTGTTCATGATGTATCAATGGATTATTACGGGAAACGAGTGGCGACAGCTTCATCCGACGGCACTATAAAAATAATTGGCGTGAGCAACAACTCTTCTCAGCATCTGGTCACTTTGACCGCTCACAACGGTCCAGTATGGCAGGTATCTTGGGCACACCCCAAGTTTGGCTCAACACTGGCTTCTTGTTCTTATGATGATAAAGTCATTATTTGGAAGGAAGGCAATCCGAACGAATGGTCCCAATCTCATGTTTTTAATGACCACAAATCTTCTGTCAATTCCATTGCTTGGGCACCTCATGAGCTGGGCTTGTGCTTGGCTTGTGGTTCCTCGGATGGGAATATCTCAGTCTACACAGCTCGACCTGATGGTAGCTGGGATGCTACAAAAATAGAACAAGCCCACCCAGTTGGGGTGACCTCAGTTACATGGGCCCCTTCAATGGCTCCGGGCGCTCTAGTAGGGTCTGGAGAATTGGAGCCTGTTCAAAAGCTGGCTTCTGGTGGCTGTGACAACACGGTTAAGGTGTGGAAGCTTTATAATGGGATCTGGAAAATGGACTGCTTTCCGGCCCTCCAGATGCACTCGGATTGGGTGAGAGATGTTTCTTGGGCGCCAAACTTGGGACTTCCAAAATCAACCATTGCAAGTGCCTCTCAAGATGGTACTGTCGTCATATGGACCGTGGTTAAAGAAGGCTATCAATGGGAGGGTAAAGTCTTGAAGGACTTCAAGAATCCCGTTTGGAGGGTTTCGTGGTCTCTGACTGGAAATTTACTGGCTGTGGCATCTGGAGACAATAATGTCACTCTGTGGAAGGAGGCAGTAGATGGGGAGTGGCAAGAGGTTTCCACTGTTGACACCCAATAGAGCTCAGGTTCTTTTAGCAGTCAGAAACCTATTTTGATTGTTTTCGTCATCTATACAAGTTTGGGCATTGTTAAAGACCAATTATTTTCCCTTTTGTTGTACTCTCAATTCTTTGTAGTTGAACCATTTTGTCTGCATTTGATGATTATGGTTTATGAAGGAGAAGGGTATGTGATTATGGCGAACTCCTTGCTTCAGTCTGCTTCATAGAGGGACTATTTATGTTTTTCTTACCCTTGGTTGGGATTTTTTGTCTATATTCATTGACTGCAAATTTACATTCTTGAACCATGTATAAATTTGGAAAAGTTTTTAAATCAACATATTTTATCTAAGGAGTGTGGCACATACAGTTTAATATGGAGAAACCTTTCTGGTATGAAATGCATTTTACATACTCGTCATTCTTCTAGCAACTGGCTCTGGCTCGTTCCCGAAGAAACCAGACAATGCATATTGCATTTTAATACCATCTCTTAATATCCACAAAATCGGGGTTCCGACGTTTCCATGTGGAGAAGTAAGCGAAATGAAATACTTCAATGGTAGATCAGAGAATGAATGCAAAGATGCATAAGAATCGTAGCATTCATACAAAAGAAAGGATAAGAAAAAGCCATATCATTCAAGAACTATTCTCAAATATTCTCACTTATTTAAGCTCAATACGAGCAAAGAATGCAAATTCTATCATTGCCAGTATCTCTGTCTTCAAACAATCATATGCATGCATCAATATTTGGGGTCAGAGAAGAAGCCATTAATGTTCGGCATGATCTCGGGCTTCCTGGTGCGACAAAATTTCCTAATAAAATGTTCAGAGTACTTCTCCCCTTCGGCATGGTTGTCCAATATACCAGCAGCTCTGTTTTCCTTAGTCACCCTACAATGACACAAATGGTTTATGCTGAAAATTCGCACGAAAGAGAAATCCACTACCAATTACGATCCAAGAAAAGCAAAACACATCAACATATGATTGAACGGACATGCAGGACACTCAAGCTTAGTGTTCTTCAATAAATGAAGGGCTTAGACTTTATCAAGCACTTGATATTTGACCATCTAGGGTATAGTACAATTGTTTCTCTTAAATCTACCAATATTTACCCAATATGATACTAACATCTCCATCATGAATATACTTGTTCCTTATATTTAGGGAGGGGCCACAAATAAGGCGCAGGGATCAACTTTTTGATTAACTATAGAGCCCTGCCAAGTTTGATTTTTTTTTCTTTTGCGCGACATGGAGAAACCTAGGGCGGCTGTCCTCTGGTAAACACTAATCATATGCATCAACTGGCAAACCACGCAAAAAATATATATCTAACTAGGCATTAATTTTCCATTTTCGGACACATACATCTCTGCTCTAAGTTCCTAACCCGAAAGAAGGCAGATTCAATAGATATGATGGATCCTTACTAGTCTACATGGCATCAGCAGACTGTCATACCACATCTACATCTACTTGTTACTTTAAATATTTGATGCCCCGATGTTGTAAAATGTTGGGGATACAATCAGAAAAAGAATGAAATCAGGATTTAAAGCTCAATGCAGGATATATATATACATATATATAAACACAATTACCATCACATGACATGACAGGTAGATTTATAAATTGCAATTCTGTGTGAAAATTGATGTAATCATGTAGTGTAAATGCAATAATCAATATGCAATCGAACAGTGAATTTAGGATTATAGTAGACCACTTTTTTAAAACAGATAACCTAGGGTGCTCATATGCTATAGCACAACTCCTCAACCCATAATAGTCCACAGATCTACTATTCACGCGCAACATTAAAGGATAATAAAACTTCAAAAGAAAACTGCATAGCTACAAAGTTTCAGGTCGAGAAAAATACCTAACTTCAGGATTACCACAAATGTTACGGACCAACTGCATTCCGCAGATCCCGACCGCCACTCCGACGGCGGCAAACAACGGATAAACCTAGAAACCACACACACAAAAAAAATCCAGATCCGAATAAGTTGTCGAAAAATCAAGCGGCTAAAAATCTAAAAGAAATTAATTAGACGACGGCAAAGAAGATCTAGGGTGGTACCTCGGGCCTGAGCCATCGCTTGAGAGTTGCAGATGAAGCCATGACGATTCAACGGATGAATGAATTCTTCAAAATCAGATGAGAAACTTTAAGCGATCGATTCAATGAATAGAGCGGCTTTTGAAGTTGGCGTGCGGCGTGTTTGAATACTTTATACTGTTACTTGGACAGTTGGGGTCGAACTTCTTTTCCGTGGAGGAATAGTGTTAGCTTTTTCCAAACGCTAATATGAACCTTTTTCCAATTTTATTTATTTTTTACTCTCTCCTTTCTATTTATTTATTTATTTCATAAAAAATGTCTCTTTTTATGTGGTATGGATTAAAATATTTATATTATGTGATGTATATTATTTGACTTTTGAGTTATTAATTTTAGTTCACATATTTTTATATTTTTTTAGAAACAGAACACTTTTTATATGACGATTCAAAAAGAAAAATTGGACACTTTCTATAGGATAGATATAGTATATTTTTTGTTTTTATTTATATTTACAGTTATAGTTTTAGAGTTAATTAGTAATTTACTATATTATTTAGAAAAGATTTAAAAAGTGTCTATCTAGTTATATTTTTGGGATTGAGTGAGTTGGAATATCTAAAGCTTATTATAAGTTTTGAAAGCTGCTGATTTAAGAATGTGCAGGTGTTTGGAAAAAAGTGTTAAAAACTATTAAAGTGGAGAAATAGCATTTGAAAATGTTGCTTTATCAATAGTTTATTTTCACATTTTAAATGAAATGTATGTCTTACCTCTAGTATTCTCAAATAATTATAATTTTAATAAATAAATAAATAAAATTGATAAGATATTTTATTTGTTCTCATTATTATAATATTAAATTAATCTAATATATATATATATATATATATTTCTACTATATCATATTAGCATTAATATATAGTGAACCATTTATTTGCATGAAGTCATACTGATAATATTTTTATATAATTTTATTGATTACGTTACTATCATAAATAAAAAAGGGAAAATCATTCATTTAAAAATCGAGATTCTCATAATTAAATTTGAAGAACTTACAAAAAAAAATCATAATTAAATTGGTAACTAATAAAAATTATTAATTTTAGGGTTACTGATTTTTTTGGTAAATTTAAAATAATATTTAGAGGACAAATTTGTCCAATAAATTAGATAAGTTGTAAGCTTCATTTGAAAGTTGAAAGTTGTTCCAAACACTCATGTGATTCACATACTTTATTTTAAAATTTGATTTTTTTTTGCTTATATTTTAACTAGAATACAAATGGAGGTATTATTCGTTGTTTAGTTCCGACTTATATCGAGAAAAGAATTAGACTATTGCTGCTAGGGTTTTTGTAAACAAATTATTTTTACGTGATTCGTATTTTTATTCTAATTCTAATTTTGATTTAATATTAATGTTTAAATCTTTTACATTTGAATACGAAAATCATTTTGTTATTAGTTTTCAAATACTCCCTCCGTCCTACCGAACTTGTCTTGTTTCTTTTCGGCGCTGTTATTTAAGAAACTGGGTGCATGTAGATAAAGGTGTGAGACTCATACAATTAATTAATTATTTAGTATTTGTTTTTGAGGTAGAGGTGTGGAATCCATCCGATTAATTAATATTTTTGAGTTGATTTGAGTTGGTAAATGTGTGGGACCTACTTTTTTTTTAGAAACAAGATAAGTTCGATGGGATAACTTAAAAATGAATACAAGACAAGTTTGGTGAGAGTACAACAATAGAATTTTTGATTAAATATCTAAATATGTATGCATATGGGTGCGACTACCATCCGAACTAACTTATATGAATTAGGAGTCAAATTCAAATCTTGCTGTCAAATAAGTAAAATAAATGATACAATTAATTTTTATTTCTCATGTACCCGTGTGATTCTCATTTGATAATTTATCTATATAATATATATACATAATGTATTTTCTAAACGTATTAGAAATTGTATTTATTTGAATTGTTGGTGATAATATGTCTCATATATTATTATCACACATTCATACTCTATAATTTGGAATAGCCAGCTTCATTAAATTTCGAAACGAATACTTCAAAGTATTGCTAAAAATATTAAATAAATAAATAAACTGAGTTGAAGAATTCAAAATCGATATTAAATTGACTGAAAAATAAATTTAATATTTGAATAACAATTAAATACGAATATTAAAATAATTTCGCGAAATAAATCAAGGACATTGTTATTAATTTCGATTCGACCGGTTTAAAAGAAATTTGTACAATGTGGTTCATGAATTGATTGGACTGTGTGGGCCCAACTTACTCAAATCTTGCTATTTTTTTATTAAAAGTTTTGAATATTTAATCGAGATATTTAATTGATGCAAATTTCAATGGTATGCATAAATAGATGTCGATATCAGTCGAAATTCGTGGCGGTACAATTCATAAAATTGGTTCGACCAAAATCCAATAGGCCCACGACTTTTGTACTCGATAACTATAACCCACAAAATCTCAGAATCTAATCAAATGGGCCCCCGTTTAATATTGGGTGTTCGTATAGATATCTTATTAATGTATTTAGTATTAAGATAGTGTAGCAGTGCTGACTAAAATTATATCAAAGATTTGATACTCATCATAATATGTTATTTATCATTGTAATTTGTAAGAGTATGATTTGGTAAATCTGAAGGCTTTAGCCTAAGTAACACTGATTCATATATATTGATCAAATCAAATTTACTCAAATGTGCAAATACATACTACTGCATATTATTCTCTTCATAAAGAAAGTTCAAATTACATCGGAGATGTGAAAATACTACTACTTCATAACACCAAACCAAGTCCAGTAAGTAAGACCTGCCAAGTGTCGCAGGAAAAAGAATCTTTTTGCGGAGTGACGTCACACTTTCAATGGTGAATCCGTAATTTAGCTGAAGAAGAAACCCAATTAAGCACCGGTGTCACCACCAAACAAATCCAACAACAGCAGAAATTGGTGGGCTGAGACTCATGACGCAAACTTCTAGGTGACACCAGAACTCCCATCACCACCGCCGGAAAATAGCGAAAGCGGAACCGTGAAGGTTAATTCATGGCGGTTTCATCAGTGGCGAGGGCTGTCCTAATATCACGCGCCGCCGATTTCTCGCTTAAGCCCACTCTCTCGGCTCAGCCGCCGCTCGCGTACCACCTCCTTATCCGCCCCTTGCTCCCGGCGGCAGCAAGGAAGCGCTCCGTGATCAGTTGCCTTGTTTCCGGTGTGGACGGCGGTGGAGTCTCCGATGAGTTCGTTTCAACCAGAAAATCGGGGTTTGGGCGAGAATTCTCCGTGATAGCGAATATGCTGAAGAGAATTGAGCCGCTCGATAATTCAGTTATTTCGAAGGGGGTTTCGGATTCGGCTAAGGACTCGATGAAGCAGACGATTTCTACGATGCTTGGACTTCTGCCTTCGGATCAGTTTGCCGTAATTGTTAGGGTTTCGAAGCACCCTCTGAATCGTCTCATAGTTTCCTCTATCGTCACTGGGTAAACAAATATTCATGGATTAGTCCTTTCAGTAATTGAATTTCGTATCTGGATTTATATTTTGCTAAACTAAGTGCAATACATCGATACAATATCTATCGTACATATGCGTGATCTTAAAAAATCACAAATGATTATTCTTGTTGATGCGCTATTGAAAGAAAAGAAATTGAACAACTTCTGGATGTTTACATGTATTAACACCTGAAAGTTAGTTGTTGAAATTGTCCAGAAATTGAGACCTGGAGTTAGTTTAAAGGTTACCATGTCTACTAGTTTAGATTCAGTTTCGTCTCTTATGCAGCTGAATGTTACTGATTTAATCGTATTTCTGTTTTTGGCTTTCTAGGTATACTCTTTGGAATGCAGAGTACAGGATATCATTGATGAGGAATTTTGATATATCACCGGATAGTTCAAAAAGGTCTGATTCTGCAGAAGATGATGGGGCCTCGGAGGTGAGGTGGGAGGCGAGTGATGGCAGGGACGGTGAAAAGGGTGTTAGTGATGGAGTTGAAGGGTGTGTGGAAGAATTGGAGAAAAATGTTCAAATATTTAGGGATTTGCCTCCAGAAGCATTAAAATATATTCAACAATTAGAATTGGAGTTGTCCACAACGAAGCAGGTGATTACTTTTGGAATCTACTAGTTTTGCCTGCCTAACAACTATCCAAAGTTCCAATTTGGTGTTAATCTGAACTTCATAGAGTTGAATCAAAAGTTTCCAACTTAGTAGGAACAACTAATTTTGGATTGTCTTTTTACCTCTCATGCTAGCGCCCGGAATAGTTAACAGTGGTTTCTTTGATTTGTGATAAAAACATCGATGGTATTGTGCTAAGCAAGAAACATTAAGACCGAGTTGAGCCACTTGTGGTACTCTAGTTGAAGAGCATCTACTTGTAGTGTCAGTGCAGAAGTAACAAGAAAGCTTGACAAATGAAATCATTCTAGTGTGCGTAGCTTTACATTACATTAGTAGTTGATCTCAAATCAGAATGCCCATGGGAAAATCGAGGCTATACTGTTCCCTACTTGCTTTATTCTATCTGAGAATTTTTTAGCTGATGGAACTCCCATTGGTATGTATATTGATTGCAGGAGCTTCATTCTCGGAAACAGGAAAACTTGGAAATGGAGCGCATAAGAAAGAGTAATAACAATTTGCTGGAGTACTTAAGGTCCTTGGAATCCGATATGGTAATAAACTGATCGATGCATTCTTTCAACAGGTATCCTGATATATTGATCTCGAAAGTGAATCAGTTAACCATTTTGCTTCAGGTAACTGAGCTATCTAGACCATCATCACCGGAGGTGGAAGAGATTATCCACCAACTCGCCCAAAATGCATTACGGAAATTTTACAAAGATGATATCACTCCTGATTATGGAGACTTGGCTTTAAGCAACACGCCGGACTATGAAGAAATGGATAGTGATACCGTTGGCACGTCAAGGGATTATTTGGCCAAGCTACTTTTCTGGTAACTATGCATATTTACTGCTGTCATTTGTTTCTTTGGAGATGTCTTTACTTGTTTAAAGCTATATTAGTCGTTTGCAGCTGATTGGAAGCAAATAAGCTATTTATATATTGATACACAATATGGATATATAGATGTTTCTCTATTGTTGTGATGAAGGTAATGTGGTTCTACGCAGGTGCATGTTACTGGGCCATCACCTAAGAGGATTGGAGAATAGATTGCATCTGAGTTGTGCTGTTGGTTTGTTATAGTGAAGCAGAGAGAGGGATGTACATTCTTCTTTCACCCTTTTCATGATTAAGACATTACATTTTATTTTTCCTGTTTTTTATTACTTACATTCTAATATATATATATATAATATATATATATATGTATATATATATAGAGGTATATATATATTACCATATATTTCTATAAATTGTGGAACCTAATGAGGATGACAATTAGGCTCTCGGCTGGAATGTGACATTCATTTGGCCTCTAGTTTCATCATAGATGTGTGCAACTTTTCTTTTGATAGTGCTGTTCCTCTGCTTAATCCATATATGAATTAAGTTGCATTCATAGAATATATCTAACATATAGATGACCTAATCCAGATATGAATTAAATTGCATTTATAGAATATATTAAACATATAGATGACCTAATCAAGACATGAATTAATGTGCATTTATAGAATATAGTTAACATATAGATGACCTGAAATTTTACAGTTGATCTCAGTTCTGATCTGTAATAAGATCCGGAAACATTCGTCCATGATTTGAAATGTAAACTAGAAAATGGATTCTTGAGAAAATCCATTAAATTACAAGGGTTTAAGAAAATCTAACTTTTCAGATATGATTCTAAAAGTAGACTTAGGGTGTTTGAAATAGTTGAAACTTATTAATAAGTGCTTAGAAAATAGTTTTTGGAAATGTTGGTCATAGGAGTAGCTTATTTATCCTTTTTAAATAAAATATTTATCTTGCCCCTAATATTATTAAACAATTGTGATTAATAATAAATAAATAAAATCGACAAATTAATTATATTTATATTTATTTTTTATTTTATAATTTCGATCTAGATATTATAACTTATTAAATTAATTTATATTATATATAAATTTATATTATATATATTAGTATAAATTTACTAATATGATGTTATTGGTTGAAGAAGAGGAAAATTTTCGGGAAGAAGAAATTTGGGATTAAATATACTTTAGGGTTAAAAGGTTATTTTTGGAATTAAATAAATTTATTTAGGATAAATTTGTCCAAAAAAAATTAATATGTTATAAACTGTAAGCAAAAGCTTCATAAACTGTCAATTAACAATTTATAAAAAAGCTCTAAAATTGGTACAAAATAAAAAAACTGCAGCTTAAAACTGAGTTTCCAAATACCAAAACTACACCTTTAAGCTATAAGGTGTGAAGCAGAAGTTTTAAACCAATACATTATACATATGATCATTCCTTATTCAACTTACCAATCACTTACAAAACTTACAAAATAAAATATACCTTAATGTAGACATATCATAAACAAGGTCTTGCTTGTCTTAGCTTCCCATCTGCATGCCACTACGGTCTGCACGAAGTTTGCATCGTGAAGTTAAATATACAACAACATGAATTTCTCTATAAATCGAGCATGTTAGATATAATTCATTTAATATAATTTATTATTCTCATTGGACAATTATACTATATTGTTTGTTTAGTCAATGAAATTATTCCGTTCATCAAACAAATAGACAACAAAATGAATTTCTGACAGATATGAAAACTTGTAATCTAACAAAGCCGACTTAGTCAACATCATATGCTTGTAGCATAAAATATATGAATACCAAATAATGAATTTATTGTAATAACATCAATTAATATGAAAGAATACTAAAACATTATTATTAAATTAATAATATCCGATAATATCAGATGCATTAGTTAGTTAATGACAGTCAATGGTTAGATTCGATCCGACAGGCCAAGAAAACGTTCAAACGTGTTTGTAGGCAAATTTTCATTTTCCACCATTAATCCTCTACTTTCTCTAGTCTAATGTGATCGATCTTATCCAAATTAAACTAATAATTTAGGTTGCATCGCTTAATCCCAAAATAAGAATTTTTATTTGAAGTAATTATAGGACAAAGATAAGATTTAACTCTTAAATAAGAATAAGAACAAAATATTATATGAGAATCTAACAATATTTAATTTCAGAAAATAGAATTATATTTTTCATTGTTAGAGTAAAAATAGTTGATGTTATTCATACTAAATCCAACTTCTTTACATGCGAAAAATACTCTAATTTTTTCTTATCACCTCATCGTGCACTGCCTATAAATTCCTCACTGTTCTTCCTCCACTCTCTCAACACAAACTTTATCTTGTTTCTCTCTCTGCGTCTCTCTCGCTAAGCATTAAGCATGAAACTTTCCTTAGGCATTTGGCTCTTTCTCTCTCTTGCAGCACTAGGTTTACTTAACAATGGCGCCGAGTCGTCTCATGTAGTCTACTCTCAGCTCCAAACCAAATCTGCTGATACTGTGCAGCTCAAATACAGATCTGGATACCATTTCCAACCCCTTCGAAACTGGATAAACGATACGTGTGATCCTTGTTTCATTTGGTTGATTAATTATCATTTTCATGTTTTCTGCATGCATGCAAGAATTGTAAATTATATTATTCAAAGTAATTCACTCCTTTTGTATTTCTCCTCCTTTCATGTACCATGGTGGTGATTCAATTGACTTATATCAGATCCTAATGGTCAGTTCTCTCTCTCTCTCTGTGTCACACGCAGAGTACAAACACTTTCACAACCAATTCTTTTTATTGTGACTAAATGAAACATGCTATGTTCAAACAGGACCAATGTATTACAAAGGGTTAAGGGTACTATCACCTCTTCTACCAATACAACCCCAATGGCTCTGTATGGGGAAACATAGTGTGGGTCCACTCAGTCTCCAAAGACTTGATCAATTGGTTCGTTTTGGAGCATGCAATTGTGGCATCAAAGCCATTTGACAAATGTGGCTGCTGCCTGCTGGTATGGTTCAGTCACAATGCTACCAGGAGACAAACCTGTGATCATCGACCAATCCAACACACAAGTCCAAAACTACGCCATCCTGGCCAACCTATCCGACCCACTTCTCCGCACATGGATCAAGCTAGACAACAACCCCTTGATCATCACAGACAAGTGGATCAACAAGACTGCATTCCGCAACCCAACAACTGCATGGGAAGGACAAAGACAACATGTGGAGGACAACCATAACCGGTGTACATAATAGAAGAGGGATTGCGCATTTGTACAAGGGTAAGGATTTCCAACATTGGGTTAAGGCTAAGTATCCGTTGCTCTGCACCCGGGACAGGGAATTGGGAGTCCGGATTTCTTTCCTGTGGCAGCTGGGAAAGAGGGGCTTGACACTTCTGTAATGGGGAGAAATGTTAGGCATGTGTTGAAGATTAGCCTCGATGATACGAGATATGAGTACTACACAATAGGAACATATTAAGCAAAGATTGATAGGTATGTAACCTGATAGGGGCATGATTGATGGCTTGCAAGGATTAAGGTTGGACTATGGCAACTGTTACGCCTCAAAGTCGTTCTTTGATCCTTCGACGAATAGAAGGATCTTGTGGGCTTGGGCGAATGAGTCTGATACTACCAACACTGATGTTGACAAGGGCTGGTCTGGTATCCAGGTATTACATGTTAAGATCAAAGCATTTCACATCCAATATCTTACACATAATATTTAACTATATTGTTTTCAGCTAGTCCCACGTACGATTGTGCTTGATCCTAGTGGCAAGTAGTTGATAACTTGGCCTGTTAAAGAAATAGAAACTTTAAGAGGGAAGAGTGTTGCATAAATGTGAAGGGTAGGATGGTTGAAATCAAAGGAATAACACCAGCACAGGTACTATATATGTTCTTCCCTAATAATGCATCAGCTTTTGCTTTCATGTTATAAGCTACTAAACTTGTAATGACATCACGGCAGGCGGACGTAGAAGTGACCTTCTCATTTGATAGTTTGGAACAAGCTGAGGCATTTGATCCAAGGTGGGATAGAAATGATGCGGAAAGGGTGTGTGGCCAAAGGGGTTCGTTTGTTCAAGGCGGATTAGGACCGTTTGGGATCTTGACATTGGCTACACAGAACCTAGAAGAATACACCCCTGTCTTCTTCAGAGTTTTCTAAGATGAAGACAATCATCTAGTCCTTATGTGTTCAGATGCAACAATGTCTGTTGTAGCAAACAGCACAGCAACAATATACAAACCCTCATTTGCTGGATTTTTAAATGTAGACTTGACTCAGAAGAAGCAGCGCTCTCTAAGGAGTTTGGTAAGCTCATTTACATCTTTGCATAATTAAGAACTAAAGAACTTGATGTTAATTATCAGTTGCAGATTGATAATTCTGTTGTGAATATGGCAAGACAAGCATTTCGTCGAGGGTTTATCCGGGGCTAGCAATACATAACAATGCACATTTATTTGCATTCAACAACGGTACTCAGGCCGTTAGAATCGATTATATGAAAGCGTGGAACATGAAGGAGCCAAGAAGGATGAACCAATTGAGACCATGAATAAATCAAAATGAAAGGAACAAGGAAGAACAGTTTGGTCCACTTTCTCCGCCATTTGTTCTTAGCCTAGAATAATTCCATTTGTAAATATGTCATGATTTTGATTTTCAACTCCATAGAATCAGTTATGATTCTGTATTGAGAATTTGAGCATTTATTTTTTATTACCACCAATACTGTTGAGTACTACTACATTGAAGAATGACATAGATACCATTAAGTAAAAAACAAATCCAAAAAATTAAAATAATGTTTCATATATAATAGCTAGAATAAAAATAAAATTAAAAGATATAGAAGATATCTTGTAATCATCAAGTCAAAGCCACTTTAATCGCTCTGCCAAATCATGTAGAATACTTAGGCTGGTTTAAAGGATAAGTACTTTGAAGATATTCGTATCTAATCTATCAAGTAGTTATAATATATATTAGAGGAGAGAATTGTTTAATACTTTGTCTCTTTTTAATTTTCCGGATGATTGTGAATTTGCTGAATTCTCGTTTTTTTAATTGATTAAGGCCGTGGGATCATCATAATATATTATCGGAATTCGAAGCTGCAACATTGAGGTCCATTGAAGGGCAGAAAAGTGGCGGTATGGTGTCACATGTCAAGCTTTATATTGACAAATTCTCCAAGATTCAAATATCTCAAAAATGTGTGGATGAGTTTGCTGATCTTCGAGTTTCGGCATTCGACAGTGGCGGTATATATACTTTTTAATTTTAGCATCTTGATTGTTCGTTATGCAGGAAATATGTTGTCTTCGTTGGTGGGTGATTCGGATAAAGTTGGAAGGGAGTGGTGGGTCTTTCGCAGAGTTTTATGTAGTAAAAGCTACCTCAACTGGCTACGATCAGGTGGTGTCTGTGAAAGTGGTAGTAGTAGTACTAGTAGGAGGAGGAGGAGATGATGATAAAGTAGTAGTAACAGGGAACACCCTTTACCAGGTCAGCAGGCCCCACCTCATTGCTACCCCTATCCACTTTGACAGGCTTCCCGCTATCATGCATGAAATATGAGAGAGTAACATCTCATCTGGAGTATCCCTTCATTTTCTCAATTCTTCTCAGATATTAGACTTTTTCTTTATCTTGAGATAGTGTTCTCATGAATCTGTGCAAAAGCATAAAATAGAACCAAACGAATAAAGTGATCATAAACAATAAAAATTAATCCAAGAAAGGAATTCAACTAAAACCCTCGAGTCCCAAATTCATTAACAACCAAAGATTACAACTTTATCATGAAAGAAACATTAATTTGATGAGATGAAAAAACTCACATCGAGACAAAGGAGTTGGGATCTTGTGAATGTTGCTGTTGTGTGAGTCCAAAATCAGAACCTCCCCATCCGGTGAGATCTCCACCGCGTAGGGTTCGATTCCATGCTTACTTCCATCGAAAACCGTCTCAACGGTGTATCCGCCTTCAAATTTCAGCATCGAGCGGCTAGAAATTGCTGCAAGTCACAGAGAATCAGAGAGAGAGAGAGAGAGAGAGAGAGAACTCTTGAGGATGTGGGTGAATTAAGTGAAATGTACCGGTTTTGGTGGTTGATTTGAGCGACCAGACCCGCTTGAAAATGGTGGAGGCAACCTTCGAGACAACGCCACTAACGATTTCTGAAGATTCAAGAAAACAAACCAATGTTTCAAAAAAATCAATATCTCGAGAAAATTGAGAAGTGGAGAGTGGGCTCACTTGCGGCGGGTGAAGCAGAAACTGATGAGCATCCATCAAGAAATATCAAGAGAAATACAAGAAGAATTACACATTTCTTTCTGCCCTTTCCCGTTCTAATCTCTAACTCGGCAAACAGCTAAAATACAGAGAATTTCAAGAAAATCCGGAGTGTAAGTGAGCACAACATTTTTCCAATAGAATTTAATCTCTATGAAAGTTGGGTTCGAGCGAATATCACCCATTCGAGCTTTTTTCACAAAATTGAAGGTAATGAAGACGCATTTGTCAAATTGAAAAATGGCTCAATAAACGTAGTGTCAAAATCTTTCTAATAGAAACGTAATAAATTTCCAGATTTACAGACTTTGGAATTTTAAAATCTAAACTAATTAAGCCAACATCGCTGTAATCCCCAAAACATTGGCGGCGACAGGGGGACGCATTAAGCCGTACAGGAATGCGAATACAGTTGCAGAAACCGTCACGATCCAGTTGTAGATGGCTTTAGCCACCGAATCAAACAGAGCTCGAACGACCCAATGAGACATAGTTTCAGAAGACTTGCTTTCAGAACAGGTGGGTCCAACGCCGCCCACCGACCATACCTCGAGTCTATCATGGGCTTACATATCTCGAATCTAGAAGTGGCAGGGAGGGGCTTCAGAATGTTTGCTACCGCATGACTGGACTCGTTCCAGTTGATGTTGATATCAGCTTTCACAAGAATTGTTACATTTTTGTCGCCGGATTTCTCTCTGGCAACACCGATTTGGAATACGAACTCGCCGTATTCGAGCCCTGCTTCCCCGCTAGCCTTGATGGTCGTATAACCTTGAGCTGCCGCCGTGGTTTTCTGACAAATTCCATTGCTGAGAATGAAGATGGTGAGTATGAGAAATGAGGCAATTTGCTTTTCGAGAGTATTCATCGCGCTAGAAGATTTCATAGCACATTGAGCAAGTAAGGAAAAATGAACGAGAATGCTGAACGAAGACGAAGGTAAAGCCTTTAAATCTCGAGGGGTTATGGCATACAGGCTGATGACCGGCTAACAGTATTCAACCGAGGCTAACAGAATCCGGTTATCATCGGCGTGGGTATTCCGTACAATCTCTTAATCATTCTCTCTCATCTCTTAATCATTCTCTCTCATCTGAAAGACTCAGCGACTAGCAACTCAACCGCTAGACCATTATGATTGGCGGCGTTCGGCTTAAACAGAACAGAAAACCATCAATCCGGATCTTCTTGCCCAAAATTGGTATCCCATTCGGTGGCCTACCAATCACGCCATGCCACGCGTGCATTGGTGGGTCATGTTAGCAATAAGAAAATATTTTAGTTTTAAAAAGGTGGACCATTAATGCACGCGTGGCGGAGCGTGATTGGTGGCCATGGACCACCATTTTTGGGTCAGATGATCTTCTGGCGAAAACAATCCGGATCTTCTGGCCCAAAATTGGTATCTCATTCGGTGGCCCACCAATCACGCCATGCCACGCGGCACTGGTGGGCCATGTTAGCAATAAAAACATATTTTAGTTTTAAAAAGGTGTGCCACCAATACACGCGTGACGGGGCGTGATTGATGGCCCACCGAATGGACCACCATTTTTGGGCCAGATGATCTTCTGGCGAAAACAATCCGGATCTTCTGGCCCAAAATTGATGTCCCATTCGGTGATGACGTAAAATAAAATAGCATTCTTTATGCTACATAGGAAGCCACATGAAATTTTTTTATTCATTTTTATTAATAAGCTTTAAAAAATAATAAAATAATGTAAAATTTATATATATTTATTTCTTTATTTTAAGAATTAATATGTAAAAAGGTATAAAAATTATCATTGGAATCCCAAATTTTCATTTAATTAATATTTTTTTGAAATTAAATTGAATTCAACCAATATTTCAATAATATTATGTATTTATTTTCATGATTTTTTTTTTATAATTCATATTTAATTTCATGAAATGTAGTGGCTGTGAGACGACTAAATATATTTTATATTTTTAATGCTTTTTTATAAATCTCAAAATTCTCCAAAAGAAAATATGGCAAATTGGCAAATTTGGTCCCCAATGTTTGCTAATTTGGATAAATTTGTCCTTTTGTCAAATTTTAAGTTAATTAAGTTTTAATCATAGGGGTATTTATGGAATAAAAGTTTCAAGGACCAATTCATCAAATTTTTAAATAAAACTTTATTTTTTTTTAATTTTTTTTTTAAATTATGATTTTTTCGGAAAAAAATAAATTTTCAAATAATTTTTTATTTTAAAAATTATTTTTTTCAACTAATTTTTTTCTTTTTTTTTTAATAATTTTTTTGATAAACGAAAAAAAATTAATTAATAATAATTTTAGGGACCAATTCATCTAAATAATTTTTTGAATTAACTTTTTTTCAATTTTTTTTATTTAAATAAAAATTAAGTAAATTTAGATTAACTAAAAATTTTGCATTTCACGGTGAAGGAGGGGAGCGGGTCAACACAACGGTTAAGGAATGTGTTATGTTCTTCGAGGAGAAGAGCAGCTGGACGACTAGGAGGTGGGAGGCCATAACTGGACGACTAGGAGCCGGTCGTCCAGCTGCTCCTCTCCTTGAAGAACATAACACATTCCCAAACCGTTGTGTTGACTCGCTCCCCTCCTTCACCGTGAAATGCAAAATTATTAGTTAATCTAAATTCACTTAATTTTTATTTAAATAAAAAAATCTGAAAAAAAGTTAATTCAAAAAATTATTTAGATGAATTGGTCCCTAAAATTATTATTAATTATTTTTTTTCGTTTACCAAAAAAATTATTTAAAAAAAAAAAAAAAATTAGTTGAAAAAAAGTAATTTTTAAAATAAAAAATTATTTGAAAAATTAATTTTTTTCCGAAAAAAATCATAATTTAAAAAAAAATTAAAGTTTTATTTAAAAATTGGATGAATTGGTCCCTGAAACTTTTATTCCATAAATACACCTATGATTAATACTTAATTAACTTAAAATTTGACAGAAAGACCAATTTATCCAAATTAACAAACATTGGGGACCAATAAACTAAAAAAAAAATTAGAGACCAATTCATCCAAAGTGGCAAACATTGGGGACTAAATTTACCAATTTGCCAGAAAATATTAATAACAACAATATATAGAATAAAATTAAATATAAATAGAATAATTCCATGTGGTTTCTTATGTGGCATAGAGAAGACTACTTTGAAAATTATTTTTAAGAGACTAATTTGGGAAATACTTTTTTTTTTGGAGGAGTCTAGTTTGAAAATCCAATCAACATAAATACACTTTTCCGTTGACCAAGTAATTCCGTGTTCAACTTATTATTAATGTAACCTTTTATCAATTGAATCCCATATAATCTACAAATCACATTGAGAAAATGAAAGAGAATGCTGAAGGAAGAGGACTCAAAGGCTTTTACATGAAAGGAGTAAATTACTTTGAATAATTTACAATTCTTGCATGCATGCAAAATACATGAATATCGTAATTAATCAACCAAATGAAACGAGGATGACACGTACCGTTTATCCAGTTTCGAAGGAGTTGGAAATGGTATCCACTTCTGTATTTGAGCTGCACAGTATTAGCAGAGACTTGGATTGGAGCTGAGAGTAGACTGACTCGACGCCATTGTTGAGTAAACCTAGTGCTGCAAGAGAGAGAAAGAGCCAAATGCATACGTAAAGCTTCATGTTTAGTGAGAGAGACGCAGAAAGAGAAACAAGATACAATTTGCGTTGAGAGAGTGGAGGACGAACAGTGAGGAACCTTCATCTTGATTCTCCACAGCCCAAAGTCACTCTTGTCCGAGAATTTCTGTTACAAACAGCGCCACTAGTTATGATTATAGATCTCACACATGCAAGTAAACAATTAATCAATGATGAGAAATCGAATCATGCAAGAATCCTAAATCAAAACCCTAATGATGCACTACGATCAATCAAGAAGAAAACAGGAAAATAATGGACACATACATTGCATTTAGATAATTCAAAAATCAGAGTTCAACTTATCATTATGGTAACAGATCGATAAAATTTCAAATGAATCCCATAAATAAATATACATATTTTTTGCGGAGCTTATATAATCATATAATTTTATACATGATCTCTCAAAGTGAAGACTTGAAGTCTTGTACACACATTTATGTATTATGTATTGAAGAAGAGAGATTTGAACACTTTGTGTCTACACTATTACTGCCTATCCCCACCAATTTATACCTAGCTATTTAATTACATTTCAGAATTTGTTACAGGATGAAACAGGACAAGTGCCTCAAAACCAATAACAATACAATCTAATGAAAAGGTTAGGGGGCTACCCTCCCTCCCTCTCACTCACTATGTACACACAACAGCGTCATTCATGCTCTCCCTTGTCTTCCATCTGCTCACAACAAACACAATGATAATAAACATACCCTTTCAAGGAAATCCGTACGTAGTTTTCGTTTTAAACAAATTTCTAGAAATTATACCTTGAGGCATCACAAAGAGACAGAAGCTGCCAAGAATTGGCAAAACCGTTCCACCTTTGCCTGGGCCCTTTCTGGTAATATCTCCTTCCTCTTTCCCAAACGAATAAAGGAGTCCTCTGTATCGAGGACATACGAGATCTGAAAGGAAATGAAAATTTTAACAGCACAACACAAGGATTAATGTCTAATCTTCTTGTACACGAAAACAATACCTTCGATGATGAGGTGGCCATCTTGCATTCCAAACCATTCATGATCAGGACATTTTCAGTAGCCCTACAGAGAGCTGTAGATTCATCCAAATTACTATACTTGCGCATATTCCTGTGTATACCAAATACATTAGGAAATAAAAACACTAATATAAATTACATAATCATTGTTCGATTTTATCACCATCTCTTTACCAAGATATAAAGAAAGTTGACATTCCATTTCTCCTCATCAGTTTTATCCTTGCTGAGGAGTAAGCAAATAGAAAGCAACACATAATTAACTACCCAACTTTTGAATTTCAAGAAAGCTCGAGAAGGCCTACCCCTTTACCACAATACGCCTATAAAACATAAAATTGCAAGCGCGTTGTTCATTTTCACACCAATTATAAAATATAAAAATATGTTACAATTAGAAATTACAGGAGAGCAAAATTCAATCTAAAGAGTAAACAGATGCCTAACCAATACATATTACAAAAACCTTCTGTAAGCCCGTACTTGTGATCTTTTTTAAATAATCCAAACATTTAATATGTTCCAACCCTAAACTCTGAGCATACATATTCCAAACAATTAAGTCATGATACTCACAGAATTGGTTGTTTGATTCTCGCAGAGTGATAATATGAGAATATTAATTCACGGATTTTTTACCAATTCCACATGAGAAAGAAAAGTTTGTGTGCAATTGGAACGTATAAGAATGAATACCTCTTCAGCATAATCGCTGATGACTCCTTTTTCCCAGGATTAACCGAAAGATAATCTTTGTGAAGGTAGGTTGCAAATTTAGGATCTACCGACACTGCAACAACTTCAGACTTCTCATTTCCATGATCCATTAGTTGGATGGATAAGCAGGTAGGGTTAGATGTCTACAGCAAGCATATAAACAGATTAGCAAACAAGCAAACACGCCGAAGAATAAACTGCATGAATCAATAGATTATAGAAAGAATCATTCAAATGAAACCTACAAATTCAAGCCGGCATATATTCTCGTCATGCAGAATGATATGGACATTTTCAGAATAAACTGAATCCACATACTTCTCAGGCTTCCTCGATTTCTCATATTCATACAGCTGAAGTAGCTTGAAGTCAACCTCATCAGTTGAAACAGTTTGGAGCTGCAGAAAGAAAACAAACCGCAGGTAAATAATAAACAAACAAGAATTTAGACAACAAAAATGAAAGCATAAGTATTCATAAACAATTACCTGTTTCACCAACTTATATATAACCTTATCCAACGTGAATAGCACATATGACTGGTTCCCAATCAAAGATCGGCAGTCGTCTTCAAATTTGGTGTTATCAGAAGATCCATCAAGTAAACTAAATAAAGCACTCATAAACCTGAAGTAAACATGTTTGAAGAAAATAGATAGTAAGTAGGGTAGCAATCGAGACGATTAAAAAAAACTAAATGATGCAACTACACGACCTCTCATAGGGATCAGAACTCGTTTCCTTTGTAGTTCTCCATTTTGATTCACTAGATAGCGAATTCACCTTAGCGGATAAGATTCTTTCATACAGTATCTGAAAATTGCAAAAGATACTAATATATCATCAATCAGGAGAATAGAAATCAGGATTATCATTTCTAAAAAAGAAAGTTGATATCATACGTAGGACTGTAACTAGAAACACCACCAAAAAATAAAATTACCTGATGCAACCTGAAGAGCACATAAAAGGTGTCATTTCCATAGAAAACATGACGATCTTTTTTCTCATCACCTACTAATGGGGAAGCCACATGCTTTGATAGGGGCTTGCAAGTCTGCCAAATTCGTTCAGACTGTGGCTCCAATGTACCTTCTCCACCATGGTAGTGAGCTTCACTAGTATTCTCAGCCTCACCTTCACTCTCAACTTTACCATCAACTTCATCGTGCTCCCCGTCATCCTCTTCGTCATGCTCTTCCCTCGAGCACTCGTCAGCAGCAGACTCACTTCCTGAAACATCCTCTGCAGCCTCAGAAATGTTTTCGCTATCTTCATCATCAGCATCTACATCATTTTCACCAGCAGCATCAACACAAATCTCATCATGGCTGTCCGCTTGACCTTGCATCCCTTCACTGCCACAATTTTTCTCAGGCAACGTTTGCAGACTACCATCTGGATATGCAACGAAATTATCTTCAAAATCAGCATTTGGAGACAGTTCTCCCTCTTCTTTTTCATTTTTACAAGGATCTGCTTGGTCCCCATCAAACAAAGTCAGTATAGAGCCTTCTGCAAACTCTCCGTTTGTCAATTGATTCAATATTGGTGTCTCCCCATCCTATTGCATAAAGAGGAAAAAAAATCATGCTTAATTTAAGAGATACTATAAAGAAAGATTTTTTTTAAAATAAATTTGAAAAAATAAGGAATAAAATCATAACAATTTACCAATCACACTCTAAAACTGAAGTGGAAAAGTCGAACCAAAAAAAGATTGACCATACCTCTGATGAAAACATATCTTTTGTACTAGGTTTCCCTTTCTGGCCTTCCCTGGTTGGACCATTACTCAATCGCGAAGAATTTTCACGACGACCTTCAATTTCAAAAATACATCCAAAATTATGCTGAATAAAGTTAACCAAAAATTAACACCAAATAAAATGGATCAGATTCTATTCCACTGAGAATATATAAGAATACAAAGTAGACCAATCTTCAAAAATGAAATTTCACCACTCTTCTTTTATACATACCATGATTACCAGCCGGTGCTGAAGTACCAGCTATGTCAGCATTGGTTAATCTTTCACTAGATGTCATAGCTGGTTCATCTTTGGCCAATGTTCCCACAATCATGAAGTCAGTCCGGCTGACATTTGCTTGTTCTGGTGAATGATTGGAATTACCATTGCAGTTGGATTTTGGTTGCTTCAAGTTCACGGTTGTAGCATTTCCATTAGGACTGCCTTCACTTTCAACTCTGCTTGTTGTACTGCTTTTCAGTGTATGCTGTTTAGAGGCATCATTATCATCAGCAGTCTCGGAGCTAGGCATCCGGGAATGAATACCCAAAATCGGCTCCAGAAAACTTGTCCAGAATTTCAACACCTTACTCAACTGATCTTTTGTTGAGCAGACCTCCTCACAGGAGAACTTGATAATACTATAGATGTCGTCATGAACTTCAGAATCAGGGTATTCAAATTCCATGTTTGGAATGATAGCATGTCTGCTTCCAGCAGCAATACTAAGAACTACATCATCCTCATTCTGTCGGTTGTCCTTGATTTCTTTGATTTCTGCCACTAAGGCTGTCCACAGGAAGTACAAACATTATGAGAATCAAACTACAACTCATGAAGGGTAATAAAAAATTACAAAGTGCAATGGTGTGAATTAGTCCTCAGCTTACATTTTGTGCTCAAGTTCTTTGAATCTTGTTGCTTGAAATAGAAGCTGCGGTGGTCAAGAGACTTATAATGGTTCTTAGAATATATGTCAGCCCAAACATTGTTGAAATCAGACTGACATTTGGTCCATTCCTCCTGCTTCTGCTTTAGACGTGTTAGGATAATAGGCAGAGACGACGATGGGTTTTTACGCAAAATGTCCGCCACATCGAGGCCATGGTCACCATACAGCCGCTCAATGCATCTTAAATTGAGAGCTATATTTACAATTAGAGGGGCAAATTCATTTATCAGTAAAGATGAATCTCTCTCTGGAGAGACGTATAATGAAATAAGCAAGACAGCTTCAAGAGAAGTTTTAACCTAACTATTATTGTGACGAACCTGTAAAATGGTCCTCTATTCGTAATGGGCCATTTGAACCAATTGAATTATTATTAATACTGTTCAAAAGTTCCTCTACTCGCTTGGAAGTTGAACTGACAGACTCTAGCAACATGTCAAGCTCAAACCTGAATACCAAAGGATGTAATCAGTAAAATGAAAGTATAGACACTCAGAGGAAACTCTAGGAAACAAGCTACAAATTATCAAAAATCAATAACAGAAGTAAAAATAAACTTCTGAAATATGACTATGTGACACATATTCAAATTCCTTTTATCTTTCATCTTGATATATGCAAATCAAATTACGGAAAAGGTGATTATACAGTCTGTTCCAGTAAACAACATTTGGTGATAAGAACGAGCCGCAACATGAAGGGTTGTGTAGGTCATACACTAAATTGGAAAGGTTTTTACCTGTCATCTTCGCATCTAAAAAGGCTTTCCTCGTACTGGTTTCTTCGCATGTGTTTAAAAGAGTAATCCTCACTACCAGATGTCACAGACACCCAGTGATCATTTAGAACCTGAGCACCAAGCTCTGACCTCTGGCTAGCTGAAGCTATTGGATACTGCAAAGACCAAGTTGTAGTGACAAGACGAAAGCTGATTATCATTATACAATTAGAAAAGGTAAGCTGATACCAGATTCAAAATCAAAGTTTCGAATATGCATTACAAATCCTTACATCTTCAGGGAGAAGCCGATAACTGGGAGTGCAGCTCTGACAATTGGACAGGTCAAGCTCCTGAATGGACTTTCCCCAGTATTTTAGATTGTACCTATCCTTGTCTTTCCCCCCTTCTGCTTCACGCTTTGGTTCTTTCTCATTTTCATCAACCTTCACGACTTTTGAGGAATCTCCTTCATTCCATAATGATTCTGCTAACAGAGCAGATTTGTCAGAAGCTGATTAGTTGCTGATAGTAATAACAGTTGTGTTATTCTAATGAGAATGAAGGAGGTAATTATTAGAGTTTAGGCTATGCTATAGCATTTCATAGTTATCTCCAGAGTTATTCATAATTGTAGCTTAATGAAACGTACTTTTGCCCATAACACCAGCCAGAAATCCATCTGAAAATAGGAAACTAGTTAGAAACAAAACAATATAACAAAAGCCAATAAGACTAAAGAAACTGAAGATAAACGACTACCAATCCGCTCACAACGCTCCAAAAATTCATTGAAGCCCTCCATAAGATCTGGGTATTTTCCAAGTAAATCAGCAACCTGAAATCGTGTTGTATAAGAGCCACGCAGTACAAAAAGATACCAGCCAAACTTTGCTTATCTTAAATAATGAGGAACACCCCCCACCCCCACCCCCACAAAGCCAAAACCAAAAAAATATGCTTCTAAACGAACACCTTAAAGATGAATTCATTGTTACTTTAATACAGAAATAGCATGTCATAATGCAATTGTATGCATGCATAAGAATTAGACATGGAAACTACCGTAGAACAAAAAATTGAATAGTTTAAAAAAGAATTAGAAAAGTAAAACAAAAACAAATATCCATATTTTGATACCCAAAAAATCCATGATATACGTTAAACAATAATTCTATCAGGCATATTGTTAATATGGATCATACCAGACTCTGTAATTCCTTTCTAGTAATGATTTCTGTACTATAAATGTGAAGGCATTTTAAGAATGCTTGGTAATCGTCAGCACTGTGCAGCCTCTCTTTGACCTTTTCACAGAAAGTGAATTCATGGCTGTACATACCTGGTAAAATACAGAACAATTAAACGTTGCAGTGAGATGCATATAAGTTTAAATTGTTTAATAAAACTGAGAGAATGGTAAAAAAAGAGTTATATGGAGGAATATAACAAGTAAGGAGGATCTGTGTTCACAATATAATTCTTTACATATTCCCTTATTTCCTTTTCTTCTTCTTCCTTTTTTCTGCCTTTATGTCATATGTAATTTAAGCAATATGGCTGTTTTGAGGGCGAACTGTGATCTAATAGTTATATCTTTTTTCCAAAATAATCGAGCTGTTACCAACAAGCTTCCCAAGAACATAACTAATTAAAGATCATGTCATATTTCAAACAATTATGCCTGAGAAAGGATACCATTGACGCTAAATATATAGTTTTATGATTATTAACAGGCAAACATGAGGCAACATTAACTCACTTTTAACTGCATCTTTGTCGTCATGGGGTGCCAAAGTCGAATTCCCACCGAAGTCTTCAACTTTTCGAGCAGACTTTCTTTTTTCAGAGAGTCTATTCATGCTAATATCTCCATTCTTCTCGGGGAGTTGATCCCTATCTTCCGGATCACGGTTTCTCCTATCCCTGTTTTCCCTTTCATTTTGCTTCTTCTGCTCCTTGTGCAACTTTATGACTGTTTTATCATCATCCATTTCTGGACCCTCGACACTAATATCTCTCTCACCATTAGGATCAATAACCCTATCCCTCCGCTGTCGTTGCTAAAAATTGTACACATAAATAATAAATCAAAAGCAATATCACAAATGGCTGCATTAAGAGAATAAGGTGGAGAAAAAACCTTGTCTAAGTGTAAATGCCGCATTGCGGGCAAGGCAGAGCTCCTCTCATCATAACGATTGAAAGGATGTCTACCAAAAGAAGCATGAGGTGCTGGAGCAGTAGAAGAGTTATCCGGCAAAAATCTAGTGAACTCATCAAGAAGATCTGCATGGTCATCAAAAAGCACTGCGACCTGCGCACAATATGTCAAAACTCTATTATAGGACAAAGATTTTTATTTCTTTTACTCGTGGATGAATACCTCTTGGTAGACTTCGGTTATCCCCTTGTGTTCCTTCCGGTACATATTCAAGATGTCTAAGAAAGATTTATAAACACGGTCGTCATTTTGAAAACGTCTCTGCACGTTAAAAGAACATATATTTTCCATTAATGAATTTCTATTAAAAAGAAATTCAATGTATGTGACTTTACTCAATAACAGAAACTCCACCTTAATTTTATTCACAAAGCTGATAGCCTCTTCGAATTCAACTGTCCTTTTTGGTGGAGCCTCTTCCTCTTCAGTGAGGGTAATTTCATAACCCTTAGGCAAGAATGTGTTAAATCCAAGGATTAGATTAGGATGCCCTTTAAACAACTCCTTCACTCTCGCGATGACACCAGCAGTATCAATTCTGCAATAATCAAAGTCAATACGAGTTTTTACGACATGGCCCATCCACTTGTCAAATGCAGATCTCTCAAGAAAAATCTACTTACCTTTGAGCCTTGAAATCTTTCATGACATCGAGGAATGTATCGTACTTTTCTCTTTGATCCTGGAACATGTCCTTAACTTGCTTCAGATAACTCAAAGCGTCGTTTGTAGTTAGCTTTTGTGTACTAACTGCAGCAACACCGGCAGCGCTGGTAGTCTCACCACCATTATTACTGCCACCGCCTCCTCCTCCACCTCCACCTCCACCTCCAATGCTTCCACCACCACCAGTGCTGCCGCCATCAGGAGCTTGCGACGGTCCATACCTTCATAAGAAGAATATAAGCATTCAAGAAAATGCAAAAACCAACATTGAGTCAATACAGAAACAGGGCCTACAGCTTCCATCGTGTTAAATTCTTAGACTTTCTTAAGAAAATATTTGATTCATAAATTGAAGGGAAAAAAAGTTCATGCAAAATCAACCTTTTAAGTAACTTCTTGAGAGAGAGAGAGAGAGAGAGAGAGAGAGAGAGAGAGAGAGAGAGAGAGGAAAAGATAATGCGACACAAAGATCCAAAATTGTATCCCGCTGAACCCCACTAACCTAATTACTTAACCTAATTCATCCTCCCCTTCCACACCAAGATCTCGATATAGACGAGAGACGGCCTAATCCAACTTTAATAAACGAAAATCATGACAAGCCTAATTCCGATCAAAAACAATTTCCATCAAATCCAGTTATTAACTCACACTAACAAAAAAATAAAAAACTAAAAAAAAAAGCACCGCCGTCATATGTTAAACCAGAACCCCCGAGAAACCTAAAACAGAAAAACCTCAATAACTCCCCAGTTAATACACATAGATAATAATATCACGCGATATTATGCAGGTTCGGGATGCCAATAAAACTAAAAGAACAAGGAGCTTACGATTCCACGCGAGCCGACGGCGAACCGAATGGCCGTTTAAATTGAGGGTTCATATACACATCATCCCTCAATCGCTTCATCACCCTACACCAAAAATACCAAATTAAACATCAACAACGAGAAGAAAGCAATACAAAACAATTCAAGCACTGCTACTGAAAACAATTCAAACTCCTCAAGAAAAAAAAAATAGAAAAGAGATAATTAAACTGACCTCTCAAGTCTCCTCCCTCCAGGAAAAGGGAAAAGATGAAAACAGATCTAATCAAATAGTACTAAATAAAAACTGGTCTGGACCAAACTATAATTCAGAATTCGCTAAATTCTCTTTGGCTGCTTCAAGATTTTCGTCTCTGCAACAAGAATGACGTTGCTGGAGCGACCAATACGAATAGGAGAAGTTTTGTAAGGAAAGAAGAGTTTTTTTAGTGAAGTTCTATGTGAGAGAAGTAATCCTTCTCTAGTTATTACATTCATTGAAATTTCGAATACTTTTTAGGCTTTGAAGTAGCTTCCTTATTGGGCTTAGGGGTTTTTTGAACAAACGGACTTTCATGGGCCCAACTATATATTGCGGGTCCATTTAACTTTCCAGCCCATTCCACATATGTATATTATATGAAACTTCGGTAGCACCCGTGCTAAGCACGGGAAAAAATGTAGTACTCGCAATTATAATATATACCTAAGTAATATCCTCTTTGTCCCAATAGCAATGTTTTATATATTTTATTGGGGTATTCCATTACAAATGTTTTGTTTCGAAAAAGGCAAAGAATCTGTGGACAAAAATTAACTATCCAAAAATCAAATAATATACACCACAAAATACCACTTTTTAATCCTATTAACCAAAAAAAAACATGACGTTACGGGACGTAGAGAATATAGAATAGCAAGGACAGAGACACATTTGAGCCAAGGGATGGCAATCCCTCATATTTCTTTGGAATTATCATAAATACTCTAAACTATTTATTTAATACTACTTAATATGTTCAAGCAGTTTTATTTTATTCAATAAGAAAATATTAGTGCATTAGATTTTTTGTTTATGCGTTCATAATATCTCTTACATTCATCTCTCAAAAGTGAGCCTAGGTTCGTTTTTTTCCAACTCAAAAGTTTGAGTTGTTTAATACAAGCTGCTACAATGAAAACCGGCAAGTTAGAAAATAGAAATAAACAGAATACAGAAATGAAAACTTCGTCGAGTCGAGGGTCCTCTCTCCACAAGAGGAAATACGCCCCGATAGTGCTCTCGGTTTTGGCGTATCGTCCCCAAAGATGAAACGACGTTCGTCTCGAAGATTGCAGCACCACAAGATCGTCGAGCTCCGGCGAACTGGACAAGGCGAGGGTAGAACTGCTGGACAACTAGAGCTAATAGATGCAGAAGAGAATGATTATTTTTGTGTGTTGAAATGCCATGAAAACTAGTCTATTTATAGACATCTTCCGCCCAGGTGAAAAGTTATTGGAAGTAAAAGCTGTCAATTATGGCGGGTAGTGGGGAAGAAAAATGGAGAGTTGGAGATCTCTACAGTCTCATTCCAGAGACTTCCAAAAAGATAGGGTTAGGTGTGGCAGGAGCATTAGACCGCGAGCTGGGTCAGACCACAAATACGAGCTGGACCAGTCTACAAGTAGCCCACCAAGCCCAATTGTCAAAGCCCAACTGCCAAGGCCCAACAGACAAGTCCACGGATCACCCAAAGAACCAATTGTCAAGATCCAAGTCCAAGGACACGAACATGGACCGGAACCGGATCCGAAGCCGGGGCTGGGGCCGGGCACGGGCGCAGTGCGGCACAGCGCGTCGCGCCACGTGTGAGGCGGTCGGCGAAAAGGCTCGCAAGCATGAGCATGTGTGGCCCAAGCCCCCCACATGTCACTTTGTTATCTCCTATAAGGTGGTAGAGACTTAAATACCACAACAAACAGTACACATTAATCAATGTGGGACATTGATTAATGTAACAAATCTCCAAAACCCGAGTAAGGTAAATTTCTTCACTTTAGGTAACGTATTAGTTTTGTCCCCAAAACTTCGAGCCACTATTTCTCACTCATCAAAAATCGGAATCGAGAAATTAAGCATACCACAATTATCTACTTGAAACGTAGATCGACGATATATATCTTAATTCGCAAATCGGATATATATCGAGGCTCGAAACGACGATCAAACGGACTGAATTTTGTCCAAGTCAAAGTAGCATTAAATGCTCACTTAATTTCCATAATACAAAATATATATAAATATATTTTATATTGATTTTGATTTTCCAACAATCCCCCATATGAGTGGAAATAGCCAAATTCATGTATGCAGACACACAGCTCTGTCCTCAAGAGACAATAAAGCATCAGGGTAGGTGGCTTGTGACCTTGAATCTTCCTTAGCTAGTGCTATCGAGCACACCGGCGGACTAGTGGACACATGACCTTGAACTATTCCTCCATTGTGTATACTTAGACAATAACACTAACGCTATAAAGTCTCAACCTCTTCCGTTCTCACGTTTGTGTCCTTTACAGGCCATGGACAACCTCTTTGGATTCATAACTGTCACATAGAAGCGGCCATCACTTCTCACTTGCATAGGTAGTTCTTACTCGAGTATCCTGTCATACTCCATTTTCATATGGTATTCAAGAATCATTAAAAATCAATGACTTAACCTCACCACTTGACGGATAACCAACACTCTCGAGCTCTTTAGAGAATAAACTATTTGAATGTGGTATCAACTGACTCATATAGCTTAGTTTTCCCATTGAACCAAGTTCATGGGATCTCCAATCTACAAGGTTGGGTATCCACTATAATCGTCTTTAAATTGTGGATTTAACTCTCATTCCCTCTTTGAGCTTATACATTTGATCTCGATTCAAACTCTTAGTAAGCGAATCCGCTAGGTTATCTATAGAGTTAACATAGTCTACAAAGATAACCCTATTCGTGATCAAATGTCTTACGGTATTATGTCGACAACGAATATGTATCGACTTACCATTATACAACCCACTCTTGGCCCTACCAATAGCCGCTTGGCTATCACAGTGAATCATCACAGGTGGCATGGATTTCGTCCAACATTTAATATCTTCAAGAAAATTATGGAGCCATTCGACCTCCTCACCGGCCTTATCCAAAGCAATAAATTCGGATTCCATAGTGGATCGGGCTATATACGTTTGTTTCGTGGATCTCCACGACACAACTCCTCCCCCTATAGTGAACACATAACCACTAGTAGACAACGAGTCTTTAGTATTGGATATCCAATTCGCATCACAGTACCCTTTAAGTACCGGGGGATGCCTAGAGTAGTGCAACCCAATGTTAAGAGTGTATTTTAAGTACCTTATAACTCTCACAAAAGATTTGCAATGCTCTCTACTCGGATTACTAGTATAACGACTCAGTTTGTTCACCGGACAAGCTAGATCGGGTCTCGTACAATTCGTGATGTACATAAGACAATCAATGACTCTAGCATAATCCTCTTGAGCAACATGATCACCCTATTCTTGCTCAAGTGAACATTAACTTCTAGAGGAGTCTTTGCCGGCGCACTATCAAAGGCATTAAACCTTTTAAGTACTTTCTCAATATAATGAGATTGAGACAAAACAACCCCATTTGGAATTCTTTGGATCTTTACTCCAAGAATGACATCAACAACTCTCATATCTTTCATATAGAAAGTTCTCTTGAGCATACGCTTGGTGTCATTTATGACTTGAATGTTTTGTCCCATAATCAACATGTCATCTATCAGGCAGTTCAGTCCTTAAGTGTAACTTTTCATATATAAGCTTTGAAATAAATATATGTGAAGCTCCAGTATCAAACAAAGCCAAGACAGGTAGATTACTCAAGTAAACCATACCTGCAAGATTCCCAGGCATTCGCGCTGCCTGCTCCTAATTCAAAGCATACGCCCTTGCTTGTTGTGGTGGCCTTTAATTTGTCGTTGATTTCCATTAGGCCTCTAATTTCCTATGGGCCTTTGGTTTCCCATTGGCCTTTGGAATTGTTGTTGCAGAACAGGGTATGCTGGTGGTCTCCACCCTGCAGGTGCTCCTCCAATCCTCCTCTGATTATGGCAATCCTTAGCGTAGTGCCCAAGATTCCCACATTGGTAACATTTATTAGATCATCTCTTACATTCTCCCATATGAGGTTTCAGACATTGCGGACATATAGGTATGTTTCTAGCCTGGAACTGTTGTTGTTGTGGTAGTGGTCGTTGTTGATGTTGTTGGTACCCTCTCCATGGTCTTTCACCTCCATTAAAATTCCCTCCACCTCTATCTTCCCATTTTCATTTTCCTCTATTGTTATCATATTGTGGTACCTACACTTGTTGGCCATTCTCTTTCTTGAGGCATCATGGATTCTATGTAAAGAGTTCTACTTAGTGCATCCGCATAAGTCATCAGACACATACTACCAAGAGATATTGCAATTTCACTTCGTAGTCCACTTTTAAACTTTTTTGCTTTTTGCGTTTCTGTTGCTACTAGGTATGGTGCATACATCGATAACTGAGTAAAAGCTCTATCATATTCAGTAACAGTCTTCCTCCCCTGCTTAAGACTCCAGAATTCATTTTGTTTCTTTTGACGGTAGCTCTCAGGAATATACTTTGTCAGAAATTGTGTTTTAAAATTATTCCACGTATACGCAGCATATTGGGCCTCAGTCATAGTACGCTTCGTGGACTCCCACCAAAAGTCAGCTTCTTCTACCAATTGGTATGAGGCACAAACTAGTTTATCTTTCTCCTCACACCGAATGTAGCTAAAGATTATCTCTATTGCTCGGATCCAATTTTTAGCTTCTATCGGTTCGCCCATACCATTAAAGGTAGGAGGTCTCCCTTATGAAATTTTTCTTCCGACGTACGTTCTGGATAATTATGAACTACCGGTTCTTGTTGTTGAACATCTCCTACTCCCCTTTGCTCGTCAGCCATTATGTGGTAATAGTTTAATTAATATTTCTCAAAAAATGTTACTTATACAATATATAGATATCAAGATGTGTTGTTGAGAAGTAAATGAATTCAATCAACACATAAGAAGTCATAAACATGATCATAGTACTCTTATACAAAATTGCATCTAAAGAGGACTCTTTAAGTACAAATACATATATATCATCACAATATGAACATCTAGGTGAGTCCGAGCTATCAATATACAATGCCCGACTGCACTATCAAAAATAGTGGAAGGTTGTTAATGGATAAGAGAACCTTTCCAATCTACTATACAAGTCAAAAAGAACAAAACAACATCCTTAATTCTTCACATGTCATCAGGAGGTGGCTCATCCGGATCTATTACAATTCCCTCCTCCGGATCATCTTCCAGGTCCGGTCCTAAATCTTCATCTTCCCACACATTTTCTTCTGGTATTTCCCAAAGATTCTCTTCTACATCTTCCTCCTCCATATCCTATTCAAATTCCGCCCAAGGATCCTCATCTAGGTTTTCTCCCTCTGGTTCTTCTTCATTTTCTTCTGGCTCTCCCTCCTGTTCTTCTTCCGGTTCTCCCTCAATCTCTTCTGGTTGCTCCTCAAGCCATTCCTCGTTTGGTTCTTCTTCATGTTCTTCTTCTTGTTGCTCAGGTATTCCTCAGGATCCCCTTCTTCGTCTGGGTCTTCCTCGGATTCTTCTTGCTGCTCCGCATGTAGTTCCTCAGGATTCTCTTTAGGAATATTCTCGTAATTCATGATAAATCGAATACATTCCCTAAGACCTACCCTCATACGCGGTTTTTGAGAGTATTGATTAGTTTACGCATTTATATCTATTTCACTCTCTATCAATTGAGATCTCCCTATATGTACACCTTAATCTTGGTCCTTCTTGGTCCTTAATCTCAGTTGTAACTCTCGAAGAACTTGCCTCTAAATCATTTCTTTGCGGCTGGTAAGATGAGTGTCCATAGGATGATGATGTAATCTCTGCTTCCTGTACTGCAGGTACCTCGAGTCCAACTTGATCTTTCTCCTCTGGAGAGTCATCTTCTATCAACAAGCGATTAGGTGAAGAGGTTGAGGTGTCATGATGAACCCATTCCATTAAGATTATACTAACGAAACTAGCAAATTGTCCCTTCCAACAATCTACGATTGGATCAAACCATAATGTCTCATCACGTAACTTACTTAAATAGTGCCTCCACGTTTCTGGAAGCAAGATAACCAGAAGATCAGTTGCCTTGAGGTTACTCACCTCGTGACGAACTAGTTTCCATGCTCTCACATAACTCATAATAAACTCCCCGATATGTTCAGCATGATGTCTTCTCATATTACGAAATTGATCTACACGGTCGTAGTCGTACCTCTGTATCTAATGAGCTTTCGGTGGAATCATCTAAAATAAATAATAAATTCTAAATTAGAGACTTATCTTAAAATTAACTTATAGTGTCTCGAAGTAAATCTAAAATAACTACTTCTATACCCAAGCACTTATGTTCAAGTCATAATCCATCCTCAAAATATTATGTACTAGATAATAGGTGCCATAAATTCTTTCCCCCTTTATTTCGTTCAAAATCATATGCACCAAAAAGTCCAATATAATATAATATAACATAAGTCATCAATACAATTCATAACATGATATCATATATTTTATTCCCAAAATTTTTACCACATGAGCTTAGAGAAACCCAACAAAAACATATGCACTGTCAAGTGGACTTGTCCAACCTGACAGTAATACTTTCAACATAATCATGAGCTCAAAGAAACTCATCACAAAAACATTTTCATCAGTCGAGTGGACTTGTCCAACACGACAACATTCTCATCTCGTGATTGTTCTTAGCAAATCACCTTCCGCACACACCTTCAATAAAAATTCTAAAAACAGAATTTTTGACATACCTTTTGTTGAGTGTAGTGCGACGGTGAGCTGAGGGTTACTGAAACACTTACAATTCTAGAGATACTATTATAGACTCAAGACAATCAATTTTAGGCCACAAAGCCAAGAACTTATGCTCTGATACCACTTTGTCACACCTCAATTCCCGAGGGAACGCATTAAAGTCGGGATGCGATTAGGGGTTGGAGAAAAGAAGTGTGAAAGAAAGGAGAAATAATAAATCGAAATATATTAGGAAAAAGGCGAGTAACTAAAGGAACACCTCACTAAGATGGAATTTACAGAACAACGATAATTCACATACTAATATTTACGAGTTCAAAATATGACTCGATGCAGAACATGTCATAGCAACTAGTAGCAAAAGAGTAAGAGGACATCAAAAGCCTCGTCAACTATAAACAAGTCCAACTTCAGTTTTTCATCAAAAGAAAATGAACTTAAACGGAAGCTATGGTTATATATAACAAAAACCCATGCCTCAGCTCCGCCCGTCTTCACTAGCCCCTCAACCTGAAAACATTTGAGAATATTTGGGAATGTGCACTAATGTACTCAGTGGGTGAAACAATTTATAAATATTTCACAATAAGTTTATCCACGCATAAACCATATGACTTGGAAGGTTTAAAAATAAAAGCCACTTCCAAACATACAAATATCATTTACTTGTGTGCGCGTGCTGTCACGTTCTACAGTTACTCTTACTCTATTCCCCTTGCTCTCGAACTTTGGGCTACAACCCAGTGAGCCCATAAACATCTGATCTAGGGTCTTGACCCAGAGATCCCAACCGTTAGACTTAAAGCCGAAGCCCATAGGTCCTCTCCAACTGGTTAGCACACAACGGAGATTAACCTGTTGCACTATTAACAAACGTGTACACAATCCTCAACTAGCGTGTTAGGCCAGTTAAGAACCTCGATCGATTAAATTCAGAGCATTAAACTTTGTAGAACGCACAAAAATATCTTTCATGGATAAACAAGCATATCATAGAGCTTAATAACTCAAAATAATTATAGATAGTAAAAACACACCTTGTTGTTGTATTGTACGAACTTGCTTTAGTCCACAATGTGCTATTTCGTTTCCTCAGTAGGGCCTACAACATGAATCCTAAGCTTAGTTGTAATTCAAACTCTTATTACCTAAAAATCCTGATAACTTATTTATCCTAATTTATAGTTACCGATTTTCTAGCAATGATTGCATTCCTCTATCATTCAGATTTCATGAATTAACTGAGATAAACGAATTGTATGATTAGCCAGAAATATAATGTTAATCCGATTAATACTTTATCTTCTTTAATTATTTTTTTGTATAGGTAAAACATTATCTACTCATTAATTTACAATTCCAACCTCACTTAATAATGTAGCAATCAAGAAAAAAATTCATATACTTCTACTTTACTATAACAGCTAACCTTCATCTAAGGTATGAAGGAAATATTTTTCTCAAACTATTACTTTTAGACCCCGTTTGGTTGGCAAGGATTCTGTCTCATGAAAGTAATCTGATTTCAAATTGTTAAAATCCTGTGTTTGGCAGTATACGGAAAGTAATTTGATTCCAAGATTTTAAAATTCTGTGTTTGGTTCAATTTTAACAAAATACCAAGAAAGTAATGAGAATCCTAGAAACAAGAAAAATAATGTAATAATTGTGGATTATTTTTCTTTGTTTAGAATAGGTATTCTTTTTCCTTGGTACAAGGAAAGTAATTTATTATTATTATTATTATTATTATTATTATTATTATTATTATTATTATTATTATTATTATTATTATTATTATTATTATTATTATTATTATTATTATTATTATTATTGTTGTTGTTGTTGTTATTATTGTTGTTGTTGTTGTTATTATTGTTGTTGTTGTTGTTATTATTATTATTATTAAAAGCAGAATAAGTAATTAGTTATTATTGAATAATAATATTAATAATTTATAGTTAATATATTTTTATAAATTAATCGAATATTTTAATTTATTTATATTTTTATTATTTTTTATTTATGAACAATAATAAAATTTAATAATAACTATTTTTCTTAAATAATCTTGTTATTATTCTGAAAAATATTATTATTAAAATAAGTGAGTTCTTTAATAATTTTATTATTATTATTATTAAAGATATTATTAATATTAAAAAAGATATTTTTAACTAATATTTATTACTATTATTATTATTATTTAAAAAAATGTTATTGATATTTAAAAACATATTTTTAACTAAATATTTTGAATATTTTATTATAAATTATATAATTAAAAAATATATCAATAATTATATTTTGGATGATTTTATAAATTTATAAAATAATAATATAACAATTAACAAATAATTGATGATAAATATATTTTATTCATATTATTGATAACATGATTTTACATTTCTTAGTATCAACCAAACAAGTGCAAGTAATCTGCTTTCTTTATAATCATATTTCACGGAATCAAATTCCTCAGTAATTTTACTTTCTGTAATCATTTTTCTCGCAATCATATTCCACATAATCATATTCTCTAACAACATTACTTTCCTGACAACTAAACGGGGCCTTAGTTCTCGGTTGTTTTAGAAAGGCAACCTACAAAATGAATTCCATATAAACATGAAATGAATCTGAGGGGCATTATCATAGATATTAAAATATAATTAAATTATAGGATTTGTTCGTATAAGTGTAGGGAAGAGAAAACAAGTTACTAATCCTACTTCACACTTTAATCGACGAGGAAGCTACACTTAATATTACAATTTTGATATTATTGATAATACGTTAAGAAATTACCTTAACTATGGATTGCTCACTACTACGAAACTTTTGAATGTAAGAGTAAAATGGTAAACGTTGGTCTACTATAACTCTCCACTATTTATAGAGGAAAGAAAAAAAAATGGAGATAGCCAATTGACTCACTTCTCTAGCTAGCTAGGCTTGGTTACTTGTAACACTCCATGCATAAAGATATAAGGACACGTGGAAAGGTGGAAACTTACTCATAAGGTTACTTCATGATTTTACCTTCTTTGTTGACTTGTCACTTGCTAGATAAACTTCATATGTACAAAATATATACAACACTATGTAGATAAACTAATTATAAGGAATAGTGCAGAACGTATATCTCCTAGGTCTCATAGGCTTGCTTCATCATTATTACTCCTTGCATAATAGAAGGACACGTATGGATGAATTAATCTACCTCTGCCAATCTACAGAACATGTTCATGCAACTAATTGTTTTATTATTTAATACATTCAATAAGGTATACTATTAATATATGTATATATCTACGTATATGCATGTCTAGGAGTTAGTTTCTTTTCTTATGTATACTTATGGTTTTAAAAACCATATACGCATGCACACACACGACTTTAATATTATACTATATATATCCTTACACACACACACATATATATATATATATTCACATTAGTTATAGCACGAGTATACATTAACAATTCAACTAACATGCAAAATCTTTATTCAACAATTACTACAAGTCTTACCTTAAGAACGTGACTATTTTATTATATTTTTTTCTCTTATTTGCAAAATTTTCTTATCTATATTAACGGATTAAATAATTTTCTTAAACCTTATAAGGAAAACTAGGGATATTATTTATATATATATATATATATATATAATATTGCACATTATGTTGAAAATTTAAATTATATGCTTTTAGTTGTGAATATATGTATTAAACTTTTGATAGATTGCAAAATTGAAATAAGAAATAAATTGATTAAATTAAATTAAATTAAAATGAAATAGATATGAATTGAAATTGGATGAATGACTATATGCAATTGAATTTAATAAAAAATAAAGTTGAATTGAAATTAAAAAGGGGCCAAAGAATAAATTGAAGGCTTGAAATTGAATTGAAATCATTCAATTGAATTTAAAATACCGTTGGGGTTTAATATATAGTACTAGAACAACACCCGTGCTATGCACGAAATTGTAATAGTTTTATGTGCATGCTTGTGCTACTCTAGTGCTGTGTATAAATATTACTCCCTCCGTTTCACTCCATTAGTCCACTTTCTTTTCGGCACGGAAATTAAGAAAGTTGTTTGTTGTGTATAAAATAGATAAAGTAGTGGGGTCCACTTGAATATATTAGAGTATTATTTTAAGTTAAAAAGGGAAAGTGGACTAATGGAGTGGAACGATCCAAAAAGGAAAAGTGGACTAATGGAGTGGAACGAAGGGAATACTATTTATATTTTCATAAACCACTATAATCTAACATGGCATAATCAGAAAATATTTTATATAAATATAAACATTGGATATCATGCTGATATTATCATATTACAAACCAAATGAATCAGTTAGGCTCATGACAACAAAATCTCATAGTATCCATACATTGAAAGAGAAATCTTTACTTATTACTAAATGAATGAAACTTACTTTCAGATTCTCTATGGTTAATCGCCAATTTTGAGCAAGTGCTTCTTGACTATTCAATGCATATTCAGCCTAAACACGCTGAGAATCAACGAACTCTCTTTCCCATGGCTAATAAAAAAACCATAAAAAAGTAGCTAGAAATCGGTAATTATATGTGAATGAAAAAGCAGAACAAACTCCAATTAACTAAACATACCTATATAAACCGACACAAATTCGGAATTAACTGGTCCTCTTCCCTACATGAGTCATTCCACCCCTGAAATGAGTAACACCCACATCTGTCTGTTTCCTATAATTAAGGTCACTCTATGGAATCAAAATGTGACACATTGGCTTGTAAAAAATGACAGGAGAGAACCTGGTAGCACACCAAATTTCAAGGATCTAAAAACCTAAGAGATAAAGAACGCAACATACATAATCGAAAATTTACATTACCTTCAAGGCATCTTTGAAAATGTGGTTGAGCCGAAGACATAAGAATATGACTCACTCGTTTCTCAAACTCTTTCATATGTGCATCATGCACCTCTAAGAAAATAACTGTTTTTCATTTGTGTGCTCGTTTTGCAGGTTCCAAATACCATCTCTTGTATTATTGAAAGCCTTATAGCTCATTCTAATCTTGGACATATTATTAATTTCAAAATTGGACTTGCAATATAGAACAGAGGAGGTGCCACACATACATGTTGAGCATCAAGTTTGGATGATCTATGCTGTAAATGTACACCAAACTGTTCTCCCATTCGAGTGTGGTGATAATTCTTGGAAGTCAATTCTTCATATTCCATAGAAAACTTCTACCAAGATTAACTAAAAGAATATTGACTACAAATTAGGTATGAGTGAATAGATCAAGAACAACAAAATTTTAAAAAAATGAGTTAGGTATGAGTGAATAGATCAAGAACAACAAAAGTTCAAAAAATGAGTATTTAAAGATCAGATTCCCATGTACAATCATATAGGAAAGAAAAAATATTACACCTATGAAAAGTTAGGGCTATCAATTTGATTACACTTTTTTGATAAAATACTCGAATTCTCAACTATAGTTTAAATCATTAGATACATTTACTGAAGTCTCGAACATGACTACAGTTAAGGCGAATGTCTTTGGTCTAAAACCACATGCAATGATTCAACTAACTTATTGCAACAAAACAAAAGCAATTCAATGACCTCCATTCTTGTCCAAGACATCTTCACCAAAAAAAAATCCTACCAACGTTATAAGAATTAAGTTGATAGTATAATCTGAAGTATTGTCAATCAAGTTAGCTAAGCAAGAAGCGCCAAAGTTACATGATTCTTTAAAGTTTTTCTATAATATACTACATTAGTTTATCCAACTGAATAACGATGTGAAAATAAAAGGAAACTTTTCAGCAAAGTGAAGTTTCGATCATTTACAAATAAACATGAAAATGCAGGTACACTAAATTTTATCAAGGCTGCTCAATTTCCCGAAAGAAACCATATCAAGTCTAGTGAATGAAGGAGTTTCATTATGAAATAACTTAGTTAAAACAACTCCAGCATACCTCGAGAGATATAGCTCCTCGGTTACTCCAGGTCATGTGAATGTAGGAGTTCCCGTGCCCAGTAAACAATGGATCATCTATCATGTTCAAAGGAACTTGAATGCTAAAACCAAGAACGTAAAATGTAGCCGTTATAGGAGACTTATAGAGAATAATGCGTCCACCAAGCGATGATCTCTAATAGCCGTTAATTTATTTAATTGGATCATCTGCAAGTTTACGTAGAAGATGAAGGGAAAGGGTGGAGGGAGAGAGAGAAGAATCTTGACTTGATTTTACAATATTACATAGGGTTTGCGGTAAATAAAAAAGAAAAAACATGAGCAAATAATTAAGACCGAAAAAGATATTAAAATATAAAGAAGGAAAAATAATATCATTAAAATGGATTGAAAATTATAAGGACAAAAGGGCCTATTTTATTTAAAATTGTATTGAATTTCAAATGGATTGAAATCAATGATTGAATATTAAAAGAGAAATAGCAATAAATAATTAAATAAATCATTATATAGTTTTTGTAAATTAAAAAAAAAATCTTGTTGAGCAAACCTTTGAAAATGGTTGTTTTACAAAATTGGACAATCAAAATATTGATATTCAAAGTTTGGTTTTTCATTAAGGTGAAAAACTTATCAACATAATCTTCCCAAATAGTGCAAGTTAAAAATGTCCCCCTACATATGAAATGCAACATTATTAATGAGAATCAGGAAAAGATTTATTTTTTTAACATAATCTAAAATTATTAATATTAAAATTAAAATTGATACTTTGTATCTTCAAGTTTGATATTGATTAGCATCTTCTCTGGTCCATTAGGTATAGTACGGATCTCCACATTGCCAACCTCTGCAAACCGCTCCTATGATATCTGCAAGCATATGGTAATTGATTATATATGTTATCTCGTCCACATTTTAAAACTATAAGCACAATCATATATTTGTAACCTACCAAACGGTGTGACTTTGTTAATGATTTCTATTTTGTGAACATCATCAAAGTTCTTGAAGCAATACCGTGTGTCAGGAAAATTCTTTTGCAAGAGTTTCAAGACTCAGGTTTTATCATTGATCAATATCTTATATGTAGTTGTGGTGACCTTGTGTGTCCTACTATCATGCACAACTTTAAAGTTTTTTAGACTATATATTTGACCCTCCTCAAGTTGTGGTTTCAATGTGCGAATCAAATTTTTTTGGTATTGTTGCTTCAATTCTCTCATCCTGAAACATTTGAATATGAATTCATTGCAATATGGGTTACTTGAAATATTAAACTGATACAACTACTGAATGAGACATACATTTGCATCGTAGAAAACACACTCTATACTTGATACAACTTTTTTGTTGAATGAAGGGATTTTGTATGCACGGATAAGTCGAAGTTTCATAGCAAATAACTCATTGAATTCATCCAACTCCTCCATGATGGACCATATATTAGCCATTTTGTACTTCCAAGTTTTTTTTCTTTCAAATATGTGAGAGTTTTGAAATGGAGTGAAAAGATTTTAGACTATGACTTATTATATAAGTGAGGGTAAATATATAAGATAAAAGATAATCTAATTTGTTCCTTAAAATTATTAACATATAATTTTAATATATAATTAACCCTTTTTAACATCATTATGCGTAAATTGAAGAGCAGTTATTCAACATAAAACTTTCAAAAATTAATAAATTTGAAATTAATTTATCTTATAAAGTTGTGCTTTGAATTTCTTTAATTATATTTTATAAAGTATTAGATTTAGCATGATTGGCCGTAAATTGAGGGATATTTTCAAAATATTAATATTAACAATTAATGGGCATAATTTGATAAACATTCTAAAATTATTTCATGATTGAGCATAAATTAAGGGACATAATCTTATATATCTTATATATTTACCCCTCAATTTAATGAAATTCCAATTGAGTTCAATTGAATTGAAATTGAAATTGATTTGGAATTGAAATCATTCGGTTTTTATATATATAAGATAAGATGTAAAATTATGCAATTGATTTGAAATTGAATTGGAATTGATTGAAATTTTTTAATTTAATATCAATCTTAATATAAATGAATTTTGAAAATAAAAAATTAAAGATAAATATGGAATAATTTTTTATTTGAAATGATTAGATTAAATTGAAGTGAATCAAAATTGACGTTTTCAATTTAAGTTATAATAGAAAATTATGCAACTGATTTGAAAAAGATTTGGAATTTATTGAAAATTATTTATTGAATATTTGTTTTAATATTAATGGGTTTTTAAAATGTGTATAAGATTTGATTCGTAGGCACGAAACGGACCTAAATAGGCATTTTAAAATTTATATTAATTGCATTAAAGTTCTACATGATATACAACTTCTTTAAAATACCATAGGAGTTAGATATAATTAATTTGAGATTGAAAAGGATTATAAGAAATTAAATTGATAAAATTGAGATTGAATGTAAATCAAAAGGACAAAATAGTAAATTAAAGTTTACAATCAATTGAAATTAAATTGAAATCCAATTGCAATTAAAACACCATTTGGTTTTCATATATATAATAGATAATAGATAATAGATAGATTATGGAATGACCATCTTGCCCTATGCATGGAGATTGTTGTTCGTGTAACTGTTAATTGTTTGTATTCATATATTCAAATTACAAATGCAAACGGTCAAGCGGAACTATGATACATCCGATCCTCACCTATAAGTCTTATCCTTTCGGCGAATTTTTGAATTGATTTTGCTATTTCTCAAGTTTGAAAATATTGATGATGGAAAATACATATAAATTTTTATTTTTATTCTACTGTTGCTTTTGTAGGTAGCAGCCCGATTGCGATTGGAAATGTTTTTATAGCTTCATTATGATGAGAAAACAACTCCTGAGCCTCCCCTCTAATTGGAATACATAGATGCAATTATGCAAAGTCATTACGGAAGTCATCTTTCTTTATGTTTTCAGTCATTTGTTGCTTAATTCTATTCTCACTTCGGCTGCTCAAAATCCAATATAAAATAATAATCCACATTTAACTTTTTTATTAATCTTATAATCACTGATATTGATATAGTATTGATTACAATCCACAGTGTGATGATCAATTATTCCGCATATTTACTTTCACATTGATTAATTTATGTATACATATTTCATACAAGTGATTTTATATTACTAACAAAATTTCAAATTATTTATGACGTGTGAAATATGTATAAATGATAGAAATATGTACTCCATGTTAATTTATATTTTAACTACATGAAGGAACATATCAACAAATAACCTTTTTAATTATATTAAAAATTATGAAAATAATAACAAAGATAAATAAGGGAGATATTAACATACCGGACAGCTTGCAAGCACGGTTTAGAAATTTGTTAGTTTGTATTTGATAGATTCAAATTACAAATATAAATAATTTAAATGACAATTATACCCTTACTAACAAAGGAAATATTTATAAGGAGTCGATCATGCAACAACTACAAAGCTTTCTGTTAATTTTTCTATACATCTTCACATGAAAAAAACAATACACATTCATTTCCAGAGCACGTGATTTCTCTTTGCTCTTATAAAAATGGAAAAAGGATGAAGATTAAGGCCTCAAAATCTGCATAACCTCGGCCAAATTGATTAAAGGCCCAAGTTAAATAGCATGAATGCAGCAATCAGTTGATCGTTTGAGTGGCGGCGGACGCCCTCTGAAGGTTGACAAGGAAGAGTGAGTCCCCTTCTCGATCTTCACCACGCCTCGTAAAGGATCGTAGAATCTTTCGATTAGGCCTATGATGGTTGATTTTCCCGAACCACTCTGCTCCACTAGTGCACTTGATTCCCCGGCCTCGATGGTGAGAAAGAACCCTTTGAAGATGATGGTGTTAGGCCTAGCCGGATAGGCGAAATCGACATCTTGAAGCTCAAGCCGCCCCGTCAGCTTCTTGGGCTTGCAGCCATCGCGATCTTCGGGTTCGATCAAGGAATACCTATCAAGAACAGCAAAGACCAATTCTACTGCCTCAGCTCCTTTTGCTAGATCATTCGTCACAATCACACGCCCGGTGCTAACCAAGATCAATAAGGTTTGAAATAGCTCCAGAAATCTAAGGCCCACGTGCAAGTCATGAGGCTTTGAGAGGTCCCGAGGCCTATCCCTGCGAACCATGACTGGCGAACGCTTTCCTTTTGAGGCCCTTCTTGTGCTTTCTTGAGCATCTTGAGAATCCGCGCTTGAGAAGAGAATGCTGTAACGGTCCGAAGAATGGAGACTGCTTCCGCTGCAAGCTTGCGGCTTTCCTCTTGGGATTTGATGGCCTTCTTCGACATGTTCTTGAGCAAGACACGTTTGAGATAGTAGCTTACTATGATGAGGGGTTGAATTGCTATCATTACTAAAGCAAGCTTCCATGCAATGGCTAGCCCCATCGTGCAGGCTATGGTTACTGCAGAGAATGTCTGAATTAGAAGCGCCATCCGATAGCCAACAAGAGACCTCACCTGCATCGAAAATAACGTATTAGAAAATACTCAACTTTTGTCTACAAAATTACAAGCCATATATATGATCAAAGTGTGGGTAAATAAGTTAAGAACATACCACATTGGCATCTTTGGCTAGTCTTGAGCAAATGGCACCAGTAGCATTCTCGTCCTGATCAAACCATCCGATTTCAAACGTGAGGATTTTCGTGAACATCCTTTCTCTGATTCTCTTGGTTAAGTTCTCCCCCATTGCTGCAAAGTTGTAGTGTTGGCAGATATTGACAAGGAGGGAGAAAACAGCTAACGCGACGAAACAAAAAGCGTATATTTTAGTCTTCTCCTTGATCTCACTATGATCTGGTATGAAATAATACCGATATCATCGATCCCAATGCATAGGCATATAGTGGCTGAGTAGCACCAATTATCACTGCACCTATACACACTAATGTTGCATGCTTCCATTCCGGCGCGTTCATTGCCATCACTCTTCTAAAACGAGTTTGAAACACTTGATCACGTGACAGAGTCGCCACATCCTGTACTCGACTCACTGCAGCTGAGTTGGTTGAACTAGACCTACTCACTGCCGACAACTACTAGTGTTGTGAATGTCTTCGCTTGTTATGGAAGGCAGTGCAACACGATTTGGAGTTGCGAACTCTTTATGTTTCTCTTTCTGTTGGAGACGAATGAGCCTGTGATTGTTTTCAATCAGGTCGTCGTGTGAACCCGTCCCAATCACCTGGCCATTCTGGACCATGGCAATGAGGTCAGCATTACGGATGGTGGAGACACGGTGGGCGATGATGATAGTGGTGCGCCCCACGGTTGCCTTGTCGAGAGCCTCTTGTACTACTCGGTCAGATTCTGAATCTAGAGCACTTGTTGCCTCATCAAGTAGGAGAATCTTGGGTGCCTTTATTATGGCTCTGGCTATTCTTTGCTTCTGGCCTCCAGACGACATCTGCACCCCTCTCTCACCGACCTATCCCGAACAAAAAAATACATCGATCATTGCATATAAAATGCCTACACAAATACAGTAAAAAGGTAGAAGAAATTTGATTTAACCCTCGAAGATTTGATAGTCTACCATGATAAGAGGCTAATTTTCACCTTATCTGAATTGGTCGTAATAAATCATTATCATAGTTAGTCAACAGGACTTACCAATATATCGACTAATTTAAGTATATATTTATGAATTCATATTGTCATGGAGTTTAATATTCTTAAAATATATTTACAAAAGTTAAGGGCTCCCCATTTCACAAAATCAGGCTATGATATCATGCATCGACACATTAATACCACGATAACAAAGATCATAACATAGCATCATTATCTTAATATTCTTCCAACAAATTAAATATATTTTGGTAATAAATTGTTTTCACGAGATGAGGTGAAAAAACATCCAAGACCACATACAACATTGTAAAAGTGCAACATCATGCAATTGTGAAAACAAGATCAGCCTACCATGACTGAGAATGCCCAAAATCTTACTTTGTTTCTTCAGACATATTGCAAATATATCGTAACCCTGAGGCAACTGAGTGATAAAGTTATGAGCATTAGAAGCTTTACCAGCCTCAATAACCTCTTCAAGTGTAGCATCTTCTTTTCCAAACAATATCTTCTCCTTAATAGAGGTTGCAAAAAGGGCTGGCTCCTGACTAACAAATCCCATTTGTGACCTCAACCACTTGAGCTGCAACTTGTCGGTAGCCACCCCACCGATAGAATCTCACCACCAAGTACAGCAGAGCTATCACCGTCGACTTTCCTGATCCACTTCCGCTAACCAATACCCACTGTCTTCCCTGCAGGAACCCTCAGATTAAAATCTTCAAAGATTATGCTTTCAGGCCTTGATGGGTAGGCAAATGAGATGTGACTGAACTTGACCTCTCCAGAAAAATTCTCTAGTATTTGCCTTTCGTGCTTTCTGAATCAACCTTTGGCACTCTTTTTATCACTTCCCTCACTCTCTCTGCAGCTGCACCAGCTTCAACTAAGTACTTAAGATTCGACAAACCCGCACCTAATGATCTGATATATCAACCAAGATTCAGTACCAAATCAACACTATAAGCACTATTACTCAGTAGATAGGAGTCAAAATTCTTACTATCCACCACTAGCAATAGCGGCTCCAACTGCAAAAACCGTGCCTCCTGCAGCCTCGTGGTACATAACCAATCTACTTCCGTAATAAGAAGTGAATGACCATATTGCATACGCAATATCATTACTACCAATAGCCACACCCTTGAAGAGCAGCAGAGTATAAGGCAATAACCCTGCTTTCCCCAACAAACAAATAAATTGTTCGGACAGAGGAAAGGGCCTGTTCCACAACCACACTGGCCTTATTATACTCGTCTCTCAACTTTCTTACAATTCTCATCAGAGTCCTCCCATACATCAAACCAGATATGATGAACAGTATGATGGATGGGAGTGCCACGTTAGCTAATCTCCACAACAATATAAATGCTACAATATAAGAGCCTAATGAATTTCGACAAATTCATCATAAAAACCGGAACCTGTAGCAGAAAAGAATGGTGTTATAGGCCTCATATGAGCTAGCTGGGGAAAAATGCAAGGTTTGACAAAGATACACAAGACACTACACATCAAGATTCAAAAGTATATGGATTGATGAATGTAAATGGCTTCCTGAATTACTAGACTATCGTTGGAGATGCTCTCGATGACATCGGCTATGCTTGTCACGTGCAAATCGAAGTAGCTGACATCCTGCCTCATTACAGCTCTCAGATACCTCGTCCTTAATCCTGAAGCCTGTCTCTCCCCTGTCCTTGTCCAGCAATATCCCTCTAAAGAAATCGATTATTTTGATCCTGAATTCAAAGTCAAATCTAAAAGGAAGTTTCTCCACCTACCGAGAAAAGAAAAAACCCATAGCACGCAAGCCAAATATCAAAGAACCAATGCATTCTGAAACATAAACAAATGACATGGTTAGTGCAATATTTACATGAAAACTGGATAATAATTATCCCCCCAAAACCCTAGCTTCAAATTAGTTTGATTCGATTATAAATTCGTCTAGAACACTTTAAAACAAACAATAAAGAAATGAAAATAGAAAACAACAAATTAAAGATAAGCAACTCAATTCAAGCTTAAAAACAAAGAAAATAGAAATGTGGACGAAACTGACCTTGTTGATGGCGTGGGTGAATGTTTCCGTCTGGGAATTTCCTAAGGTGTTCATGAGTTTGCTGGTGATTAAGAGCATCGATGGCGTGGAGAGACCATCACCGATTGCACCCAACAAGCCCATACCCTTTAACGCCATATCATAGCCATCAGCATGCATGAAAATCGAACTAAAAGATATGCTTTCAATACTTTTTTTCTTTTTGATTTCTTTCTCCTCCATAGCAAGCCTCAACGTATCTTATATTTTGTTCATCTAAAAGAGTTAGTCTTTTATTACAGAGACTAACCATTTCAAAGTAATGGTATTCAATTTAATATAAAATGATTTTATATGTATTTTTTTAATTGTAAACTTAATCCTTACATATTAATTTTAAATTAAATTGAATAACAATCAAATAATGTATTAAATATCAATAGAATACTACTTCCTCAAGTAAATCGAAGGATCTTTTTTAGGGGTAGATAATGCGAAATTAATGTATATTATTTTTCACATGTGATGCCTAAGGGTTGACTTATATTTTAATTACCGTCATTAATGAGTTGTTACTTTGATGATTACCACAGATCAACTACCTTAATTATTTGCCAGTTGCTACAATAATATACTAATGAGACGATGTACTAATTTTGTGGCGTTGGCTGTGTGTTTCTGTTAGAAGGCCAGTTTTAGGAGAAAGGATTGAAGGACTACATTAATTTTACATGTGATGAGGGGTTGACTTATAATCTAATTACCAGTCATTAATGATGCTGCTAATTTTGACGATGGCAGTTGGGAACCAGCAGATCCGGTCTCATCAACGAGGGTGGGAATCTTTTATCCCACTCTATGTCTCATTACATGTCACACCCTTAAGGTTGACTCAACTAAAGATTAGATGGAGACATGAAGTTAGGTTAAAAGGACACATGTCCTCATTTGAAGGGATGAGACATTTAGTGGGATATAGAGTGGGATAGAAGATCTCCACCCCATCAACGACCTCAAATATTTGCCATAGCAATATAATAGTAATATGTTAAACTTGACCATATACGAAGGACAAATTAGGGATACATATATTATGAAAAACAATATATTGATATTATGCAGGGGAATGGAAAACATAGGCCGTAAAATAATAAACTAAACCATAGAATTATTAATTATAAGTTCTTCTTGAAAATTGTAAGCGCCGGCATATATTAGGTCACACTATTAATTTGATATAACAAATAAACTAATCCTAATATTTTCATTTGTATAATTTTCAATGCTAACTGAACCCAAAAAACAATTATCAATATGCACCGCCAACTCCTTCACTATTAGGGGTGGGTAAATATATTGAAAAATCGGTATATCACATATACCGTACCGAAAATACCGTCTTTATCAACATACCATGATTTTCGGTATGGTATGATACCATACTGATCTCGGTACGACAACGGTATGAATTTTCACATATCAAGGTATATCGATACATACCGAACCGTATATATATTTATTGTTATTTAGTGTTAAGTATTTCTGAACTTTATTATTTTTTATTACAGTTTATGTATTAACTAATATTTTATATTCATAAGCAATAATAATTATATAAAAATATTATTAGAATTATTAAAGGAAATATAATTAGTACTATTATATATCTATTTAATAAAATATGCGATATATATTAAATATAGTTATTTCATTAATAATATCTACACACGTATTATATATTTATAGATTTAAATATATTTGGATGTGCTTTTAAATAAATAACATTGGAGTATACTTTTAAATATAGGCATACCATTACATATCGGTGTACCGTCAAAATTTGATATACCGTAAATATTCACTATATCGTATTTTACGGTATATGGAAGATTGGTATGGTATACCGACAAGACGGTATGGTATACGGTATGATCAATTTTAATACCGAGTATTTGGTATACCGAAATAGTATGAAAAACTTCATACGACTATTTTCGGTACGATATACAGTATGAGAAAAAAGCTCAGTATACTGTACCAACCCACCCCTATTCACGACTCTAATTAAAACTGAAAGAAAGAGAAAATAAAAAATATATTCCATACAAACATCTAGCTTCATCAATCGTTATTAAATAATTTTAAAGCTTCATCTACAAGAAATAAAAATGCTATAATTAGGAAATGCTTGCAAATGATTTTTCAAATATAGATCATTAATTGAGATGGTTTTAGTTTTTAAAACATCAACACATATGGAATTATGGATGACAGACTTTAAATAATACTTTTTTATTGATAGTAATACACTTTGAAAATATTTATGTCTTGTAAAATTACACATACAAACACACTTATACCCTTATTAGCACGAACAACTTATGTGATCAATGCACAATTGCTTACAGAGAGATCATACAACTGTAAACATAAAAAACTGTAGTGCTTTCTACTTTTTTTTTTTTTTTTTTGTATATATACTCATAATATGGTAAAACAATACACATTCATTTCCAGAGCAACACATGGTTTCTCCATTGCTCTTGCAAAAATGGTAAAAATGAGCAGAATCTCAGCCAAAGTACTGATTAAAAGGCCCAAGTTAAGTAGCTTGAATGCATCCGCATCAGTTGTTGCTCGTTTGAGTGGCTTCGGGCACCCTCTGAAGGTTAATGAGCGAGTAATACGCCCCGTTCCGCCCTTTAGCCAACAAGGAAGAGTGAGTCCCCTTCTCGACCACTCTTCCCTTATCGAGAACCGCGATCGTGTCGCAGTTCTGTATGGTGCTCAGCCTGTGCGCCACCACCACGCTTGTCCTTCCCACCATCACTCTCTCAAGCGCGTCCAGCACCACCTTCTCCGACTGCGTGTCCAAAGCGCTCGTGGCCTCGTCGAGGAGCAAAACAGCCGGGTTCTTTAGTATGGCTCGAGCAATAGCGATTCTCTGCTTCTGGCCTCCCGAGAGCTGCAGCCCTCTGTCGCCGCAGAATGTGTCGTAGCCGTCCTTCAATCCGGCAATGAAATCGTCGCGTTCGCAGCTTTAGATGCCTCGATGACCTCGGCCTCGCTAACATCTTCCAATACTCCATAAGTTATATTTTGTTTGATGGTACCGGCGAACAATGTAGGCTCTTGACTCACTAGTGCAATGTGCTTCCTTAATGATCTCAAATCGTAGGTTTTGATATCCTGTCCGTCGATCTTCACCACGCCTCGTAAAGGATCGTAAAATCTTTCGATTAGACCTATAGTGGTTGATTTTCCCGAACCACTCTGCCCCACTAGTGCAGCTGATTCCCCTGCCTCGATGCTGAGAGAAAACCCTTTGAAGATGATGGTATTAGGCCTAGCCGGATATGTGAAATCGACATCTTTAAGCTCAACCCGCCCCATTAGCCTCTCGGGCTTGCAGCCATCGGGATCTTCCGGTTCAATGAAGGAATGCCTATCAAGAACAGCAAAGACCGATTCTACTGCCTCATCTCCTTTGGCTAGATCATTCGTCATGGTTCCTGCATCCGCAATCACACGCCCAGTACTAACCAAGATCAATAAGGTTTGAAATAGCTCCTTCGCTCCAATGAAGCCTTCTGCGATGAGTTTGCCACCGTACCAGAAATCTAAGGCCCACGTGCAAGTCATGAGGCTTTGAGAGGTCCCGAGGCCTATCCCTGCAAACCATGACTGGCGAATGCTTTCCTTTTGAGGCCCTTCCTGTGCTTTCTCGAGCATCTTGAGAATCCGCTCTTGAGAAGAGAATGCTGTCACGGTCCGAAGATTGGAGACTGCTTCGGCTGCGAGCTTGCTGCTCTCCTCTTGGGATTTGATGGCCTTCTTCGACATGTTCTTGAGCAAGATGCGTTTGAGATAGTAGCATACTATGATGAGGGGTTGAACTGCTATCATCACTAATGCAAGCTTCCATGCAATAGCTAGCCCCATTGTGCAGGCTATGATCACTGCAGAGAATGTTTGTATAACCAGCGCCATCCGGTCGCCTACGAGAGACCTTACCTGCACCGCAAATCAAGATTATTAGAAATTAGTTAAGTTACTAAACTTTTGTCTACCAAATTCCAAGTAGTATGATCAAAGTTGTGTAAGAACATACCACATTGGCATCTTTGGCTAGTCTTGAGCAAATGGCACCGGTAGCATTCTCATCCTTATCAAACCATCCGATTTCAAACGTGAGGATTTTTGAAAACATCCTTTCTCTGATTCTCTTGGTTAAGTTCTCCCCCATTGCTGCAAAGTTGTAGTGTTGGCAGATATTGACAAGGAGGGAGAAAACAGCCAACGCGACGAAACAAAAAGCGTATATTTTAGTCTTCTCCTTGATCTCACTATGATCTGGTATGAAATATACCGATATCATCGACCCCAATGCGTGGGCGTATAGTGGCTGAATAGCACCAAACAACACTGCACCTATACACCCTAACATCGCTTGCTTCCACTCCGGCGTGTTCATAGCCAGCAACCTTCTAAAAGAAGGAGTTTGAAACACTTGATTGCGAGACAGAGTTGCCACATCCTGCACTCGGCTTCCTGCAGCTGAGTTGGTTGAACTAGACCTGCTCGCTACCGACAACCTCCTACTACTCGTATTCTGAATGTCGTTGCTTGTTATGGAAGGCGGTGCAATGCTATTTGGAGCTGCAAACTCTTTAGGCTTCTCGGTCTGTTGGAGACGAATGAGCGATGTGTAGAGACCGTGGTCGTTTTCAATGAGATCCTCGTGTGAACCGGTCTCCATCACTTGGCCATTCTGAACCACGGCGATAAGGTCGGCATTACGGATGGTGGAGAGACGGTGGGCGATGATGATGGTGGTGCGCCCCACGGCTGCCTTGTCGAGAGCCTCTTTCACTACACGCTCGGATTCTGAATCTAGAGCACTTGTTGCCTCATCAAGTAGGAGAATCTTGGGTGCCTTTATTATTGCTCTAGCTATGGCTATTCTTTGCTTCTGGCCTCCAGACATCTGCACTCCTCTCTCACCAACCTGCATGTACAAAATCTTGTGTTAATAACGTGTCGATATTGCACGTAAAATGCGTAAACCAGAACAGTAAAAATAAAGAAGTTTCAATTAACTGTCCAAGTTTTGACAGTCTACCATGATTTGTAAGATGCTGATTTTCACCTATTTAACTTGGTAGAAATAAAAGTGACATTTCAATTTTGGTAGTCTCAGTTTAGTTACAATATAAATCGTAATCACAATTAGTCGACAAGGTTTATTATATTATCAAGTAGATGATTAAACAAGTGTAGAATATAAAAATCACACGTAACTGAAGAACACAAGAAAGAGCATTATCCAGAGAAGACATATAGGAAGTTCTAGAAGTTGACACTTTCACAAGGATCATGTTCATATTATAGATTATTAATATATTTGATTAATTTAAGCATATGCATAGATTAACATACTGTAATGTAGTTTAATACATTTGAAAATACATGACAAAAGTTGAGTTCCCATTTCACAAATCAAACATGCATCATCTCATTAATACCACAATAACAAAGACAAGTCCTTAACACATAATTCTATTTTTTCCTTTTACACATTGCACATATAAGTCCAAGAGTCATATGCTACATCTAATGGAATACACTAGGTACGATATTTACCTGAGTGTCGTAACCCTGAGGCAACTGAGAGATGAAGTTATGAGCATTAGAAGCTTTACCAGCCTCGACAACCTCTTCAATCGTAGCATCTTGTTTTCCAAACAATATCTTCTCCTTAATAGAGGTTGCAAAAAGGGATGGCTCCTGACTAACTAATCCCATTTGTGACCTCAGCCACTTGAGCTGCAACTTGTCGGTAGCCACCCCATCGAGTAGAATCTCACCACCAAGTGGATCGTTAAATCGCTGCAACAGTGCTATCACCGTCGACTTCCCCGATCCACTTCCTCCAACCAACGCCACTGTCTTCCCTGCAGGAACCCTCAGATTGAAATCTTCAAAGATTATGCTTTCAGGCCTCAACAGGTAGGCGAACGATACGTGTCTGAATTTGACTTCTCCAGACACATTCTCTAGTATTTGGCCCTCCATGTTGTCTGAATCTATTTTTGGAACTCTTTCTATCACTTCCCTCACTCTCTCCGCTGCTGCACTAGCTTCAGAGAAGTACTTCAGATTCGACAAACCTGCACCTAATGATCTGACATATCAACCAAGAAACAATAGCAAATCAATAATGATCTGATTAACCAAGAAACAATAGCAAATCAATACTAAGTTAGTAGCACAATATTAACAAAGACAAAATACTAAGTAATAAATGGGAATCGAGGGTCTTACAATCCACCGATAGCAATGGCAGATCCAACTGCATAAACCGTCCCACCTGCAGCCGCGTGGGTCATAACCAATCGGCTTCCGTAATAAGACGTGAAGGACCAAATAGCAAACACAACACCATTACTACCAATAGCCACACCTTTGGCTAAACCTTGCTTCATTCCCAGCTTCACCGTCCCTTGTAGAGCAGCAGAGTAGGAGGCGATCATCTTGCTCTCCCCGACAAAAGAATACACAGTTCGGACAGAGGAAAGGGCCTGCTCCATAACCACACCCGCTTTATTATACTCGTCCCTCAACTTTCTTACAATGCTCATCAGAGTCCTCCCGTACATCAAGCCGGGTATGATCAACAGTACGATGAATGGAAACGCCACGATAGTTAATCTCCACAACAGTACGAATCCTGCAATGTAAGAACCGAAGAAGGTCGACGGGTTCATCACGAAAATCGGAACCTTTTCACTAATGGCTTCCTGAATTACTAGGCTGTCGCTGGAGACGCTCTCGATGACCTCGGCCGTGCTTGTCACGAGCAAATCGAAGTAGCCCACATCCTGCCTCATTACAGCTCCAAGGTACCTCGTCCTCAATCTTGAAGCTTGCCTCTCTGCTGTTCTTGTCCAGCAATATCCCTCTATAGATCATGAAATTCAAATTCAACTATATAAAAACTTCACATAAATGGATTTTTTTTTTCACCTACCAAGAAAACAAGCAACCCATTGCACGGAAGCCATGTAGCAAAGAAACAATGCATTCTGAAAGAGATAGACCGGAAGAAAATTAACAAATGTTATAACTGCAATCGCCACAAAAATTCATGATCAAGAAAATAATAACTCAGTTCAAGCCCAAAAATACCAAGAAAAATAGACATCATATAAAATGCGGGCCCCACATTGGAAAATGGGGGACGAAACTGACCTTGTTGACGGAGTCGGTGAAGCTTCCGACCGAAGTAGTCTGGGAATTTCCGAAGCAGTTCACAAGCTTGCTTGTAATTAAGTGCATAGCTGGCGTGGAGAGACCGTCGCCGATTGCACCCAACAACCCCAAACCCATTAGCGCCATGTCAAAGCGATGGCATGCATGAAAATCGAACTAAAATATATACTTTTTTTCTTTTTGATTTCTTTCTTCACCATATCAGAATTAACCATACTTGTTCAGTTTCTTCTTTCTTGCTTATTTCAGTAGAAATGACAGCAGAGGGCCAGAGGAAGATCCCCTCAAAGCATCTTTTATTTTCTTTTTCTCTGCGAGAGTTTAAGAAGAGAGAGAAGCAACAGAAGTACTCAAACATAGGATGATATACATGAGACTGTATTAAGGTTTCGACATGTAGTTTTGTTGTGTACGACTGAAATAGTTTTTTATAAGATAAGTTTAATGTGCGCTATTTTTTACATGTGATGAGAAGTAGACTTACCGTCATTAACTAGCTGTTACTTTTGATGATTACAGCTAATTAACGACCTCAATTATTTGGTTCTCAGTTAATATTGATGGTACTTGAACTGAAGTGTAGGTTTTATAATATTTTTTTTATGGGAGTTTTATAATATTTTGTTTGCAACTATTGTTGGGATGTTTATAATTTAGAAAGAAAAAAACAATTATATTTTTCTGGCTACATGTATTATCATACAATAAATATAATGTAGTAAGGTCTCATTTGGAACAGTTTATAAACAACTTATTTTAATTTATTCTAAATAATAAGTTCTTTTACATGCGTTTTAAGTACTTATACCATAAATTTTTATAGAACAAATTCTTTTATCATAAGTCCTTAATTAAGCTATTTTTAATTAAGTACTTATACCATTAATTGCCGTACAACAAGACATAATTCAAACTCCTATGTTATCAATTAAAATAAAAACGTGATTTCATTAGCAAATATCAGGACTATTGATTTGTATATTATAAATAAAAAACAGAAAAAGGATCAAAGAATGTTGAAATAGATACATTAAACCGAATTTGTGCAACAATATATTAACATATAAAATCTAATCCATTAAAAAAATGGTTAATAGGAATTAAAATCATGTTACAAGGCTCGAATGAATTTGTTACGTTCTCTGCATTTGTTTGTTAATTAAAAGAATAAATTAAATAATTCAAACTTACCTTGTCGAAAAAAATATCCTACCATCTCTGCACGATGTATTAGTAGTTATATAATTACTCTAATGATATTATAATATTCTGCATTTAAGAAATATTACAATTAATAATATTTGTTGATATAATTAAATTAATGGATAAAATTGATTCTTAATTCTCACCGTTATGTAGTTGTAAAACATTTCAACGAATTGGATGGCCACGTTTCCGGAGAGAGATTAAAAGGAAAAAGTTAAATCTAAATTAGGGTTATTTTTACATGTGATGAGGTTTTAACTTAAAATCAGATTACCGTCATTAATGACGCTGCTACTTTTGATGATCGCAGCAAATCAACGACCTTAATTAGTTATTTGCCACGACAAATATAATAACAAGGGTGATGCTACTTGGATCAATTTGAACCGGATGAAATACTATTTCTAGTAGAACCTAAATGAGAAAAATATATATTTACCCTTATTATTAATATTTTATTACAGAATGATACAACATTAATTATTTCACAATAAATATCAACCTTCCCAATACCCCATAAGAAATTAACATTAATTATTTCCCAATAAAATATCAACCTTCTCAATACCCCATAAGAAATTAATTGAACCATGAAAAGAAATGAACACACCCATAGTTACAAACCACCAAATATTCATTGAACCAATATTTTGTAAAAATATTATTGGTACATGTTAATATCTTATATATAAAATTAAGAAATAATATTATTCAGTTAAAATAGAAATCATCTAGTGTAAAAGTATTCAAAGTTACATATTATTTTATTTTAAAATATTAGGATATTTATTTAAACGAGATGCTTTTGTTTGTAGAGGTTTTGAAATGTTTTTGAAAATAACATAGTATTTATTTTAATATGAGGAGAATGATTTTATAAAATATATTAATGACTTTATTAAAGATTTATGATTAAAAAAATTATTATATAAGAATTTATGGTATAAATACTTAAATTTAATAAATTAATTAAGAGAGTCTCCTTACAAGTTATTCATACGTTGTCATAAGTTAATAAAACAAATTAAAAATAATAAGTCATTTCAATAAATTCTTCCAAATGTGCGTAAAATGACTTATTATATAGAATATGTTAAAATATGTTATTTATAAGCTCTTCCAAACAGGATTTAAATTTTATCCTTATTTTAGGAAAATGACTCCTTTTAAAGATTTAAAATCGTTCATTGCAATGTATAAGAAATACCGGTATTATTGCTTAATACCCATTTTCGTTTAACAAAACACAAAAATACTCAATCCTTATATTTACTACACAAAATACCCAACTTTACTTACATTACCCTTACTTTTCCAAAAAATTGACTGACACCAATCATTTTCAGGTGTTTTACTGAATTCGAGACGAATTAATTGAAGAAACAAACAAAAAAACACATGAATTCGATACCAATTAATTCGAAATTTAAATCCCGCTCAAGTCCCGCTCAGTCCCGCTCAATTAAATTCAAATCCCGCTCGAAAATAATGCTGCGAAAACTCGAATCCCGCTCGTACGTGAACAGAATCCCGCTCGAGCCGACAAGCCGTCCCGCTCTAGCCAACAAGCCGTCCCGCTCGAACGACAAGCCGTCCCGCTCGACAGAATCCCGCTCGGCCGCGCATCGTGCGCCACCCACGTCGCCAAATCCCGCTCGACCGACACCAAATCCCGCTCGGCGAGCGGGATTATACTCGAGCGGGATTCTCCTCCTTCTAATCCCGCTCGTCTCCTCAATTTCCCATTCACCTCTGAAAATTTTTCATCTCCGTCGTCGAATCCCGCTCGAAAAAATAATTTCGTAGTTGAATTCGACTCCAAAACACAAGAATTGCCTACCAGGTTAGTCCCGCTCTAATTCTATAGTCCCGCTCGAATTTTATCCGTTAATTTGGCGCGAATCTTAATTATTTCATGTTCTTGTTTTTTTAATAATTTTTCGAATGTGAGCATGAATTTTGTTTTATTATTTGAATTTAAGCATGGATTATGTTGAATTGGAGTATGATTTTATCATTTTATGTGGAATTTCGTAGCATGAATTTTTGAGTTTCGTAACATGAATTTTGTTTAATTATTCGAATTTCGTAGCATAAATTAATTATTCGAATTTCGTAGCATGAATTTATGTGGAATTTCATAGCATGAATTTTGTTTAATTATTCGAATTTCGTAGCATGAATTTTTGAGTTTCGTAGCACGATTTTTTTTGAGTTTCGTAGCATGAAAAATATCGAAAAATCTTTCGGCCGAGCAAATCCCGCTCGGCCGAACCGGAATCCCGCTCGTGAGTGGCAAATCTTTCGGCTCGTAAGCGGGAATCCGGTTCGGCAGAGCGGGATTTGCTCGGCCGATTTTTTTTTTAATGGTTAATTTGTATCGTTGCAGCCCGTTTTTAAACGAATTGATCTTCTCGATGCGACTCCGAGGATAGACATAAAGTTTTACCCGAAGATATTTGATATAATTAAAAAAAAATTAGTGTTTTTTAGGACGGTTCTTTAGAAATCGAATTTAGGAATGGGGTTTTCGGTAGCTTTTTGGATTGGAGGGTGGGTAGGAATGCGGCAAGGGCCCTCCATATGTTAATGTGTCATGAGATTGAAGCGGCCGGAGATGATTCGGCTATTTGGTTTTCTGTGTTCGGAACGACTACCCGGTTTTAGGACAGATTTTTGATTGTGCATTCGCCGAGCAACATAAGCAGCTAGCGCCTTTGCACGAATCCTTCTTGGACCAGTCAGTGAAAAATCTCGATTACATGTGTGTTCGGCATGCAAGCAGTTTACAACCCACCACACATCTCTGCGAAACGACGCCCGTAGAAAAAATGGGCAGTCACGACTCCGTCTGCATTTATACTCAACGCGACTACTGTCAGAACGAGCCACCCTAAAATCGAGACCTTGTCGAAGTGCAACAGCAGCAAACAAATCCGCCTTCTCCCAGAATGTCGCACCTTCACGGAGTGGATAGTCCACAACATGATCCAGATCTCGAACCATAGGTGAATCCGATGCATCGAGAGGAACGAGAGGAAGTAAACCGTCATTTACTTCTTCGGTGCCACCATATATTATTTCGTTGCTTGGAAGGGCACGGTTGTCCGGCATGAGCATATATATCAGTTGATTCACACCACCTTCACGTTGGATCCATGCCGCAAAGTCGCCAAACGTACATTGCTTTAATGCACCTTGGACCTCATCGTTTTCTTCTTCGGATGAAGTATCCAAAATATTTTCTTCATCACTGTCGGATAAAACATGGGTATCCTCTTCGCGAAAAAAGGTTTCCTGTTCGCGAAAATTCTCAGCCCGATTGCTACCACCCGCTTGATCTTCAAAATTGAACCTTGAACCAAATTGTTCAACAACATCGGGTGTATGATAAGGTTGAACATTAGAGTGCTCGAGAAATAAAGTCGGCTCGATTTGTGTAGTACAAAGACGAATTAGGTCCATATCGGTCGCGAGAATGGACCTAAACTTGAGACCATGACGAGAAACGTAGGTGTAATAAATTTCATAATTCGACGAAAGTGAAAAGGGATTAAGATTGTATTGAATGAACTGTCTTAAAATTGGGATACAAATACTGTTCCCAGGAATGCAGACAACTCTAACCTCACCTCCAATATACTCGGACAAATTGTTAAATTGTCCGTTAAAATGAACAATAACATTATACCAACTATCAATTTTTTTTATGAAACGAAGAAGAAAAATTCTACAGAAATAATTTGTAGTTGAAAATCAAAAGAAAGAGGAGTGAGTGTGTTCGATTTTGGACTTCAATCACGGTATTAATAGATAAAATCACGATTTTGAAACGAGCAGGATTAGAAATGTCCGAGCGGGATTCAGTGACCGGGATTCTGCACGAGCTGTCAAGTCAAAAAAGTCGAGCGGGATCGGGCGAGCGGGATCCCGCGAGCGGGACTGAATCCCGCTCGTCCGCTCGGGTACCTCAAATCCCGCTTGCCGGATCCTAAGAGCAGACAATAAATCCCGCTCTGGTACCTCAAATCCCGCTCGGCGAGCGGGATTTTTGCGCGAGCGGGATTACGTGGCTCGAGCGGGATTCGTACGTGGCCGAGCGGGATTCGTACGTGGCTCGAGCGGGATTCGTACGTGGCTCGTATGTGGTCGAGCGGGATTCGTACGTGGCTCGAGCGGGATTTCTGCGCGAGAGGGATTACGTGGCCACGCGGCATCGGCTCGGCGTGCCACGTGGCCGAGCGGGATTCTACGTGGCCGAGCAGGATTCGATGTACACGAGCGGGATTATGTCAGTGCGTGAGCGGGATTCGGTGTTAATTATTTGCGCACGAAACGAAGCAAAATAACGGTTTTGTAGGCTGACAAGTCTGAAAAGTGGGGATATTTAAGTAAAGTTGGGTATTTTGTGTATGAAATATAAGGTTTGGGTAAATTTGCCTTTGCGATTTTTGAAATGGGTATTTAAGAAATTCCCCCTAAGAAATATCACTACTGAAGATATAGTGGATATTTGAAAAGTTTACAAAACATAAAATAATTGCTTTTACATGAAGATTTATCTATACTATAATGGAATAATATTTTGGGAATTATAATTTTAAAATTAATATTTTAGGATTTTTTTAGCAATAGTATTATGAAAATTATAATATATTTCAAGTATTATTATGAAAATTGACTCCAAAGAATTAGATGTTTCAAAAAAGAAAATTGTAAATTCTGATGCCATACATTACCAGTACAAAATTAAATGTTTAAAAAATAATAATAATAGCAAGATAATATAACGACAAACAAATTATTTTCAACTATAAATAAATTAATAACTAAAAGTAAGAGAAAAAAAAACTTAAAATTATTTATTTCCTTCTACTTCGTATTTAATAAAAAGCTACTTCAACAAAAACTTAGTTCATTTTCAAGAGAAAGAAAAAAAAAAGTTTAAAAGCTAAGTTTTTCTTAAGGTTAGATTAGAGAATGCACATTTTTTGATTTAAATGGTTCTCCCAAAAATAGAAATTGATCCGAATTAATTTGATTCAAATAATTTTTCTCTAATAATAATATGTGAAATTTGACTTCTCCATTTCTTTGTCGATTCCGATGAGCATCAATCACAAGAAGATCCAGCAGATACGAAATAATTTATATATTGATATTATTGTGGAATGGAAAACATGACAATAAAAGATATGAGTTGTAAGGTCGGTCTTCTTTAAGAATAGTAACCTTTTACTGCAAAACGAAGTATCAGAAAGATTTCGTTTGATTCTCAGCTAGACTATTTATTTATTTCTTTACGTTAAAAGGGAACCTTACTTTCAGCATACGTTAATAATTCTAATTTGATTGTGTAAAACTGTTAGAAGTATGAAGGCAAAACTCAGACGAAGGAAGTCAGTTGAAGAAGAAGACAGTTGACAGTTGCTGTTGCAAAGAAAGCGCTAAAGAAAGGAAGAAACGTAACAACTAATAAAGTTGTTATTTCACTAACAGAGTTGTTAAACATTAGTTAAGAAGTGCGTCAAACTGTTAGAGTTGTTACACCAGAAAACGCGCTCCTCTTCTGTTAGAGTTGTTAGGCCGTTTCTTAAGTTGTTAAGTAGATATTAGGATCAGTTAAGAATAACTACTAAGCAGTTACAAATTGTGTATATATATTCGATCCGCAACATTAATAAAACTCACGCTTTTAATCTTCAATATGGTATCAGAGCCAACTCTAAACTCTTCAATCAAATCTCAAAATTCATCTCTAATCTCCTTCCTCTGATCTTCTTCAGATCTGATCTTCTACTCCTTTCTTCTGATATCTTTCTGATCTAATCATCTCCTTCCTCTGATCTTCTTCAGATCTGATCTTCTACTTCTCTATTTTTCTTTCGTTTACAAGAACTTGAATCCTACAGAAATGGCAGATTCAAATACTGTTCCATTACCAAATATCCATCCAATCTCTATCAAACTTGATAAGAGTAACTATATCTTTTGGAAAACACAGATTCTAGCAACTGTGAGAGCCTATTGCCTTGAAGATCTGCTTCTCAAACTGGATCCACCAGACATCTCTCCTGCAAATCTGCCAACAATAGAGAATCCTCATCCACCTCCAAACTCAAACTACCTGACATGGCTACGCAGAGATTAATACCTATTTGGTTGGTTGCTAAACTCAATCTCAACTTCTATGTTAGGCTATATTGGCAGATGTACAACTTCTGCACAACTGTGGAAAGCTTTTGAGGTACTATTTCATTCTCAATCTTCTACAAAAGCAATGAACCTACGTTTTCAATTACAAACCATGAAGAAAGGAGATCTACCTATAGATGACTATATCATGAAGTTTCGCACAATTTCTGATGAGTTATACAATATAAATCAAAAGATTCCAGAATTAGAACTTGTTCTATTTGTGCTGGCTGGACTAGGACCAGAGTATGAGTCTATTTGTGTACATCTTACTGCTCAAGCACACACACTCACCCTAAATGATGTTCAAAACCAACTACAAACACATGAAGTAAGGTTGATGAACCATTCAGTTCATATTCATTCTCATCCCTTCACTGCAAATATTGCCTCAACTGGAGGACAAGGATCAGCTCAGATTCATTCTCATCCCTTCACTGCAAATATTGCCTCAACTGGAGGACAAGGTTATTCTAACTTCTCAAGAAATAGATGAAGGTTTTCCAACTATAGAGGAAACCGTGGCAGAACAAATGGAAGGTTTAATCCAAGAGGAAGAGCTATATGTCAACTCTGTGGTAAACAAGGACATCTAGCAATAAAATGCTTCAAAAGGTTTGACACAAGTTTCTCAGGACAGGAACAGTACACTAGTCAGAACTCTGGACACCAAGCCAACATAACAGTCATCAACCATCAACAAAATCCTCCTCTACTCCCTACTCCTTCTGATTTCCAAACTAATAACTTTTCTGGTTGTCCTAAGATGGCTAATATAGCTTCTGGATCATCAAATCAGTCATCACATGAGTGGTATCTGGACAGTGGAGCTACTGCTCACATAACTGCAGACTTGACAAGTCTCCAATCTTCAACACCTTACAATGGAGGAGACCAGGTGGTAGTAGGTAACGGTGCTTCAATTCCTATTAAAAATATTGGCTATATCACTATCACAAATCCTAGTCAAACTAGACAGTTTCTATTAAATCATGTATTACATGTGCCAAAGATTTCCAAGAATTTGCTAAGTATTTTCAAGTTTATTTCAGATAACAGGGTATATATACAATTCCATGACTATAATTGTCTTGTCAAGGACAAAGCTACACATAAAACATTGCTGGAGGGACCTCTTAAAGATGGATTATACCAACTGGATTTCAAGCAGACAATCTCTACAGCTACAACAGATAAGAGGAAAGCCAAGTCTGTTGGTAACTCTACATCTAATTCTAGTAGTACTAGTGGTAATAATACTTCTATTCTGAATACTGAAACAACAAATAAAGCAATGTGGCATCAAAGATTAGGACATTGTTGGGTTATGAGTCAGTAGATGGTATTCAGTTGTTAGTGGTTAAAATAATATTGGTGGAAATCATAGTAGTACTATGGAATTGAAGATCCCAAAACCCAGCTGATATCAGTAGTGTAGTGTCTTGATAGGACTAGATGATGTATAGGCTAGACTGTTTTTATTATCTATCTTTTTGTCTAAGTCCTCTACGGGATAAATTGTTGGATTGATCTTCTGACGAAGTTACTTTCCAGAACCCCACGTCATCAGTGTAATTGCTTGCGTTCTTAAGTCATCAGCTGATCTTCGCCTCAGTAGAAGACATCTCATCGGTGACGTACATCGCCAGAAGAACTCTATGCAAGCTCAGTACCTTCGCAATCATCAGCTGACCTTACTCTGGAGATATATCCTTGTCAGCCAACTCAGACGAAGAAGACAGAGACTACTTAAAGTTTACTGTATCCGACAGAAAACGACTCAGCTGCTAAAGTCATTTCGAAAGTCAGCAGAAGACATACGAGGATTAGAATAGTCAACTCTGACGGCTGACACATTCTCACCTACTACAAACCTCGACCAATGAGAAGCCAACAACGCTTTATCTGCTCTGACCAACTAAAGTTGCTCTCATGTACAGTGTCCAACAACTCTGCTGCAACAATTCGAAAATATGGCCGTTTTCTTTGGAAGCTTGTGACACGTGGCATCGTCTTCTCCAATGGACATATGCCTGCTCACAACTATAAATAGAGAAGAAATCCGAGCTTCATGCACGAGATTCACAAGGGAAAAAGCTCAAGCTCACGAACAACTCTAGCAAACTTAAAGATTATTCCAGCGAAGAACTTGCCTACATAGAATATCATTAGTTCTTCTCTCTAGAGTTCTTTAGATCCCTCTTCTCTAGCTTAGCTCATTGCCAAATTTATAGCTTAGAAACTCGAAGGAGTTCACTTTCTGTGAATTGTTCTTATTGTAAGAACTCCTTCCTAGTTGGAGATTATCCCCTCCTTTTCAAACTTTGGTTTGAATTGTAAAGTTTCTAAGGACTATAACTTAAAAGGGTCTGTCCAGTGCACAGATTCCTTGCTGAGACTTGCTCAGATAAATCAACAAGAACTCCTGTTCGGCAGGACCGTGGACGTAGGATCTTGCGTATCCGAACCACGTTAAAAATTGCTTATGTTATTTACTGTTTTATTGCATTGCATACAAACTGATTAAAAATCATATCTTTGCATAAAACATATTTTCAAAGCGCACTAGCCAAAAGAATTTAACTTGCGAAAACACGTTTTCAAACTGAGACGAATCTCCGGGCCCTACACACTTATCCGCACGTCTCCGACTGAGTTTCAAGTACTGACAAAAGTCAGTAGGAGAGCTCAGTAGTTGGCACACTTCTGACCCGTGATCGAAGGTTACTATCTGACACTGTTCATCAGTTGCAACCTACAGCTCAGCTGCCCTTCACGTTCTGAGAAAAAAAAACTGTGATCAGGTGTATTCACCCCCCCCCGTCTACACCTGACTATCGTCTCCGGACCAACAATTGGTATCAGAGCGCGTGTGTTCTTCTGAATCACCGGTTCTGAAATACTGGTCTTCTCGAACAGATCCTAAAAATGTTTTTCACTGCACAAGCATCTCTTCATACATCCTTATACTCTTACCCATAATGTCTGATATGTCAGGTATTCGGATGGTACCGATGTTCTCAATAGAGAACTACACGGTATGGCGTGTGAGAATGGAGGCACACCTCACATCGCTGCATGACAGCATGACGGACGTCCTTGAGACAGGACCCATCATTCCCATGATTGACAGCGTATAATTTTCCGCTGTGGGAGGTGTAGGAGCGCAGACTGGCGCTAAGGTCGCTAAAGAAAAATCAGCCTTCACACCAGAAGAGAAAAAGCTGCACAACCTCGACCGAGTTGCGCGTAATGCAATCCTGACTACGCTCAGTGATTCTCACCTCGGGAGGGTGCAAGACTGCAAGACGGCGAAAGAACTTTGGGATGCCCTGGCTGTACTGAGCCAAGGAACCTCGCAGATCAAAGAGAACAAGCTCGAATTAGAGCTACAAAAGTTCGACGCGTTTGCCATGGAGCCCAGTGAGACCATTGACGAGCTAAGCGTCAGATTCATAAACCAAGTCAATGTGATAAATGGGCTGGGGAGGATGTTCACAAACAAAGAGATGAACACCAAGATCTTAAGAGCTCTACCTCAACAGAAGTGGCTTCCATTTGCTACTTATTTACGTCGCTCTGATCTTAATGCTCTAACTCCTGATGTTATTTTTTTCAGAATAAAAAACAGAGGAATTTGAGCACAGCATACCCCAAAGATGTTCCGGTGCTCCAGCTGACACTCAGATTGACCATGCTTTCAAAGCAACAGTCAGCAAAACTGGAATCAAACCCATTTCTTCCAGCAAGGTAGTAGCTGCAGCAGAAACAAAGTCCTCTGAGACATCTGCTACTGACCCACTTGCGCTTATGGCTCTCAAATATCAAAGAGAAAAGGAGAGAGTCAGAAAGCTGAAGAAATACAACAGAGATTCTCCCTCAGGTAAGAAAGATTTTCTAAAAAAGGAAGAATCTAAACTTTCTACTGACTGCAGGAACACAGAACCTGCTGCGAGTCCATCCAAACACTCAGCTGGAAAAAGCAGCAGATCATCTGTATGTTCAACTGCAAGAAGGAGGGACACTATCAGTACGAATGTCCCGAACTCTCAGCTGCTCAAAGAGCAGAACGGCAGGCCAGACGCGAGAAATTTGCCCGTAGGAGGCAGTTCTACATAGCCGGAGAGATATCCGATAACTCAATCGAGGAAGATACATTCATGTATTCTTCTGAAAACGAAGCTGCATTTGTTGCCGTTGAGATCGGAGAAACAGATCCTGAAGAAAATGCAGAATATTGTCTGATGGCCGGAGAAGAGGCTGAGTTAAATTCTAAACTTAATTTAATCTCTTCTTCTCACAGCACACACGACATGTGCTCGGACACAGATGAGCCTCTAGATGTGATACAAGCCTACGGTGATCTACTAGAGGAGCAGATTCAGCTGAGCAGAGAGTTCAGCAGAACCATTCAGGAACTGGAACAGGTAAAGGCTGAGAATCAGAGACTTTCTTCTGATTGTCAGGTCTCTACTGAGTCTGAGAATCTTGTTGTGAGACTCAAGGAAGATATTAAATCTCTTATGACTAAGTCTCAGCTTCAAGAAACTCAGATATCAGTTCTGACCAAGGACAATTCTGAGAAAGATACTGAGATAGCCCGACTCAGTCAGAAGCGCAGAAGTTGAAAAGGATTATGAGTCACTTCGAAGAAGTGATGAAGTTTGGTGAGAACTGATGACTGAACAGTACCTAGGAGCTAAGGAGAAGTTGGAAAGTATGCTTAGAGCGCAAAGGCCGACGGTCATGAAAGAAGGACTTGGCTATACTCATGAAGCTTCCACTTCAAAGAGCTCAGAACTGCTGGCTGATAGGTTCGTCAGAGGTAAAGTTCAGACTACTGACTCAACACCTCAGAGGAAGAATAAACAGAAGATAGTTGCACCTCAGCCGAGCAACAAGAAACAGCTGACCAGAGGTTCCAGCCCCAGGACACCACGATCAAACTCAGGGGGAACCAAGAAGGTCAGGTGGGCGGAACAGTACAAGGAACCAATGTATGAACATCCAACTCAATATGGTTCGTACTACTATGAGCCCAGGGTCAGGAGGAGCGCAAAGCCTTAGAAGAAGAAAGCTCCTGAACCCAAAATCATCAGAAAGTCAGTATCTCCGAGTCATGTGGAGAAGAAAGCTAACAAGGTTCAGAAGAAGAAGTCTCAGACTTCTAAGGTCCCTAGACAGATTTGGGTTTCGAAATCACCCACTAACATGTAAGGACCCAACTGAACCAAAGGGTACCTAAAATTGTTTCTGTTTTGCAGCTGCATAAGGACCCTTGGATAGTGGACAGCGGCTGCTCGAGACACATGACTTATCAAAAGAGCCTGCTGACCAACTACATACAGGAAGATGGTCCCAGAATTGAGTTTGGTGACAACTCTAAAGGCTATACAAGGGGATACGGAACACTGAATATTGGGACTGCCTCAGTTCCAAGAGTAACATATGTTGAAGGACTTCAACATAATCTCCTTTCTGTTAGTCAATTCTGTGACAATCTGAATAGAGTTATCTTTGACGCTGGTTTCTGTGATATTGTTGATAAATCTACAGGAAAAACAGTGTTATCAGGTTCGCGGAGGAAGAATAGATATATTGCAAACTGGAAAACCACAGAACCCGAGGCTTGCTTACTCGCACAGACTAAATCTAGTGACAAGGCAGGATGGCTGTGGCACAAGAGACTCAGCCACCTGAACTTCAAGACTATGAACAAGCTAGCCAAGAACTCTAAAGTCAAAGGACTGCCCAACGAATCGTTTATCAAAGACAGAAATTGTGAAGCATGTTTGAAGGGAAAGCAGACAAAGAGTAGCAATCCACCTATTCTGTCACCTTCCATTGATGGAATCCTTCAGCTGCTATACATGGACTTATTCGGGCCAGTCTCTCCAGTGACTATAAGAGGCAAGAAGTATGCCCTCGTCGTTATTGTCGACTACTCGAGATATACATGGGTCATCTTCATAGCCAACAAATCTGATGTCCAGACTGAGTTGCCCAAACTGCTGAAAAAGCGCAGTGTGGAAAAGGACATCAAGATACAGAGAATTCGCTCAGACAGAGGAACAGAATATCTCAACTCAGTAGTTAAAGAGTACTGCAAAAAGGAGGGAATTAAGCATGAGACATCAACAGCTCGCACCCCTCAGCAGAACGGACTTGTTGAACGCAAAAAACAGAACACTTAAAGAAGCAGCAAGAACGCTCCTAGCAGACTCTGGACTACCCTCAAAGTTCTGGGCAGATGCTACTGACACCACCTGCTACACTCAGAATCGCTCACTGCTTACACAGCAACACATGAAGACACCATACGAATTATGGAAAGGGAGAATTCCTTCTATTTCTCATTTTCATATTTTTGGTTGTCCGTGCTTTATTCACAATAATGGGAAAGATCAGTTGAAGGTCTTTGATAGCAAATCTGATCAAGGAGTATTCTTGGGATACTCTTGGATCAGTAAAGCCTTCAGTGTCTTTAACTATCGGACCCTTTGCGTGGAGGAAAGCCCTCATGTTGTTTTTGATGAGTTTGTTACTGAGAACAGGAAAACTACAAAGACAAATACTGAAGATGTCAGCAGCAAGCTACAGGATCTCGCACTGCTGAAAAGATCCAGCATTGTTGGGATGATGCGTTAGACGATGAAGAAATTCAGACTCAGCCAACAAGCGATGTAGCTGACCTGGTTGATTCTACTGAACAGAATCAACAACAGGTAACAACGGTCGATGATGAAGCCCCAGTGGTAACTGAGACCTCTACTGAGAATATAAACTCAGGGGGAACAAATACTGTTCCTGAGTTAAATGCTCCTAAACCTGGAAACTCAGTAGATCCTAACCTTCTTACTGAACTGCTGCAATCACAGAACAGTACAACTGAAATGCCTAACACACCTACTGACTGTGCAGAAGTAGTATCAGAAGAAGAAGCCAGACTCAGACGTTCATGGCTTGACGCTCACTCTTCAGATCTTATCATAGGAGATCCATCAGCAACCATAAGGACAAGATCTAAATTAAGTCAAGGAGAAAGCTCGCTCTATTCTTGTTTCTTGTCCACAGAAGAACCTCAGTCAATAGAGGACGCACTCAATGATGCTGACTGGATCATCGCCATGCAAGAAGAGCTGAACCAGTTCGTTAGAAACGAAGTTTGGGAGCTTGTTGACAGACTTAGACATCAGCACGTGATTGGTACTAAGTGGGTCTTCAAAAACAAGCGTGATGAAAACAACGTCATTGTCAGAAATAAAGCTCGACTAGTTGCCAAGGGATATTGTCAAGCAGAAGGAATCGACTTTGATGAAACATTCGCTCCAGTCGCCAGATTGGAAGCTATTCGTCTATTCCTAGCTTATGCAACGCATCAAGGATTCAAAGTATATCAAATGGATGTAAAGTCAGCTTTTCGAACAACGTCTTTGAAGGAAGAAGTCTACGTGGAACAACCGCCCGACTTTCGAAGGGGGACATCGTGTGTATAGACTTAGGAAAGCTCTGTATGGGTTAAAATAAGCACCCAGGGCTTGGTACGATACCCTATCAGACTTTCTACTTCAGAAAGGTTTTCAGAAGGGGACAGTAGATCGCACCCTGTTCAACATAAATTCAGTAGATGACATCCTACTGGTGCAAATCTACGTGGACGACATCATTTTCGGTTGCAGAAACGTGATTATATGTCAACAATTCGAGAAAATGATGAAGGAGAAATTCGAGATGTCCATGATGGGAGAAATGAATTATTTCCTTGGATTCCAAGTAAAGCAATCACCTGAAGGAATTTTCATCAATCAAGCCAAGTACACTCTAGATCTCCTGAAAAGATTTGGCTGCGACTCGAGCAAGCCAGTCAAAATCCCCATGAATACGAATTTCAAAATCGATCTAGATAAAGAGGGAGCTTCTGTTAACTCTACTGATTATAGAGCTATTATTGGTTCTTTATTATACTTAACAGCTAGCCGACCTGATATAACTTATGATGTAGGTGTATGTGCAAGATTTCAAGCGGATCCCAAGCGGAGTCATCTAGACTCACCAAAGAAGATTCTGCGATATCTAAAAGGAACACCTAACGCAGGGTTATGGTATCCTGCTGATGATAATCTAATACTGACAGGTTATTCTGATGCTGATTATGCAGGATGCAGGATAGATCGAAATTCAACTTCTGGAACGTGTCAGTTCCTAGGCAGCAAGCTAATATCTTGGTTTTCAAAGAAACAGCATTCAGTGGCAACGTCCACTACTGAAGCTGAGTACATGGCTGCTGGAAGTTGTTGTGCCCAGATCTTTTGGCTTCGACAACAACTGAGAGACTATGGTATAATTCAGGATGAAGTGCCCATCTATTGTGACTCCACCAGTGCTATTGCTATAACTCAGAATCCAGTTCTCCATACGAGATGCAAGCACGTGGATATTCGACACCACTTCATCAGAGACCATGTCGAGAAGAAGGATATCAGAATGGAGAAAATCCATACTGACAAGCAAATGGCAGATATACTGACCAAACCACTAGCTGAGAACAGATTCAGAGAATTATCAGTTGAGCTAGGTCTACTGGAACCTACTGAGTAGAGTCAGTAGAAGAAATCAGTATGACAGGTCAAAGACTCAGTACAATGATTCAGTCGGGAGAATCAAACTGTACACAGTAAGGGGGAACGTGGTCATCAGCACATCAATTGTCCTCATGAGTCTAAACGGTAACCAGCTGATCGTAAAATCAGCTGAAGAGGTTTGCGTAGTATTATATACTTAAATTTATATCAGAAGCATGCTCGCATTTATTATCTCAGTCGCTTGCACTTAGTAGTTAATGATCATTTATTTCCCGCCATTAATTCTTAAGGATAAGTCAGTAGGAAACCGTTCTCATTTAAAATGACTTAGTCTTTAATGCTGCCTGCAGCGCATTTAATGCATGTCTTTTCACTTACCTTAACTGCGCATAATCCTACGTGAGTCTATGGTAGAGGCGGCTTATGCAATCATTCCTTTTGTAACATCAAATCACAACCGTCATTAAAAATGAGAGATTGAACCCTGACCGTCCGATCTTAACTGTTTGATTCACACAATCTATAAAATCTTTCATCTTCTACCTTCGCCTTGAAGGAATAATAGGTTTATAGTAAGGCTACATTCCTCCTGGTGTGTTGTCACGGCTCCGATTGTTGCTCCTGTGTCAGATCTTCTAATCTGTATCCCGGCCTTTTTCTTCCTCTGGGTGGTCAGAGATCTGAAGAAAATAAATTTATAACTCTCTCTGTCCCTCACGTTAATCTCGAAAATTAAGAATGAAATTGTATGAGTTTCTCAACAGAATACTAATATATATAGGCTTCAAAAACCTATATATTATTAATATATTTGTAGCCCATTAATTTAATTATATTCCAATGGGCTTCTATAAAATCAGCCCATAATATAATTAATTAATTTATTGGGCTACTAATATTTATCAATTAATTGGCCCAGCCAATTAATTCCAGATAAATAATATTATTAAATAATGTAAAAATACATTAATCCAATAATAATGAATTCTGAGAGATAATAAATTACTAGGCAACTAATTGGGCCAGATCAGGGATCCAATACAAGAAATAAAGCTGGGCCTCCAATTAATTAATTATCCATGCTCAGCCCAGAGCAAAATTAATTAATTAACACATATTCATTCCACTAGAGAATCTGTGCTGACTTACCCCTTTATCCCAATTTGAGCAAGGGCTTGTATTTTAGACTTAATCAATCTCCGTATTTAAGATAGAAATATCCGTTAATTAATTAAGCTCACCGACGACTTAAATTAATTAACATCTTATATTCCCGAGTAGTACCACTCGACCTTATTAACACACCTGAACTTAATCAACCGGTCGGGTTTAGTGTGCTAATCCTTTCGAGTTCCTCAGGGGATATTATCAACCCATTTTACTAGGATACGGATGCAAGATACAGACAACCAGCCTGAGCCACAAATAACTACTAACACCCAAGATACGTAGATCCCGCCGCTCATTTGACGTTCACCATAGTAGGTCAAAGTGATAGATAGCCAAATGCACTCACCGAAGTCTTACCAAGCTTAAGATCAGCCTAAGTCACCAAGATCTTGGTTCTCCACTAAGGTCGGTTAGGAGAACACATCTCACCGTGATCCTTCAATACACCACCTTAAGTGTACCAAGAAAGACAAGCAACTAAGACAAGCCACTTCTTATCTAAACTTCGCTTAAACCGACAACTTCATCCTTAAGTTGTCTCAGCGTGTTAACTGTTTATATCTTGTCAGGTTCAACCAATTTGTGTTGTCTTCTGTGATACCCGACACACCACACAAATCTAACTTTTATACAAGATAAAGGATAACATGTGCAAATATACATATTTATCAGATAGGAGAATAAAACAGTGGTAAGGACAAAAACACATTGTATACAAGCATAAAAGTGCTTCTAGTATACAAAATCCCAACAATTCTCCCACTTATAATAAAGTAAACTTTTAGTATACAATGTGTCTATATCTCAGCTATCTAGGTACAAACTAGTACCCAGCTATATCTTAGCTATCTATCCTATCTATCACGACATCTTCTCCCACTTATACAAAGTTTCTGTAGTCCTAAGTGGGCATCTCTACCATCCCAAAGCCACGAACATGCTTCTCGTAAGCCGGGAGTGGTAAGCTCTTCGTGAAAGGATTAGCTAGGTTGACTTCAGTTCCAATTTTGTCAATCACCAGGTCACCTCGATTTACGAATACTCGTATAATATGGTACTTCCTGTTTATGTGTTTAGACGCCTTGTGAGATTTAGGTTCCTTAGAATTTGTCACTGCACCCGCATTATCACAATAAATCGTGATCGCCTTAGGCAAATTCTGAACAATATAAAGATCTTGGAGGAAATTCTTGAGCCAAACTGCCTCTTTTGAAGCTTCTGAAGCAGCCACATACTCTGCTTCCATGGTTGAGTCCGCAAGGCATTTCTGCTTTGCACTCCTCCATGAAACGGCTCCACCTCCCAAGGTAAACACATAACCCGAGGTAGACTTCTTCTCATCTGACTGGTCAGCCTGGAAATTCGATTATGTATAACCCAAAGACACTAGACTGTCTGACTGGTAAACAAGCCTATAATCTCTAGTCCGTTTAAGGTACTTGAGAATATACTTGACCGCGATCCCAAGATATTCCTTTCCGTGGGTTAGCTGATATCTTGAGACCATGCCTACGGCATATGAGATATCTGCTCTTGTACAAAGCATCGCATACATGAGGCTACCGGCAGCGGAAGCATATGGTACTTGCCTCATATTTTCTATCTCTTCAGGCGTTTTCAGGGCACTGATTCTTGGATAGAAAAATGCCATGTCTGAAAGGTACTAAACCTCTCTTGGCTTTTGTATGCTAAAACGAGCAATAATAGTGTCAATGTAGGACACTTGTGAGAAGCTTAACATCCTTTTTCTGGCGATCTCGAATAACCTTGATCCCAAGGATGTAAGCAGCTTCACCTAAGTCCTTCATTTGAAACTGCTCGGATAACCACGTCTTTACGTCTGATAACACTTCAACATTATTGCTAATGTGAAGGATGTCATCTACGTAAAATGCAAGAAACACCACTGATCCGTAAACACAAATACGTTACACACACCTCGTTAGGACAGGATACAAATCCATAGGATTTGACTACTTCGTCGAAAACGTTGGTGCCATAACCGGAAATCTTGCTTAAGTCCATGAATAGACTTCTTAAGCTTCCAAATTAGATGCTCTTCGCCCTCCTTCACATAACCATCTGTTTTTTCATGTAGATGTCCCTACCTTTTTCAAGGTGACCGTTTAGGAATGCGGTTTTGACATACATTTGCCAGACATCTAGGTTCATGTGAGCTGATATGGCAAGGAGAATCAGAATGGACTTGATCATTGCTACAGGCGAGAAGGTGTCTTCATAATCGATACCTTCTTTCTGGATAAAACCCTTCGCCACTAGCCTGGCCTTAAACGCCATGATCTCTTCATTCGGTGCTCTCTCTTTCTCTTGTATACTCACTTACTACCAATAGCATTGCAGCCCTCAGGTAGTTCAGTGATCTCGTATACATCCATATCAGTTATGGACTCAAATTTCGAGTCCATGGTGCATCTACATCTCCCACTGCTTCATTGTAAGTCCAGGGATCCACGGTATCTTGTTCATCTGCCGGGAGATAATCAAACGTCTCCCTAGTGAACATACCGACCAGGTGTAAATATCACCCTCCCACTACGTCGAACAGTGTTAGGAGCTGTGTTAACAGATTGTGCAGTTACTCGTGGAGTGCTATCTTGCACTACTGGTTGTTCAAGTGGAACTCGACCACCTTGTAATTCTTCAAGGATGATGTCGACTCGAGATTTATGGTTACTAGTGTAATCCTCTTCTAAGAACCGAGCGTTAGGGCTAACAACGATCTTCTGTTCTTTAGGATCATAAAAGTATCCACTCTTCGTTTTCTTCGGATGCCCTATGAACAACATCACTTCTGAACGTGATTCCAATTTGTCGGCCTTGCCTATTCAGCACATAAGCGGGATAACCCCAAATCCTTAAGTGGTGCATACTTGGGTTTGTGCCCGCTCCACAACTCGAAAGGGATCTTTTGTACCGACTTGGAAGACACACGATTCGAGCAAGTATGTTGCGCCTCTAGTGGCATATCCCCAAAAGAAAACTAGCAAAGTTGCATAACTCATCATCGACCGAACCATCTCTAAGAGACTTCGGTTCCTTCTCTCGACACACACCATTCTCGCTGAGGCGTGCCCGGTCTTTGTCGGTCACCGGGATGTAATCCCACATTCTGTCAGGTAGTCCTTGAACTCGTTGGATAGGTATTTCCCACCACGATTAGATCGCAGTGTTTTGATTTCTTTACCTAACTTCCTCTCCATTCTGCCTTGAATTCCTTAAAGGTTTCAAAGCAATCCGACTTGTGGTGAAGAAGGTAAACATATCCATACCTCGAGTAATCGTCAGTAAATGTGACGAAGTACTCATACCTTCCACGAGCTTGTGTAGACATAGACCCACACAAGTCAGAATGTATCAAACTTAATACTTCTGTGGCTCTATAACCCTTTGCCTTGAAAGGCCTAGTCATCATCTTTCCTTCCAAACAGGTTTTGCAAGTTGGAAATGGTTCAATCTTGGAGAGACTCCACTGATCCATATTCCACCAACCTCTGAGTCCTGTTAAGATTGATGTGACCTAGTATTAAGTGCCACAGATAAGTCTGGTTTACCTTAGAAGACTCTTTCCTCTTCTTAGGATTTGATGATAAGGAAGCAATATTAACATAATTACGCGGTTTACAAGTAATAGTATATAAAGATCCGTTTAATGGTCCACCACAGATAAATTCATCGTCTTTCATGATAGAAACTTCACTATCAAAACTTGATTTATAACCATCCATGGTGCAGAGTTTTGAAACATAAATAATGTTTCGCCTAAACTCATGCACATATTAAACATCTTTAAGTACTAAAACAGAACTATCAAAAGATAGATGTAAATCTCCAATGACAATTGCAGGAACTTTCGATCCATTGCCCATTGAGACTACCACCTCGCCATTGCTCAATTGCCTTTTCTGCAAGAAACCTTGCAAGGTGTAACAAACATGATCAGTTGCCCCGAATCCACCGCCCATTCGTGGGTAGAAGAGGAAACCGCAGTTTCGATTACAAGAGCGACTCGCGTCTCTTTCTGGTTTTGCCTTGACATCCGGATAATAACTCTTCCAGTGTCCTTTCTTACCATAATTGAAGAACCTTCCTTTCTTCTTTGGCATTCGCATGCCGCCGATAAGGACCGTCTTCTTACTCCCACTGCTCTTCTTGAATTGTCCACCCTTTCTGCTCTTTTTCTAGTTTCCGCCTTTCGGAGGATTCCTTGAACTACTAGGGATATTCAAGACTTGAGCACTCTTGCCCTTTCCTATAACTTCTTTGACCGCTACCAAAGATTTGAGTGACATACTCATAGTAAACTCGTTCTTAGACATAGCGGTCCTTAAACAAAAGTTCTTATAGGACCTTTGTAGAGCTTTTATTGGGAGCGGTAAGATATCTCTTCCACTTTGTAAAATTATTTAAAAAATTGTTAAACCCATTAGGGTTTGATTGGTGAGACTGTTTAGGAACTTGAAAAATTTCGAACAGACATATCTGAAAAAAATATAATTTTAAAACATGTATGAATTAATATTTGCACATAATTCGTAATTAACTATCATTGTAACCTTTTGAAAAAAACAATGATGTTAAAAACCTCGAACAGCTCTAAGAATTCCACTAGCAAGCCACGCAGGTGGACGTTTACTAGCGTAACCCTAAACTAAACTATTTACCTAGCTCTTTAATTTCAATCCACGTCTAGGTTCTTGAGACGAATGAAATTAATAGTTCGATATTCTGGACCATGTCACTATTAAAACGCGGGAAGGGACTTCGAGGGAAGTGAATTGAACCTGCGGTGACATCTAAGCATTGACCATTAATTTGACCAAATAGAATCAAATTCTTGAAATTGACATACTTACTCGAACCATGCCGCATTCAATTTGATCTAATTAGTCATCCTATTTAATTATTATCTTCTAGAGTACTCGTGTTTACTAGGCACGCAAGCCACGCAGGTGGACGTTTACGGCTTCGCTCCCACTACTCAATAATAATCAAATATTGTTTTGGAAAACTCATCTCACAAAACTGGTAGCTCAAAAATGCAAGCAAGCCACGCAGGTGGACGTTTACTTACATAATCTTACTACTTTCGTGTAGAGTCCAATTAATGGAGGTCCGATTAAGTGTTTAAAATCCAAATTAATGGAATCTAATTAAACATTTAATTTTAAAGTTGCTTAGTCTTTTTGTTCAAAAGGTTTGTAACGAATCATGCAATCACACATAATTCCTAAAGCATGCAATTTCTAAACGCACATAATAAAACGTGCTCGCGAAAAATAAAACATGCTTTAATAAAGACATAAATCATATTTACATGCTTTTCTAAGCGCAATTAATCATACAATTGCATGCTAAAGCATAATTAAAAATAAATACGCAAATAGGAAATATAAAATCGTTATCGGGCTTTAAAAACACGTAATTCCTAACTATTACATATCCCGATCATGATACAGATCTTCGAATCTGAAAACTGCTTGGAAAACTGTTGTCGCCACGTCATCAGGGGTCTGCCACGTGGCAGCCACGTGGCGCACACGTGGATGCTGACTCAGCTAGGGTTGACGTGGCTCGCCACGTCAGCGCGCCACGTCAGCGTCTTCCTCACGCAAACTGCCGCCGCCGCCGTCTTCATCCCGGCCGGTTCCCGGCCGGACGCCTACACCAGGAGGGTCGCCGCACCATGGAGATGCTGGAACCGGCCTCCCCACGACGAGACGCCGCCGGAAACGGCGCGAATCAGTGCTGCGCGCGCGGCGCGATAGCTGCCGCCGGCAGCGCGCGCCGCCCGCGCCTTTCCCGAGCGTCTCCGGCCCTCCTGCACCGTCTCCAGCCCCGCCCGACGTCCCCAGGACGTCGGATCTGTGAAGAATGGACGCTTGGAGCCACCGCCGCGTCGCGTTCAGCGCGATAAATCGCGCCTCCGCCGCCGTGCGTTCGCCGCCCAAATTCGACCTTTCCGAGCCGCGATTCGATCAATTAAAAGAGGGGAAATGATGTTGGAACACTCACGACCACCGGGTAACGGATTCCGGCCGAGATTAGTTCCTCAATTTCCCGAATTTCAAACGATTCGCCGGAACGAATTCATGGTGAGCAGCGAACTTCAGACGTCGATTACGATCGCATCCGGGATCGGATGATCCCTTGCAACCTATCGACGCGAAGCTCGTAAGACGAGGATTCCATCAGTTCAAGCCGATCGTCGAACCGACGTCGGACGCGCCAGGAATCTCCGCCGCAAGATGCGGCGGAACCCTAGATAAACTAGGGTTTTTCGCTGCGAAAAACTGATTTTCGTCGTCTCGTTTTTCGTGCCACCCGGACCAATTACAGTACAATTAAAATACAATCACATAGCATATTGATCCTATCAACTACTCGTGGATTTTCTCACGAGAAAAACGTTACAACGGGGTCAAAACAGTGGCTCGCAGGCCGCCCCAAACACGAAATAAGCCCGATAACGACGAAATAAAAAACTAATTAAACAACAATCGAGCCTAAACCAGGATCTTGATACCAATTGAAGGAATAATAGGTTTATAGTAAGGCTACCTTCCTCCTGGTGTGTTGTCGCGGCTCCGATTGTTGCTCCTGTGTCGATCTTCTGATCTGTATCCCGGCCTTTTTCTTCCTCTCGGGTGGTCGAGATCTCGAAGAAAATAAATTTATAACTCTCTCTGTCCCTCACGTTAATCTCGAAAATTAAGAATGAAATTATATGAGTTTCTGAACAGAATACTAATATATATAGGCTTCAAAAACCTATATATTATTAATATATTTGTAGCCCATTAATTTAATTATATTCCAATGGGCTTCTATAAAATCAGCCCATAATATAATTAATTAATTTATTGGGCTACTAATATTTATCAATTAATTGGCCCAGCCAATTAATTCCAGATAAATAATATTATTAAATAATGTAAAAATACATTAATCCAATAATAATGAATTCTGAGAGATAATAAATTACTAGGCAACTAATTGGGCCAGATCAGGGATCCAATACAAGAAATAAAGCTGGGCCTCCAATTAATTAATTATCCATGCTCAGCCCAGAGCAAAATTAATTAATTAACACATATTCATTCCACTAGAGAATCCGTGCTGACTTACCCCTTTATCCCAATTTGAGCAAGGGCTTGTATTTTAGACTTAATCAATCTCCGTATTTAAGATAGAAATATCCGTTAATTAATTAAGCTCACCGACAACCTTAAATTAATTAACATCTTATATTCCCCGAGTAGTACCACTCGACCTTATTAACACACCCGAACTTAATCAACCGGCCGGGTTTAGTGTGCTAATCCTTTCGAGTTCCTCGGGGGATATTATCAACCCATTTTACTAGGATACGGATGCAAGATACGCACAACCAAACCGAGCCACAAATAACTACTAACACCCAAGATACGTAGATCCCGCCGCTCATTTGACGTTCACCATAGTAGGTCAAAGTGATAGATAGCCAAATGCACTCAGTGAAGTCTTACCAAGCTTAAGATCAGCTAAGTCACCGAGATCTTGGTTCTCCACTAAGGTCGGTTAGGAGAACACATCTCACCGTGATCCTTCAATACACCACCTTAAGTGTACCAAGAAAGACAAGCGACCTAAGACAAGCCACTTCTTATCTAAACTGCAGCTTAAACCGACAACTTCATCCTTAAGTTGTCTCAGATGTGTTAACTATTTATATCTTGTCAGTTCAACCAATTTGTGTTGTCTTCTGTGATACCCGACACACCACACAAATCTAACTTTTATACAAGATAAAGGATAACATGTGCAAATATACATATTTATCAGATAGGAGAATAAAACAGTGGTAAGGACAAAAACACATTGTATACAAGCATAAAAGTGCTTCCAATATACAAAATCCCAACACGCCTCTCTTTCACTGTTTATCGTCCTTAGAGCTTAAAAATTTTCAGAATTTTCTTCTCTTCAAAATCTGCTTTTTCATTGCAAGTCAAGCTCTATCACTTACGGTAAACATCCTCTACATTATAGTAAGAATGTTGTGTTTTGATTTTGATTTTTACAGTCGCTAACAGAATATTTGCAGATAAAGATGGCCATCCAAACACCCTTCAACATTGACGAGATCATAAAATCTCGAATCCAGTTCGAGCCAACCATGGTGCTTCACCAAGCTGAACTTCCGTATATGGAGCCCATATTCACGGCTCTCGAGACCTCTGGACTGGAGATTCTCGTCTCAAAGCAATCAAGATCTTACTTGCCCAGACAAGTCGTTGAAGTATATTACAACTGGAGGACAAACGAATCTACTGGAATGGAAGAATCTAGTTTTTCTTTCATGAAGGAAGTCATCCCAAAATCTTGGGATGCTAGTACTCACACCTTCGACATCAGAACCGCTGTAGAGCTGACGTTCGATCTTCCAGCGCGAGGAGTATCTCCTATTGGATATAAGGAGAAGGAAATCAACGCCTATGTTCAAAAATTCTGTGGCAGGAGCGACATAGTCTTCAAGACTGCTCTGCCTAAGAACCTACTTTTACCAGTATACCGAGGGCTCGCATACATTGTGTCTCACATCCTCACGAGCTCAGCCGGTTCTTATGATCAGCTTTCCAAGCCCCGCATTCAGCTGATGATGATTATAGATGATGGAGTCAGAGTGAATAATGTGAAATCCGAATTCGAATTCGTATCCGATTTAGGCTATCCGAATTCGAACCCGTATCCGACTGGATACTAGTTTTGCTCCCCGAATTTGATCCCGATCGGATCCGGCTCCGGATCGGGTGGATAATATCCGATCCGTTTTTACCCCTATGAATGGGTAAAAAATAAAAAGGAAAGAAGGAAAGTTGTGCTAGTGTTGACGGTATAACGAGTCCAATTAATGTTATAAACCACAATAACTGAATCCACGGTAGAATTGGAATAAAATTTATGCATATAAAAAGTGTGATTTGAACCCTAATTATTATTATGCCCTAGTTGCAAGTAGAGTTGTATTTCCAACAAGTGGGTTTTTGTCCCGAATTTGATATCTATTTTGATGAAGAAAAGGCTGATAAGAATTTGGACACACAATCAGCACACACTATGAGTATGATAACCCCAAATATATGTTGGGATTTCTCGTTTATCATTGGCTACAAGTCCTCCATCACCCTCAAACCATAGTCACGTACAAATACAGCTACCTACACTCGTTTCCAATGTTTCACTCATATTTTTTTACGACAAGGGTAAACTGCAGCTTTTATGCAAATGTACTTGAATAACCAAGTCTTTGTGCACTGGCTTGCATACAATACAATACAATACAATGCAATACAAGAGAGATAAACCACTCTTAGTTGTATCTAAGTGATTCTCACTTATAACAATATTGGTTGGTTTTGAAGCTGTATTTTATTTACTAGTATCCAAAAATTTAATATCTGCATATGGCCCAAAAGTTACTAGCCCGAACTAATTTCAATTGGGCTGTTAGGTATTCTGTAAAATACTTATTTATTTATTTATATCGTACTGAAATTGTTTTATAATTATAAAGAGATGATTTTATTTAACAGTATCAAAAAAATCGAAATCTGCACAAGGCCCAAGAGCTACTAGCCCAAACTGATTTTAATTGGGCTGTTCATAGCAGGAAGTTCTTCAAAATAAAATGTAGCGCCCACCGTGGGGCTCGAACCCACGACCACAAGGTTAAGAGCCTTGCGCTCTACCAACTGAGCTAGACGGGCCTTGTTGTTATTTTATTATATAGTTTTTTATAGGAATTTTGATTTGCGTAGCTTGAAGCAATTTTATATGATGTACGTTATGAATCCATACCATACAATTTTTTGTGTCTAATTTGTGTCACTATTGAAATGTTGACACATGTTCAATTTAATTTCTAATTACTTAAAATAACCAATTTTCTATTATTAACAAACTAACACTATGATATATTTTTATTAAATAAATACAATTCTATTAGTAAATATAAATTGGACACTAGTGATCCATTTTCTTATTTACGGACATGGGTGGCAGGGTGGGAAATAAACAAATACAATGTGCGACGGTTTTAAAGGGTTTCGTACTTCCTTATAAAACTTTGTAGAAAGTCCAAGAAATATTTATTTATGAAAATATATATTCACAGTTGTTAAAAGATCGTTCTAGTGAAATATTTCTTGATTATTTTTTAATTATGGAAAGTAAAGGGGCGAAAGGGGATTTCCATAGGCAAAACAAGTTTTTTCCTTATGTAAAGTCGCAAAAAGTAATATTTATATACCAAAAATATATATTTAATAGAACTACAGTTGTTAAAAGATCGTTCTAGTGAATATCTATTGATTCGTTTTTAATTATGGAAAGCGTAACGGACAAAAGGGATTTCCATATGCAAAAACTGGGACAAGTATAAAAGCGCTTGAATTTCACATTTACGTTAAATATTGGACCAACGAAGTTTCTCTCTCCACTCTCCAGAACTTCATGGCGGGAAGCGATTCACAGAAGCAACTCCTAACTCTGATTCGTGACTTCACCACGGAAAAATCTCAAGGAGGTAAAACCAGAAAAGCTCGAATTAAACTGCTGATTGTTTAAATTCATTCGCGAAAGATGAAGAAGTACAGTTTCATAAATTTGCAGAGAGAAGAATTCTGAATCAGAAGAAACGAATCGAAGAACTAAGATCTGAACTGGATGCATCAAACTTGGAGCTGGAAGAGGCGAAACGTGGCAAAGAGACCATAGAGCAAGAACTCAGAGGCTATGAAGTTGAATTATCCATGAACGAGGCTTCGCTTCAAGCGCTAGAGGTGTAAAGTTTAGCACATTTTTCGTGACCTTATCTAGTAATTGTTTGTTTCTCGAATATCCGTGTTCTTTTTCATATTTTGGGGGAGATGTTGTCGTAGGTTACTATAATTCCCCGTAATCTGATTACTAGTTAAGGAAGAGAATTTTCGGTGAATTCATTTTTCTAATCGTGACGATTCTTTTTATTTTTGTTTGACCTAATCTTTGGAATTTGTTTTAGGCCAGGATTGCTCTCATTAACTCTGATGTTTCAAAACTTGGTGCTGCATTGAGGGCTCTCAAGGTGTATTTTACTGTTTTGCATGTGTCTCGACATTAGTTGGCTTCATATTAACCTTTTGCATTGACTGATAGACTATATGTTCTGTGTTTACTAACTTTGCTGTGGTGAATTATGCTTCAATGGTGTGAAGAGTGAAGAGAATTCCTTGCGGTAGGGACTTGTGTATGTTTTAGTCACCGTGTATTGAACTTTCTTTCAATTTTAAATGTATATACCTGTTACTATGTTTGCTTACAAACTTTTAACAGAATTGACTCATTACAAATTTACAGTCATGTTAAATATAGATTTTATTTCCAGCTGAACATGTACCTTTGTATTGGCAGAGATGGATTTATTGGAGAAATGCTTGAGCTAAATGCAGAGATAAGGTACGCCTATTTCACTTTGTCTATCCATATTCCGAGTCCGATTCCACAGGATATAATTTTCCAAGTATTATCTGTCCTCTCACATTTGAAAGATTTTTCATTATAAAATTTAGGTTAATTTGTGGGGGGTTTCTTTGTGTTGCGAACCAGTTTTATTCTGCGATACATGTCAATTAGCATTCTATTAGGACATTATATCAAATTGGTTGACATTATGCATGTTATCAAACTGAGGCAGAATTAACCTTGTCGCCAATTTCTATTCTAGATTCTTGAAGGCTAGGCTGTTCCTGCACTTATTTGCTATTTTATCTGTGTGGCAGGAAATTTCATGAGTTTATAGCCTCCTCTTCAAATGCGACTAAATGCACTCAAGTGACTTTAACTGGTGGTATGTGACATACATTCTACAAAAGGCTGTGTGTGAAGAGGAATTCCATATGTTTATGGTTGATTGCATGAAAGTTCCAGGGGTCACGCAATTGCACTGAGCTAGCATAAAATATTTGAGAATGGATTATGATGAAAGTAGTCCCATATTGGTTGCATCAGAGAGGAATTCATCTTTTTTCTTTTTTAATTACTTACCTTCAAGTTCTTGTTTAACCTCATCACTGTTGGTATCAAGTAATTCTGGAATCACTCAAATGCAGGCTCCTTATCCACAAACGAGCAAGATGGTGAACAAGCCAGATTGGTTCTTGAGAATAAACTTTCTCAAATGATCTTACATATTGACCACGAGGAACAAGAGTACAAAGCTGAAAAAGGGATATGTGATCAGGTAAGGAGTCTATCTTGATCCATAGAACATAGTGGAGCCTTTCAAGTCAATCAATTATGATGCCTAATTAGGAAATGAGACATACTTGCAAACAAACTTATGGTGCTCGTGCAGGTTCAAGAAGAGCTTGGTGATTTGCAAAGAAAAGTGTTGCTTTTGGAGTCAGTACTGAAGCAAAACATGGAACTGCAGGAGATGAGTAGATATCCTTAAGTTCTGTAAATTGTTTTTCGTCATATTGATCACTTAATCTGGAAACGGAATATGATGGATATTCTCTTACTTCGTGATTTTAAGTTGCTGATATTGTCCCCATTCTTACATATTTGTTGAAGGGATTAAAATACTTTGAGGTTGTTTCTGCTAATTTAGTTTAATGATGGACTCTAAGATGGATAACTGGACTTAGTCTGTCTTACCCAAAGAGTAAAGATAATAAGGGTTGAACATTTGTCATTACAGTCCAATTTTCTTTGTTGTAGCTCTACCTGAAACATTTTTTGGTCAACCTCATTAGAAACCTTCCTTTATTTTTGCTTTCTTTTTCTTTCTATAAATTACTATCCTACCGTGATCCATTTATGTTCTGCTGAATAATACTGCACAAGGATTGACCATCCATATCCATTTACCATAATTTTGCCTTGACTGGAAACAAGCAGACTTCAGAACTGGAAGAACAATGTGCTGCTTTTGGTGATGAGCTACAGAAGAGATTTTTATGCCCACAATGCAATCAAGATAATTCAGCTGAACTTGGTGAAACTATTCAGCCAAGCAATGGATGCTAACATCTTGTAAGTACTTTCAAAACTTCTGCAAAGTCCGGAAAGGTAAATCACATCCATGACCATGAATGCATGGGCATCTGTCCTCGTATGGAACAATGTATGTTGCGTGGTTGATAATTATTTTTTCTTGTATATATCTGAAATAGATATGATTGATGTGGAAATGTAGAGCTCTTCTGTCCTCGGACAATTAACAAAAATAAATTTTATCAGTTATCTTTCCTTTTCTAACTTCTGATGTCAGATAATATCTAGAGTATTATTTCAAAATGCATGATTTGTTTGCTCTTCTTTTCCCTAATTACATGTTCTTTCTGAGTTTTGTGTTTGGCGGTATGACGTGGGGGCATATATGAGTCTTTTCAGTGTTAATACAATAAAGAGACTAAAAGCATCATAATTTGTCAATCATATCGTAGTCTGTATACTTGCTGGTGAAGCTTACACGCCCTTCACAATAAATGAAAGCAATGTGGGTGCAACAGCCTCTTCATTGTCCATTTCATTTTCATTTACCTGTAGAAATACATAAATATAATCAAGTACTGATCTTTTCATCTTAATTTAGGATTTTGTAAGCATATTTATCTTTTTCAGGGACAGGCATATCAACAAAGCTGGAGAATAAAAAAACTATGTTAGATAGACTAAGACACTTACAGTTCTGCAGGGAGTTTTGACAGGGAAAATGGTTGGGACTGCGGGAGATCCTGTGCTTGTCTTTGTAGAGTTAACTAGATTTTGAATAGAGAAAAGTGCTGATACAGGTCGATGATCTGAAAACTTAATTTCACTACGGAAATAGGAAAGTTGCCTCACTCCTTTACCATACCACAGAATCCTGTCACACCTGCAATTGGCAACCACACTACCTTTTAGAAAATTCACTCTGATAAGCATGGATAGTATATGAAAGTACATTTTTGGCTAGGTTTCTTGCAATAAAGGTTGTTAGCAATTGGTAGTTGAAAGGGGATAAAATAAGAATTTCATCGAACAAGATTGACATGATAGAAGTTTACCATGCTGGAGTTCTTTGCTTTTCTCCTGCTCTATTTGGAACTCCCCCTGAATACCTGTTGCAGTTGTAGGAAGAGTACTTATAAGTAGGTGCAAACTCTATGTTTCCCTCTTTCCAACCTTGGAATACGCCTCCATGTTCTAGTTCCCTCCTCAACTGATCAAACTTCTGCAATGCTCTCCAATCTTGTTCTTTTATTAGTTGCCTTGCTAGGTTGTCTTCCAGGTATAATCTGTAGTTGAGATCTCCGAACCAGAATATCTGACTGCTCTATGAAAAACAATCCTGTTAGTTTTCATATAATACCATATGAGGATAGAAGAATTAAAAAGGTTGAGGTTATTGATTTCCTCTTTCTATGAACTCATGATTGTGCCTAGTGTTTGATCTTGTATTATTAATCTCTATGTTTTGTTAAATGTCTACTTACTCATGTCCTAAAATGGTTAACGGGTGAACCTTTTCTGCATCCTCAGGTAGCCGTTGAAAGCACGTTCGCCTGAAGATTTCTGAGACTTGGTGATTCCTTCTTCCTTCATCGCCTTTCTTCTCTCCAGAGGCTAAATGTGCTGCTATGAAGCAAAAACTAGTCCCTCCTACAGACATGCTGACAGAAACTGACCCTTTGTTTCCCAAATAACCCATTATACCACAAGCCACGGAGCAAACTTTAATGCATGACACTTCGTAGCGCTTGAGCACTTCCTTTCTCATCCAGACACTAACAAAGACACCTACCATCTTCTTGCTCGCCATTAATTTGTACCTTCCATACTCATCTTTCTCAGCTAATGCTGTTTGTTCGCTTTCATTGTTGTGTTGTCTGTTGGAGCTGGGGTTTCCGTCATTAGTGATGAGATGTACCATTGGTTTCAACCATGGGTGCCCATATTTGTCATTGAGCGTTTTCCCTATTAGTCGGTTCCAGTTCGTCGCCTCTGTTGGATCCTCTGCTCCAATCACAGTCGATGTCTTCAACGGCACGATTTCTTGGAATCTGCAGGATCATAACAGATTGGCTTGGGGGAAAAATAAGATGGTAGTTCATAATCTTGGACTTTTAGACATACCCAAGTACATATATGTCAACCTCGTCATCTCTCAGATTCAGCCATTCATCCAAATGTACAGCCAAACTCCCAACCGGAGATCTTCCAGCTACATTCCAAGTACCAACAAAAACTCTGAAAAAGTACAATCATCCTCAACAAAAGTTGATGCATAAGCATCATCAAAACCAATCGTGTCATTGTATCGTCTTGTCCGGAAACTAACCTTAGTTCGTTGTTTGCAGTGGATAGATCCATCTTTGGTGAATTGTACATTGAGTTGTCAGTAGAGTCATCCTCGTCTTCACCGCCATCTGCATCATTAGCAGATTCATAGAATTAAGTAATTAGTTCACAAAGCAAAGGGTAGCATATAATATATAGTATACCTGAAAAGTCGTCCAGGCGAAATTGATCGGCTCGCTTTTGTTTCCTCAAAAACCAACGGTGAAACCTTTTCGCTTTCCAGCTTTTACGCTTTCTTTCCATGAAGGCAAGAACAGGGGATTGCCCATGCCCCGGTCAGAAAGCCATGAAGTGGTAAAAAATTGTTATGAGAGCCGGCCTCATGATTTTCACGATAGGAAGTTGTACATTTGCCGGTCTACGGAATGCACATGGGAATCTGGGATTTGCTGGAAGTGAATATTGTATCGTCCGCCTGCAGGAAAGATATAACTGAATAGACAAAAGGAAGAAGCCTTTGACAACTTGTGGCTGTAGCGGTAATCACAAGAGAGAGAGAGAGAGAGAGAGAGAGAGAGGGAGGGAGGGTATAAAGAAGGTCAAAGGTGGTTACTTAATGATATTTAGATGGAGTCTAGAGCCAAATGAGGACCTCACATAGCTCCATCAGAGCTTTATAATTGGAGGTGCTGATCACGTACTTCTCGTGTAGTGTTTCTTTGATGGAGATCCTATTGATCGTATGTCCAGGTGTCCGAGTTAACCTTTTCGAGAACTCAATAAGTATTCAAAAATGAACTTTTTGAACTACTTTTGATTAGAATAATTGCATTGACGAACTTAAATGGCTTAATTAATGCACAAGTCTATTATTTTACGGTAGAGTAATTTTATTTCGTCTTAAGTAGGCAAATAGTAAAATTTAATGGGTAGGATTACCGATAAAGATCCATCTATAATATAATGTAACTGTATTAATAAATACTAATTTAATTGTTGGATGATAGGGAAAATCGATTACTTATCCTTAATTATGATAGTAAATACAGCGGAGTGGCTTTTAGCCCATGCTATATATTGTATGTGGATAAATGATAATTGTCATTAATTATTTCAAGTCTCTCTGGAGAAAAATATCGGAAATCGAATATTGGACCTGATTTTTGATAGTGATTTTCTATGAATGATTATGATGTTTATTTAAATGCTAATGTATCTCGTCAGTCTATTTTGGAGAATAACTAATCCAATGACGAGATTAAGAGCATCTTTTGATCGAATAATATGGAAAGAATCTTGAAATTTAGTCTTCCACGCTTGAATCTCCCAATAACCGAATAACGTTGTCGATCAAGCATTCGTTTCTATTGGTGGAGTAAAATTTATATTTGATAATTTTGTTAAATAAAGGGTTAAATTTGGATGAGAAGAATCTGGTAGTTGGATGATTTGCCTAGTTTTCAAGCAGTTGACTTGGAGAAGAATAATGGTTTGCCGTAGTGTTAAATAGGTGTATTGATTTTACAATTCTTTTAGATGTGTTCTAAATTATTGATGGATAAACTTTAATTTATCTAATTCCATTTCAAATGATTGTTGCATCGTACTACAGATCTACAATATCATCGTGCTTCGCAATGGGCAAGTTCCGTGATCCTGCAATATCATCGTGCGTCGCAATGGACATTATTATGTTTTCTACAAAATATAATTGGATCGATTTTATATTAACATAACCCGGCTGTCCTTTGTTCCACTTTCCTTTTCGAACTGTTCCACAATTATTATTCACTTTTCGAAATTAGTAAATTATTACAAATATTTAACTTAATTTAAGGCTCCACATCTTTACACGCAATAAAAAAAAACTCTCATTAAAACGTGTCGAAAAATTTAGAAGCAATAATTGTGGAACAAAAGGGAATATAAATCTATAATAAGAAGACGTGTAAATTATTCAGCCCAATCAACCTCGAAATGCCAGCGATAAATCGATAAGCAATTTGAGTTTCTTCAAAGCACACTATAATGCTCAACAATGAGATCGCACGAGGATACATACATACATACATCCACCATAGAAAATGGACAGTTTTTAAGGTGAATTTTGTAATAAAAACTTAAACTCGAGATAAACAGAATTTAACTGTACGAGTCATATAACAAATAATAAATCGGGAACTCTATTTATCTGGCGTCTTTCTTGATTTGAAGCTGGCGCAGAGGCAAAACCACTTGCCTCTTTCTAGGCATAATCCGTTCCCTAAAACTGCTTCCAGACTCTAAAGATAAGCATCATAAGGTATAAATCAGTTCAGAATAAGTCTCGATTCGTACTCAGCAAGATGGATCACAGTTAATTCGTAAGCTATTATTTCAAATTAATGAACACGCATTATATCTGAAATTGTTGCTAACCTGATGAGCCTGCAGCAGATTCAGCTCCTTGTATGATTCAGTCACTACAAGCTTGAAATTTACGAGCCTCTATCAACAACTTTCTCAGGAAATACCACAGACTTCTTCCTCCATTTCCTGTTGAGTGTATATTTACATAACTTATCACCATCAGAATCACTAAGATGTGATGCTTCATCTGCAGCGCCATCTTCCACATCACAGTCGATTTTTGATGCACTGGTCAACTCAGAAGTTGCAGCAAGCTCATCCTGCTTTACAAGCACATCAACCAACTCCATGTTTTCTGGTAGAGGTTCAATGCGCATAGGTTCTTTCAAGACCTCTACATCATTAACATTCTCAATTTTGATCCCATCTTCTGCCAGATCTTGACCATTTTTCGCACATCTTTTCATTTTCCGGGTAGCCAAACACGAAATATCTGTGGAACCATGATGAGGTTTCTTCAACTGATGAAAGGACTTCAATCCACATGCAGTAATAACATCATCCCAGAACTTGAGTTTTCTTTTTCTAACACTTCGACGGACTATAGAAACATCTTCAATCTTTCCATGTCGTTCTTTTTCTTCTGATGAAGTACTTTTGGCAGCATTTACACCCTCTATACTGGTTTGATTCAATTTATCTACAACAGAAAAGGCTTCCTCAACTAAGCTCGTCTCAGTTGTGTTAGTTCTGGGTGCACATCCAATCCCAAAACCAGGCTCGTCTATCTGGCCCAAACCGGTGCTATTGTCACCAGAATAAGCATTGGATTCAGAATACAAAGCCTGTGTAGCTGGAATCTGACGACTTTGGTCAAGCACAGACAATAATTTATCTCTCCCAGTAGAGCTAAAGTCAGGTCCAGGGTTCAAGGACGAAGTCAAAAGCTCATACCCGTTGAATATGACCTCCGGTGTCAAACTAAACTCTTGAGCATTTTCTTCTTTATGTACCTTAATAGACACTTGTCTTTTCTTCAATTTATGCAGTTGCTCCCTTCCCTGGCTCAGTTCCTCTCTGAGATCCAATATGATCCCTTCTGCTTCATTTAGCTGGGATTCCACCACCTCAATTTTTTTCATTTGATTCATTGATGTAATCTCTGCTTCTTGTGTCTATAAGAAAAGGCAAGCTGATTATAACTCAAAATCTTCTAATAAGGTTAACAAAATTGGTTTATCGATTAGTATCATTTAAATCTAGACGAATCCATCTAGGGTATTCGATCTCACTCTGAAATCGATTTTTTTGGATCATGTTTAATGTGTTTCACAACCTAATATTACTTTGTTAATATACAATAATGAACACCAGCCAGATAATTAAAAAACACATTCTTGCATAATCCTAGATTTAAAATTACTAAATTTCCGTAACTATTTCTAGTCCTGATGCCTTGACCAACATTAGGACTTGCACAGTTGCGTTGAATCAAAATAGAAACTCCAAGCAAACTTATCTCTCGAAGAAGGTAACAGAATAACAGTACCCAAATCTATGGCTATATATAGCTATAAACTGAGAGAATACATCGCTTCATATATCTAATTATCTAAATCAACCTATTTGCACGAATTCATTAAGATGCAACAGAACGCACACCAGTCAACAGATATATATTAGTGTGCGCGTGTACAATTACCTTTGCATCGACCATTTGCTTCAATCGAAGGAGCATATGAGCAGCCTCTTCTTTAACGGAAAACAATTCCTGCTCCGACCGCCGCGCTCTCAATTCCGCCGCCATTACGCGCTCCGCCGCTTCCTTGGCCGTGTTGAGTATCATTTCCGCATATGCTCTTTTCATCGCCTCCATTTTCTGCATCAAAACAACTAAATCAAAAGGCCAAAACCCTCAATACACAGTAAAACTCGGTGATATCGCGCTCACCTCCATTTCCGTCATCGTTCCAGATCGGCGATTGCGATCGAGGAGCTGGTAGATCGTCTACCCGCTGGAGTGCTTATTTGACGATAATTTCCATGTGAAAGCTAATTTACAGCTAGAGGTTTTTGGGATCTCCACACCACTAAACGACATCGCGGCGCTGAAGATGCCGACTGTTAGGCGCGAATAACTGAGGGGGAAGGCGCGAAATGTGTGACTGGAGTTTCTGGTATTTTCACATCCTGGGCTTAAGACCTAACCCACTTATTTAATTGGGCCGTTTTCGGTTAACGGCCCAATATTTACATGAATAGGATGGGTTATTTGGTTCGCTAATTTCTTTTCTAATTATTAAATTTAAATTAAATGGAACAATATACAAAATGAAATTACTCTCTATCCAAATAAAGTATGACTGCATGAGAGAGGAATAAATGATAAAGTAAGAGAGAGAAGATAAATGAGTTTGTTAGAGAGTAAATAATAAAGTATGAGAGATAAATGATAAAGTAAGATAAATAAATGAAAAAGTAGGAGAGATAAATTAAAAAGTACTCCTCCTTCCGCTATTACCGGCTCACTTTCCTAATTGAGATGTCCCGTTAAAAGTGACTTAATCTAAATTTAGTAAATTTTAATACACTCTCTTACTTTATCACATTCTCTCTCCTACTTTATCATTACTTTATTATTATCTCATTTATCTTATTTCTCCTACTTTATCATTTTCTCTCTAATTATCTCACTTATCTTCTCTCTCCTACTTTATCATTACTTTATTATTATCTCATTTATCTTATTTCTCCTACTTTATCATTTTCTCTCTAATTATCTCACTTATCTTCTCTCTCCTACTTTATCAACTATTTCTCTCATACTTTATCATCTACTTTCTTAATAACCGTGGCGAAAAGAAATGAGCCGCTAATAATGGGACAGAGGGAGAGTAAGAGATAATTTAGTAATATTTCTTAAAGTTATTTCATTTTAAAGAAATATGTCATTTTAAGTGGAACGTCTCGAAAAGTAAAACGTATCATGCTAAATGGGAGGGAAGAAGTACTATTTTTACTTTTGATTAATTAAAAAATTAAAGAAAAGGAACTGGTGGACGTGGGGTTGGTACCTCCACCAATGCAATACCAAAAGGGGGACCCACCAGAGTTTGAATCTCTTTCCTCTTTAGACTTCTTGAAAAAATCAAAAATCAAACCCCAGGAAAAAAGAAGCAAACAACAAAAGTATAACTGTGAAATAAAAAGTGAATATGCAGTTACCTTTTTGTGTTTTATTGTTTTAGACATTCTTGTTGCTACAATATTTCTTAAATTAAATAAACTCTAGACGATCAAAATCCCAATAAAAAAATATAATAATAACCTAAATTTTAGCTAGCCAGAATAAAGCCATGTAATGTTAGCTAAATAAACCAAAAAAAAACTTAGAAATAAGAGCCAGCTCGTGCGACAAACTTTATTAGGGAACACGACCAACTATTTCAAAACAAAAGTTATGGACAATACATCTTTATCTGCATGAGCATGCTGCCACACATGTCCAAAAATGTTAACATTAATTGTGCTTGTGCACCTTTTTACATTAATATTCATCCCATAATGTTCATCATACAAGTTATTGTACAAACCCATGAAGCGGAAACGCAAAATGTACGACCCCTCTTTTACACGATCCTTTAGTACGAGATTGAAACACGACAGAAGTTTGTGGCGTGATCTTTTTACATGCAAAGCAAACTTGAAGAATCTTTGTCCGAACAGAGTGGGAAGATAAGCAAGATATAGTGATGAGACGCCCTGCAAAAAGTTGTGTCCTCTTTGGAACCATAATTGCACAAAAAAAGCTTCCGTGTGTAGACATGCACTTACCAGAAATAGAATTCATCATCATACATAGACTAAAAATTTCATCACAAATATGTGTAAACAACATGTAGGATTTTTTCCCACTTCAAAATTCAAGCTCTACCCATCATGTTGGTGGTAATCTTGTAGTCCCTACTTTCCTAAAAAGGAGGAAAATAACAGCAAGATTTGAGGTTGAAATTGTAATTAAAACTCTTGAAAGAGATTTTAATTAATGCATACCTGTTGTGAATTGGATCAGGGCCATTGGGCACTCTTCTCTTGCTAACAAAATTAAGGCTGAGTTGGTGAGTGCCACTCTTCTTCTTCTTCTTCTTCTCAGCTTGCATTGTTTTCAAGAATCTGGTATTTGATGGGACTGTAATGGAATCCCTTGTCCTAAAATCCCACTCATCTAAACTCCCAACAAGCAGTAACAACCAGAGAAAGCTAACTGACAAAGCAACTTTTCTAGAAAAACCCATTATCCTATCCTAACTAAGTTGGCGTTGGTCGTTGATTGTGGTCGTGGTTGTGGTTGTGGTTGTGATCATGAACAAGTTTTTGGGAGGGGAAGAGTTTAGACCAAGTTGAGAAAAGGAAGTGAGTTTTCTTACCAGAGAAGAAGCTCAAGTGAAGTTAGTCTCGAGTTTTTAAGGTAATTTTTTGTTGTAGTTTGGGGCCTCTATGTTGTTGCTTGGTCCAATCCACCATAACTAGCCCTTTTGTTCTGGCGTGATGAATTTTAGTGGGACCTCCCTCTCTCTCTCTCCATTCCTAATTATTTGTTGAGGTTAATTTTCAGTCTTAGAGTGGGACTTTGAGTTCTGTGCCACATTTCTTGATTAAAGTCCTATTTCTACCTTGAAATGATTGTACGATGATACAAGAACCCTGAATTATATGGAGATGGGGGAATGTCATATATATTCAGCCTTATTTGATAAACGAATCACATCCAAGAAACAAATATTTCCTAAATCTTGGCAGCTGCCATTACATATAATGAACTCACAGAATTCTGATCCAACCCATTAATTCATAGAATAAAACAAGCATTTCGTACAACAAATATTTAATTTTTTATTCGTTTTAACAGAAATGATGAAGAGGTATCACATGCAGACGTAACTATCAATCAAGTCGAAAAAAAGAGAAGTTTGAATGAACCCCTTTTTAAGTATTATGTCCGTTATCACACCCTCAAAGGTAGTACTCAATATTTGAATTTACCTATAATTCTATTTCCATCTCTATTACATTATTCTACATGAATCTACGCATGTGGTCTTGAAAATAAAAAATCTACGATTTCAAGCTTTTCTTTTCAATTAAAAAATCCCCCAACCAATTTCAAAACGAAAGGTAGTGGAATGGGGATGTCATCCCATGTCTCAATGTTGTCCCATTAGTATAATCACCTAGACGTTTACGGTATAGTAAAGGATATGAAATTGGAACCGGGGGAATGGTTTGAAACAAAGATTATGAAATCAAGGACAAAATTAGTTTTGATCAGCAGAGATTAATTCATATGTTAATTAGTCCTATTAGAAATGCTTCAACATTGTCAAGATTCAAGAATAAGGCAGAGGTATATAGAGAATCAGATCAGATATGAGAGTTCAAGAATCTGCACTTATTCCAAGTTTTCTTGCATCATATACGTCTTATTCCTTTTTTTTCTCTTTTTTTTTTCTTTTTCTGTTGGGACAAATGAATATTTGTAATTATACTCAACTAAAGTAAGTAACAAGTGTGTTGTGTTTCTACTAAAAAAGAGAATTAATTACAACTGAAATTTTACATGCAGAATCGACAAAAATGATCATATGCAAAACTATGGATGGTATGGTAGAACTTCATCGTATTAATAACTTTGAAGAAATCCAAGCGTGCACCGGTATTACGTGGTCCACGCGTAGGCCTGCCAAAATTAATACTAACATAATACTTAATTTAACTATAATAACAATTAACATCATCGTGGAAGCCACTGTACCTAATCTCCCACATCGCAAACGCGTTCACATTAGTCCCCTGTCGCCAAACATGGCCCTAACGTCATTTTAAACGTCCTTCAAATCCAACTTATTTTTTTCACAATATGTTTATTCTAAAATTGTAAAATAAAAAAATCAAATACTGAAAACAAGATGTTTAAAAGAATACACTTATTATTATTATTAATTTAAATTGACTTTAATAGGAATTGAACACTAGATCAACCACTTATCGAGAAATGAGAATACTAACTATATTACACGTTGTCGGTATTTAAAAAAATATACTCCTTATATACTACCTCCGTCCCACTATTAATGTCTCTCTTTTCCGAAATGGACATCCCACTATTTCTATATCACATCCCAATTTATTATATCTTCTATTTTATCATCTTCTCTCTCCTACTTTATCTTACTTTAGCATCTTCTTTCTTACTTAATCATTTACTTTCACTCATTTTCTCTCTTCTACTTTATCATCTACATACCTTTCATATTTTATCATTTAATCTCTTAATTTTCGTGCTAAAAAGAAGTGAGACAGAAATAGAGGACGGATGTAATATTAAATAGTAACAAGAAAAAGCATGGTAAAAAAGTTGAACACAATCATCCTTGTTTTCTTGGCAATTAATAGTTGAGACAGCATTGTCAAGGATGATAATGTCACCCAACAATTGATCGTTTCAAAAAACCAAATCTTTTAAAATCAACAAAAAAAAAAAATTAAAAAGCTATACAGCTAATACTCAAGTCATATATAAATTCCAACAATTATTAACAGCTAACTACCCTATACATGACAGAGTACAATGATTTTTTTTTTCTCAAAAAAATAATACTGTGATGTCACTTTATGCTTAACTAGAATACCACTCTCAAAACAACCGATGGAAATGAAAGATAAAAGTATTTATTAAGTTATTTAATTCTAGAATTGGACTCCTGTACATCCAGTTTCAGGTGCAACCGGAAGCGTACAAATAAATAAGCGCAATTTGCATTACATTAATAATGATGTAGTGGCGTAGTTGGTCAAACTGTTGGGCTCAACTCTATACACTAGTTCGAGTCCCAGTAGGGCAGTTTATTTTTATTCCAACCAATTGATATTTTTTCAAATTAAGTTTTTTTTATTATTCTTTTTTTAAAAAAACTCTCTCCGTCACACTAATCAAGTCCCATTATTTTTTGTCATATATTGATTAATAACAAAGTAATACTTTTACTAAAAACAATGACATTTTTATTCATAATGACCGATACTTTTATTCATAGCAAGTGATACTTTGATTTATAACAAGTGATACATTGATTAATAACAAGTGATACATTCAGTAAATTTACTAAAACCAACGATACTTTTATTCATAATAAGTGATACTTTGATTTATAACAAGTGATGCATTGACCAATACTTTTATTCATAGCAAGTGATACTTTAATTCATAACAAGTGATACATTGATTAATAACAAGTGATACATTCAGTATATTTACTAAAACATGCAACGATATTTTTATTCATAATAAGTGATATTTTGATTTATAACAAATGATACTTTTATTCGGAACAAGTGATATATTCGAATAATTGATATTTTTTTCATGCATAGTGATACTTCTATTAAGAACAAGTGATACTTTTACTAAAATCAATGATACTTTTATTCATAATAAGTGATATTTTTATTCATAGAAAATGATACTTTGATTCATGAAAAGTGATACATTTAAGAAGTGATATGATATACTCGAATAATTGACACATTTTTAATATAAAGTGATATTTGTATTATCTCCACATATTCCCCATCATGTAATTGAAAAAAAAATTGTATTTTTTTAACAAAAATAAATTCTAATATACATATTTATATTTTTTGAGTCATATATATATATATATATATATATATATATTTGAAAATAAAAGAATAAATTTATTATATTTTTTTGTATCATAAAATAATTTGAAAATAAAAATTCAATTTTTAAAGTCAAAAATTAAAAAAATAAATATTTTGAGTCATATATTATTATTTTTTAAATAAAAGAATAAATTTATTATATTTTTTTGTATAATAATGTAATTTGAAAATAAAAAATCAATTTTTAATGTCAAAAATAAAAATAAAATAAAAAATTTGAGTCATATATTTATTTTGAAAATAAAAGAATAATTTTATTATATTTTTTTTGTAGTATCATGATGTAATTTGAAAATAAAAATTTAATTTTTAATTTCAAAAATTAAATAAAAAACGAAAAATTTATTATTGGGTCTCAAACCCGGGTCACTTAGGTGAGAGCCCAACAACAAACCAACTGCGCTACATGCGCTAATGCTAACCAAAAAATTTGCCTTAATCCTATTACTTATGGTCAACCAAGACAATTTAATAAAAAACCCAAAATATCTTATTACTAAGGGGCAAATCGAAAGATACAGCATATTACTCCAATTTATAATGCATATAAATATATTTTAATAGCGATGTTGAAACAAGAGCCGAATAATTATTTATCATAACCCCCCCCCCCATAAATATGTACATAATTTGGATGTTATTCATAGATTAATAATTATTTACATTAAATAGGTTAGATTGTTGTAAATTTAATACATCTACCCAAAAGATCAAATTTTGCTGCCTTCCAAGAATCACCCGACCAGAAAACTGCGTACGCTACTTGCAAGTCAGCAACTCTACCGTTTTCATTGACTAATCTATAGTCCTCCTCCTCCAGATTCCCTTTTTTCAGTCTTTTTTTACATATGTATCATACTCGGAACAATTCTAATTTATTGAACAGAGTCTCTCGAATTCAATGAGGTTAAGCCGCGGCACCTTTTTTGTTTGGTGAAATTTATTTTTCTTCGTCTCAGAACTGTAGTTAATTTCAGACGACTACCCTATATATATACACCGCAAGAATCCAATTATCAGCTTTCATTCAGTAGGAAATAAATTATTGGGTGTTTGTGATCCGCCCGTTGTGAGGATGGGCGTGTGCGTCTCGAAGCCGAAAGGGTGTGTGGGGATGAAGGGAAAGTTGAATTTGCAGAAAAGGCGAAAGAAGCGGACAACGAGCAGGGTTAAGAAGGCGCATTCTGCAAATAATAGAAATCGCGTCGAACCCTCCAATCAGAAAGATGTTTCTATCAGCAATCCAGCATTTCAAGGTTCTGATTTGCTGTTTTTGGGATACTGCAGTGTTTGGGTGTTTGGGGGAAATTCTGATTTTAATTTTCTTGAATCGTTTTCTTGTGCAGTTTGTGTTAATTTTAATTTTTTTTTACCCAGCTGGGAGATGATTGATTTCTTAGATTTAGTTGCTACGATTGTAAATGCAGATTTTTGATGGAATCTGGGAACTTTGAGATTTATTTTGAGGGTTGGGTTGTTTGTATGATTGATGTTTCTTTAGATAAAAATGTAAAAATTACAACATGAGCTAGCAATTTAGGTTTTTGTTTTTTGATTTCCCTCCAATTAATTTGGTTTTTTGTGAAATTTATGTTGTTTGAATAGGAAGCAGTGAGGCATGGTTTGATCCTGATGCATTGATTGAATCGGACGGAGAAGATGAGTTCTACAGCGTTCAAGATGGTTAGTGCTTGGGCAATTCGAAAATATATATGTTGATGCACTTGTATTTAGTGATGCTATGAAGAATGCCTCTCTTATATATGCATTTTATGGCTTGAAAACTTACAGATGTGTCTCAGGCTGGATCACTATCTAATGTTGTCACACCTAGGTTTTCTAACCAAGTGATGCATGGTAACTCTGATGATCCTCAAAAGAGTGAGGATGAGAATGAGGCAGAATCATTGCATAGTTGTGGTTTTATATCGAATGCCTTTCTACCTTGTATTGCTTGTGATGAGTCATCTTCAGATGGGCGGAAGAAATTGGACGAGCCTTTAGATGGCAAGAAGAAATTGTCAAATGCAGGAGGCTCAAGCATAAAGAAGAAGTTGTCATTTGCTCAATCCTTTAAATGGAAGGAAGGACAGGAAAACCCGATTTTATGTAAGTTCCTTTTTGTGTTTTCTTGATACATTGTTGTGAGAACTAGAACGTGGCCATGGTTAACAGCATTTTAGTCGAATCACTTTGAGCCAAGAAGAGATTAATCTTTGGTGTGTAGTTTATCTATCAATTGACCTAGTAGTTTTGTGTGTCTTAAAGTGTTTCTCTGTCCTGATAAATCATTTTTGCTCTCTATCTCAGCGCTGGGGAAGCCCCTTATCGAAAGACCAATAGCTGGTTCCCAGATTATGTGTTCGCCACTGGAGAAGAAAATATCAGAATCTTGGTCAAGGATTGAGCCAAATACCTTTAAAGTCCGCAGTCGAAACTACACTAGGTGAGAGCATGTTATGTTTATTTTGTTTCTGTTGAATTACATCATTACGACTCCGCTGGCATTTACTTTCTGTTTTCGGTCATAATTCTTTCTTGAAAATAAACTAATTTGGTATCCAGTATCACCAAATTATAATATTTCGTCCTGTATTTTGCAGGGATAAAAAGAAAGAATTTGCTGCAAATTATGCAGCATATATTCCTTTTGGAGTGGATGTCTTTTTATCTACTCGTAAAATTGATCATGTCGCCCGGTTTGTAGAACTCCCAGCCATAGAGTCGCATGGAGAGGTCCCTTCTCTTCTTGTTGTGAACCTTCAGGTATATCTAATGTTCTTCACTTTAAGTGTAAACTATTAAAGTAAGTAAATTGGCCCAATCTCTTTAGCTATTCATATGTCATTATATTTGCCTCAAGAATTGAATTTGAGATAATTTGTGGTTTACTAACTTTTGGCATCCTATGGCTGTATCAGATCCCACTTTACCCTGCAACGATTTTCCAAAACGAATATGATGGGCCAGGGATGAATTTTGTCATATATTGCAAGCTTTCGGAGAACTATTCAGATGATCTTCCACTTCATTTTCGAGAAAACATCAAGGTAAGGAGGAGGCATCTCTGCCTCTTTTACCTGTAACTATTACTTTAATTTCTTGAAACAAAATGATGAATCTTTTTTCCTTATTCGTGTCGAACAGAGAATAATCGCTAATGAGACAGAGAAAATCAAGGGTTTTGCCATTGACACAAATGCACCATTCAGGGAAAGATTAAAGATCTTAGGCCGAGTAATGAATGTCGATGATCTTCAATTAAGTTCAGCAGAGAGGAAACTTATGCATGCTTACAACGAGAAGCCGGTTCTTTCCCGTCCTCAGCATGAGTTTTACTTGGTAAAGTTTTATCTTTTCTTTGGATGGCTGGATTGCTTTGTCATGCTCTAAACATCTGCATTATTGCTTGCTCTATATTGTATAGCCTCATTTAATTCTAGGTTTAAATAGATTCAGATCTGGGATTTGGATCAAATTAATTTAGTAGTCACCCAATCTACTTACATTTGATCAAATTAATATATACATTTCACTTGCCTTGAATGATTAGGATTAGAATGTTTAATTATTCAAATAATTTTCTCACTCTTTTAACTCGAATACAGATTTGACTCTTCATTCTTGTTGACTGTTGGGGCTTGAAATTGTTGAGTTGCCTTATTGACCAATCGCACAATTTCTGTAGGGAAAAAACTACTTTGAGATCGACTTGGATATCCACAGATTCGGCTACATTGCTCGGAAAGGATTCGGTACATTTCAAGACAGACTCAAGAACTGTGTCTTCGACTTTGGTTTGACAATTCAGGTTAGAATACTCGAATCCCTCCCGAACAAATCGCAGTTTTCTCATCTCTATGTGCAACGTGATGCAGGGTAACAAGCCGGAAGATCTCCCAGAGTGCATGCTGTGCTGCCTACGCTTGAAGGAAATCAATTACTCTAACTATTGCCAGCTTAGCTTCTGAGGTAGCAACACTTACCACGATATATAAGCTATCCATTCGTTAGGCGAGCTTTCGCGTTCTGTCCATGGCTGAATTCGAAGATATCGGTATTGGAGGCGGCTGGTGTCTGATTGAGTGTACAGATAATTGTAACGAATCTATACATTTTCTTTCCAAGTATTGTAAAGAATTGTACCTTCCTCACTCTTGGTTGGGTATTTATGTTATGATTCTTGTATTCTTCCTTCATATATTCACATTTACTTCCCATTAATAAAGAAAGACAAAGATTCCTATTTCTATGTCGTATTTTGTTTCACATTATTCTGCAATTTAAGATCTAATAAGCAAAATTCATTTTATTTACAAACATATACACAAAAACATAACAACTAGATTTAAGGAACATAATGTTCCATTCTTACATCAAATTTACAAACTAGTTGTCATCCTCTACGAACATGTCCAAAACCACAAAAAAATTCAAAAAACAAAAAACAAGAAAAAGATGGCACGTATTTCAAAAAAGGAAATATTGCAGCCTAGTTTTTGTTGCCAACGGTATGATTGACAAAAGGCCACCAATCTAGGAGGCCGGCGATCGAACGCAGCCCACGAACATGGAGAAAAAAGCGCACCCTTTACGTTCCGACCTAGACGGCGGCGGCGAGGCAGCCGCCATGGAAACTTGTTCGGAAGCGGGCGGTGGGCTGGAATCGGAGATGTAATACTGGTAACTGAATTCCTTGGATCTTTCGCGGGAAGGCGCGGGGGGCTTTATTTCTGGAATCTGAACAACGTTGTTATTCCATATTCTTCCCGAAGATCCTTGTCTTCGGAATGAATAAGAAGATCTCTGTAACGTGTTCATGGCCACCAGGCTTGACGTAACGTCGTCGTTTCGGTTTCTTCTGAGTTTTTCTCCGTCTTTTGTAGTTTTAATTTTTCTTTTATTTTCTCCCCTTCAATTTTGTCTCCCTTCAACTAATATAACGGTCGTATGAAATTGTCCGGTTGATCCGGTCCTTCGATTCACGCATTCGGATCCTATCAAAACGTTAAACAGTGTATAATGATAGATCTTGTATGATACTTTTACTTGGTATGTGTTGATGGATCGAAATGTTGTGTAAAAATGTGGAAATATGCGAAAACAAAGATATTAATAAAGCAAAAAAAAAAAAAAAAAAAACAAGAAAAATTATTTCCAATTCGTTCGACTACGTTTGTGGCGCTGCTAAGTTTGAATTATGCACCAAAGATTTTTCAGAAATGATTACAAGGAATTAGGTGATTATTTATAGAAAAAAAGAATAGCCCCAATTTAAATATTCGAACCCTATTCTAAAATGAATTTGGGCTCTAATCTGACTGTACGGTCCTCGTGTCCAAATTTCGAATACCTTGAGGCTATATACTCAACACGAAATGGTCATAACCAATATTTACTTTAATCATAGGTTCTCGTTTTATGGATGAAATTGCTCAAAGAAATGAGACTATAGTACTACAAAAGTTCCATTGCATTGTTTCATCTGGCCTAAACTTTTTCGAACTTTTTTTTTCCCGTTCTGAGAATCGGAGAAGGAAGGTTACTAAGAGGAGCAGACCTTGCAGCTCTTCCTACAATAACCAGCAGCATCCTCAGAGCCAACCATGTAGAGAGGATTTTTTTTGCATTCCCCTCTAAGGGCCCAAGCTGGGCAGTTGGCATCCTCGTCCGTACAATCACTGCTCGTCGGCCTAGCTGGTGCAGCATCAAAAGAGCGCACATGTATCCACTTGGTTGCAGACCATTTCTCCCCTTCAATCACTGGGCAGCTCCCGTGCAAGCTTGTGTTGTCAGTAGTGGCATCCGGGTGAAGGCTGAAGAATAACAGAGCATCTCCTTTCATAGGTTTTACTGTCCCAATGAGCAAGTAGAAACAGAGTTAACAACAAACTTGAATCTCGTTTGCTATAACACTGTTAGAACAGGTGAATTTACCTGAATAGCCTTGTTTGGCGCAATCAGACCAGTCTCCGGTCTTTGGTAGTTTATCTTTAAGCTGCATTTGCAGTTTAAATTAGCGGGGATAAGATTAAGTTTAAGAGCAATCTATATAAGAATATAACTCACGTCGGAATTAGGGAAAACTGTTTCTCCACCCTTTGCCACATCGGATAAATACATAAGCACAGTAGCGACACGGTGACCACCCAATTCTTGATTAGCTTTGTCATGAAAAAAATCGAAATGTGGCTCATACTTTTGGCCATTCTCATAATGCAGAATCTGCATAGCCTCCCCATTCTCTGCGTAACATATTTTACAATATCAAAAAGTAGTTCTTAATTGGATGAAGAGCTATAACAGTATATAAATGAAGCTATTAGACATTACCTACTGGTAGAAATGTCCAAGCAGCAATTTTTTGCTCGACCCCTTCTACAATTTCGTCCTTCACGAAAAAGAAGTGCACATCCATCATCAGGAGATATTAGAAACATCTATTAATCTACTACTGAAGCTTACTTTTCAACTTCCAACAGCCAAAAAGTGGAAGATTTGAACATAAGCCACTTTAACTATAATAACATCCACTAAAATGGAGAGCTAAAATGGAGTTTCAGCTTGAGCTTAGTGCAGAAAACCCTGCTTAATCTCTTACTTCTATTCTTATTATCCTTTCTTTCAACTCTTCAGTTTTCTGGGTGCATTCTGGCAATCATCATAACGACAAGTTATATCATAATGGGCAAGTCCAAGTTTTGCAATCCGGAGCTTATATTCAGACCGTTTTCAAATGTTATCAAAGAGAATGAATTGTTATGCAAAAGATCCGAAGTCAAAATGTACAAGGAGACTGCCTTCAGTGTTACGGAGAGAATTGCACCACTCAAGAATATTTCAACACAAGGAAGATTTCGCATTGCTTAAGCTAACAGATTCAGACTTAATAGATATGAAACTGTAGCCCAACTCCACTTCAACATCATCAAAAAGTTAATTACAATTTACACAGAGTCTATAACCATCCCTTGAATGTCTATGTTCATAAGGCATACTAGATAACATACATTGATCATTTTCTCTCAACATTTAAATTACATGACAAGATTTATTGCTGCAAACCTAACCTTTCATTAGTCTCATACGAAGCACCGAACACAAACATCATTACAAAAAAGCAATGAAAGGCTATCATATTCACAATCATGTATTCAATTGTAAGATAAACTATACATGTTGTTAATGCCATTAGATTATTCAAAAATTCATTACTAACAAATTCTTGAATCAAGTGCTAACAATTATCGATTTCACTAACCTGACCCTTCTTCAAGAACATGCCAGAACTCGTCCGGACTTCACTCTCTATACTCTTGCCGGAATCATTGTCAGCTACCATAGACTTCTCCAGCTTATCTTTAGCCTACTCGCATAAATTTCATCAAATAAAAACCAATAAATAACAAGCCCATGAAAATACTCCCCAATTGCACAATGCAATAGAATAAGGATATATGACTCTTTTGAATAATGCTAGGTTAATCATTAAGTTCATATATATCTTTAATCATTAACGCCAAACGTGAAAAGGAAAATCCGGCTAACCAGATTAATGAGATGATCACACTCCTTATCAGTCAAAAAACCCTCTGTACAAAAAAAGCCCTGTAAAATACAATTGTTAACATCGAACCCCATATTAATCAAACACGAATAAGAAACCAAAAAAATTAAGAAATAGAACCTGGGATTCCACGAAATTTGGGTGACCCGGGTTGGATCAACCGCAGCCGAAGAAGCACCGGTCTTCAATCTTAACAGCGATTCTTTTCTGATTGTAAATCAAACCAAGGAAGGGGGGAAAAGACGGACAAAATAGAACAAACAAAAAAAACCAAAAAAAAAAAACAGAAAAGAGAACAAATCAGCCGTGATCCACATTCTGTAACAATCAAGAATAAAGTACAATTGAAGATAGATTGAGCATACCCATGAGAGGATTGAACAAGAAAACACACAGAAATTAAAAGAAGAAATCTTGGGTCCATCAAGGCGAAAAAGTTTGAATCTTTTCTGAAATTTGTGGTTAATTTGGGGTTGATTACTCAACAGCGTTTAAAGTCAAGATAGAAACGTGGACTGGGTCTGTCTCCGCAATACTGCCATTTGAATTCAAGAACTCTGACAAGGGATCGCCCACTGGATTTTATCTCGAGTTAATGCCTTTGGTATTAAGTTTCTTAATTAAAACGAAAAAAAGAGTATTGCAAAATAGTCGTGAGAATTTTTTCTACAGATAATTTTATCATTTTAATTAGATTTACATATTGAGAATTGCATTATCACGCACTTATTACATAACGAAGATTTAAGCTTATTTTAGGGGATGGGATGACATGTCGCCCAAAATTCCGTCCCTTTTGGCCTTTTCTGTCCCCATTAAAACTAGACTACTAAAAATTAAGATTTTGCTAATTTTTATTTTATTAATTATTTTCACCTCACCCAAAAAGTATAAACGCCAATCCTTAATCCCTATCTCATTAATTTTCTGTTATAGTTCTTAGAAGCTTTGTGAGCAAAACTTCTTGAATTTGCAACAGATGACATGACGAGATCCAATTTAATATTCCCTCCGTCCCATTATTTATGTCTGAGGAATTCGACATAGAGATTAAGAATTGTGGAAAGGTATAAAATAATGGTGAAAAAATATAAAGTGATGGTTGAAAGGTATAAAATGATAGAATTCACCTATTTAGATGATTGTGAACCACTCATTTATGTTAACTTTTAGAATAAAACATAAATAATGTGATAAGCAAATGTAACAAATGGAATATAAATAATGTAAGGAGGGAGTAACTAAGAAATTTTAACTCAATGAAGTTGCAGTGAAAGTTGGAGTATTTGTATAATTAATTCTGAACAAATAGCAACATGAAAACAAATTCAATCTAGACAGGATTGGACAGCAGGCTGCGGGCGGCCGATTCCTCGCGACATAGTCGTCGAAAGTGGGAGTCTTGTGGTGGGGGGAGAGGGGTAAACGGTGAGAGAACAACCAGAGAGGATTAAAGGAGAAAAGGGATGAGAAAGAGAAATAAAAATTTAAAAATCAGTAGAATTTTAATGTACACAGGTCATACAGTGTTGTTTTGACGAGGATAGTTATTTTTGGGATCAAGTGATCTCATCCCTTATTTTAGCTATTTATATGATGTTTATTTATACAATCTTGTTACTAAAACTATGTTTGAATGTTTTGCAAATAATTTAAATACTTTATTGCTAGAAATATATAGTAATTTATAAATTTACGAGACTCGAGAAATGGTTGCAAACTGGTGATAGCTCATGAACTGGTATTGCAAATATGCAATACATGCCATCCGGAATACTTCATATTTTATTTAAAGAAAGTATTTCGATCTCCTATAAAAATAAAAAGCAAACATTGCCCTTACAGTTTAACACAAGATGAACAAACTTTGATTCGAACTCCAAAAGAAGATCAACGACTCAAACACTTTTGTATTCATACAGATAACCAACCAGACATAAAACCAGTTTAATTTAATGCCTCATTCTTTAACATGGAAAACCGGATCGAGAACTACTGGAGCAATAGAGGGATCATCCATAATGGCATCCCGATCCTTCTCCTCCTTTTCCTCTCCCACGTACGCTCTCAGAAACGCCACCGTGACGCCTCCAGTAGCCCTCCTCATCATATCCGTCGTACCTTTTATTCCACTCTCCATACCTCTCCTTATATTCTCATTCATCATGTCCACTTGACCATAATCCCTAGCAAGAAAGTAACATACTGCCGGTTTGCTCTCGTTGAAAAACTCCGCATGGTTCACCCCAGCCGGAGCAAAAACTGTTGGAAAATCGGTAAATATATATATATATATATATATATATATATATATATATATATATATATATAGGGAGTGGTTCCCGTGTGAACAGCCTTTATCGTGTGAACGTGTGAACACTGCACTTTAAAGACAAACGTATTGCACTTTCAAGGTAAATATACTGCACTTTAATACTCGCACTTTACGAATTGCACTTAAAGACAATGTATGCGCACTTTAAGTATTGCACTTTATAATACGGTTTGTTTGCCTTTTAAAGTGCGATACATTTGTCTTTAAAGTGCGGTGTTCACACGTTCACACGATAAAAGGCTGTTCACATTTGAACCTCCTCCTATATATATATATATATATATATATATGGGAGGGTTCAATAAGGAACACCACTTTATTGAAGGAATTAGGAACAAGATCTATTCATCCATTTTATAGAATGTATGGTTGAGATCAATAGTTAATTTTAATAATTAAGAAGTGAATTTATATTTTGTTAATTTTAATAAGATAATTTCATACTAATATGGACACAAAAGTGTATATAAAAAAAACCTAATCTATCTATCTTCTCACTCTAATTCTCACGCTCTCTCTTCTCTCTTTAATTAATTCTCACACTCTCTCTCTTCTCTCTCATTTCTCACGCCTCCTCTCCATTCCTCTCTCTTTCTTCTTCTTCATCTTTTCTATCTAAATCACTCACGCAGAAACCGTCTACCACAAGATCTACAGAAACTCATCTTGCTCCGCTTTCTCTCTGACTCCGCCGTGCAGTCCTTCGTCCTCTCTCTCTTGCCCCGCCTTCGCTCCAACTCCGCCACAAATCTGCAATTCCGCCACACCGGCGTCCTTCCCAACTCTATCGCCGCCACAGATTTGTAAATCCGTCACACCGGCGTCCTTCCAACTCTACCGCACCGCCGTTCGTCCGACTCCGCCACTATTCTTTCTCCCTGTATCTTTTGTCTCCTACCCCAGATCTGAACAGATCTCATCCTTAGGCGTATAATAAGTATCGATGGCGTATGCTGCTTTTTTCCTTCCTTGGATGTCTGAGCCTCCGCTTCTCCGCCTTCACTTGTTCGTTTCTAATTTTTTTTTCAGCTAATTTTGCTTTACTTTCCGAAATCCTTTAATTTCCAATCGTTGATTTTGTATGGGTAGATCAATGTTTCTATCTATTGCTCCGATTTCAGATTATAAGATACAAGCAGTTTTGATTTTCTTAAAAAATTTATTAGGTTACAGTAGTTTGTTAAGTTCAATTCGTCTCCATATCTACTCAAATTCCTTTAGAATCTGTAAATTTAATGAAAGTGCATAAAAAAACGAAAAGTGCATAAAACAAACGCGGAAAGTGCATACAAAAAATTTCAAGTGCATACAGAAAAAAGTTCAAGTGCATACAAATTAAATATAAAGTGCATAAGATGTTATTGAAGAAATTATTGAAGAAAGAGAAAGTAGACAGAGAGGAGAGAGAGAGAAGAATTAACGATAGTAATAGTCAAAGGAAAGAGATAAAGAATATTGAATTTTGAAATAAATTGAAAATTAGGTTTTTGAAATAGAATTGAAGATTACACAATTATCCTTAATGAAATTAATTAAGGGCTTTAAAATTAGAAACATCTCATTTAATCTAAGCCATACATCTTCAAAATTAAAGGATGAGATGTGTTCCTAGTTCCTTCATTAAGGGAGTGTTCCTAAAAGATCCATCTCCTATATATATATATAGGATGTGGATCCTATAAGAAGGGGTCTTAAAATAAGAAATAGGAAGAAATCTTAGCCTTACATTTAGTGTCATCAATGGATGTAATTAATTGATAAATTTTAGTTTTATTAATTGTTGAAAATAAAAGAAGTGGATCATTAAAGGTAAGTTTGTAATTTTGGATCTTATGTGTTTGAAACCTAATTAACTTCCCTAATTTCCGTCTAAATCTTCTCCACTTTCCCACATATTTCTTTCTCTCTCTCTCCAACAAAGAAAAAAGGATGATCTTTCCATATTAATCAAACTCACTTATGACATTTCCATCTTCATTAAACTTACACTCTCTCTCTTTCATTAATGCATGCATACATCTGATATAATATATGCATATTCTTGTTTTTTAACTTCATTTATGCATGTCAGTTTTATAAGTCGATGCATCTATGAAATACAGTATATGCATATCATAATATTTTAGTATCCAGCTTATTTATGCATATTTTTTCATTATTTCTTTTTGAACGCTTTATACAACAAATCTGATATATGCATCTCACAATATTAGTTCATGCATAGTATCGATATAATTTATGCATATTTATAATTCCTTACGTTTTCAATATGCATAGGATTATAATACTTTATTTTATCCTTATTTTCTGCATACTATCAACTAATTAATGCATATTTTTCCGAGTCTTTCTTTTTGAACACTTTATACAAGAAATGCAGTATATGCATATCACAATATTAGTTCATGCATAATATCAATATTGGGTTATGAGTTAGTGGTTGATCTTAATAACCACTTAGAGGGTACTTAGTATTATTTTATCAGTAGTTCTTGTAATAGGACTTATCCGTTTCGGAAATTTGGGGAAAATCATAGTGATTTGATGCTATGGAATTGAAGATCCCATAACCCGTCTTGTATCCTTAGTGTAGTGTCGTTAGGACTAGATGATGTAATAGGCTAGACTATTTGTATTTTCATTATCGCTTTTGTCTAAGTCCTGTAAGGGGTAAGTGTTGGTCTGATCTTCAGTAGGAAGTTACTTTCCATAACCCCACGTCATCAGTGTAAGAGCTTGTGTTCTCATGTCATCACCGACTTCGATCGCAGAAGATTTCTCATCGGGTGACCCACATCGCAGAAGAACACAAAATCAAAGCTCGCACCTTCGTAGTCATCACCGAGTTCGCTCGCAGAAGATCCTTTATCAAGCATACTCAGACGAAGAAGCATAGATCGTATCAGATCTACTGTATCCGACAGGAAACGACCCGAGTTTTAACATCATTCGAAAGTCAGCAGAAGATCATACGAGGATGAGTGAGAGTCAACTCAGATGAAGACTGATGTTTGACAAGTCTCACCTACCACAAACCTCGACCAATGAGAAGCAGTCTAAGCTCTACCTGCTCTGACCAACTAAAGCTGCTCTCATGCACAGTGACCAACTACTCTGCGATAACATTTTGAACATATGGCCGTTTACCTTGGACGTTTGTGACACGTGGCATCGTCCCCTCCAACGGACAAATGCCTGGGTCACAACTATAAATAGAGAAGCCTTTCCGAGCTCTACGCACGGGATATCAAAGCGATTATACGCTCAAGCTTTCGAAACACTTTAGCGCTTTCACGAAGATCTAGCGAAGAACTTGTTCATTAGAATATTTCTAGTTCTTCTCTCTAGAGTTTCTTTCTTTAGATCCCTCTTCTCTATCTAAGCTCCATTGTTATATCCATAGCTTAGAACCTTCGAAGGAGTTCACATTTCGTGGATCGTTCTTATTGTAAGAACTCCTTCATAGTTGGAGAACATCCCCTCCCCTTCAAACTTCGGTTTGGATTGTAAAGTCGCTAAGGACTATAACTTAGAAGGGTCTGTCCAGTGCACAGATACCTTGCTGAGGCTTGCTCAGATTAATCAACAAGACCTCCTGTTCAGCAGGACCGTGGACGTAGAATCTTTCGTATCCGATCCACGTTAAAAATCGCTTGTGTCATTTACTGTCTTATTGCATTGCATTCAAACTATCTTACAAACCCATACTTTGCATAAAACGTATTTGAAAGTGCACTAGCCAAAATTATTTGGCTTGCAAAAAACACGTTTTCAAATCGAGACGAAGTCTATCGAGCCCTACACACTTATCCGCACTAACTCTCCGATTGAGAATCAAATACTGACAGAAGTCAGTAGGAGAAACTCAGTAGTTGAGTCACTCTGACCCGCGATCAGAATGTTACTATTTGGCACTGTTCTTCAGTTGCATCCTATAGCTCAGCTGTCCTTCGCGTTTGATAAAAAGAACTTGTACTCAGGTGTATTCCCCCCCTACACCTGACACTCGTCTCCGGACCAACAATCAATATAATTTATACTTATTTTATCATTCTTTATGTTTTCAATATGCATAGGGTAATAATACTTTATTTTATCATTTTTTTGCATACTGACATCTAATCAATGCATATTTTACTCATTCTTTCTTTTTGAACGCTTTATACAGTATATGCATATCACAATATTAGTTCATGCATAATATCGATATAATTTATGCATATTTTATCATTTTTTATATTTTCAATATGCATAAGATCAAAATACTTTATGCATAAAATTATGGATATTCGTGCATTACCCAATCTTTATAGTCTGATTTCCAATGATGTTCAAATGGTGGCTTCTGGAATAAAGAGATAATTTGATAACTCAAAAAACAAAAAATCATACATAATGTCCAGATACAAAATATGAAATTCAAACTTAGAAACCTAAATTTGATTTTATATAGAAATTACTATATGTGAATTTATGTGACGAGAATGAAAGAAAAAAGAAGATGAAGATTATGAATTTACGTAGATTGCGATTACAAATATAAAAAAAAGTATATTGCGATTAATAAAGGAAGTAGATTGCAGTTAATAAAGGAAGTAGATTGCAGTTACAAAAATGAAGAAAATAAATTTACATAAATAACCTTAATGATATCTTAATCAATAATAAAGTATTAAGGAAATACATAAATTTAAAATAATAACAACCATAGATTAAACAAAATGGAGGGTTAATATTCCTTCTTATTTCTTATTTTAAGTCTCGTTCTCATATGATCCATTTCCTATATATATATATATATATATATATATATATATGGTAGGGTTCCCATGAGAACCAACTCCTATATGAGAACTAAGAACCATTATTAATCGTAGATCTTCATTTGATATAAGGTCATATTTCGATATAATTTCCTAATATTCTAATGCTTTAAAATTTAGAAAGGATAATTTTGTCAATGCATATCCTATAAGATATTTTAAAATTGGAAAGCATAATCAATTGAACTCATTAAGATTGATAAAATCGAATTCAATATCCAATTAATTTTAGGTTTCCTAATTTTTTTATACGCCTCATTTCCTATTTTTTGTTCTATCGTTGTACACTACCAAATAATTTTGGAAATTCTGAAAATTGGTTTAATTTTCACAGCCGATGCATCTCCATGATTTAGAAAATTATTTGAGTTTTCACCGTCGATGCATCCCGTAAACATTGTGGATATTCTCTTGCGAGCTAGTTAAGACGAACAACGAGTATGAATATACGTCCAAATCATTAATTAAATTAAAAATCAATCTTAAACCCATTCAAATGCATTACATTTTATTATTTTTATACTCAAATTTAAATAGATTCAAATGCATTATAATCAAATTTAAATCGATCCAAGTTTGATTATTCATAGTCTTATATTATATTACATTCTTATATGCATAGTTTCGTTTCTGAAGATGCATGCATATCAAAATTCTAATGCATTATTATATAATATTTTATGTATATAAAATGTATTAAATTAGAATTATGATGCATTAAAATATAGTTTTGATGCATATACAATTTTCTTGTATTTGTTTTAAATTTCTTAGATTCTAAAATAAAAAATAAATTATGTAATTATTAATTATATGCATTATACGTAATAATTCAATGCATCCAAAAAAATTTCGATGCATTATACGTAATAATTCAATGCATCCAAAAAAAAAATTTCGATGCATTAGTATTATATGCTTGATGCATCAAACATGCATTAATATCAGAGTGAGATGCATTAAAATATAACGTTTAATGCATTTATAATCTTTGCCAAATTATTATTTTTGGATTCTAAAATAAAAATAAAATTAAAATTTCAATTATTAAAATAATATGCATTCTATGCAATAATAATTTATAAAAAAAAAGAAAAAAAAGACTGCACAAAGAATTGTTTCTTGCAATGAATTTATCTTCTAAATTGATTTTCATTTATATGTAATCATGAAAAACTCAATATTGAATTGTGTGCAACAAAAAAATATATTTAAATAAAATTAAATAAATGAACGGTTTTGAATATGGAAAATCAAATTTTAAATTAATTGCCATAAATATCGGATCATGCATGATGAATTACGGAAAATTTAAAGAAGTTCCGTAATGCATATGATGCATATTCTTAACAAATTTAAAAAACTTAAAAAAAAATTCCGTAAGATTTAGTATTTATTTATCCTTAACAAATTTTAAAAATTTAATTTATGGTGATTGATTATATATGGAAATAAATATAATGACAACTATATAAGAAGAAAGATAAGATCTTCACATATTAATGATATGTATTCTAAATTACAAGAATAACCTTTTTTCCATTTTTTTCATTAAGTATAATGAATTAAATGAAGTTTTAATAACAACCATAGATTTATTTATATATACGATTCAGATTGGTTCTTAGTTCTCATATGAGGGTTGGTTCTCATTTGATCATTCCCATATATATATTTATATATATATATATAGGGTATGGTTCTAGGAAGATCCCCCTTCAAAAGAGATACGAGAACCGATCCTAACCGTAGATGCATCCTAATCGAATGGCCAAGATTACACTAATTAATCTTTTTTTTTAAATGTGGAGAAAGGGCCTTTTGGGAAAAGCAAATTGTTTCATTTTGAAGAGATTGGGAATGGGCGGGCAAACAAATTCAGTTTCGCTCTCTTCGTTCTTATCGGTGTGCTTCGTTCTTGGAGGCGATTTCTACCATAACCAGCGCTAGGTTTCAACTTCGTTCGAAAAAATTGGAGAAAACTCAACCATAATTGACGAATTAAGAGGTATGTTTCTTCTTTTTTCTTGTTATTTTCGTTTACCCATCGATTAAATTGTGGTTCTGAGTTTCTGTTTCTGAAAACCGCCGCTATTTTGGGCGATATTTCTGCAAACCTTCGTTTATGTTTCCGTACGGATATTTTGTTGTTTAAAAGGATGTGAACTCGTTCGAAACCGCATTAGGTAGATTAATTGTTTTGTGAAAATTTTCTGGTGGATTGACTTGAGATTATGGTTTTTTTATGGTTTAGGGACCATTTATGGTTGTTTATTTCATGCTCAGAAACCGGATTGACCTTCGTGGAAATCTATTTGGTCCCCGTTTGTTGATTTTGATTTCGGTTAACATTTCGATTATGGTAACAAATACTGAAATTTGGATGGACAATGGTTGTTTGTGGATTTCAGTAATTGAAGATTGCGAGTCGGATTTTGGTTTATTCGGTAAAACATGGACGAAGGTAACTAATTCATATTCTGTTTTGGTTTTGGTATTTCATATATTACCAGTTATTTATTTTTCCGGTTTGATTGATATGCATGAATCTTGTGGCTTATATGCATGTCACTAAGTGCCTGTGTGCATGAAAGTTATAATATTTATTAAGCATTATTATTGAATATTAGTGTACTCATACTTGGTATGGAAGTTTTTTCAGCGTAAGCATAAAGCCGTTTACATATAAGCATAAAAAGCTTGAATTGTATGCATAAATATTTGTAGCAATGGTACATATTCTTTGGGCTGATGTGCATGAATCATATTGTTTATGTGCATAACTATGTCGATAAGTAAGCATTAAAACCTTCAGTCATATGCGTAAATGTTTTGATTAGGGAAAGTTTGATGTTGTGTTGGTATGCAAAAAATAAGATACTTATATGCATAAAACAAATAAGGTGGGTGCATGAAATTGATATGCATTACTGGATTACTGTATTACAAAATTTGTAAGTGGTGTGTGCATAAATATCTGAATATATATGCATAAACAGGTTGAATAAAATGCATTAGTAATCATAAAATTTTGTACAAACGCAGGAACTTCGCGATCAAAAGGAAAGAGGAAGAGAACGACATCCTTGGATGAGAATGTTCCTATAATACAGTTGGTGAAGAAAGGGAAGGAGAAAGGGAAAAACAAGAAAGGGAAGGAGAAAGGGAAGGTGTTGGCAAACACAAAAGGTAAGAAGACCGATGATCTTCCCGAGCAACAGCAAAAAGGCAAACGAAAGAAGGCTAAACATGCTGAGCTAGGTCAGCAAGCTAACAAAGAAATAAAGGCAAAGATTGATGATGAGGTGAATCAATTGACAAGCCGTTGTTGTCCTCAGTCACTAATGGAAGCCATTAGCAAAATGAACGAAGCCCATGTAGCAATGGTAAGAGCTATAGGTTTTGGTGGAATATTGGGGTTAGATGTAAGTAGGTTACCAAATAAAATGTGTTATTGGGTAGTTGACAATTACGACCCAAAAAGATCCCAACTTGTGATATCGGATGGTAGGAGAATAGTTGTTAATGAGTTGGATGCTCGTCGTGCTTTTGGGTTTCCTAGGGGGGATTTAGTAATAGGGACGAGAAAATTTAACGAGCGAAGTGCTGTAGTGGACGAATGGGTAGCGCAATTCACAACAACCGGACTTGTTGATAGTTGTCATAAGATAACTGTAAACTATGTAACTGCCGCATTGCTAGGTGATAAGAGCGCTGGAAAAATGTTTAGGATGAACTTTTTTCTCTTGCTTTCGAGTTCTCTTATTCAATCCAGCTCGAACGGGTACCTTTATCCATTTTTTTCCGGCCCGTTGGAGGAGCAAAGTGATGCAAGGCAATGTGATTGATGTGAGTTGGTAATCCGCTGCCTCATTGAAAGCACGCGGACATGGAAGGAAAACAAAACCAAGCCATTTTTCGGACCATCACTTTTCCTACTGGTATGTTCATTGTCAGAGTTTATGCATATGATTAATTTAGTTCGTGCTCACTATTTAAATCGTTTATGCACATCATTGTCGCGAGCCTTTTCGCCGACCACCTCACACGCGGTGCGGCGCGGCCCCTGCCCAGCTCCGGCTTCGACTCCGGTCCGTGTCCGTGTCCTTGGACTTGGACTTGGATCTTGGATCTTGGTCCTTTGGATGGTCCGTGGGGTTTGGCAGTTGGATTTGGCTGGACTGGCCCAGTTCAACATTGGTGGCCTGATCCAGCTCGTGGTGCAGTGCTCCTGTTGCACCAGATGATCTCCTTTTGGAAGTCTCTGGAATGAGGCTGTTGAGAACCCTCCACCTCTCCACTTTCCTTCCCCACGTTCATCTAAATCCAGTATTCTCTTGCATACTCATCTTAGCTCTAGCTGTCCAGCTCCTGTCCTCACCGGAAACTCTAGTTCGCTAGAGCTCGAAGATCTTGTCGTGCTGCAATCCTCGAGACGTTCGTCGTTTCATCTTTGGGGGCAATACGCCAGCACCGAGAGCACTACCGGGGCATTTTTCGTCTTGCGGATAGAGGCCTTCCTTTACTCGACGAAGTTTTCTTTTCGACATTCTATTTGTTTCATTTTTTGACTTACCGGTTTACTTTGTAATAGCAGCTTGTATTATACAATCGCAAGAAGAAAAATTATTTACCTAAGTTGCTTCGAGTAAACTGAAATATGTCTTCCTCATCAACTGCCCTATCCGACGCTGCCGCCGCCACCAACAATGCCACCGCTGCCGCTATCTCCTCCACCTCGGACGTTGTCGCCTCCTCCGGTAATGTGGTCCCATCGGTGTCTGTCCCGGTTTCGACCCCGACTGTTGCTAATCCAACTCTTGTTGCCATGTCCGCCGCCACCGATGCAAGGATCGCACTTAACCGTGCTAATGCCACTAATTCAGCATTCAACTTTAATGCGATGTCTTCTACTTTGCAGAACAATGTCCCTTTTGGGAGTATGAACCACCATGGTGTGGTGGGGGGTTCGAACCCGACCCTGACGGAACCTCTGCACTCGTCTAGAGTGTTGCCCACTGACGAGAAGCCGGTGAAGTTTAGTGGAGCCGACTTCAAAAGATGGCAACATAAGATGTTGTTCTACTTGACAACATTAGGGTTCACGACCGTGCTGTTGGAGAACGCACCCGCCCCTCCAAGTGGACTAGATGACAGTCTATACAGTGTATATACAAATGTAAAGACCTCCAAGGCAATTTGGGAGGCACTTGAAAGAAAATACTGTACTGACGATGCAGGAACCAAGAAGTTTGTAGTCGCCATATTTTTGGACTACAAAATGGTGGACTCTCGACCGGTCATGGAGCAACTTCAAGAGTTTCAACTCATTGTCCATGACGTCCACGCCGAAGGAATGCTTTTGCCAGATGCTTTTATTGTGGCAACCGTGATTGAGAATCTTCCCCTGAGCTGGAACTACTTCAAGAGCTATTTGAAGCACAAGCGAAAGGAAATGACGCTTGAAGACCTTGTTGTCAAGCTCCGCATCGAGACCGATATGAGGACTTGAGATGGGAAAGGAAAAGCACCCGTGGAACCAAGAGTCAACCTCGCAGAGAAAGGTGGCAACTCCAACACTGTCAAGAGAGGCGTCCAAACAGCAACCCCAAAGGCAAGGGCAAGGTGCAAGCCCGCAAATTTGAAGGGGACTGCTACAACTGTGGCAAATCCGGCCACATGTCCAATGACTGCCGTAAGCCGAAGAAGAAAAGGGCTCGTCAAGCCAACATGTTGGAGATAACTGAAGCCGACCTTGCGGCCGTTGTCACCAAAGAAGCTAATGTTGTGGAGAATGAAGGGAAGTGGTATATTGATACCGCTGCCATGGCACATGTTTGTGGTGACCGAAGTCGCTTGACCAAGTACAATAGTTGCCAAGGGAAGAAGCTCAATATGTGAAATCAAGCCTCAACTGAGGTAGTTGGCTATGGTACTGTGGTGCTAAGGTTGAGCTCCGGCAAGAACCTTACTCTTGGAGAGGTGTTGCATGTCCCCGACATCCGGAAGAATCTAGTGTCCGGCTCTGTACTAGTCAAGAGAGGTTATAGACTAGTTTTTGAGTCAGACAAATTTATTTTATCAAAATTTGGAACGTTTCTAGGAAAAGGTTACCTCTCTGAGGGTCTTTTCAAGCTGTCTGTAATGGTCTTGCGCCAAGAGCCCCGTGAGGGCGAAAATGATGAAAATGAAGCTACTTCCTCCTATTTGACTGAGTGTTCTGATTTATGGCATTCTAGATTAGGACATGTTAATCTAAATGCAATAAAAAATTAGTTAATCTCGATCTACTTAAAGTAAATGAGTTTAACAAAACCAAGTGTGAAGTTTGTGTTGAAGTAAAATTGGCTAAGCTGCCATTTCATTCTGTAGAAAGGGACACAAAGCCTATAGAACTCATTCACACTGAAGTGTGTGATTTAAAGTTTGTGCAAACTAGAGGTGGGAAAAGATATTTTATTACTTTTATTGATGACTGCACTCGGTATTGTACTCTTTATCTGTTAAGGAGTAATTGAAGCTTTTACTAACTTCAAAGTAGAAGCCGAAAACCAACTTGATTGTAAAATCAAAATGGTACGAAGTGATAGAGGTGGAGAGTATGTAGCTCCTTTTGAAGAATTGTGTATGACAAGTGGTATTATTCATCAAACCACTGCCCCGTATTCGTCTCAATCAAATGGTGTAGCTGAAAGGAAGAACCGAACTTTAAAGGAGATGATGAACGCCTTGTTAATAAGTTCTGGACTGCCCCAGAACATGTGGGGGGAAGCCGTTTTGATGGCATATACTTATTGAAAAAAATACCTCTCCTTACGAGTTGTGGAAATGAAGGAAACCTTCCTATAAATAACTCAAAGTGTGGGGGTGTTTGGCTAAGGTAGAAGTGTCTTTGCCTAAGCAAGTTGCAATCGGACCTAAGACCGTCGATTGTATCTTTATAGGATATGCACTGAATAGTAGTGCATATCGGTTTGTCATTCATAAGTTGGTCGTGTCCGATATGAATGTTGGAACTACTATTGAGTCAAGGAATGCTATATTCTTTGAACATATCTATCCATGTAAAAAGGATGATAAGGTTGAGTCGAGCTCTAGTGATGAAGCAAGAGAAGTTGCTAGTAGTTCTAGAAATATGGGGGTAGAACCAGCTACGCGTAAAAGGCAAGTTGCCGATCTTGAAACTTTAGAACCAAGAAGTAGCACTAGAGCAAGGGTTGCTAAGGACTTTGGTCCTGATTATGTAGTTTTTCTTTTGAATGAAGAACCGCGGTCTATAAAAGAGGCTCTTTCTAGACCCGATGGCCCACTTTGGCAAGAAGCCGTCCAAAGTGAAATTGATTCCATCATACAAAACCACACTTGGGTCTTAGCAGACTTACCCAAAGGTTGCAAGCCTTTAGGATGTAAATGAATCCTAAAAAGAAAGTATAAGGCAGATGGGTCAATTGACAAATATAAAGCTCGTTTAGTGGTTAAAGGTTTTAAGAAAATTGAAGGATATGATTTCTTCGATACTTATTCGCCTGTAACGAGGATTACGTCTATCCGTGTGCTTCTCGCGATTGTTGCTTTGCAAAATCTTGAGATTCACTAAATGGATGTGAAAACTGCCTTTCTAAATGGAGATTTAGAAGAGGAAATTTATATGGAACAACCTGAAGGGTTTGTAGTACCTAGCCAAGAGCGAAATGTATGTAAGTTGGTGAAATCCCTATATGGGTTGAAACAAACACCATTACAATGGCACTTGAAATTCGACGAGGTTATGTTGTCGAATAGTTTTAAGATTAATGAATGTGACAAGTGTGTTTACATAAAGAATACAAAGAATGGTTTTGTAATTGTTTGTCTTTATGTAGACGACATGTTAATTATGGGACAAAACCTTCAAGTCATAAACGACACCAATCGTATGCTTAAGAGAACTTTCGATATAAAAGATATGGGAGTTGCTGACGTTATTCTTGGAGTGAAGATTCAAAGAACTCCCAAAGGGATTGTTTTATCTCAATCTCATTATATTGAGAAAGTACTTAGGAGGTTTAATGCCTTTGATAGTGCGTCGACAAAGACTCCTCTAGAAGTTAATGTTCACTTGAGCAATAATAGGGGTGATCCTGTTGCTCAAGATGATTATGCTAGAGTCATTGGTTGTCTTATGTACATCAAGAATTGTACGAGGCCCGATCTAGCTTGTCCGGTGAACAAACTGAGTGGCTATATTATTAATCCTAGTAGAGAGCATTGTAAATCTCTTGTAAGAGTTCTGAGGTATTTGAAATACACTCTTAACTTTGGGTTGCACTACTCGAGACATCCTCCGGTACTTGAAGGGTACTGTGATGCGAATTGGATATCCGACACTAAAGATTCGTTGTCTACTAGTGGTTATGTGTTCACTATAGGGGGAGGAGTTGTGTCGTGGAGATCCACGAAACAGACGTGCATAGTCCGATCCACCATGAAATATGAATTTATTAGTTTAGATAAGGCCGGTGAGGAGGCCGAATGGCTACGTAATTTTCTTGAAAATATTCCATGTTGGACGAAACCCGTACCACCTGTGATGATTCACTGTGATAGCCAAGCGGCTATTTGTAGGGCCAATAGTAGGTTGTATAATGGTAAGTCGAGACATATTCGTCGTCGACATAATACTGTAAGACATTTGATCACGAGTGGGGTTATCTCTGTAGACTATGTCAAGTCTATAGATAACCTAGCGGATTCGCTTACTAAGAGTTTGAATCGAGATCAAATGTAAAAGCTCATAGAGGGAATGGGAGTTAAATCCACAAGTTAAAGATGTTTATAGTAGATACCCAACCTTGTAGATTGGAGATCCCATGAACTTGGTTAATGGAAAAACTAAGCTATATGAGTCTGTTGATACCACACTAAAATAATCTATTCCCTAAAAGAGCTCGAGAGTGTTGGTGACATGTCAAGTGGTGAGGTTAAGTCTTTGACTTTTTATGATTCTTGTATTCCTTGAGAAGGTGGAGTATGGCAGGATACTCGAGTAAGAATCACCTATGTAAGTGAGAAGTGAGGACCACTTCTATGTAACACTTATGAATCCAAAGAGGTTGTCCATGGCCTGTAAAGGACACAAACGTGAGAACGGACGAGGTTGAGACTTTATAGTGTTAGTGCTATTGTCTAAGTATACATCTGGAGGAATAGTTCAAGGCCACGTGTCCACTAGTTCGCCGGTATGCTCGATAGCACTGACTAAGGAAGGTTCAAGGTCACAAGCCACTACCTTGATGCTTTATTATCTCTTGAGGACAGAGCTGTGTATCTGCATGCATGCATTTGGCTATTTCTACTCATGTGGGGGATTGTTGGAAAATCGGTAAATATATATGTATATATATATATATATATATATTTATGAAATTTAGTTAGCATTAAATGCTAATTTGACTTGGGAAAAAAGTCAGCCCGTTTAATAGTTTTTCGAACCTCGATATATATCTGATTTATGAATTTTGATATATGACGTCGATCTACGTTTTGAGTAGATAATTATAACTTAATTTCTCGATTTCGATTTTCGGTGAGTGAGAAATAGTGGCTCGAAGTTTGGGGGGACAAAACTAATATGTACCTAAAGTGGAGAAAGTTACCTAATTCGGGTTTTGGATAGTTATTACATTAATCAATGTCCCACATTGATTAATGTGTAATGTTTTGTGTGGTATTTAAATCTCTACCATTTAGTAGGAGATAACAAAGTGACATGTGGTGGGCTTGGGTCACTCATGCTCATGCGCGCGAGCCTTTTCGCCGACCGCCTCACACGCGGCGCGGCGCGCCACATCGCGCCCGCGCCCGTGCCCGGCCTCGAACCCGGCTCCGGCTCTGGCTCCGGTTCCGGTTCGTGTCCGTGTCCTTATCGTTGTCCTTGTCCTTGGACTTGAACTTGGATCTTGGCAATTGGACATTTGGGCTTGTCCGTTGGGCTTGGCAGTTGGGTTTGGCATTGGGTTTGGCATTGGATTTGATTCCATTTCACCACACCTGAAAACATCTGCATCCAGTATTCTCTTGCATACTCATCTTAGCTCTAGCTGTCCAGCTCCTGTCCTCGCCGGAAATTCCAGTTCGCCGGAGCTCGAAGATCTTCGAGACGTTCGTCGTTTCATCTTTGGGGGCGATACGTCGTAACCGAGAGCATTGCTGGGCGTTTTCATCTTGCGGTTAGAGGCCTTCCTCGACTCGACGAAGTTTTCTTTTCGACATTATGTTTGTTTCATTTTCCGACTTATCGGTTACTTTGTAATAGCAGCTTGTATTCTACAAAAACCATCTCACCCTTGTCGTCGGTTTTTCCGGCTCCGACCACAACCACCGGATTCAACATGTTAAAGCTCCGTGGGATGTACAGGAGGATTTTAGGGTCGTCTCATTTATTTACCGACTGACCCGCCACTAGATCGATACCTATCACTGCATTGAATTTATGGGGTGAGGAGGACTCTTTCAATTCTCATGGTGATGTTTTTTTCTTGAATAATAATCTCTTGATGTATCGGATTTTGTTATCCTCGGTTTCTCCTAATGCCAAAGCAAAAGCAATCTTGCCACCCCTGTTGTGCCTTGAAGCAACCAGATTATTCTCCACGTCGGGGTAGACGTTGTTGAAGCTATTCTCCTCGAGCGCCGCGAGGGGGCCTGTCGATACCCATTCTGTCACTGCATTTGCTTTTCTGATTTCCTCGTTAACGGAAATTCCCGGACCCCACCAAGTAACTGCGTAGAACTACTCAAATAGGAAGATGTAATAATTATAAAAAAATTATGTGAATTCATCTTTACGAATTTATTTTCTAAAATAAAATATTTGTACCTGAGAAGCAACAATGACGTAGCCATGAGAGGCGATGAGGTGGAGCATGTCGGAGTAGGATTCGTTAACCATATTCAAACCGTGGCAGAAGAGCAGCACCGGATACGTCGTCCCCTCGGTGGTCGGCGTGACGATGAACACATCCACGGTGGCGATGCGTTTCCAGTTTTGCCTTCCGGTACTGTGAAAGCGGCAGTATCGTACTTTCCCCTTTCGAAGACATCAGTTGTTGCCATTTCCTCTTTTACACCTTTCACTGCCCTTTCTTCTTATTTTATAGACCAAAATAATTTACGTGGTGATCGGAGGAGCAGACCAAGTATTTTGTTCACAAAGATAAAAAATTTAAAAATTTGGGATAAGAATGCCCTCGAATTTTATCACGTACACAACTGAAAGGTGAGAAAGAAATACGATGGTTCTCTATTTCTTCAAGTGTTCCAATTGATTCTCGTCTTGTAAATTCCTCAAATCTTATTTAGCAATCCCACTCTTCCGAAGGCCAAAACTGGCAGCGAACGGAGAGAAGAAGTCGACCGATAAATTATAGCGAAGAAGCCGGCTGAAGGCCAACAAGAAGCTACCGAAGAAGGCTTGTATTGACAGGCGACTTGACGATACACGCATAGAGAGATGGTACTGCTCTCTTTATCTCTAAACCCCCCTACTTTTTGATTTGAAGTTGTTCTAATTTCCAATTCAGTTCTCATCCCTCTCAACCTCTTTTTCTATTATCACGAGTTTCTTGTATATAGACTTGGTTGGTCTATTCGTACGTTTGTGCTCTATGGAGTTATTTTCTTAGGTTTGCATTCGAGCAGCTGGTGATCTCATCCACAGTTGCTGCTTTCTCTGGAACGGGATCGATGTGGAGGTATGATGCATTTGCTTCGTTTTACTTGGTTGCTCTTATTTTCTTTGTGCCTAAATTATTTCTCTATATTCATTGTTGTGAATTAGATGAATTTCATAAACTAGCTCGTTTTGAATGGTTTGAATATTTGGATTAGTACGATATTTTGTTCTGTTACTAAATCATGGAGATGCTAACTGAATGAACTAGTTCCAATTGTTTTTTCGATCTATCTGATATTGAAATATCGATTTAAGAAGGAATATGTAAGATAAAGTGGAAAATTTGATATCTTGAACTTTCTTTATGTCGATATAATTGTGTTAGATTTTGTATCAATAGTTCAAGCATACTTCCGTTTGTATATCATATCAAAGGGAAACTATGAATTGCCTCTATTCTAATAATTTGTTAAACTGGTGTGGACTTTATTACTCCAAAAACTATGATGATAATGCTTGTCTTGCTATATATTACTAGATGACTCAGAGTTTCTGAATCTTAAGGTTTATTTGATACACTAAATAGGCTCTATTTTACCAAAATCTATTATGCTTATGGGTTGTCTTAAATTCATCACTGGATTATGATGTTTGAGAATCTTAAGGTTTATTTGACCACTAACGTAGGATCTATAATACCAAAATCTCTAATACTAAAGGATGTGTTCATTTCATCACTAGATAGCTCAATGTTTTTTAATCTTAAGGTTTATTCAATACACTAATGTAGGGTATATTACACAAAAAATATTTTTGGGTCTCCTCGTATTGAGTATCATGTCCACGTAGAACGTAGATAGTGTGTATATGTAATTTTTTCAAAATAAGAGACTTCTTTTGGTAAAGAATTGAATTAAATAGTTTTAGTTAAATGGAACACTAGAGGTGATATATAGCTCAAAATAGTATTTAGTGCTTGCTTCTTTACATTGTTCCATATTTGAAGCTTACTTCTCTGTTTTATGGTGGATGTCTTGTTATGTTGGCTGAAGCACTTCAGCTAATGTTTTTGAATTTTTTTTCGTATAATCTTCGATTTTCTCAGTTGGATCCATCAGCATGCAATGCCAACTAAGCAACAAGCTATTTGGATATGCTAAAACTCTTGAGATTAGTGTGGATAATAATATTTGAAGGTATTCTCCTACTGTTATTTCCAATCTATTAGTTTGGTGAATTTCTGAGCTCTTGTTTATTGCACATACATTCAAGCATGTGAATGATGGAAATTCATTCTATAAGTTCGTCATAAGTATCTGAAATTAAAAATATGTCATTTTTACTTAGGTTCCTAACACATATATAAAATGTGCTCATTGAAATTGTGAAGAAGGTAGATAAGAAGGAAGCAGGTCATAGAAAAATGAGTTCAAATGACAACATTAACATTCATCTGATCAAGTTTATAGATATGCATTTTTGAGATGTTGTAAGAAATGTTAGAGTTATTTTATTTATAT